>OZ025297.1:219482185-220682185 GCA_964019185.1 Maratus speculifer | reverse complement strand
GAAAGAAAGAAGAAATTTTGGTCACTTTTGGCCATTTTTTATTATTTAGCCTTAACAAAAAAATTATATTTTTCCTTGGGGACCCCGGCGTCCGATGCCCTACATGCCCATGATTTAGCCAGGCCCTGATTACAACAACATTGTATCCTATAGCTTTTAAAAGAAATTTTTTATTAAGGGTGTATTTCGATTCAAGCTGCTTAATTTCCGATTTATTTTTACATTAATTTTCGCTCTCGAATGCATCAAACTGGCAAATTGTCTTATTCATAAAGTACACAAGGTGCCGTGATTGTCAATTCTTCGATAAATGGAGAAAATGTTGCAAAAAAAAAGTAATAAAAAACGGCATTTTTAACCGATTTTTCCGAAGTGGGAGATTTGGAAACGAAAAAAAGAGTCATACAGAAAAGGTAATTGTTTATAAATCAAATTCTAGTGAATTGAGTGTAAAAAGACATCACACGGCACCTTATACGTCTCTTCAAAAATCCCCTCAGCAAGTTTCATGTTTCTACTTTTAAAAATGCGTCTAAAATTGTATCGGAAAATTTCGAGTTGTTGAAAATGGAAAAGCGTTTTTTCGAATACACCCTTAATGTTTCCTCGTAACATGATAACTTAAAATCGTTAATTATGTCCAATTTTCAGCCTTCTTTTTTAGACATCTTGTAATGTCAACGTTAGGTAAGCAATGTAAAAATTTGCAAAGAAATGCTTATTTCAATCAATCTATCATTTTTTCTATAATTATCAAATTAATATTTTTAATTAAAGTTGTGACCAATTTTTTGGGATATCTTGTATATAGATGTGAGCCGTATAATGTACAAAATTTATGCCTGTATACAATATCTTTTTTATTTTTTATTTTTAGTGCTTGCCATTTCTACATTATTAAAAAAAAGGAAAGAAAAAAAAAATCTACAGATAGATAGAAGAGGGGGTGTCCAGAATGATGTTTGTTCCGGGGCTTCCCGTAGCCTTAACTGGGCCCTGTTCTTATTAAAAATCTTGTTTAGATTTCAAAAACGCAAAAACTGAAAATCCTTATTTTCTTACTGGTTTCCCCCCCCCCCTCTCTTTTTGTCCATGGGTTTTTGACCTAGCGACTCTTTTGACCTTTAAGGACCAGGTTCATAGCACTCTTGTGGTCAAGCGTCGCTCTCTCTGATCTTTCTTGTCGGCGCTTTGATGTATAAATTGCTTTTTCAGTGCGCTGAATTTGAACTTCAAGAGAGAAATCGCACGCGAAATCAGTTGACAGCTTTACGACTGAAGAGAAAAATTTTCCCATCCTTTGTCAATTAGATAGGCTTCGGACCTCAAAAATCACTTAAAGTGGTTCGAAAGCTAGCATCCTTTTGTTCTCCTCCCACCGATAGTCGGAAACTGCACTTCAAAGATAGATTTATTGCTCTTTTTGTGTAACTGGAAAGTAGTGATATTTGAGCGTAGCCTTAGCGACAAAAGTATGTTTTCTTTTGAAACACCGGGATATTATGTTCTTAGAAGATAGGTCATTTTTCACACCGATTTCACTACGTGGGTGACACAAATCACATCTAGAGAATCACCTTAAAATGTTAACAGCTTAATTAGCAACCGGATTCCTTGACCTTGAAGGGAGTATATATACTCGCTTTGGTACTAGGTACTGGCCTATTCAAGTACTAAGCAGCCAGCTAATGCATACAAGTACATGTTTGTAGACAACACATATGTGGATTTTTGTATAATTTTTTTTTCTGATTTAGTAATACGCATAATATAGTATTCATAAAATTAAGTGTATATCTAGAGGAAAAAGATCTACTCTTATACTAATCTGGTAAGTCATATTTATTACTTTATGTAATTGATATTGCTATTATTAAAAATTTTAAGTATTGGAAAATTTTACACAACTTGGAAAAATATATGTATACTAATAGAGCATATTTTAATAACACACATTTCTTATTTACATGTTTTTCATTTAAGCGTTTCATTAGAGCTCCTTCACAAAATTCTTTTTAATAAAACACACCATTCACAAAATTCTATTCCATAAAAATATACTCTAATTAATTTTATAGTGTTAGGTTTTAAAATATGTGTTTTGCAAAGGAAACAAGTTCACCTGAAATGAAAAATTTAGCATATAGACTTAAATAAGTTATTACTAATAAATGTTTGATGCGAATTTCAATAACTGGAATAAATTTCATAAAAATAACTTTATTTTTCACAAAATGGGATCCAAGAAAAAATTCCTGCATCAACCTCCGATTCCATTGCATTCATATGTTAAACTATTTCGTTTGTTAACAAGTAATAAGTAAATTCTAATTTAATTTATACTCTTATTTCCTTGGAAAATCTAGTGTTCTAAATTAATATCACAATAAGAAATTGTGCTATTTTAAAATTTCCTATACTCTTTCTTTCTTTTTTTCCTGCGATGTTAAATAATCTCACAGGCCCATAAAACCCATCCATGCTTACTCACTAAAATACAAAGGGCCCCCCAAATTTATTTTTCAAACCTAATTTTTAATTCAATAAATTCAATCAGAGTAAATACATATATAATTTTTTTTTATTATGAAATATTTTTTTCTTACTATGCTGCAATTTGTAAAACATAAAAAATATTTTGAAGTTCAAATATTCTCAACTGTAATTCCATATTTGTCTTTTACAAAATTAGTTGGTTATGTATAATTATGTGTTTAATAAAATATTTTTTAATGTGTATAATATATAGATGGTCAGTTTTAATTTAATACAGTCAAAGATCTATAATCCGCACACCCATAATCCACTGTTTTCTATAATTCACGTTATTTTACGAATGTAAACAATGAAATAAACAGTTAAAAAATTTACAAATTAGTGATCCAAAAACGTTTTTTTAGAAAAATTTAAAAAAAAATGAAAAAACAATGAGGAAACAGGGAATTATGGGTATGCGGATTATAGATCTTTGACTGTAGTAAAAACTTTATTTACTCGAAATTTCCATGGTAAAATTTCGAATAATTTAAGCATACGGAAAATGGATTTAGTAAATGAAAAAACAAGTGATAGGATAATAGCCCCCCCCCCCCCTCCTGCCCTATGACGCCCAGCTTCCTTTACTTCTAATCCTTAAGCGGGCTCTGAAACTGACAAGGCACAGTCCTCGAGCCTGTTAAAGTGTTGCGGGGCTTACGTCTTTACGCACAATTCGAAATCTTTTGTCTCTTTATATAGAAACTTCAATATAAATATTTTTCAAAAAACTCAGTTGAAAGTGTGGGAGAGGGGAGGGGGGCCCAAAGTTAATTTTTTTTTTGGGGGGGGGGGGGCAAAACACCTTGCTACGGCCCTGTCGAATCGTCTTATCTTGTTCCTCAGCAGAAAATCAATGTAAAACAAAGAATCTAGTGGTAAGTTTTTTTCATAAATACTTATTTTAATATTACAAAAAATTATTATTTTTTTGTAATTATTTGTTTTGTATTTATTTTATTACAAAAAGATTTTAGGAAATGTGAAATTGCTTTACTTTTTTATTATCTTTTAATAAATGTTTTTTTTTTTCATTTTAAGTAAAGAGAAACCTTTATCTGTATATTTAATGGCTTTAAAATAGTTTAATAAAATACACATTGTATATATAAATTTCCTTCTGTACAATTTACTAAAAATCGATATTTATGAGTTGCATTGTTTAAAACACTGTCATTAATTTTTTTACCCCTTCCGCCCTGAATTTTTTTCCAACTTTGGGAAAACAAAATACTTTTACGCTAATAAAATTAAAAGTATCTATTGAAATCAAGGAAGTTGCGGTTTACTGAAATTTAACGAATGTGTTCTTCATTGAAGCCTAATGAATGTAGTTAATTTGCGTGTTTTTCATATAAGAATAGACTAAGGAAGAATTTTTTTAGGACGTTTGGAAAATGTCCTATTACTACCGGATAAAATAAACATAAAAATTGAGTAGTATTTTTTACCTTCTATCATAAATTACTAATTTGGAAAAGGAGTACCTAATTTAAATTTAAAGAGTAAAGCATATGATTGAATTAAAAGAAACGCCAATGAATTCAGGCCCTTATTACCGCATGGGCAAATCAGGACTTTGCCCATGGGCCCCTGACCTTAAGGGGCCCCCCAAATCCATACATTAAATTATTAAATATTTACATTCTTTTTCCAATTCTAACTCTTTCATATATTGAAATTATTAAATTCATCTTAAAATAATTGACAAAGTGCTAAATTTCTAATAAAAGTTTTATTCTGTACTAAGAAAAAAAAAAGAGTACTTTTATTAAGGTATTTAATTTAGAACTAATGGAGCTCAGAATTTTCTTCCATTTATATCCAAGGTGCGAAAATATGTTTATGAAATATCACGATATTACGAAACACGAATTACGATTTATGACTTATTACGAAAATATCAAACACATGCATATATAAGTTACCATCAGTTTAATTTGAATAATGTTACAATGATTTGAAAGGGGACTCCTAATTTTTTTGCCCAGGGCCCCAATTAGTCATAATCGGGGCCTGAATGAATTGCTAATAATTAATAAATATATATATATATTTTTAAAATGCTGAAACATAGATGAAGTCATAGTAGTAAATGTATCAGTATATGCTATCATTATTAGGTGCTGGAATTAAATAAAATAGTCTTTAAGACAAAATAATACTCAATAAAAGATATGTCCTATTAATAGGACGTCAGGGCCAAAGGGGTTAAAGTGGTTTCAAATTCCCACATCAATGAAGTGAAATTTTCTGAAGCATTTTCTGATAAAATTGACCAAAAAGGCATAAAATTGACAGCCTGACTGTTGAAGCGATTTGAAATAGAATAGCACTTTCCATTTTTGATAAAAAATGTCTTTTCTTTGTTTTCTTTCTTTCTTTAATTTGTTTATTTTTAAAATTTATAAAATATGTTTGAACTGTACGTGTTTAAACAATATAATTATTGCACTGTTAAAAATAACAATGAAATAAAATAAAATAATTTAAAAAATGCATATTTAATTTGGGATAAAAACAAGTCGTATGGGGGGGAGGGCAAATTTTTCAGTAGCTGGGGAAGAGGAGGGGGGCCCTAAAATTTCCCGTAGCCCCGGGCCCCAGAAATGCTTGATCCGGCCCTGTGTGTGTTTTCAATTTTATTGTATACTAGCAAATCCGCAGCTTTGCTCACGTAAATTTTGAAATATGTCAAATGGTATTTGTATGTCTGATTTTTATTGGAATAAATCCTACTTTTAGGAATAATTCAAAAATTAACATTTAATTCACAGTTTGACATAACTTACATCATTGCACTGCATTAGACAGAAAAGAGATGAGATAAATGAGAACTAAGACTAATTCTAAATAAATGATAATTTAGAAAATATTTTGCAATTTTTACGCTCAATTCATACTTTTATTTCAGTATTCATTAAATTTTTTTTCGTAAGAATTTACAACTTAAAATTAACTATCATGACGAATTCCAAGCTTCTTTTCTAGCATCTATCATCTCAAGAGGCACCAGCATAATAAGCCTATGTTATAGCAGAGACGGTCACTATTAGTTTTGCAACATTAATTTCAAAATTTGTTAGGTATTTCCTATTATTCCATAAAAAAGTAATTAAAAAAAGGTACAGATGTCATATATACACTGTTGGAAATCTGGACAAAATCTTGTCCCTCTAAATTTGTTCAGCAGTGATCGTTCCGATCCAGTTTTTCTTTTTGCATTGCGGTCGTAAAGGCACTCTCTTTTTTACCTGTAACTGTAAGCATTATTTTACTTTCAGTTTGTGTACTGAGTAAGTATATCTAGAATGTGAAACATCCCCATATGTGTATGCTGTGATGGACAGACGATATACCGATGGGTTTAGTTTTTACTCTCTGCAGTTAGGAAGTTTTGCCATGGATGTATGACTGCCATGGATGTATAACTGATGATTACCTCAATCAAGTAAAATCCCATGGTAGAAATTTATAAAGATATCTTTAAGATCATTTAAAAGTCATTTCTAAAGATCATTTTAATACTTGTAATTTTTGTTTCATTATATAACTGATATCTTTCTTTACAAAGAACGTTTTATATCTTTTCGACTTTGTCACGGGTATTTTATAATTTCTTACTTCAATAGAGCTAAATCACATTTTAGAAATTTTTAAAGATATCTCGTTTGTATTTTAATTGTCTTTAAACTTTTTTTCGGTTTTTCGGGGGGGGGGGGGGCATTAGATATCGGAGATTTCTCTGTACAAAGATCTTTTTACATTTTTTAGATTTTTACGGGTATTTTAAAGTGGCTTACTTGAATAGAGAGAAATCCCATTATAGAAATTTATAAAGATATCTCGTGAACATTTTAATTTTTTAAATGATTTTTTTAGCATTGAATTTCTGAGATATTTCTGAACAAATACCTCTTTATATTTTTTTCGATTTTTTTACGGGTATTTTAAAGGTGTTTACTTCAATGAAGCGAAATCCTATGACATAAATTTATACAAATATCTCGTCTATATTTCAATATTTTTTTTTTATATTGAACAGCTGAGATCTTTCTGTACAAAGACCGTATTACAATTTTTGATTTCGATACAGGTATTTTAAAGTGACTTACTTCAGTCAAGCGAAATCCCATTGTAGAAATTTATAAAAATATCTCGCCTACATTTAAAAAAAATTTATTTTTATTTCGCTTACATTGAATAGCCTTTACGATTTCATTTATTTTAAAGAGGCTACTGCAGTTAAACGAAACAATGCCTTCGCTTTAAAGCTAATGCTATAAAAGAAATTTATAAAAGTTTATCGTCTGTGTTTTAATAGTTTTAAGTATTTTTTTTTTCTTACTTTGCCTAGTTGATATCGATTTGCACAAAGGCCATTTTCTATTTTTCGATTTATTTTACGGATATTAAAAAAAAAAAAAAAAAAAAAAAAAAAAAAAACTTTAATCAAGCGAAACAATTTACTAGCTTATAATCATTCTTTCGACGATAATCCAACGGTCGAAATTTATAAATAAATCTCGTCTGCATTTTAATATTTTTTCCCCCTTTAATAGCTCAGAGCGATCTCTTCAAAGGCCTTTTTCTACTTTTTTAATTTTCTTTACAGGACAGTTTCATTTTCGGAACCGTTTTCAAAAGTGATATTATCCTCATATTTAAAATCTACAATCAGTATCGAAAAAAGTAAAAAGCGGCCTCTATACTAACCATCGTCAGCTATACTATGCAGAAAAAAAAATAATTAAAAATTGGAATGAAAATATGGCATCTTTATAAAAATCTTCCGTAGGTTTAGTATAATTGAGTTTCTTTTCGCGTGACTGAAAAAACCGTTATTCTAAAATTTAGATCACTTAGACTATGACAAGCTTTGGAATATATTCGTATTATTTAGTTAAAACAGTACAAGAACTTTAAAAATCATTCGTTTATCTTTCTGAAAGGGAAAAAGAAAGGAAAGACAATTTATATACAATAAAGCATAAATATATCATTTACGGATGTGAATTTTACAGCAACAGAATATATTTGCTAAAGTATTGTAAATTAGTCATAATTTTCGATAGAAGTGTCAAAATAAATATATTTCTATCTTTTAAATTAGTGTTATCCAATTTAATCATGAATTGCATAATAATTACTTTATATTTTAGAGTGGGTATACTGCAAACTTTTATTGATTAAAATAGAAATATTTATGAAATATTTATGAAAAGGAACATTTAAACTAATTCATTAAGAATTGTCTAAAAGAATGATACAAAAAAAAAAAAAAAAAAAAAAAAAAAAAAAGATATAGAAAAATTTAATACAAATGTATTTATTCGCGAATATATCTATTCATTTTTAATGTCAGAACCATTGTTATTTTCTTTCTGCCCTTTCTTCTTTTCCCTTTGTCGACTGCAGATGACAAAAAGTTAATTCTGTTATGTTTTATGAATTAACGAATATATCACTTTGATGTTGTACGCAATTAAAGAATCTTTTTTAGAAATTAAACTTCAAATATATGGAAGAAAAATAATAAAAATGGTAAATCTGTTTTTATTCGAAATCAATAATGCTTTTAAAGTTCATTTGAGATTAGATGCCTAGTTAAACAAACTTTTTGAAATCAACATGTATTTACATCATTTCTGAAATTCATTTCTGATCGAACTTCTTGCGTGAGATATCATGCATTCAGAAAAGGATGTTTTTATTTTTTCATCCTAAAGCAGCAAACAACATTTTACTAATAGCCACAGGCAAGATTTTACACCTTCGTCCCTGTAAGACTCCCTACAGGGTAAACCCATATCGTCTTTCACCCTAATTACTCTTAAGGCGTCTCCCTTTTAAAGGCGGAGTTAAACACCATTTTCGACTCTTTTAAATCAAAGTGCTTCAACTTTTTATACAAATAGCATAGATTAAATTTTTTTAAAAATCAAAATAAAAAACATTTTCTGAAAGCTAAATAATTAAACTCTGCATGCTGTTTTACCAAATTTTAAAATGTCAAACAGATTTTTCGTAATAAGACATTAAAGGTGAATTTTAAAGACTATAAAATAACGCACTTGTATCGCCTTAAAATTCAAAAAAGAAATAAAATTTCAGAATGACGTGCATACTTTAAACCTACAGGTTTTCAAAACAACAAAAATTATTAAATTTGAGCAAAATGCAAAGGAATGAAAGCGATAAATTTCTTCCATTGAAATAACATTAGCCGTTCTATCTCGGAGCGTTACTGATGTAGGGCCTTAAACAACGAAGTACCCAGCAAATGCTGGAGTTTTATGTAAATAGTTTGTTTAAGTTTAACATTCGAGATGAATGAAATAAATGGACATGT
Organism: Maratus speculifer; assembly: GCA_964019185.1. Taxonomy (NCBI): domain Eukaryota; kingdom Metazoa; phylum Arthropoda; class Arachnida; order Araneae; family Salticidae; genus Maratus; species Maratus speculifer. The sequence goes on along the minus strand of OZ025297.1, from coordinate 220,673,298 downwards.
TATTTCTAATTTGAACTGTTTCATAGATGTGCCATATTCTTCACGTCACACCACAGACCTTGAACACTGCGTTATAACTCTGCTCTATCCCCCAACATGCACCACACTGGCGCTTTTTTTTCTTATGAAAATACGGCGAAAAGTTTGTTTTCAAATACCAGTTACATATATAGTTTTCAATTATTTTAAAAAGAAAATAACAAAAAAAAATTTTTTTTAAGAAATTACACCAACCAGGTGAAAAATGTTTCACTCGAAACAATCATCTATCATTTTAAGCTAAATACCAGTTGTTTTATTGCGTTTTATCCGTGCCGCTGCTATAAATGACTTTATGCATGTTGCAATTCGAAAGCTACGGTTCGTTTAAGTTACATCATTCCATTGTCGCCAAGCATAAAAGTTGGCGACGAAAGAAACATTTCAAACTATGTAACATTGTTGGTGCGAAAGTAATCATTATTAAAATACAGCTTTGGTTATATACAGTTATACTTGTAAGACTTTGGCATATACTGTTTGATTTTACAGAGCAGAATTTTGGTGATGAAGGTTTTAAACTAAAGTCGATCGCAGCACATGCATCTGTGAATGGGTCCATCAGACATTGAATCAAAAAAGTTTTTTTTTTCCAGTTTTTCCTAAGTCGATTGCTTTTTAGTTTTCTTTTTAGGTGGTGGAAAATCAAGAGTAATAGCTATAACATTTTCCGGCTTGTTAGAATCCCTATTGGCACTCAAATTTTCCTGGTTAGAACCGACCGATTGTAAAACGCCATGGCTAGTGGATTGGTCGCCCTCGAGACATGATGTTTTACAATTAATCGGTTCGGCATTAAATTGCTTCCTTTTTCGTGATCGCCTTTCAACACGTAATTGGTTTTCAGCGGCTCAATAATCTTTTGATTTTCTCGTTTTGTGCATTGAAAGACGTTTTTGCGCCAAACCAAATACAGTACTACTTAGTTATCCCGTCGACCAATTTCGCCCAATGATACGAGTCGCCAAACTAATAAGCAACTTATACATGTTGACTAAATTTTTATTTTAAATAACAAAAGAACAAATAAATTAGTAAAATATTAATAAAAAGTCGAAATAAAAATCATTTTATGATTGTTTAAGTACGCGTATTGTGTTTAATGTCATTGAATGCGACATTCACGGTCATTCATTTCTTTGGCTTCGGCTTTTTCCGTATCTGTTAATTTCCATCTACCCATTTTTAAATTTGTTAGTTTTCTCCTTTATTACAATGATTTTAAACATTTTAATTTCCTATTCAAATAAAAATTCTTCTAAAAGTAAAGAATTTAATTTAAATTCAAATAAAAATTCTTCTAAAAGTAAAGAATTTAATTTAAATTCAAAAGTGACCACATCATTTTGTCAATCCTCCACCAATCCTCCAAACAACAACCATTTTTCAATAATTTTAAAAAATTAAGTTTTTTTTTTTTTTTTTTTTAAGGCGAAGGTGGACCTTCAAATCGGCCAAAATTTCGAAAAATACTTTTTGTCCCCAAATCATGAAGAACTTCGTAAGCTTCCGTATGCAGCTCGAATTTTCGCAATCGCATCATTTTTATGGATTTTATTGAAGTTTTTATAAAATTTAAAGGGCCGCTCTGATCAGCTGATCTTTGTTTACAATGTGTTTGTACTTTGTTTACAAATGTTTTCAGCCGATTATTTTCGTCTTAATTAATTCTTAGTTTTAATTTATGAATCGTAATTGGCAACAGTTTGACTTATCGCTATCCGTAGTTGTGTTTACAAATTGATTTCTAATATAAAGTTAATTTTATCGTTATTATAAGCTGCTTTTTTTTATCTTTGAAGCAAGTCTGAAGTTTGTTTTCAGGTTCTATATTGTTGCTTGTAATTTATACTAAACATTGCATATAATAGTAAATAATTATTTACATTTGAAAAATGCATTCAATCAGCTCACGTTGGCGTAAGCCTAAGGGACGCCCGAGCAAGAGAAAAAAGGCTGCCATGGCAAATTGTTTGCAGCGGAAATCCTCTAAAATGGAAGATACTGTATCTGAAAATATTGACAAAGAACCTGTCAATTACACATTTATAGATGAAAGTGCATGGAATTCGTTGCTTAGCAATGTTTCGTGCGATTCATGCACATCAGTGAACTGCTTACGAATAGTTGTGGGGCAATCTTACGGATTTAGCCAAAATCTAGAACTAATTTGTTCAGAATGTGGTCATTCTTTTGGAAAGACATTTTCGAGTGCACGAGAAGAATGCACAAGAAAATTTAAAATCAATCAAAAGATAGTACATGCTTTTTTAAGCATGGGCAAAGGCCATTCGGCTGTTGAAACTTTTTCCATGATTTTAAACATGCCATGCATGGATAAAAAGACTTTTTCTAAATGTTTAGATGATTTGGCTGTAAAAAATGTGCCCATCAAAAAACAAATTCTGGAATTGTCACGAAACATGGTGCGACAGGCGTACATTGAGCAAAATTTATTAGACGCCAATGATGATACATCTATATTAGATGTAACAGTCTCGTATGATGGAACTTGGCAGAAAAGAGGCCACACATCTTTATACGGCATTGGTACAGTCATCGATGTAATCACGGGACTGGTTCTCGACTTTGAGATTTTATCAAAATATTGTCCAGAATGTGCTTCGGTGGCAAAAGATCTCGGAGAAAATTCTGTAGAATTCAGCATTTGGAAAAAAGGACACATGTCCTTCTGCCAAAAAAATTTTGAAGGGTCATCGGGCAGTATGGAAATGAGCGCTGCTTTGAAGATTTGGAAACGATCTGTACAAAACAATCAAATGAGGTATACCACAATGCTATCAGATGGTGATGCTAAAACGCATCAGCATCTAAACGAAAATTGTGTTTATGGCTCGAGTATCTTGATCAAAAAAGAAGAATGTGTGAATCACGTTGCAAAAAGGCTTGGAACAGCCTTACGAAATAAAGTGAAAGAGTTACGAATAAAGGGGACAACGATTGGTGGACGAAAACGCGGTAATTTAAAAGAAGAGACTATCGTAAAATTGCAAAACTATTATCGTAAAGCTATAAAGGACAATGCTCCAAACATTGAAAAAATGAAAACAGCTATTTTTGCTACATTGTACCATTGTATGTCTACAGACAAAAAGCCAGTGCACAGTAAATGTCCCGTTGGGGCAGACTCATGGTGTTTTTATCAGCGTGCGATGGCTTGCAATGAAAAACCTAAAAGTCATGATGCGATGAAAACGCATTTATCGGAAAATGTGGTTGCAAGTATTCTACCTGTATATCAAAGATTAGCATCTGATGAAATACTTCAACGTTGTGCTTCTGCAAAAACACAAAATTCTAATGAAACATTGCACAACTGCATTTGGCAGAAGTGCCCAAAAGAAGTATTCGTATCAAAAAAACGGCTGGAAATCGCAGTAACATCAGCTGTTAGCGAGTTTAATTTTGGGTGCATGGAATCCTTCAAAGTTATGTGCAAAGATACAGCAATGTGTACTGAATCAATGAACATAGCCAAAAAACGAGATGCTCGCAGATGCAAACAAAAAGAACGAAGATCGTTAGAATCGTATAAGAAACCTTTGATTAAAAATAAAATGAAAAAGTCAGCACAAAATGCAAGAAACGAAAAAAGTGAAGGCATCACATATGGTGCTGGAATGTTTTAGTTATGATGCTTAGTTTTTGCATGTGAAAAAGTTGTTTTTATGCTTATATATTATTTATTTATAATTTTAATTTGTGTGCAGTTGAAAAAATCACTAAAAAAATTTTTGATTAAAAAAAAAAAAAAATTATATTAAACAAAAGCAGTACAATGTTTATAGATTCCAAAGCTACTTCCTGAGGTTAGTAGAATCCTTGTAAAATTTCCTTATGGTGTAATCATAACTTTTGCTAAAACGCAATTTTTTACATAAGCGGTAAAATATTCCTCACAATTACTTTATATACATTTTGAATTTTATACATTTGCATTACATTCTGTTATAATTCATAACTAGCCAATAATTTTGATAATGAATGTAGGAAAGTTAGGGCAAGGGGGGCTGTTCCCCCCTAAATTTTTATTGTTTTTTTTTTAATTCCACATTTCTTTTTACATGTTTAGAATTTTATAAATTTGCATTGTACCGTGTGATAAATCATAACTATCCTGTAATTTTGATCATAAGGCCCCTGTCCTCGTTTGAGGAAACGTTCGTGAGCTAATACTATTCCTATGGGAAAGCATTTTTCTAATAACTCTTTCGCATTTTGACATTTTTGAATAATTTTTTTCGTATCGGACAGCTTAGGTGCATGCTGAAATCGCATCTTTTTTACTTTTTCGATTTATATTTTTAAAAAGCACTTTCAGTTTTGAAACTGGTTTTGAAAGTGAAACTAACTGTGTAAAATATACCTACAACCAAAATCGAAAAAGTAAAAAAGGTGCGCTTTTGGCATGCACCTCAGCTGTCCAATGCAAAAAAAAAAAAAAAAAAAAAAAAAAAAAATTATTCAAAAATGTCAAAATGCGAATGAGTTATTAGAAAAGTGCTTCCCCATCGCAATAGCTTTAGCTCGCGAGCGTTTCTTCGAGCGAGGACAGGGGCCATAAACATAGCCAACCAGAGTAGGAGGGGCTGCCCCCCCCCTTTTGATTTCTATTTTTTTTTTTTTACTTTTCACATGTTTATAATTTTATAAACGTGCATTGTACCATGTAATAATTCATAATAGTAACTTTGATCATGAACATAATCAACCAAGGGTAGGGGGGGCTGCCCCCCCCCAAAATTTCTATCTTTACTTTTCAGATTTTTTTTTCTTTTTTTATCATTTTGCATTGTGTCCTGTAATGTTTCATAACTAAATGATAATTTTGATCATGAGCGTAGTAAACTAAGGGCAAGTGCCCCCCCCCCCTTCCAAGCGAGATTTCTATTTTTTTTTTTTTTTTTACTTTTTTGACATTTTTTCCCAGGTTTGGAATAATTGTGCATTGTACCATGTAATAATTTATAATAGTAACTTTGATCATAAACATAACCAACTAAGGGTAGAGGGGCTGCCCCCCCCCTTCTAAATTTCTATCTTTTTTTTCTTTACTTTTCAGATTTCTTTATATATATATATATATATTTATCATTTTAAATTGTATCTTATAATACTTCATAAATAATTGATAAGTTTGATCAAGAGCATAGCGAACTAGGGGCAAGTGCCCCCCCCCTTTAGCTTTCTTTTTTTTTTTTTTTTTTTTTTTTTTTACTTTTCACATGTTTAGAATTTTATAAATGTGCATTGTACCATGTAATAATTCATAATAGTAACTTTGATCATGAACATAATCAACCAAGGGTAGGAGGGGCTGCTCCCCCCCCCCCCCAAATTTCTATCTTTACTTTTCAGATTTTTTTTTCTTTTTTATCATTTTGCATTGTGTCCTGTAATGCTTCATAACTAAATGATAATTTTGATCATGAGCGTAGTAAACTAAGGGCAAGTGCCCAAGTGCCCCCCGCCCCTCCAAGCGAGATTTCTACCTTTTTTTTTTTAACTTTTTATTTTACATTTTTTTCCCATGTTTGGAATAATTGTGCATTGTACCGTGTAATAATTCATAACTAACCAGCAATTTTGATCATGAACATAGACAACTAAGTATAGGAAAAGCTGCCCCCCCCCCCTAAATTTCTATTTTTTTTTTTTTTTTTTTTTTTTTTTTTTTTTTTTTTTTTTACTTTTCAGATTTTTTTTTATATCTATATATATTTTTATCATTTTGCATTGTATCTTATAGTACTTCATAAATACTGATTATTTTGATCAAGAGCGTAGCGAACTAAGGGCAAAAGCCCCCCTCCCCCTTCCGACATTTCTGTATTTACTTTTCACATTTCTCTTTTTATATGTTTACAATTTTTATAAATTTGCATTGTACTACATAATAATTCATAACTAAACAGTAATTTTGATCATAAACATAGCCAACTAAATACAAGAGGGGCTGCCCCGCCCCCTAAATTTCTACATATATATATATATATATTTTTTTTACTTTTCACATTTCTTTTTATATGTTTATAAGTTTATAAATTTGCATTGTACCATGCAATAATTCATGAATAACCAGTAATTTTGATCATGAATGTAACCTTTTGTTTTGTGATCGACCAATGCACAACATTACTGTGAAAGTATCTCGTAAAACGATGAATATTTTTTAATAAAAATGGGCACTTTTTTTATATATTTATTAATAAAATTTTATTACACGCGTATATGTATGTATTATAAGCAATATTCATTTATTATATGGCATTTATTTTTCTTCTATATTGAAATACTATTAATTTTACCTTAAAAGTGGATTTTCTCAAAATGAAATTTTCGAAAAAATTTCAATTTTCAAAATGTTCCATGCGCATCCCTAATTTTCCGAATTCTTTGTAATTTGCCATGTATTTACCTTATGGTATATAAAAGCAATATTGGTTAAATTAATTGTTCTTCGGAATTCATAGACCATAATTTTTTTATTGAAAGAATGATTTACAGTATTTTTTTGCTATAAAAATTGGTTTTTCGACTTATTATTATTATTATTAATTTTTTTTTTCATTTATGTTTAAGATTTCAACTAAGTTTTACTCTTAGGTCTTAAAGGTGCCTCATAAATAAATATTACTATATTACATGCGAAAGAAATGCGCATGGAGCATTTTTAATTAATTAATTATTTCACTAATTAATAATTAATAATTAATAATTACCAAAGTAATTAATATTTTTCCTTAAAATTTTAGTTTTTCTTATATAACTACAATTGCAATCACATATTTAATTTTCAAGCAAATCGGTTAAAAAGAAAAAAAATTTTTTTTGACAGTCCACCTTCGCCTTAAGAAAATTTGTTGTTTTTGCCAACCCGAGATGGTAGTAGCACCGTATATAGTAATGCCTGTGTAGAATCAGATATTGTCATACTGATTCGCAAACATTTTTATTATAATCAGTTTATTATATCCTGAGATTGCATAGAAATCGTAATTTAGCAATTCGCTCTTTCCCACAAGCAACTTTTAAATTTCGAATTTATTTTTGACTATTCTTAGAGGACAACAACATTTTATAAATAACTATCATGCTGTATTTAAATTTTCTAGCCTCTTTAGTATCACAGCAGCGGCAATTTAGAATGTTTTTTGCTCTTGCAATCTTCTGGTGGTAGTGGAATAACGCACAAACAATATAGCTTGTGTTTGAACAGGTTTTATCACCACCAATTTGCAACCATTAATTTTTTTTAATCGGTTTGGTATTTAATAAGATGTATGAAAATCATAAGTTAGGACGTTTTTGGAGCGCTTCTCGCAACTTCATCCATTTAAATTTCGAATTTTCTTTCGACTGTTCTTAAAGGAAGCATTAGCATTTTTTAAGTAACTATCATGTCAAATTTCAAAATGTTAGACACGTCCGCTGTACAAAATACGCAAGTTAGAAGATTGTTTACTTTTGCAGCTCCTAAGTGTTAGTGACAAAAACAAAAAAATATAGCCTATATTGAAACAAGGCGTGTCACCAACAATTTTCAGCTAATACTTTGAAAATCGATTTCATTTTTCCTAAACGTAAAAATCGTAATTTGAAGCATTTATAGCATGCTTTTCACGCATTTTTACCCCTTTTAAATTTCGAATATTTTTTCGGAACTGCTTTTGAAAAGCAATTGCCATTCCAAATTTTAAGTTATTTTCTGAGGTAATTCACAAATCGGCATTTAGAACGTTTTCAGAACGCTTTTCATTCATTTTCATCCTTTTTAAATTTCGATTTCTTTCTTTCTTTCTTTCTTTCTTCTTTTTTTTTTTTTTTTTTGAAGAAATGTTATTTGACATCATTTATATCTAATAAGTAACTACCATGCCAAATTTCATGAATCAAATAACTTCAATAACACAAAAATCGCATTTTTAGAACTTTTAAGTTTTTATACTCTCTTGGGATAGTGATAACCGACCGACATAAAATATGGCCCATTTTGCAGCAAAGGCTGTCACCATCATTTTCACGCCATTATTAATTTTTTTAAATACGTTCGGTACTTCCTGAGATTGCGTAAAAATCGCAGTTTCGGAGAATTTTTTTTTTTTTTTTTTTTTTTTTTTTTTCGAATGCTTTTCCCAAATTCCCCCCCCCCCACTTTTAAAATTAAATTTTTTTAGGAAATGTTCTTAGCGATAATTTATATCTTATAAGCAACGCTCGTGCCAAATTCCATGATTCTAGATCATTCCATAGAAAAAAAAAGAAAAAAAAAGTTTTTTACTTTTACAACTCCCAGGTGGTAGTAAAATTGACATAACATAGAGACTATATAAGAGTAAAGACTGTCACCATCATTTTGACACCATTATTTTAAAAATTAGTTTGACATTTCCTGAAATCGTCATTTAGAAAGTTTTTCAGAATGCTTTTGTGCACATTTCCATTTTAATCCCTTTATATATATATATATATATATGTATATATATATATATATTTTTTTTAATGCTCTTAAAAATCATTTATATCTTATAAGCAATTAACATGCCAAGTTTTATTATTCTAGGTCCTTCAAAAACACAAAAATCGAACTTTTAGAGCGCTTTCTGCTCCTGCACCCGCTTTGGGGTAATGACACCAACGAAAGATGTAATCCATGATGGAGCAAAGACTGTCGCCATAATTTGGATATTATTTTTTAAACCGGTTCGTTACTTCCTGATTTGCTTAAAAATCGCAATTTAGAACGTTTTTAGAAAGCTTTTCGTGCGTATTTACCACTTTTTAATTTAATATTTTTTAGGAAATGTTCTTAGAGACCATTTATATCTTATAAAAAATTAATGTGCCAACTTTCATGTTATACATATGTTCTTCTTACCCCCCCCCCTAAGTTAAATAAATAACTACATTCTTTCTTATTTAATCAAGCCGCAAAAACAGAATTTCTGCATTTCTTGCATACCTAAAAGCGATTGCTTAAGTCAAGAGTTTAATATCGTAAAAGCATTAAAATGGCGGCATGTTTATATATGTCTTGTCCAAACTACAAATGTTTTACTTTGAAATGTATTTCTTTCATTTACTTTCCCCCATTTTAAAGAAAACCTGTCCAAATTTTGTTGCGTTACAGCTTTATTTAAAGATACTATCACAAAATTAATTCACGAATGCGCCATGAAAATACGTTATAGCAGTTGTCACACCCTTCGTCTTTATAGGCTTGAAATTGAGTTAAAGGGCACAGTGTCAAACATTTCTTCATTCAGAGCAAAGTGGTCCCATTTTTAAAAAAGATAAAGGGTGAAAATGATTATAATCGGAATTGCTTTAATTACAAAATTGTTCAGCTTTATCCCTATCGGGTCAGGTGTACTATTAATAGTACATGTCTTTTAATGGAGTATTATTTTGTTTTAAGAAATACTTTTGCTACTATTTACACATAATAATGTTAATATATGTCTATGCATTTATTATATGACATCAATTACGTTTAGGGGTTTTGTAATAACAATAATTATTATTATTTGCTTAATTTTCTGTGTGCTGTTTGCGATTCTTTTATTTTAAACATGTATTTCACTCTTTAATTTTAAAATAAAAGTTGCTTTCCTGAAAGAAATATGTGTAATAAAACGCAGAAAGCATTAGAATGTTGTAATATAAGTTAAATCTTATTGTAATAAAATATTTTCTAAACATCTTCAAAAACTCTTCCTTATCATATTGTCTTATGAATCTGAATTTAATAAGTACGCAAAAAAACTACGTTCGTTATCTTTCTGATAATGAAATATTCGTTAAACTCTAATTAATCTATTTGGATAGGTAGTGTTAATGTTATTAAAACAAAAGTAATTTTTTCTAAAAGTTGAAAAAAGTTCAGTCCTGAAAGGGTAAAACAAGCTATTCCATGAAATTTACTTTTAATTTTAGAAATGAGTGTTTATTCATACATTTATAAGTGAAATGTCAGTAACATGAAAGAAGAAAGAAAAACAGTGATGTTTTAACCCTTTGCTGTCGCATTAAGTTTATTACATGAGTCATGCCGGTCAGAATTAACACTAGAACTACCGGAGTTTCATATATACCTAGTTTTACCGCGTCCGTCAAATTGACGGATTTTTCATCACGGCCTTCATTGTAACTTTTGACTTAGTTAATGTGAATAAAAATATGTAATTTAACAAGAACATCATTTAATATGATAATTCATTAATAATTAATAAAAATTCAATAAAAAAACAGTTTCTATCTGCATTTTTAGTACATTTGCTATGCATGAAAAAACTATGAGGGACAAATTTTACATGTTATTTTAGATTAACATTTGCATCAAACATATTAAACTTAGTTAATGTAAATATAAGAATATAATTTAACAAAAACAATATTTAATATAATAATTCATTAATGATAAACATAAAGAAACTAAACAAAAACAGTTTCTATTTGTATTTACATTATATCACATTTGATATGCACGAAATACTAATTATAAGGCAGATATTTTACAAGTGTCTCTTATATTAGATGAGCAATTTCCACAAAGATATTTGACTTAGTAAAATATACATATAATTTAACAAAAATAACATTTAATATATTAATTCATTAATTATTAATTAAAAAACACTTCCTATTTGCATTTATAATACAGCATATTTGATATGAATGAAATAATTACGAGGCACATATTTTACAAGTATATGTTACCTTAGATGAACACTTACCACAAACATATTTGTTGCATACACTGCAAGTATAAATCGCTTTGTTTTTGTTGCATAATCGAATTTGGAAAGATTTGCGATCATAAGGAATATTTTGTGAATTTTCTAGAACACAATCCATTGATTTCCGTTCTTGTTTTTGGGAGGAGGCTTTTTTTCTGCAGCTCCTATATTCACTGGAGAGTTCTTCAGATAATTGAAATAAAAATTGTTTTCTAGTTATATTTTTATCACAAGTCTCTTTATATAAAATCCACGCATTGATTGCTGCTAAGTCCAAAATATTATAAAATACCTGCATAATACATTATAAAATACTTACGTGACCCTGCTTTTACGCTATATTTGCGGGAAATTTGGTCAACTACGTCTACTCCAAACTTTGTCTCATTGTAAAATGTCACAGTTGCAGGAATTTGTTTTCGATTAGAAGCAATTTTTACAGATTTATGTTTTGAGCTAAGAAGTAGTACTTTTTTACGAGGCTTACTTTTGTAAACCGTTAAAACAATATCATTTGATTTGTAGAGTTTTGTGGAGAAAAGAGCCATGTTATCTTTTCTAACTTTAGTTATTTTTGGCAATTCTCTTCTATTTGCTCGTATAGTTCCAACAAGACTTGTTTTTTTTGGCCAGTAGCTTCTTTGCGAGCTGCATACTTGTAAAAAAATCATCCGTTGTTATATTCCTCCCACAATTTACGTAGTTTTTTTACAAGATTCAAAACTACAAATTCATTCAAATGTCCTCCTGATGGTCTAAGTTCGTCTTTGCCTAATATAGGCAGAAATCTGCATTGTGCCTTTATGGGAAACAATTGCTCATCTACGCTTATATTCTTATCTGGTTTGTAACAAGCTTGGCTGTTATCAATAAAGGACTTCCAAATTTCGGAAGCTAATCCGAATCCTTGTCAGTTCGTAAGCGAACACTCTTCGCACTTTTTTGTCAAAACGAATGAATATCATAATTTCTAGAAATCTATTTCTACTCATAGTTTCGCGAAAGAAAGAAGGTCCCCATTTTTCTGACCACAAATAGGATAATTTCAAATTTCTCGCTTCATAGGCTCCTCGAGCATACAAAATACCTACAAACGCATACAATTCTTCAATAGCAATTATCCAATCGTCCTTCTGTAGAACATTTCTGGCCTCTAGCTCAGTGCAAGTTTTTATATGCTTCATCATTCGATTATCAATTATAAGTCTAAATGTACTGCTAACATTACCAAGCATAATGTTTCGTTTTGCATAACCAGTTGGGCCTGAAGTATTCTTGAATATAGTATGTGGTGGGAGTCTACCAACACAACCATTCTCTATTTGTTCCCATTCAGTACCGTCGAGAGCAATTTCTTTTTCCTGTCTTTTTTCAGTTTCTTTTTGGCTGTCCGATTCAGTATCTGAAATTATTCGCAATCGCTTTCTGAGTTTGTGGCTCTTTTGGGGAATTTCATCTTCACTCCCTGAATCTTCACTTTCATATTCTTCTTCTTCACTTTCTTCAATATCTCGTATTTCAATTTCATCTCCAGAATTTTCAGAGTCAATATTATTACTTGAATTAGTGTCCGAACAGTCTTCATTTATACTAGTGAGTTCTTTGTATTCTCCGAATAATTTTTTTCTTCATCGAAATCTTTTCATTTTTGACTAGAATTTACAAAAAAAATAAATGTTATTTTTTTCATAAAAATATATTCATTCTTTTTCCCCAGATTAGACTTTATACAGATTATACTATTCACTGACTGCACTTTTCACTAAGAACGTTATCATATTAGAAGTATACAATTGATAATGATCGCGTCCTAATTACATTTAACAGTTACTGATACGTTTGATATGAAGTCTGGAGCAGACTGCGCATAGGCGAAAAGGGCTAGACCATTTGGAAAATGGGGAAGTCCGCATCCCTTCGGGATGAGTTTGTTAATTGCCAAAGCCGTCAATTTGACGGGTCTTGGTATAAATAGGTATAGGTCATACTTATTACGAAAATTAAAGTGGGTGTGAAGGAATTGAATATGAATATTTAAATATTCTTATGTTTTATTAAAAGTCGTATCATAAAATTTTGGAACTCGCCATAAATTATATCAAATTTTTAAGCACGAAATTTGAAAACCGTCAAAATGACGGTCTTGGTCGTTCTAGTGTTAATTTCTTTGAATAAACAGTAATACATGCAAGATTATGAAGGAAAAATGAAATGTAATAATTCTTTTTTAAACTTTAGCTATATAATGATATAATACGTTTTAATTTTATGTAAGAATTAAACAGTACAGCTAATTCTCTATTGTTTGGTATCTTTCAAAGCATATGTCTTCATTATGTAGCCATTGTTTTTCCTACTATTTAACATATACAGAACAATCTTTACACTTATCGCATATCTTATATATTTTTAATTACTTTCAATTTCACGATACTTTTCCTTCGGTAGCTTTCTTTTTGCCATTTTAAAGTATTATTTTAAAAGTATTTTAAGAAGCGAAAAGGTCTAATTACATTTTTAAACATAATTTCTAAAACATTATTTCGAATTTATGTAACTCCGAAGCTTTTCGACTAATATAAGATTAGTATGGTTTGAATCCCGCACGGGTCATATTGTACCCTACCCGTTCCGCAAATTCCATTTTAAATCAAACCGCAACCTGATCCGAACCAACAAAAATAATTTTCTTCAACCCACAATTTGACCCTAACCCACAATGAAATGAAAGTAAATCATGTGAATGCTATTATGAAAAATAATCTACAATTGTATCTCTATCATTTTATGTTTTCACAGCAGAATGAACATATTCTACATTTTTTAATATTTGTATATAGTAAAACCACTCAGTAATGGACACTACATGATCGTTAAACAGAGGCAAACATCGACTCGGGTTATCCCAAATTATGTTTTTTAGGCTCGGAATGTGTCTAGTTTTCTTTCTGCAGATCGGGTTTACCCTAGAAAAATTCTTGCGAGTCGTGTATAAGTTTTTTGTCACTCAGATTGTTGGGATTTTCATAAAAAGTTTAAACTCAATAATGTTTCGCATGAAAATAAATACGCATTTGAAAATGCGTGAGTATACAGTTGGCAAAAAAAGTATTTGTACACCCAAAATTTTTTTTATTTTTAACTAAATAAAAACAGATATTTTGTCAAAAATAGTTTTAATACAGTCTGTTTACCGTGTGTTTTAAATTACACAGCAGGAAATTTCGATAAAGATGTAAAATAATTTTCTAATAGGAAAAGTTTAAAAATTTCTTGCAAAAAAAGTATTTGTACATTTCTCCATCCTGATATGTACTGTGTTTTATAGTGTTTATCGTTCAAAGGACTACTTTTACAGAAGCTGTTAATAATTTTTAACTTCCTATTATATTTGTCTGACATTTAATCCAATTTGCTCTTGAAGTAATTGAGTATAGAACCTAAAACTAGAGAGGCACCTCTTGATATATGAAATCCTATGATTGAGCATAATAAAAATTTAAATTCGCAACAAGAATTTGTAAAAGCTATTAAATTACCATTTACAACTATTGGATGTATAGTGAGAAACTATGAATAAATTAAAAGCATCGAAATTCAATGAAAAACAGGACTTCTCAGCAAAGTAACAATGAGGGAAAAAGGGAGTGTTGTTAAAAAAGCTTTAAAAAATCCTATGCGTTCGGTTCAAAAATTTGCTAGAGACCTTGCAACATCTTCTCGCATCACAGTAATACCTCAAACAATAAAAAATATTCTTCTCAATGCAGACTGAAAAGGAAGAACCTCAAGGAAAAATCCATTCATCAGCGAAACAAATAGGTGAAAACGCATAGTATTCGCTTTCGCATACAGAAGTAAATCATTGGATTTTTGGAAAACAGTAATTTTGTTTGATGAGGGAAAATTCGGAATTTTCTTACCAAGAAGCATTCGATAAAATTGGCAAAAAAATAAAACTGTTCTAGATCCAAAATGTATACTTCAAACTATCAAGCATGTTGGGGGGAATATTATAGTTTTGGGGTGTATAGCTTCTAATGGAGCAGGACATTTAAAATTTATTGACAATGGAAGGACAGGTTTAACATACATTGATGTGTCGCGGCATAATTTATTAAACCGTGCCAAGAAATTATGCGTAGAGAAAGCTTTTCACTTTCTACAGTATAACTACCAAAGCATGCTGCTGTGATTACCAGCACATGGTTACGACAATACTCGAAGACGACTGGTAACTCCTCTAAAATCTCTAGACTTGAATCCAATAGAAAATTTTCAGATGCTATTGGATGCAAAAATCCGAAAAAAATATGTATCAGTAAAAAACAGTTTAAAAAAAGCTCTTATTGTGTCATGGAATAACATTAACCAGACCTTTACAAAAAAGTTGGTGGAATCTATGTCACACCATCTAGAAGTAGTCATAAGCGCTAAATCAATTCACACAAAATATTAATTTGTATTATTTTACTAAATTTTCCTTAATTATATTACATTAATATAGTGTACAAATACTTTTTTTGCATTATATTTTTGTATATTTGTTTATTATAATGTAAAAAATCGATTCGTTTAATTTTGTTTTTGCTTCTATAATATTATAATGCATTAAATTAATATATTACAGTATTTTTTGCTTAAATCTTTTGTTTAATTTCATTATAATTAAAAAAAATGAAGTGTACAAATACTTTTTTTGCCAACTGTATATTCAATTTAATGCATGTGAAATAAAATGTGTAAAATAAACGCGATCATAGATTGTTCTTTGTTTATTCTTTTTTTCTATGGGTCCGGCCGGTCCTGGTTAGGAAATTTCGGTCCGTGCAAACCTCTCTAGTATTGATACAATAGCATCAGAATACGAAATGTTCATCGATGCATTCCAAAAGGTAGGGTATAATGCTGTAATGTTGTATAAAAGATTACCGAGGGATATTGTCGCTCTAACTTCAAAGTTACATTTGTATATCAGTGGCCAACAAATTTTATATGGGCGTAGGTCAGTTCCCATTTACTAGCAAAATTCAACAGTAGGAATTTTTGCTATTGTACTGGAACACAAATCGGACAAAGAGTTTTGAATAGAAACGGTCAAGGATAGTATATAGTACAAATCGATGACCCTGTACCCTACCCAGTCCTATAAAATGCTCCTGAGCATATTTAGTACGTAAAATTCAGCTTTCTCCCCATCTATATTGGCCTTTGTTGTGCCGATGCTCTGAGGTATGAAAGTTATTGGCGTGTTTTTGAGTGAATAATAGGTCAAATTCTTTTGCGGTAAATAGAAGCGGCGGGAGTTTCAGGTTACTATAAACTTCTTGGTTTATTGTAACTGAGTATGGGAAAAGATGCCGGAATCGAAGATCAGGGGTTGAGGAATTTTTCTGAGTAAACAGGGGGAAGACTGATCGAAAAATGCAAGAAAAATGGAAAGGGAGATCTACGAGATATTTTCTAGAAAAATATGCGAAACTTGCTAAAGCTTATGCTAGCACAGGTGTTTTATCAGTGGTTCTTTATAGTCAAAGTTGTATTTTACGAGGTATACGATTAAAAGCATTACGAACAATGTATAACCTGAGCATAGCTTAAACGAGGTTTTCATATTTAAGATCAAAACATCTTACTTACAGAATATATATAGCATTTTTCTGTCCTATGGAACTTTGGAATTTTGTATAATAATAATGTACATAAAAGCTATATGGGATCTATAAAGGAATATTTTCTTTGAGCGTATTATTATGTGTAATCTTAAGTAAATGTACCACATTTTTAAAGAAATGGTTCCTTTCCATAATCTTTATAGATTATATTTAATTTGGCTTGTAAAAAGGGAGGGGGGGGAGAGAGAAAAAGAACGTAGTATAATAGACCCTCAATATAATGACCATCCATTAGAGCTGCCCTCCCATTATAACAAAAGCTTAATTTCTAACAAAAAAAGTACCGGAGCTCTAATATTGTGCAGCATTATCAAATGTCATGTATTCCCCCGTAACTTAACCTCTACCAGCGCATTTATATTTTATATATTATTTAGAAAATTCTTCTTCAGCAAAATAATTTTTTCAATGTATTTTGACTATATCTTATAAAATCTAATAAATGAACAGAATAAAAATAATAGAATCAGGGTTGGGGAATTTCCAGAAAATCCTACTTTTCAAAAATTTCTTTGTATTAAGGTTCCCTTTTTTATTTTATTTTTTATTTTTTTTTATTTTATTTTATTTATTTATTTATTTTTTTGTTTCAAAATTTTTTTATAAATTTGCTTTCATTTTCGAAACCGGTTTTGAAAATAAAAGTGTCATTCTAAAAAATATCTGCAACCAAAATCGAAAAAATAAAAAAAAGAGCGATGTCGAGATGCATCTCAACTATCGAATGCAAAAATAATTATTTAAAAATGTCGAAATGCAAATAAGATATTAGAAAATAACCTAGCTACAGAATTAGCATTAGCTTGCGACTGTTAAGACTGACGGGGACCGGAGGAAAACACAACACAAGGCGCTATTTCACTGGGCTTAGGAGCTCGGTATTTATTCGCTCTGGTAAATGCCAACCAATATTTAAATATTCGCTAAAATCAATTCGGGAGTGAATTCCGGTGAGTTCCGACGCAAATTAAGCACTGAATGATGTATGCATCTCCAAACATAATTACATTTATAACGTGTTATTTTTGAATCCAATATAAAGACTTCGAATTTTTCATATAATGACGTTTTTAATTTATCGGATAAGATATTATTTGACATTATTTGTCTGGTATGAAAAGAAAGCTAGGTTAGATAAACCTTTGGCTAGCCTGTGCATTAAATAAAAGCGTTGGCCTGGGCATTAAATGAAAGTATTACATCGCACTTGAGTGCTCTGAGATTGAACCCCGTTTGTGAAGCGGTGGTAATAAACATGTATTAAATCGTAACTTCATCGGTATAAAGTTTCTGTATACTGATCCTATCATGGTTGTATTGCCTTTGAAATAAAGAGACGCATTTTAAGAAGCTACTTGTGACACTTTAATTAGACTCGCCCAATAATGCTATGGAAGAAGTTTTTAAAGATATCTTGTTTGCATTTAAACTTTTTAAACAATTCCTTTTTGAACTGACTAGCTGAGATCGATCTGACAAAGGACTTTTTTTACCGTTTAAAGCTTGTTTACATTTACAGGTATTTTTAATGGAGGACACTTTCATTTTCGGAACCGGTTTCGAAAGCAAAAACTTCCCCTTATTTAAAAAAAAAATCTTTTAACAAAATCGCAAAAGTGCAAAAAGGCAGATGTAGAGATTAATCTTAGCTATCAATAATTAAAAAAAATTATATGAAAATATTGAAATGCAAACGAGGTATCTTTAAAAATTTTTTGCATTGAATTAGCATTAAGGAATGAGTTTTTCGAGGGGACTGAAGTAGCCCCTTAAAAAGTCTCAATGCCATTTATTATGAATTTGCACAGCCATAAGTTTTAAGGTTTAAGATCAATAATTAAATACTCTGAACCTAGTAAGTATTATCATTTACATCGAAAAACAAGAATTTCCGAACAGGAATCAAAGTCTTCTTCATGAAACCGTCCCGCAATACAGCATAAATATAGCATTGTAACTGTAACCCAACACTTTAATATTGAGGTTCCAAATATTTACCTCTGTCACAATTTTGTAACACTTACAAAAAACTCACACTGTGATGTTCCAAAGAATTTGTTTAAGGGTGTTCTCAAATCAAAAAGGGCAACTTTGTGACATAAGTTTTAATAATTTTTGTTCGGATAAGCATGAAACTAGCAGGTGTTGTTGTTCAGGAACTATCGAATCAAACTCTATTTACCGGTTTTTTTGTTTTTGTTTTTTTCGTCAAACACAATAATTTTTTTTCAGAAAATAGGGTTAAAGTGGGCGTTTTGAAACGACTTTTCGAGAAAAAAAAAAAAAAAAAAAAAAGAAGAAGAAGAAAAAAAAAAAAAAAAACCAGTCAGAGAGAAAAATGTGCCTTGTCACGTGATCGAAAAAGCTTCTAAATCAATTGGCAATCGATAGATTGAAAAATGGAAAACTCAGATTCCAAATCGCTTCCATGATTAGGCGTTGAAATTTTATATCTTTCCGTTAAAAATGAATTTAAAAATGCGCCAAAACGTTTTGCGCTTGTTGAGCAGAGCAATTAAGAACAGCTTTAAAAGCTGCAATGAAGAGCCGAAAAATTTATGCACATTATGTGAGATCTGGAGCTTATCAACGAACTCATTGAGGCATAACACAAAAAAGTAGCATTTAAAATATACATTTATTTATTTATAAAGAAAACATATAATAAGTGGAAAAAATATTTCAAGACACAATTTTAAAACCATTATCTAATAAATCTATTTGACTATTTCATTTACTGAAAGTAAATCGAAATAGCCAATTGTATACATTGTATCAGAAATAATAAGTATAGTTAATTTATATTTATTTTCAGATTGATAATTAAAAAATTTGTTTGCTGTATAAAATGAGTTTAAATTCAAAGTAGTCACCTTGATCGTCTTCATTAAGTAAAAGTTAAAATATCACCTTTATTAGCCTATTTCCCATCAATGGTCGCTACAAACGCAAACGAAAATTGTGTTGAATCAGTACTAACTATTTTTATATTTAACTAGCAGACTATGGCCGCTGCGCTGGTCCATTTTTCCAAAAGAACCTTGATTCAAACAAAATGATGACTTTAAATTTTTTATTTTAAAGCAGAATAAACCTTCACCTGGAATGTTCTTCCGCATTGCTGAAAACGAAGGCAACGCCATTGCAATATTGCATTATTGAATGCCTTTTACAGCATTTGGGCAATTAAAAACCATCTCTTTTATTTGATCATTTATAGTAGAGTTTGATATGAAAATGAGACCGTTATAACAGCAGGAATCAAAATGTTTCCTAGTCATCACATTATTACATTAAAGAACATTGCAATGATCACTAAGATAGATTATCAAACTCCATTAAATTTCGGATCGTACATTAACATTATGTTTGTTAAACTCTTGGCAGCTGAACTTGCGCTATGTGTAGCTCTGGTAGCCTAAATACAATCTCATTACATGTTACATTACATTTTTTAATAAACGTCCTCTTCTGGCAAGTTTACTACAGTTTCCTATATACCTTGGTCTAGTCTATTCCATTAGAGTACATAGAGTAAAAAAATAGTAAAGAATTATTTACAGATAAAGAAGAGTGTTTAATTTATATATTTATTATAACAATAAAAAAGAATACTGCCCAGTTAAACTGAAGGCATTGAGCTCACAGGCTACAAATACTAATTGCACATTAAAGCTTTATATTTTCAAGGGTTAATTCCGTTCGAAAAAAAAAATTAAGAAGGGGAAACAGCTCTCCCCTTTTCTCTTTTTTTATACTTAATCATTGAACCTCCTATACTATCAAAGACATGCTTTATCATATAAAAAATCTATATCCAAAATTCAGAGCAAATTAGATAATTCTTAATAAAAACCCATTTAGCATTTATATGATTTAAAAAGAGTTATCCCACTCTTTTATACTTAACCATTAAACTTCCAAAACTATTCAGAGATTTGAACGAAATCTGAAAATTCTGCTTGAAAAACCCATTTATATAAATTAAGGGGGGGGGGACATTAGAACCCCTGTTCCCCTTATTTATACTTATTCAATGAACACCTAATAACAGTCACGGAATCGCCTCATCAGAATGATCCTAATCTAAATTTTGAACGAAAATTAATTCTGCATGAAAATCCCATTTATATCAACTAACGGGGGGGGGGGGCATTAGAGCCCCTGTTCCCTCTATTTATACTTATTCAATGAACACCTAATAACAGTCACGGAATCGCCTCATCAGAATGATCCTAATCTAAATTTTGAACGAAAACTTAATTCTGCATTAAAATCCCATTTATATCAACTAACGGGGGGGGGGACATTAGAACCCCTGTTCCCCCTATTTATACTTATTCAATGAACAACTAATAACAGTCACGGAATCGCCTCATCAGAATGATCCTAATCTAAATTTTGAACGAAAACTTAAATCTGCATGAAAATCCCATTTATATCAACTAACGGGGGGGGGGGGCATTAGAACCCCTGTTCCCCCTATTTATACTTAATCAATGAACACTTAATAACAGTCACGGAATCGCCTCATCAGAATGATCCTAATCTAAATTTTGAAAACTTAATTCTGCATGAAAATCCCATCTATATCAACTAACGGGGGGCATGACCCCCCCGTTCCCCCTCTTATACATATCGAATGAACTCCAAAAACTAATCAGGGAAGCGCCTTGTCAGGATATACCTACATGCAAAATTTCAAGTGGATCGGATATTTTTATCATGAGTTATCGCGTTACGTACATACATACAGAACGGACGGGCACATAAGCTCTCAGGCTATGATAGCCTGTGAGCTAAAAAAGCATAAAAAATGTATTTTAAAGCTGAATTATTTGAATAAAATTAATATTACATCAGATTCACTCTCTCTTCATTTTATAAACTAGTTGCAAACATGTAACCATTGAATCAGGAATAATCTTGATGACTAAATTTTGTATTAAAATAAACCTTTAGCTTGCATCCAATAAAATATTTCTATCTTCTGTAATCGATTCCATTATGATTTTTGGCGTCAAACATTAGAACTGATAAGAAACGATTTGTCACAAATGTAACAGACTTATTTCGTATTTATTGTCAAACGAATGTGAAATTTGTGATCATCTATTATTGGCATTTAATCATATAGCTTGGCGATAGTTTTTTGTTTGACGGGGTAGTGAATTAGTATCTAATAGTTAATTTTTAAAAAAATTCTATTGATAGGGCTCAACGTTAATTAAAATTGCTACATAATCATCAAAAACAAAATTTTCTATTGTTGGGATTTTACATACATTTTTTTCTTAACCAATTTTAAAGTATATTTATTTTCCTAAAAATACTTTTTGTTAATTAGAATGAATAATAAATTAAATGCAAATATTTTTTCTACATCATTGTCATTATAAAGTTTTTCCCTGCAAATAGCTAATATTACCCTTTTGGAACAAGTCCGGTACATGGCCCGGAAAAGAGAATGAAATCTTTATTACTGCGATCTTTTTACTGTGAAAGGTTATGTTATAATAATTATCGTACGCATCTCGTACGCGCCAAGTAAAACGCCAAGAACATCTTGGAGGGAGAGATCGTGCATTGCAGGAAAGAAATGAATGAAAACCCCAGCTCCGATCGGGTGATCGGATCGCATTTTCAGAAAGAATCACGTTTTGAGCACCAGCCTTGGCGAGTTGGCGAAAGCGAGAAGTTCAGCTAGCTTCATCGCCAAACACAAAATAAACGAAGTTCAAATGTGTCATAAAACATATGATTAATAGAATTATATTTATTACAAGAAAATCTTTACTACTGTTTTTAATTAACTTCTCAATTTCTTCGAACATAGCGAGTTAAGGAGATAATATTTTTGAATTGAGAGAGAGAGAGAAAAAAAAACATGTTTAGATGTTTTGTGAAATTTAGAGCATTTTAATCTGAAAAAACTCTTTGTTTTAAACTATGTTTTAATCGTAAACAACGGTGAATAACATTTCTTCATATTATAGTCTTTGCTTCATAACATTTACGGAAAAACAAATGAACAATAAGCGCGATCTCTTTGCAGAAGGAAGGGTTGCTGTTCGCTAGGCGTTTGACGTCACAAACAAGAAAGGGTGCATAGCACTGACTTCATCTCCGCGCCAATCGTTGTTCTGGCGATAAGGTGCTCAAAACGTGATTCTTTCTGAAAATGCGATCGGGTCCACTAACGTACCCTTATTTACTTTTTTAATGATAGCAAAATAACTGCAGATGAAAAATATATAATTGTAAGGCTAAAACACATAATTAACGACTGCTTGGCGTATGCCTTGGCAGAGACTTGATGAGTACGTCAGTTCTATCAACTTAAATATCCAGATAGAATGTAAACTAATAATGGGTACTACTTGATTATTCCACCAATAAATTTCACCAAATTATACATACTGCTAAACATTCACTAAATTATACAAATGGACTAATTTTTATTTTAAATAACCAAAGAATCAATAAATTATATTAGAACAGTAATAGAAATACAGATAAAATGTCAAATTAAAAAGTAGTTAATGACGTAACAAACACGTGTAACAAGTTTAATGTCAAATGAATGTGACATTTACGATCATCCATTATTGACATTTAATCTTATACTTTGGCAAGAGTTTTTTGGTCGATTTGATAATTAAGTAGTACCAAATAAAGTAAACAAATTATATCAACAATAATATTGCTTATAATATTTAGGTACAGATGTCATGTACGGACCACGTTGGCGCGAGGTACGATGGATCACGCGATAATCCGGTTATTGTTGTTTACCATTCATTTACTAATGAACTGTTTCTTTACTTTCCTTTTATTTTTTAAAGTTGTATAAATTGTTTTGTTCTATAATTAGTAATTAAACTTCCTTTATTTATTAGTGTTTCTTTTTTAAAATGATAGAAAATAATTAAAAATAATATAGTATGTAACTGGTATTTGAAAACGCAGTGTTCCCCAAATTGACGTCAGAAAAAAAATCGCGCCAAGGGGATGCATAAAAATAGAAAAATGTTAAACAAAAAACAAAAAACATAAACAAATAATTAAAAAACTGCTATTTCGATATTTAAAAAAATAACATCAAGCAGTCTTTAATTCTCCAGTCGCACCGATCGTAAATTCCCTTTACTTCGTTTGTTCTAGTGCTTTCGATTATACGTTTATACGAGTATACGTATAATACGTATTACACGGAATACGTATTTGCCATACATACGGCACCGGCGGTTATACGTATAACACAAAAGAGCATATACGGTACATCGTATATACGGATCTTACTCAAGCGGTTAAACGTATAAACGTCTATATGTTTTTCATTCGAGAAACATCCTCTAGAATCCTGCATTCTCGCGGTTTATCGGGGACCTCGCGATTCTTTCTTTAAAGAATCCAGAGAAATCTAAATACGTTTCTCAGATTAGATTTTATTTTTATTTTATTTTTATTTATTTATTTATTTATTTATTTATTTTTTAAGGGACTTTTTTTTTAGAAAAAAAAATTAACTACTGTAACAAATATAAGTATCTAAGTATACGGTTTATTCCGATCTTTTCGAAATAAGTACTGACAAACTTGAAAAAAAAAAAAAAAAAAAACTACTGTAACAAATATAAGTATCTAAGTATACGGTTTATTCCGATCTTTTCGAAATAAGTATTGACGAACTTGAAAAAAACTTCTCCCGTAAAAAAAAAAAAAAATAATAAAAAAAAATAAAAAAAAAATAACTATTGTAACAAATATAAGTATCTGAGTATACGGTTCATTTCGATCTTTTCGAAATAAGTATTGACGAACTTGAAAAAAATTTCTCCCGTAAAAAAAAAAATAAATAAAAAAAAAAATAATAATAATAATTACTGTAACAAATATAAGTATCTAAGGTATACGGTTTATTCCGGTCTTTTCGAAATAAGTATTGACGAACTTGAAAAAAACTTCTCCCGTAAAAAATAAATAAATAAATAAATAAATAAAAATAAAAAAAATTATCCATTATAACAAATATAAGTATCTAAGTATACGGTTTATTTCGATCTTTTCGAAATAAGTATTGACGAACTTAAAAAACACTTTTCCCGTAAAAAAAAAAAAAAAAAAAAAAAATTACTGTAACAAATATAAGTATCTAAGTATACGATTTATTCCGGTCTTTTCGAAATAAGTATTGACGAACTTGAGAAAAACGTCTCCCGTAAAAAATAAATAAATAAATAAATAAATAAATAAATAATTACTGTAAAAAATATAAGTATCTCAGTATACGGTTTATTCCGATCTTTTCGAAATAAGTATTGACGAACTTGAGAAAAACTTCTCCCGTTATCAAAGAATCTAATGAAAAGAAAATGTTAGATTTTAAGCACAAAAAAGGAGAGAAATTTCTTTGATATACAATAAATTTATTTTTAGAGTAAAAAATTGTTTACGTAAAGTTTTGTATGCGTATTTCTAATTTTTACATCACTTACTAAATTTCTTGGGACTTTAATTCATTGTTTTTTAAAAAAAACTTTTTAAACATTTTTTTTTTAAACACCAAGATTTTTTTTTTTTTTTTTTTTTTTTTTTTTTGTATTGCTTATAAATCTACATCAAAAGAAAACTGCGCCAGAAACATGAAAATAATACAAATGAGATTTCATATTCCAGTTTCACTATCACATACTATTTATAGACCGGAAGGCGACAGCGCAGACAATCACCTCATCAAGTTCACGGATGAAAATCTAGGATTAGTTAATTTTTGATTCGCATATTGAAACTCAATCGGTTATCTTGTTGGAAAACACCTAAAAACATGATTTTAGAGGTTGACTCGTAGTTTAATCGTTATGCTTCCATGCCTTTTAATTCTTAAAGTATGAAACATGGAGGATTGGAAACAGTAAAATAAACAATAAACAGTAAAAACTACAAAATTCGTACTAAAAACTATAAAAAAAATTAATAAGTCACGAATAAATTGAGATTCAACTTCCAAAAAAATTGCATTTACATATTTTTCTCTATACGACGGTGTAAAAATTGAAAATGTTCGATGTTTAGAAGTATATACCGAATTATTATAGTACCGAAAATTGCAAAACCGAATAGCATGTGAAAGGGTTGCCATTCGCTAAATGACATATGCGTTACGCACAGATACGTTTGGCCTTTATAATATAGATAGATATGAAATTCAGGGCCCTCGCGAAGACTTTTTATTGGTGGGGGAGAGAACCTAAAATTGCCAAGTCAAAATTCAGTATTTACCAACTGAATGAAAAGCAAACATAAATAGTTCTCGCGTTTGCCAACTAATTTTATAATTTTACCAAGTTATCACAATTAGAATATGTAAAACAGTTTTTATTTGTAAAAAGCTTTATAATAGTTCTAATTATATTGGTAACTTTCGTCAAATCTATCTGAAATATAATGTGTATTAGAGTTTTTTATTAAAGTTCTGAAGTAATTTACCAGTTCATTTTGCAAATTTGCCAACTGTAACAGCATGTACAACCTTTTGGGGTGGGAGGCTCCCCCCCTGTCCCCCCCCCCCTTAGCGAGGCCCCTGATGAAATTCCCAATGTTAATGAAAGTAAGAGTTAAAACTTTAATAAATCCTAACTAAGCCGCGTTTCACGGAGGGGTGATATGCGGGTGTCGTACCTGCTTTCATTTTGCACCCATTTCCATACGCAAACATAAAATCTATCCCCCCAAAGAAACCGGAAATTTATAATTAATTATTTATTTTTGTTATAAAGAAAAAAATAAAACAGAAAAGTAAATAATAACAGTAAAGTTTTAAAAAATATTTAATTTTATTACTTTGTTGAATGTGTATTGGGGGGGGGGGGGGGGATCAAGTGATGAAGCAAAATTTCGAAAAAAGAGCAGGGAAGAATTGGTTTAATTGATCTTTTTTCTTTTAACGCAGAAGAATTCCAACTCTGATTAACACATTTGCTGCCGATCACGCGCCAGCGCGTGATAGGGTACCAACGTTAAGGGGCCACTCACGCTCCAGTGCATGATGTGGGGTGATGTCCAATAGCCAGTCGCGCGCTGGCGCGTAAAAATCTTTCACTGATTCTTTGTTATAAAAAATAAATCAGCTTCTGGGAAAAACCCACTTCTACAGTGCGCCATTAACTATCATCACATCTTCACGAAAGCGGCAGCGAACGTGCTAATAAATAATAAAAGTAAAACAGAACTTTTTGCAGATTTCGCATAAAAATAAATAATTTTAAGAACAAACAATTACTTAAAAAAATTATTAAGGTCTTCCACACCCATACAAATTCTGTAGTAAATTGTAAAACATTTTAGTAATTTTTATTAATTTTATTTTTTGTTTTATTTGCAAATGTATTTTTTCTTTCTGAATTCACAACTTAGAAAATAAAAGTTTTGATAAGTTTATACTTTGCTTACAACTGTGATTGATGTGATAATTGTGAATTATCATTACTTTATATTTTGTTATTATTAACGTGGAATACCTATATAATAAAATTTATTGTTATAGACATTGGAATGTAGGTAGATGTAAGAGCAATGGACAGCCTTCAGTGTTTTTGATTTATTAAAAAAAATTTACCAATGAAAAATTAACTTTTACTTTTTTTTATAATTCCCTCATGCATATTTTATAATATGGGATATTTTTGACATTTTTAATGAAACCAATCATGAAGCAAAAAATAATATTTCGAAGTTTCACTGTTTTTCTGTAATAATCTAAATGAACAAGCTAAGAACTGACTTCTCTTAATAAATGTATATGTTACAGGCCAAACCCGATTTTAGGCCAAACTAGATTGGATTAGGCCAAACTAGTTTATCCTAACGCCCATCGGATAAACTAGTTTTTCCTAGACCAAACCGGTCTATCCTAACGCCCATCGGATAAACTAGTTTTTCCTAGGCCAAACCGGTTTATCCTAACGCCCATTGGATAAACTGGTTTTTCCTAGGCCAAACTAGTGTATCCTAAGGCCCATAGGACAAACTAGTTTTTCCTAGGCCAAACTAGTTTGGCCTAACTTTTATAGGCTAGACTAGTTTAGCTTGCTGTTTATTGGTCTGAACTAGTTTATTCTAGGCCATTTCAATTTGGCGTGATTTTATTGAATTCAATGACCGCCTCAGCGTCAACATTCTAGTTTGTCCTAGGCTGATCTAGTTTATCCTAGGCTGATCTTGTTTATTCTAGGCCAATGTAATTTTACGTGTTTTTAGCTCACAGGCGTCAAAGCCTGACAAATAATGGGCTCACAAGTTCTGTATCTATGAATGTACGCATGTATGTACGCATGTACGTACGTATGTACGTAACGCGATAACTCTTGATAGAAATATCCGATTTGCTTCAAATTTTGGATGTAGGTTCATTTTGATAACATACTATTCTGATTACTTTAGGGAATTCTTTGGATAAGAAAAGGGGAGGGGGCGAAGGGGAGGCTTATCCCCCACCATTAATTTAGAGAAATGGATTTCTCATGCAGAATTATCAGTTTTCATTTAAAATTTTAGATATAGGATTATTCTGACAAGGCGCCTCCGTGATTACTTTTGGATCTTTATTATTTAAGTGTAAAAGAAAAGGCAATGTAGGTAATCCCCCATAAATTAGATAAATGGTTTTTGACACAGAATTTACGGATTTGTTTCAAATTTTGGATATAGGTTCTTTCTCATAAGGTGATTCTCTGAATAGTTTTAGGTGTTTAATGGTTAAGTATAAAGGAAAAAATGAAGGATTGCCCTCTTACCTAGTTTAACTTGTAGGTATTTAGATAAACCAGTTTGGCGTAGGAAAAACTAGTTTATCCAATTGGCGTTAGGATAAAATAGTTTGGACCAGGCCAATCTAATTTGGCTCAAAATCGAGTTTGGCCGGTAAAAAACATATTTTTCAGTAGAATAAGTATAAATTTGTTTCCAGAGTCATTGGTTATAACATCAATACAGAAATTTAACATGTCCACCGTAGAGACATGATGCATTGGATATGGTGTTTGTTTATTTTATTTATTTTTTTGCAGACTCGTGACGTGCTGAGATGAGACTTGCATTTATTATTATTTATGTTATTAATATTGTTTGAAATTCGAGCCAGATCGGATCTGAACATAATTTGAAATCGAACAGCGTTTTACATTTTTAAGAAATTTATTACCTGTCGACATATAAGCTATTCTTGTCACGGCATCAAGTTTTTCTTTTCCATGAAATCGTAACCGGAAATTCGATTCAAAACGTAGCTTTAATAGTATTTTCTCAAAAAAAAAAAAAAAAAAATCATCGCTTTTATGAAAAAAATGGTTAACGCCATTCGATTACGTATTTTCTGAATAAGAATGCCTATTAATCTTATGCATTTCCAAAAAGAAATTAGTTCATAAATGTGTTAGGATGTAGCTCTTTTGGATTTGAGAAAAGTCTTAAGGAATGACAAGAATTCACAAATCTACATTTTGTTAATCATATTCTAAAGTTACGATGTTTATAATTCTCATTTATTTTCTTTTGCTCTAAACTACATCAATTATTTAATAAATCCCTATTTGAATATCGAAAGGTCTAAGAATCAAAATAATCAATAATACATTGCGTATTTTCCATTCTGCAAACACATCGTTATTTACAAAAACATTGTACATTTATCCAATAAATATCTATGCAGTATTTTTTTTTGAAGGAATCTTAATTGTATGTAATGTAAAATCTGATTTTTTTTTTTTTTTTTTTTTTTTTTTTTTTGCAGAAATTGAGTAGGGCCAGATCGAGCGGAACTGAGTCTCTTTTCACTGATTATTGTACAGGCAGGGTTCGGGGTTAACTTTTAATTTTTACACCGGGTCAAGGCAAAATGACTTTCCTTCGGGACGGGCGAGGCTCGGGCCTCGAAATTCCGGCCCGTGCAAACCTCTAACGGTATTCTACTACCCTACGAATAAGATACAATATACAGGAATGATGGCGGAACCACTTTGCAAAAGGTTAGCAATGGGGCAGTAGTCGGGATCAATATTAAAAATAATATTGACCAGTTAAACTGATGGCTTTGCATTCGCAGGCTGTTTACACTAATTGTGTATTACAGCCTTATTTTTTTAAAGAATAACACCCTTGAAAAATAAAGTAAGGGGAATTACCTTTTCCCATTTCGCCCAATTACACTTAAACATTGAACATCCACATTAAACATCCAATAAACCAATAAGCATTCATAACTAATCACGGAGGTGCCTTGTCAGAATGATCCTATATCTAAAATTTTAAATGAAAACTGATAATTCTGCTTGAAAAATCCATTTATCTAAATTAACGGTGGAAGATTAGCCTCCCGTTTGCTCCCCCCCCCCCCCCCTTATTCTTATCCAGTGAATTCCCAAAACTAATCAGAATAATACCTTATCAGAATGAACCTACATCCAAAATTTGAAGCAAATCGGAAATTTCTATCAAGAATTACTGCGTTACGTACATACATGCGTACATACATACATACAGAACCTGCGAGCCCTTTATTTGTCAGGCTTTGACGCCTGTGAGCTAAAAACACGTAAAATTACATTGGCCTAGGATGAACTAGATGAGTCTAGGACAAACTAGAATGTTGGCGCCGAGGCGGTCATTGAATTCAATAAAATCATGCCAAATTGAATTGGCCTAGGATAAACTAGTTCAGACCAATAAACAGCAGGCTAAACTAGTCTATTCTAAAATAGTTAGGCCAAGCTAGTTTGGCCTAGGAAAAACTAGTTTGTCCTATGGGCCTTAGGATAGACTAGTTTGGCCTAGGAAAAACTAGTTTATCCGATAGGCGTTAGGATAAACCGGTTTGGCCTAGGAAAAACTAGTTTATCCGATGGGCGTTAGGATAGACCGGTTTGGCCTAGGAAAAACTAGTTTATCCGATGGGCGTTAGGATAAACTAGTTTGGCCTAGGCTAATCTAGTTTGGCCTAAAATCGGGTATGGCCTGTAACATATACATTCTTTATTTTCATGCAAAATTTGTATGTTTTCGCTTTGGTAGTAATAGAAAATTTTGAATTTTACATACTAATGGTCATTTACAAAATTTCATTCTTTATTTCATTTTATTTTTATTATTACTATCTTATATATTAAAACAGTAGTGTTCTTTTTTCAGCACACTAAAACTGGTCTCTACGCATTCATGCTTGCGCAGATAGCTAAGGAGACTGTACTTACTCTCTGTAAACGCATTTGCAAAGCGCGTTGGTAAATATGGGATAAGACTGCATTTTTGCTGTCACTGTTTAATGCAATGCTATGATATTTATATTTTTTTTTTTTCTTTACTTATCTTATAATGATCGAAATGCGTTGGTTTTTTCACTTGACGTAAGTTATTTTATTTCCATTTGTATTCTTTTTTCATGTTAAACGCTATTCCCTCCTTCAAACCTTGCGATGTTATTGCCGGCAATCTTAGGCTTAATGTAGAGATGTTTCATATGAAATTGAAACATTCAATAGTTAATGATTAAAGTGTTTATTTACGTTATTGGCCGATAAATCATTTTCTATATTGTAATTTTCAAATTTGTACTAAGTATGTATAAAAAAAACCTGGCTGGAAATCGCATTATTTTTTGTTTTGTATTTTGGAGGGGAAGCAGGGATTTTCGACCGATGTTTCGACTTCATGGATGTAAACAGATTCGCAAATCCCTATTTATTTTTTGCTTCAGTTTCTTATTATACTCATGTCAATAAACGGTGATTTTTCCCCCTTATAATTTCCTTTTTGAGCAAATTCATAACGTTTAGGAAGTATTTACATTACATTGTTTTCGCCGAAGAATGGAGAATTGCATATGAAATGAAAATATGCCCAGTTATAAACAGCTTTGTAAATCATTAATATTTATTTAATGTTTCACTTTCTTTGTGTTGACTCTAAGTTCCCTTTTAAAAAAAAGTACCCTTTTTTAAAAAAGTGTTCCCGTGACAAAATTTGCTGAGTTTTTTGGGGGAGAAGGAAAAGGGAATATTTTGATGAAATTTGCTTTTTTTTTTTTTTTTTTTTTTTTTTTTCAATCGCTTGATCTTGATCTCTCAACAATGTTTTTTCAAAAATATGAAGATCATTATAATCAACCAAAATAAAATAAAATAAAATAAAATAAAATTATCAGAAGAGATCCCTCTTTTTGCATAGCATTCAATCATGATAATGCAGTCTTTATATACCATATTCATCGCTTGCTCTTTTTTTTTTTTTTATGATTATTTGGCAAAATTTGCATTTTTTGTGGTACCTAGACAATTTGAAAATTACAATACAGAAAATGCTTTATCGGCCAAGAACGCAAATAAACACTTTAATCATTAACTATTGAATGTTTCAATTTCATATGAAACATCTCTACATTAAACCTAAGATTGCCGGCAATAACATCGCAAGGTTTGAAGGAGGGAATAGCGTTTAACACGAAAAAAGAATACAAATGGAAATAAAATAACTTATGTAAAGTGAAGAAACCGATGTATTTCGATCATTATAAGATAAGTAAAGAAAAAAATATAATTATCATAGCATTGCATTAAACAGTGATAGCAAAAATGCAGTCTTATCCCTTATTTACCGAGGGGTCCGACAACGCTGTAAATCTGGTACACAGTGGATTTACTGCCATGTAAATCAAGTCAAAATCAGTAAATCAAGATTTAAAGAGTAAATCCTGCAGTAAATCAGTAAATCAATGTAAATCAATAAATCATCTAGTAAATCAGTAAATCCTATAGTAAATCAGTAAATCCTATAGTAAATCAGTAAATCCTAAAGTAAATCAGTAAATCAAGATTTAAAAAGTAAATCCTGTAGTAAATCAGTAAATCAATGTAAATCAATAAATCCTCTAGTAAATCAGTAAATCCTCAAGTAAATCAGTAAATCCTATAGTAAATCAAGATTTAAAAAGTAAATCCTGTAGTAAATCCGTAATCAATGTAAATCAATAAATCCTCTAGTAAATCAGTAAATCCTATAGTAAATCAGGGGTATATAGTAAAACAGGGTAAATCAGGGTAAATCCTATAGTAAATGGGGTATTGGCGAGCGCAGCATGCAGGGATAGCATAGAACTTGGAATCGCGAAGCGATTACGCGGGATGTTGGCGAGCAGCGGGGCGGAGCCCCCCTATAGTTTAAAAGAACTGTAACTGCTCATTCCAATTATGCATGTTTGAGGCGCCGTACCCCACTTTGCCCCCCCCTCCAAAGGGGAACTTTTTAAATTTTTATCCACAGCACTCGTGTAACTGTTTATTCATATTATGGATGTCTTGTGTGTCACCCCCTCCGCTCTGCCCCCAGGGGGGGCACATTTTTAATTTCTTTACAACACCAGTCGCGAGACACATCATTTGAAAGATGTGCAACTGCTTATTCATATTATGAATGTCTTGTGTGTCACCCCCACTTTGCCCCCCCAGGGGGAGCACATTTTTAATTTCTTTACAATATTAGTCTTGTGACACATCATTTAAAAGGTCTGCAACTGCTTATTCATATTATAGATGCCTTGTGTATCACCCCCACTCTGCCCTCCAGGGGGGGCACATTTTTAATTTCTTCACAACACCAGCCGTGTGACACATCATTTGAAAGGTCTGCAACTGCTTATTCATATTATGGATGTCTTGTGTGTCTACCCCCCACTTTGCCCCCCAGAGAGGGGCACATTTTTAATTTATTTACAACACCAGTCGTGTTACACATTATTTGAAAGGTCTGCAACTGCTTATTCATGTTATGGATGTCTTGTGTGTCACCCCCCCCCCATTCTGCCCCTCCAGGGGGAGCACATTTTTAATTTCTTTACAACACCAGTTGTGTGACACATCATTTGAAAGGTCTGCAACTGCTTATTCATATTATGGATGTCTTGTGTGTCTACCCCTACTTTGCCCCCCCCCAGGGAGGAGCACATTTTTTATTTCTTTACAACTCCAGTCGTGTGACACATCATTTGAAAGGTCTGCAACTGCTTATTCATACTATGGGGTATTGGCGAGCGCAGCAAGCAGGGGTAGCCTACAACTTGGAATTGCGAAGCGATTACGTGGTGGGTTGGCCAGCGTAGCGAGCAAGGGGGCGGAGCCCCTCTAGTTATACAAGAACTAGGAAAAAATAAAGTTGAGCAAGCTACTGGATATTATAAAGACCTTGGCAAAAACTTAGCATCATAGACGGTCTTGGCTTGATCCTAAGCTCGATTTTCACTTATGGCATCGCGACTGTCTAACTCATTTACTTTCTCATTTACGTTTTCGAATTTTCTGTTCCTTTAACAAATTCCTTTTAATTTTCGTTTATTGGTTTGCTTTTGATTTCTGAAAATGTGTTGTGTTTTTTCTAGGTTTTTTTTTTTTTTTTTTTTTTTTTTTTTTTTTTTTGTAGTGATGAAAATTACAAGATGATTTTCTTAATTACGCTTAACAGTGTAGTTTTTTAGCTCACAGGCTATCAAAGCATGAAAGCTTATGTTCCCGCCCGTTCTGTATGTATTTACGTGCGTACTTACGTACGGAACGTGATAACTCAAGATAAAAGTATCCGATTTACATGAAATTTTGGATTTAGGCTTATTATGATAACTCTTCCCTGATAATTTTTGAGAGGTGATTCGATAAGTATAAGAAAGGGAACCAGAGCTATTGCCCCTTCCCCCTTAATTTTTATAAGTGGGTTTTTCCTGATTTCCAAATTTTGTATAAATGTTTATGCTAAAATGTCACTTCCCTGATTTTTTTTTTTTTTTTTTTTTTTTTTTTTGGAATTCACTGGATAAGTATAAAGGGAGGATAGGGGAAACTACCCCTCATAATTTATGGAAATGGTTTTTCTTACAGAATTAACCGATTTGTTTCAATTTTTGTATACAGGTTCATAGTAGTAAGAAGATTCGCTCATTTGTTTTGGTATTCTTTTGTTAATTATTAAGAAGAGTACCAGCGATTACTTCCTCCTTAAGTTAGCTAAATAGACTTTTATACATAGTTATCCGATTTGCTTTAAATTTTGAATGTAGGTTCTTTATGATAAGTTGAATTTCTGAACAGTTTTGAGGTTTAATGATTAATTATGAAATAGAGAACGTTTAATAATTACATAAATGTGTTTTTATGCAGAATTATTCGACTTGCTTCGAATTCTGGATACAGGCTTATTATATGATAAAGCGTATCCCTGATTAGTTTTGGGCCTTCAATGATAAGTATAAAGAAAGAAAATTGGGGGAGGGGTACTTCCTTTCTAATTTTTTTTCGAAGGGCATTATTATGTAAGGCTGTAATATACAATTAGTCTACATAGCCTGTGAGCTCAATGCCATCAGTTTAACTGGGCATCATTCCTTTTATTAGTAGTGTGTAAGCAAGTGTAATTTTACGCAATGAAAATGATTTTCACACTCAGATCTTTTAAAAGCATGTGGGTGTATCAGTCACATATATGTTTAAATAATCACAGTCTTTAATTGTTGGGAGAGCATTATATGATTAAATAGTTTATTAAATATAATGTAACGTGAAATTAACATAAGTATCCAGTGTAACACTTTTTTCTGATATGCAGAGCCATCAAAACATATTCCTTGGTATACAGTCATGAAATCACGATATTAACAGTCAAAATTTTACATGTGCTCTGCCTGATTGAAGAGTCAAGATTGAACCTCTTTTTACTTTCTTCTATCTTCAACAGAAGAAAGTATTGTAATCCAAATTTTTTTTTGAATTCCGGTTTTCGACGGATTTACACGTTTTAGGGGTCAGAGATTCCAAAAAACATGTTTTTACAAAATGTCTGTGTGTCTGTCTGTCTGTGTGTATGTCGCCATTCTACCATCAA
Organism: Maratus speculifer; assembly: GCA_964019185.1. NCBI lineage: Eukaryota > Metazoa > Arthropoda > Arachnida > Araneae > Salticidae > Maratus > Maratus speculifer. The sequence continues at coordinate 220,637,909 of OZ025297.1, read as the reverse complement.
AAAGTGTATGAAGTTATGCATAGAATTGAATCAAAATTTTTTTGAATGTTTTTGGCTGTGGCAAGCAAGACCTATTTCAGTTTTGAAATATTCCGCCGGAAGGGGGAGCTGCAATCGCAATTTTTGTGCCATTTTCAATATTGTACCGACCAAAAATATATGAAGTTATGCATCGAATTCAACCAAATTTTTTGTGTAAGTGTAAGACTGTGGCTAGTTGGTCCTCCCCTGAATTTAAAAATAATCCGCCGGAAGAGGGCGCTGCAATCGCGATTTTTGTGCCATCTTCAATATTGTACCGACCAAAAGTATATGAAGTTATACATCGAATTGAACCAAAATTTGTATATGTATATGATTATGGCTAGTTGCTCCTCTCTGAATTTGAAAAAAATCCGCCGAAAGGGGGCGCTGCAATCGCGATTGTTGTGCCATTTTCAATATTGTACCGACCAAAAGTATATGAAGTTATGCATTGAATTGAACGAAATTTTTTGTGTATGTGTTTGACTATGGGTAGTTAGATCGCCCTGAATCTGAAAAAAATCCGCCGGAAGGAGGCGCTGCAATAGCGAATTTTATGCCATTTTCAATATTGCAGCGCATAAAAGTGTATGAAGTTAGTTCTAGAACGGAACTAAATTTTTGTATATGATTATTTTTTGGTAAGGCAAGTAGGTCCTCCCTGAATTTGAAAAAAAAAAATCTGCCTATCATTCTATTTCCATCGGCTCGGAAGTTCGTTTTTACTCCGATTAATTGATTGAAGCAGAAATTTAAGATGAAAATCAAAGTTGGTATGGTATTGAATTAAAATTATTAAAGCATTAAAATGAGTAACTTATATATATATATATATATATATATATATATATATATATATATTAAAATGTACGTATGAGATAGAAGAATGTTTTGGGATTGGCACATCCAGCTAGTTTGAAAATATAATAAGAAAAAGCATGAAAACAGATGTGGTCATAAATTTAAAAATTTTCGTTAACTTGACATAAAATAATTAAAAAACCAATAAATCTCTGTTAACGATTTAAAAACTACTTAAGTTGACAACTTATCAATAAATAAAACATTAAATTGACATAAAGTAATTAAAAGACCAATAAATATCTTTTAATGATTTTAAATTCAACTAAGCTCTCAACTTATCAAGAAATAAACCAGGGGCGGCGCCAGAACTTGCCCGACGGGGGGGGCGCGGTATCCCCGATTACCAAGTTTCTGTGCCCAGTGCACTTTCAATTTTTCGTGCCCCCTTAGATTGATTAATTTGCTGAAACTACTTTTTTTCACACATCATAAACTTCAAATTAAAAAAAAGTCAATTTAAAAAATTAAGTTTCCTGTGAAATTAAAAAATGGTCTCAGAAATAAAAACTAGTCGTTGGGGGCTATCATAAATACTTACCCATCATAGATATACGCAGTATAAAATATGAAAACAAAACCTGTAAACTTTTTTATAAAATGCATCGCATTTCCAAGATAAAATTTAAACGAATATTTAAATATCTTAATATACACAGTAATGCTCTGTTAATGAACTGGTAATGAACCAATTTTGACAAATTATATAAAACAACTCAAATAGTACCGAATTGCATAAAAGAAATATTTTTATAGCTCCAAAAAATATTATATTAATTAACAATTTACTGCTTCGAACCAAACATTTCATTTCCAATTAAAATGTATCTCTGAATTAAAATTCGAATGAAATACAGGGTCATGAAACATCGAAAAGTGTGGAAAATAGCATTACAAATATCTCGGGAACTAATTATCCGATAGAATTTGTTCATTATGAAAAATTTGTGTTATTTTATTCTCTTTTACATCCATTCTTTAAAATGAAAAACTTCTATAATTTTTATGTGCCTTTCATCAGAAAGATATTTCGAGAGTCCGGAAAAAAAAAAAAAAAAAAAAAAGCAATTGTTTGCTAAACGGCAGACGGACAGTGTGTGGTAATTTTCTTTTTTCTAAAAATATGTTTTTCGGAATCTCCAGTGTCTAAAACATGTAGATCCGTTATTTTTTTCTTTTTAATTTTCAAAACGATTGCAAGACTTGCCTTATACTGCATATGATGAAAAGTAATAAAAACATTTATCTATTATTTACTGAAATGTGCTTTTAAATTTATATTCAGATAAATTTTTTTTATTTCGTCATATTCACATCTTAAATATCACTATTTTTCCACAATCAGGATTTTTATTAAAGAAATTTAGATGAAATTGGGAAAAATTTTGTGCTCCTTTGAAATTTCGTGCCCAGGGCATAGGCCCCGAATGCCCGAACAATAGCCAGGCAGGGCCGTAGCTAAGGGGGCGATATGGGTAGCTCATCCCCCCTGGAGAATAATAAAATACTTTGAGCCCCCCCCCCCCCCCCTGAAAAAGATTCCAAGGTCACTCAATGAATTTCTGTTCCGAAAATCCAAATGTAATCCTGTTCAAAAATCTAATTTAGTTTTGAGACCCTTTCACAGTTTTGCAGAGTTACTAAATTGTATCTAAAATAAATGTTTCAACACTACCTTATACTATTTGTACATATGAAGCTAACATGATGTTTAATTTTTCACCAGTTATAGACGCAAAATTTTCATCATCATGTACTTTTCTTAGCATAAAATGGAGTTATTACAACAGTAATTTATCTTTCTGTGTCAGAGAGAGAAAACAAATTATGAGCCCCCCTTCTACATTCTCTTGACCCCCCCCCCCTACATTTTCTTGAACCCTCCTACATTCTCTTGAGCCTCCTTTCTCCTTATTGTTCACTTCTAGCTACGGCCTTGTAATCAGGGCCTGGTTTGATCTCAAACATTTCAGCTTCAGTTGTTTCCGTATCAGTGTATGTATATCATTCTGTTTGCATCAGATATTCTCAAATCTCAAATAATTTGGATTTTTCCTATGGTAGAGTAAGTATGGGTCTTGGAATTTCACGACCAGGAAATTTTTTGTACCAGTATATTCTTATAGAAAATCAATCCTTAAATAAGACGAAGTTTCGCGCATTCGAAATAGATTTATTTTTTTAACAAAAAAATACTGATGTTTCACCTTGAAAATAACGATATCCGTAGGAACCATGCTGGGGCTAGTTGATTCTTTTATTTCTTTTATTATGGAAAGAAAGAGAAGAAACTGTGGACATAGTTTCCTGATGCATCAAATTATAAAGCAAACTGTAATTTATATGTATGCCAAGCGACGTATTCGATTAAAAAAGGTTCAACAACAAATTTAAAAAAAAAAAAAAAAAAAAAAAAAACATTTATTTGTAAAGCATCGTTTATCATATACAAAGAAGGATTCAGTCCTCAATCGTCTTCAATTTAGAGAGGGGGGATCATGGCACGTTTTCTTTGGTAAAGGGGGGGGGGGGGCTCAACTCGCATCATGACCAGTTATTATATTGAAAGTTATCCTTAAATTAAAAGTTACGATTTTTTGTGATACTTTCACTAATTCACTTTTATTTATAAATACAAAAAAATTACATTACTATTTCTAAAAGTATGTAAATTTACACAGATTTTATTTAGGTATGAAGAAATTAGAATGTTTTTTTATTTTCAAATAAATGCCAAAAATGATTTTGAAATGTTGTTAAATTAGCATTTTAGGATAATTTTTAGGATTTGACAACAACAGAAATGTCATCATGAGGGAGCTTAGCTCCCCCCCCCCAAAAAAAGAGCCCCCTCAGAAAAATATTCCATAATCACTAAATGAAATTCTGTTCCGAAAATCCAAATGAAAATTCTGTCCAAAACTCGAATTTAGTTTTGAGGCCCTTTCACAATTTTGCATAAATACTGAATCGTAGTATTAGTAAAAAAATATGCAAATAAATGTTTCGTTACTCGCATATTTATTTGCGCATATGAAGCTAATATGAGACATAATTTTCCACTAGCCATACTCTCGAATTTTTCACTCTGGATCCTATTCTTCTTTTATTATACTAGGGGGGCTGCGCCCCCCTGCTCGCTACGCTCGCCAACCCCCCGCGTACTCGCTTAGCGATTCCAAGTTGTAGGCTACCCTTGCTTGCTGCGCTCGCCAATACCCCATGGTATGAATAAGCAGTTGTAGACCTTTCAAATGATGCGTTACACGACTGGTGTTGTAAATAAATTAAAAATGTGCCCCCCTGGGGGCAGACTGGGGTGTTGACACACAAGACATTCATAATATGAATAAGCAGTTGCAGACCTTACAAATGATGTGTCACATAACTGGTGTTGTAAAGAAATTAAAAATGTGCCCCCCTTGGGGGGGGAGCAGAGTGTGGGGATGACACACAAGACATCCATAATATGAATAAACAGTTGCAGATCTTTCAAATAATGTGTCAAAAGACTGGTGTTGTAAAGAAATTAAAAATGTGACCCCCTGGGGGGGCAGAGTGGGGGGTGACACACAAGGCATCCATAATATGAATAAGCAGTCGCAGTCCTCTCAAATGATGTGTCACACGACTGGTGATGTAAAGAAATTAAAAATGTGCCCCCCTGGGGGGCAAAGTGGTGGGTGACACACAAGACATCCATAATATGAATAAGCAGTTGCAGACCTTTCAAATGATGTGTCACACGACTGGTGATGTAAAGACATTAAAAATGTGCCCCCCCTGGGGGCAGAATGGGGGGTGACACACAACACATCCATAATATGAATAAGTAGTTGCAGACCTTTCAAATAATGTGTCACACGACAGGTGTTGTAAAGAAATTAAAAATGTGCTCCCCCTGGGGGGGGCACACAAGACATCCATAATATGAATAAGCAGTTGCAGACCTTTAAAATGATGTGTCACACGACTGGTGCTGTAAATAAATTAAAAATGTGCCCCCCCCCTGGGGCGCAGTGGGGTGGTTGACACGCAAGACATCCAAAATATGAATAAGCAGTTGCAGAGCTTTCAAATGATGTGTCACACGACTGGTGTTGTAAAGAAATTAAAAATGTACCCCCTCTGGTGGGGGGGCAGTGCGGAGGGGGTCATACAAGCCATCCATAATAGGAAAAGGCAGTTTCAGACCTTTCTAAAGATATGCAACACGAGTGCTGTGGATAAAAATTTAAAAAGCTTCCCTTTGGGGGGTCGGGCAAAGTGGGGTGCGGCGCCTCAAACATGCATAATTGGAATGAGCAGTTACAGTTCTTTTAAACTCGCTACGCTCTCCAACTTCCCGCGTAACCGCTTCGCTATTCCAAGTAGTAGGCTACCCCTGCTTGTTGCGCTCGCAATACCCCATGGAATCGCTTCGCGGTTCCGTTCGGTGTTGCTTTGCAATCCAAGGAGTGGTCCACCCGGAAGCGTCATTTCCGGAAATCTTACACATCAGCATCATTCCAGAAGTCATTCCTTTTAAAGCTAGTTTTTTTTTTTTTTTTTTTTTTTTTTTTTTTACTATAGAAGGAAAATGAAAGTATTACAAACAGTTTAATACGAAACATAGTGCCTACAGAATGAATATGCACTAATTTATCTTTCAATATAATATTTTTATCATCCGGCACTACGAGATATACAAACGTCATCGCGTCACAGGATCTGAAGAGCCAATCAGAGCAATGCTAATCTCTATAATGAGGAGAGTAAATCGCAAGTAAATCAGTAAATCACGAGTAAATCAGTAAATCAGGAATAAATCGCAAGTAAATCAGTAAATCAGAGGTAAATCAGTAAATCACGAGTAAATCAGTAAATCAGGAGTAAATCAGGTAAATCAGGAGTAAATCGCAAGTAAATCAGTAAATCAGAGGTAAATCAGCAAATCACGAGTAAATCAGGTAAATCAACTTGATTTATAAATCTGGTACACCAAAAACTAGTTTGTCGAACCCCTCGTTATTTACCAACGCGCTTTGCAAATGCCTATACAGAGAGTAAGTACAGTCTTCTCCGATTGGTTCTCAGATTTCTGTGCAAGCGCGTATGCGTAGAGACCAGATTTAGCTTTGCTGAAAAAAGATCGCTACTGTTTTAAGTATGTATCAAAAACCTGGCTGGAAATCACATTGTTTTTTGTTTGGTGTTTTGGAGGGGAAGCAGGGATTTTCGACCGATGTTTTGACTTCATGGATGTAAACAGATTCGCAAATCACTATTTATTTTTTGCTTCAGTTTCTTATTATACTCATGTCAAAAAACGGTGATTTTTTCCCCCTTATAATTTCATTTTTGAGCAAATTCATAACGTTGTTTTCGCCGAAGAAGGGAGAATTGCATATGAAATGAAAATATGCCCAGTTATAAACAGCTTTGTAAATCATTAATGTTTATTTAATGTTTCACTTTCTTTGTGTTGACTCGAAGTTCCCTTTTAAAATAAAAGTACCCTTTTTTTTAAAAGTGTTCCCGTGAAGAAATTTGCTGAGTTTTTTGGGGGGGAGAAGGAGGAGGGAATATTTTGATGAAATTTGCTATTTTTTTTTTTTTTTTTTTTTTTTTTTTTTTTTTCAATCGCTTGATCTTGATCTCTCAACAATGTTTTTTTCAAAAATATGAAGATCAATATAATCAACAAAGAAAAATAATTGTAATCGATGTAATTTGCCGTTTTATCGAATTTATCCTTTTTTTCGTGATTTTTTTTTATTTATATATTTTTTTTTTTTTTTTTTTTTTGTGAAATTTGTCGTTTTTTCGTTATTTTCAGAAATTTGTCATTTTTTTTCACTTTTTCTTTTGCAAAATTTACCTTTTCTGTGATCTTTTGATGAAATGTGCCTCTTTTTTTCATCTTTTGACAAAATGTGTTCTTTTCTCACAATCTGTTTACCAATATTTGCGTTTTTTGAAGTAGATAGACAAATTTTATGTATTTTCGCGATCTGTTGATGAAATTCACGTCTTTTATGATACCAGGACAAAATTATTTGTTTTCTTGGGAATTTCCGGTGAAATTTGTCGTTTTTCTCGCGATCTTTCGATGTAATTTGCCGTTTTATCGAATTTATTCTTTTTTCGTGATTTTTTTTGTGAAATTTGTCGTTTTTTTTCGTTATTTTCAGAAATTTGCCATATTTTCGCTTTTTTTTTTTTTTTTTTTTTTTTTTGCAAAAATGACCTGTTTTGCGATCTTTTGATGAAATGTGCCTCTTTTTTTTCATCTTTTGACAAAATGTGTTGTTTTCTCACAATTTGTTTACCAATATTTGCGTTTTTTGAAGTACCTAAAAAATTTTATGTATTTTCGCGATCTTTTGACGAAATTCACGTTTTTTATGATACCAGGACAAAATTATTTGTTTTCTCAGGGATTTTCGGTGAAATTTGTCTTTTTTTCTTTCTATCTTTCGATGTAATTTGTCGTTTTATCGAATTTATCCTTTTTTCGTGATTTTTTTTGTGAAATTTTTCGTTTTTTTTTTTTTGTTATTTTCAGAAATTTGTCAATTTTTTTTTTCAAAATTTACCTTTTTTGTGATCTTTTGATGAAATGTGCCTCTTTTTTTCATCTTTTGACAAAATATGTTGTTTACCCTCAGTCTGTTTACCAGTGCGTTTTTTGAAGTACCTAGACAAATTTTATGTATTTTCGCGATCTGTTGATGAAATTCACGTCTTTTATGATACCAGGACAAAATAATTTGTTTTCTCAGGGATTTTCGGTGAAATTTGTCTTTTTTTTCTTTCTATCTTTCAATGTAAATTTGCCGTTTTATCGAATTTATTCTTTTTTCGCGATTTTTTGTAAAATTTTTCGTTTTTTTTTTTTTTTTTTTTTTTTTTTTTTTTTTTTTTTTTTTTTGCAAAATTTACCTTTTTTGTGATTTTTTGATGAAATGTGCCTCTTTTTTTCATCTTTTGACAAAATGTGTTGTTTACTCACAATCTGTTTACCAATATTTGCGTTTTTTGAAGTACCTAGACAAATTTTATGTATTTTCGCGATCTGTTGATGAAATTCATGTCTTTTATGATACCAGGACAAAATTATTTGTTTTCTCGGGGATTTTCGGTGAAATTTGTCATTTTTTTCTCGCGATCTTTCGATGTAATTTGCTGTTTTATCGAATTTATCCTTTTTCGTGATTTTTTTTTTTCTGCGAAATTGTCGTTTTTTTGTGGGTTTTTTTTTTTTTTTTTTTTTTTTTCTTTTTGAGAAATTTGTCGTTTTTTTCGCTATTTTTAGCTAAATTTACATTTTTTTGCAATTACCTAAACAAATTTTATGTGCTTTTTGAGATCTTTTGACGAAATTCGCGTCTTTTATGATACCTGGACAAAATTCATCATCTTGAGGTCTTTCGGTAAAGTTCATCGTTTTTCTCGAGTTCTTTCGATGAAATTCGTCGTTTTGTCACGATTTTTCGATGTAATTTGCCGTTTTTTTTCAAGATCTTTTTGCAAAATTTGTTGGGTTTTTTTGCGAAATTTATCTTTTTTGTGATATTTTGATGAAATTTGCTTTTTTTTCAATCCTTTGACGAAATTTGTTGTTTACTCACAATCATTTGTCAAAATTTGTTGTTTTCTCACAATATTTTGAATTTTTTTCACTCTATGTTTACAACTTGGCCATTTTTTAGGGATTTTTTGTCAAAATTTGCCTTTTTTTCGAAGTTTTTTCATGAAAATTGCCATTTTTTAGACGTTTTGGCAAAATTTTGATTTTTTGCAATACTTTCGCGAAATTTGTTTTATTTGTGATACCTAGACTTTTTTTTCTTTTGCAGTTTTTTGAAAAATTTTTTAGAGATCTTTCGAAGAAATTTGTTGTTTTTTGCAATCTGTTGACGAAATTTGCTGTTCCCCCCCCCCCCCCCACATCAATTTACAAAATTTCCGGGTGATTTTTTTTTGGGGGGGGGGGGGTATTTTGACGAAATTTGCTATTTTTTGTGATTATTTGCCAAAATTTGCGTTTTTTATGGTACCTTGACAAATTTTGGTACATAGCAAATGATTTCTAGCATTTTTTTTTTAACTTTAACAGTTGAAAAATAATCTTCAAACATTTTCAAGAGTCTGTGACGTGTGTCGCAGCGTTGCACCGATTCTGCGCCCGGGATCATATCATGTTGTTGTTACGTTGGTAAATGGAAAAGCATATTGAAATTTTTAATAAATTTGAAATATTAATCTTAAAAAAAAAAAAAAAAATTATAGCGGCAAAATACTTTTTTTTTCTTTGGTTCTTTCATATTGTTGCCGTCAAGTTTTGACGGGTTTCACCAAGGCAACACTAGATACCGGGCTAGCTCATTCTTTTCATGACGTCACAAAAGGTGGCTGAATGACATCCAGCGGTTGGTACAAAACGATGGGCGCGTCACTTTGGCCCTGTTTGTACCAATCGCAGATAGCGGCCAGCCACCTTTTGTGACGTCGTGATAATGAATGAGCAAGCCCGATATCTAGTGTAGCCCTGGTTTCACCTAACCAGAATAAATATTAATTTTTTTAATATGTGAAATTTACATGTATTTTTGATTTATGAAAAGGTAATAGAAAAATTAGTTGAAAATGCAAATGTTTATTTGTTGAATGGGTTGGGTAATGTAACAGCAAATTACCCACTGAGAGGATCATTGTTATAGTTGTTGCTAAATGGCAAACTATAAATTCAGTCTTATTTTGCTGCGAAGTAAGTGAAGTATGTATATTTTGTATGAAATGAGTAATGACAGTAATTTATGATTTATTCATGTCATGTACAATTTATTGGTGTTGTATTTGTAAATGGAAAATTATCAAATGAGAAAGATTCTAATTCTATGGCAGCATGTTTGAATGTAACTCGGCCAATTGCGGGTCATTTGCCTGGATGTAAAATGCAGGTTTTTCTTTTATTTATTGAAATTTTTGCTGAAGATTAGTCGTTAAAAAATCCTTTAATAGCTGGCCCTTTTCTTTCTCTGGTGCCGTCAAGTTTTGACGGGTTCCATCTAGTTAAGATTTTAAGATTCGTGTTCATTATGGGAATACTCAAATGGTTAATTTTCAGCAATGGATATCCTGAACCCCATGTAAACCCCTAAAAATGTAATTTTAGTAATGTTTATAGTGTATAAAATATTTTGACTTTTAACAGAAAACCCAAGTAATCAAATTTAATTTTTAAATTGCACTTACATAATGTAATAACACTAAAATTTTTACAAACAGTTGCTTTAATTTGTTTCGTATGGTTAATAAAAATTCCAGTGTTTTTTTTTTATTATTATTTATTTATTTTTTTAACTTTGTTTTGCATATTTTATAATCTAGTAATCTTTAAAACAAATCAGGAAACAGAATATTGATTAAGGGAATAGGGGAAAGAAAGGCTGAATTCCTCCCCATTTAAATTAAAACAATTAAGTTATAGAAGTTGGTAAAGGTTTATCATTTTCAGTTTAAAATGTTAACTTATTCATATCTGAAAAAAAAAAAAAAAAGAATTGTAATATTAATTAAATTTATAGTAGTAATGAAATGAAACTAGTAAATTCGCTGATCGATGGTCTGAAATATTAGTTCTGCAATTCTGTTTTGAAATTATTTTATTTAGTACTAAAAACGTTCAGCCTGCAGTATTGTTTGTTTGATATTTGTAATACTAGTTAGTATAAGCAGTATACCAAGTAGTTTCGAGGAGTTTAACTGTTAAAAAGAGCATAAAATACACAAATTTATGCATTAATATTAAAAAAAAAAAAAAAAGTTTCAGATATATATAATTTTTTTTTTTTTTTCTAAATCTCTCACGGTCTCAATAGTTTTATAAACTATAATTTCCCGACATTTTGTTTTTAAAAATTCGCATCTAAAATTGTTAAAAAATGGATCTGGCGGAAATCACAATAATTAATTTAAAATAAATAATTCTCACAAACATTTTATTAACTATTGATATCCTAGTTGTTAAATTTATTTAGAAATAAGTATTTTGTTTCATTAGTATGCCTTCATTAAAATCCTGTTCTAAATACAATCATAAAAACATTTATATTAACATTTCTTTCCTTTTTTCGGGGGAGGGGGGGGGGAGAGGTGTCCGTTTCTGGAACTTTGCTTTGATATATTCCTGTTGTTTACAATAAAATGTTGACTAATATTAGAAAATAAGATATAAAAATGGTTAAATATTGTTGTTAAACAAATAAAATATTGAAAAAAAAGTCTGAATGTAATAATAACCTAATTATTAGAAAATAGTTTTTAATTAAACTCATTAAAGATATCTATTATTGGCACATCTACCCTATATAGCATGATTTAGTTTTGAATATGTATAAATTTTGCTTTTAAAAAACATTAAAATAATCTTCTCCTATAACCAAATTAATTTTATATTATAAATATAAATGGAATTTTCCGTGTATTATTTACATTAATTACATTGTAATAAATAGCACATAAAAAATAAAAATTCAACATTATCTTAGCTTTGTTTAAATTAAATCTCGAACTTCAAGCAGACGAAAACCTAAAGTTAAATTATTACATATGCGCATGCATTAAGCTTGTGATTCTGTAGTGATTCTGTCAATGACCGACCAATCAAAGAATGAAACAGTGTCAACACCGCGAGAAATATCAATAACGCTAACGAAAAACATGCTGACGATAAGCAGAAATACCGGTAAATTGTTTACCCGAACTGAATCATAGGTAAAAGGCGAATTACTGACGCTACGTTCTTTATGTAAAATTTTTGTTACTTTATTTCCTTTTACGTCCTTTCCTTAAAATAATAATAAAATTTAAAAAAAAAAATCGAAAATTTTTATATACTTTTGAATCAGACATTCAAATTCAGACATACAGACATTCTCACATTTACATCAGAACGAATTTTTCGAGAGTCCGAAAAAAAAATAGTCCTGGATAATCGAGGTTACTGATATTAAATAGGCTTCGTCCCATTCTTGCATATTAAGCACATACAAAATTTCAAATCTCTATCTCAATTTGTTCAGGAGATAGAGAGTTTACAGACACACAGACAGACAGGCAGACAGACGGACGACAATTTTTTTTTTCTTTTTTCTAAAAATGTGTTTTTCGGAGTCTTCAGTATCTGGAATGTGTAAATTCGCCAAAAAAAGATTTTCAAAACGATTACAAGACTACGTATGATGGGTATAAAAAATGTGTGTCTGGAAATAATATATCTCGTCCATATTCAGGGGTGATTGTGACTCAGAAGGAAAAAAATCCTGAAAATTAACTAATACAAAGTAAAATTTCCTGAAAATTTTCTAATGCAAAATACACCAATTTCAAAGGTCCCATTCACACAAAAAGATTTGGAACGGCAGAAAAACACTTTTGGAGCAAAAAAAAAACGGTTTTGGAAAAAAACAAAGGTTTTTTTTTTTTTTTTTTTTTTTTTTTTTTTAATGTAGCAAAAAAATCAGTTTTTAAAGCAGCAAAAGCAGTTTTTGGAACAGAAAGTTCAACTCTAGCAATAACCTTTTTTTTTTTTTTTTCTATCTTTTGACGAAATTTGCGGCTCTTTCGCTATCTTTTGGCGAAATCGGTCATTTTTCGCGATCTTTTCGCGAAATTTGCCATTTTCTTCGCTATTTTTTTAACGAAATTGTTTCGAGCGAAATCAAATCGTTAACGAAATCGTTTTTTTACTATTTTTGTACGAAATGGTTCGTTTTTTCGCGATTTTTTGACAAAATTGATCGCTTTTCGCTTTTTTTTTTTTTTTTTTTTTTTTTTTTTTGACATAATTTCTCAGTTTTTTGAGTTTTTTTTTTAATTGCTCTTTTTTTAAACTACGAAATTCGCGTTTTTACCCCGCGATTTTATAAAGAAATTAATTTTTTGAGCGATTCTTTAAAGCAATGCATGTTTTTTCTGTCAATCTTTGACGAAATTTGCATTTTCCCCACAATTTTTTTCGAAATTCGCTGTATTTTTTAATGTCCGATTTTTCCACTAAACGTAACGATATCATAAACACAGAAGGATCGATCGAAAAACCCGGAAGTCCGGGGTACACCCGGAACACAATCACCCCTGCATATTTAATTAAATGTAAAAAAGTTGGATCAAGCTCGTCTTACATTCCGCAGGCCAGACCAGGAAAATCACATTGAAAATGTTTAATTTTTTTTTTTTTTTTTTTTTTTTTGAAAGTGATAGGAAGAGGATAGGGTTTCTTTTAGGCTTGATCGGACACTGCGAAAATTCAAGTGCAGCAGACTCCCACAAATCCGCACACAGGGGCGTGCCAGCAGTATTCGGCGCCTGTGTGCAGAACTGCGTTTGGCGCCCTTCCCCCCCCCATCCAATCCCCTGTAAAAATAAAACTTTATCCCCCCCCCCCCAAAAAAAAAAAAAACTATGAATATTTAAAAATGTATAGTTGCCATTCTTTTGGAGTTTTTCGAACCAGAAAATTTATTTAATAAAATATGTCTTGTTTCTTAATAATTCGTACTTTATTTCATTAAATAAATAAATTTCTGTTTCCAAACATGCTTAAATTGCTTGAAAAATAAAGAAGGATGACAGCTATGTAAATAAAATTTGTAACACAGTGAAACCTGTGTAAATGAAAGCACTCTCTATCAGAATCCTGCGTTACAGTAAAATTTCATTATCCCGGAGAAAATAATTTAATGCAATAACAATAGATTGCATCTAAAAGAAAAAAGTATTGGCGATGGCTACGAAAATCTACTGCACATAGAGATCTGAAAATTTGGATAAGGATAGATGATGGTAGATGCAGCGTGCACCTGACACTCAATTTTTTTTTAATTTTTTGTTAATTACCCGAAATATTAATTAAAAACCCTTAATGATAATCGCAAAATAGCGAGCTTTTATTCCTCAACGAGATTATGCTTGTATGCCTCCTCGAAGCAGTCCTTCCCACTGACGAAAAGCGTAACGTTTGATTTCTTCTGCATTTTCAAATTGGGATATAGTGAGATCCCGGTAGAATTACAAATAAATAAATAAATAATAAGAAAGAAAGAAAGAAATGGTATTTTTCAATGGTATTTTTAATTACTATTTCAAAAAATATTTTTATTTGGCAGCGATTCGCATCAGTTTTCAAATTTTCCATTTCTCTGAAGATTCAAACGTAAAAAAAAAAAAAAAAAAAAAAAAAATAAATAAATAAAAAAATAAATAAATAAATAAATGTTGATGCATTCATGGTATTTTTTAGGTTCTAATAATATATCTGGTGTGAAAATATTAATATATACTGTTCAAAAAAATTTTTGAAGTCATTTCATGGATTCGCCAAACATATTTTTTCTCTAGGTGCAAATTATCTCAATGTATCGTTTCCCAATTAAGAAATATGTGATTTGAATATCATTTCGCGTTTATGAATTAAAAAAATATGCATGTGGGGTTGTGCACATTTCCATTATTTATTTTATCAAGAATTTTTTTTTTTTTTTTTTTTTTTGGGGGGGGGGGGGTCAAAATTGAAAGTTTTATATCTAAATGTCAGAAAATAAATACAAATTAACGGTTAGCTTGAAAAATCAGACCGGAACATGAATAGCACCATGCAATGTGTAATTGCCTGTGATGGCACCCATGTGGAAAATGTGTAATCAAAATAAAAGCTTTAGTTTCTCCGATCTGTATTGTAATCAGAGATTGGTGTACTGACTCTGTGTCACATGCAAATTTCCTCCTTGCGCCCCAATCGAGTTTTTTTCTATGGGGGGGGGGGGGGGAGGACTCCCAGAACGGTTTTTTGTGCGTGCTTAACATGTCCGTTTCTTGCGATACACGTACGATTCCAACGCTCTTTAGGGTTTTCGCATGCGCTGAGCATTTTGCGTTGAAAAAAAAATGGGTGTTACCATTGGAAATTTTCGAGTTTCTGTAACTATAACCGTAACCATGAGCGCCATTTTGTTGTCGTTCATAGAATCTCGAGCTCATACCTCTGAATAGCTATATGGGTGATTCTCAAAATAGGGGACAATTTCAAAAGTGAAATCTTAAAAAAATTACTGTTAGCAAAATTTCTGAAAAAAATAGGTGTTGTTAATATAGTATTAGGTATACTTTACATGTAGTCAGCAGAGCTAAATATTTAAAAATTAACTTTAAAAAAATAATTAGTATTTTTTGAGCCATGCTAATGACAAAACAAATTGCATGGAATAAATATATTAAGAAATTTTTATTTTCTTCCTGTTTAAATAATTTTTTCTGTATTTATTAGCCTTCCTTTTCAGCAAATGGTTTCCATTTTTACATATATACATATAAGGAGAATAAAAACATTACCAAAGAGCAAACTTTGTTTACATGAGCAACATTCTGACACTAATAATGTAAGCAGTCATAGTGATTTTCTGACAGATTTAATGCTTATTTTAGGGATAATAAATGTAATACCTAAATTTATATGTAAAATTTAACTTTATAAAGGATACAATATAAGCACTGGTTACATTTATGCACATAGGAATCCTTAGCAGCATGGACAGAAAGACCATGCTAATGACACTGATATTTGTCCATGCTAATGACAAATTTTAATTTAAATAAGATTATGAGCCATAATATAATCACAATGCAATAGTCCTTTCTGGGGCTTTTTAAAACACAAAAGTTCTATGCAAATAAGTAAAATAAAAATTTTAACTATAAAATAAACATGAAAATTATTATCCATTCTGATGACATACAATTGATGTACGCCCCTAATATTCAACTTCTATTCTTAAAATACAATACATGCTTCTATTTTCAGGCTGGGATAAAATGGCTACTTGTTGCCATGGAGAAACTTTATATTTTCAAACTATTGTCATGTGTCAAAATGAAATTTTGATTAATAACCAGCTGTTATAGTATGATCTTGTTTTGAAAATAGAATATGGAGGACAAACTTTAATTCTTTTTTTATATACTATAATTTTATTTTTAAAAAGAAATTTATTGGATAAATCCTCTCCTTGATTAATTTAAAGAAAGAATAACATTTGTTTTATTTTATAAACATGATATTAACTCTTGAAAAATGCTAGTATACACAAGGCACAGTTGCTGTGGACATCCATGCTAATGACATTTTGAACATTTATTCTGTTATTTTAATGTGTTTTTAACTAAAAAATTAGTAATTCTTGAGTGCAAATAATGAATAATATTAAGACAAACATATCTAAATATAAAAACATGACAGAAAACCTCTCAATTTTTTTTGTATGCCGAAAGACATAAATTGTCCCCTATTTTGAGAACCACCCATATCTGAAATTTCATTTCGATCGGTTTAGCGGACTGGCCGCTAGAACTCCGTATATCGGCAAAGTTTTTTTTATGACCACCCTGTATATATATATATATATATATATTGAAGACTATTTTGATATAACGAACAAGTTATAAATAAAATGAAAAAAAAATATACTAGTAAATCTGCAGATCAGGAGCCTCAACGTCAGCTTTGCACATCATTTTTTTTAAACACACTTTGGGTAATATTCAACTTCCTGGAAACAGTAATTTAAAATTTTCAAATTACGTAATTATTTATAAGAATAAAATAAGAATAAGAAGTTTTCAGCCATCAAAAGCGCTAAATTAAAGATTTAGTTATGTTAGGATATTCTGAAATTTTCATGATCTATTATTTTTGTTTTTTTATTATTACATAGTAGATTTCTTCAGGGGGGCTCCGCCCCCCTGAACCCCCTGTAGTCTCATTAAACTTAAATTTGTAACTTTTTATCAATTTGCTAATGGTTATTGTATATCTTGTATTTCTTTATACATTTTGATTTAGAAGGATAAGTAACAGTTTTAATAAGCAATTTTCATTATCCTCATACTTCTACATACCTGCCCACCACAACACACCTAAATCTGATGTATCAGGAACTTTTGAAAGTGTAAACTCAGTAATCTAGGGTTTTACAATTTTGTTTCCGAAAAAAAGAAGTTTTGATTGCATTTTGTGGCAGTTATCGCGGACAGACAGACAGAACAGACTGACAGGCGGAAAACAATAAATTTTGTGTCACCAAAATAAGCCTTCACTGAAGTTTCCGGCAATGGCGTCATTATTCATGAGTTATTGCTGTCCAACTGTCCATGTTTCTAAAATTTTTTACGACTACTTAAAATACCTGTTTTATTTCAATTATGACGTCAAATTTTATCAGGTGAAATAATTGTTAAAAATATAATTATTTTTTATTTCTTTCACTTCTAATTATGCCCCCATTTTTGTCAGAAAAATTCTTATTAACGAAACAAATTTCCGTGTTTAATATTTAACAAAGTACTATATTTATTTTTATTTTAATTCTGACGTCATATTTATTTTTTCTTAGTTTAATTTTTCGAATAGAAATTGCTCAATTGAAACTTATTGCCGTTGAAAAATTATTCCATATTTTGATTTTTTTTCTTTTTTTGGCAACGATAAAGGAAATTGGTTAAATTTTATCTAAAAAATCGCTATTAATTCTGCATGAAAAAGAAGGAAATTTTGAATTATTAAGGAAAATATGTGAATAAAATTAATAAAACATAGCCTATGTTCTTTTCTGGGCTACGTTATAGTTATACACAAAGATGCAAACACATTAATTCATCAGTTTTGACGCTAACTTCATTTAAATTTTTGTACATGCATTCAAATTTATAACATTACTAGCAGCCCGCCCTCGCTTTGCTTCGGGTAGTCCCGTGTCACTACTGACACCGCAAATTGTTACTACTACTTCATCCCATTAAATTCAACTACTAAAACCATAACCCTCCTTTTAAGTAGTCGGGTAAAAAGTAGCCTATATGTTAATCTAAGGTGCCAAATAACTCCATACAAAGTTTCATAAAAATCAATCCATCCGTTCTTAAGTTATAAAGGGTGTAACTAACACGACTTTGTTTTATAGATATAGATTATAGCAGCCCGCCCAGGCTTTGCATGGGTATTAAAAAAAATTTCAAGTTATTAATTTTTACACACACATTCACACTCTCTTCTTTGTGGGTGGAGTTACTAAAAAAGTGTAAACTTATAAAATAAAATTCGAATATTTGTATTATTATTTATTTATTTGTAATAATGTATGTAAAAAAATTACTCCTACAAAACAAAAGCCATTGAATTTATTGGGTCAGAGCTTCCCTGTAAACGATATTAGATGTTGTTTTATTTTTTGGCAGCAAAATAAATTGATTTTCAGAGCTCCGACCCGCGATAGGCCAACATACAGTTGGTCATGAGTAAAACATTCTTTTCGTAGGTCGAGCTACTAATTCGAAGGTTTGACCTTTGGACTTATTAATAGTTAACGCGAAAGATGTTTTTACAGGAAATTGAAGCCGTTTAAATGGGATTAGTAGATCAGTTGGTATCCTCGGTATATGAGCTAGTTGACCAGCTGCTGGGCCGGTGATAATGGTTGCTACAGTTAAATTGTCCTTCAATTTCTTTATAAGTAGCCTCGTCTTTATAAGTAGCTTTTTCTTTATAAGTAGCCTCGCACATGTTCGAGGGCTTAAATTTCTCAAAAGCATGATTGGAATTCCAGTTTTTAACGTCAATTCATGTGGTGGCAGTCCAGAAAGGTTTAGTAAATTTAAAAATTCCTGTAGATAATGGACTGCGTCTTCGATATTAGTTGGTTTATTGTTTGGATAGCGCTCTTTCCTGTTTCGATCCGTGTCCTGAGTCGTATGGTTTATTATCGCGTCAGTCATGTTTATGAAGTAATTTATTTTGATAAGGATTAATACCAAGGTAAAAATAATGAACTTTTACTGAGACGACATTTTAAATATTTTTTTAAATAAAAAAAACCCTTGTGACGTTACTGTAACAGTTAGACATATGCTGGCGTGACATTTTTTGCAGATAATTATGCGTTCTGCGAAGTCGTAGTACATTATTTTGTTTTATAATCAATAGTATTCGCAGCGCACGCGATGTAAGGATTTTTAAGGCCATTTTTCTACACCTTGGGTTACATTATTGGCATTTTAGTTAGGATCTCTATTTTTTTTAAATATAATTTAGCCTAGGTTCACCGGAAATAGTGTAGCTTTCCAACGGCGAAATAATTTTTCAAATCCATCAAGTACTTTCGAAGCCTATTCATTTCAAACAAACAAACAATCAATTAACTAATTTTTTATTAGTTACATATATCCATGCCTCTTGTTCTATTAACAAATATTTCAAAATTCCTATGTTATTTAAAGTATGACGCCATATTTTTCCAAATCAAATATTTTAGTAATAATTTAATTCTTACTCGTTCACTTTACTTGTGATTATGTCCCCATTTTTCACAAAGAACCTCTTATTAACATAACCGATTTTCGTGCGTCTTATATAATAAAATACTTTTTTTCCAACTATGACGTCTGTGGTGGTTACTCGATAACCCCCCATATGTTTTGTATAATTCATTTTTATTAGCCATTTTATTTCATATCACCTTCCTTTTTATTAATGTTCTCAATTTAAATTTTATTTCGGTTTCGTTTATTTTCATTTCGTCGCCTGTAATGTTTTCTTTCTTACTTAGCTTTCGAATGTTCCAAGCCGGTAAAATCCTGTTCGAAATCATTCCTTCCGGTTTTGGAGATCGTTCGAGAACATTCTCGCTTGTTCTTTGGGTGGAACTTCCGTTTATTCGGACACACCCCTAACCTATCAAATTCGTTTCCACAGGTGACGTATTTTAAGTCATTCAGCACAGGGCCACCTGCTTTGGCCTCCCCTCTTTACGTGTTTATCAATTCTGTTTTTATTAAATTCATATTTCTCCATACTTTGCATCGTAACTTGGCTTATTTTGTCACCCCCCCTCTCTCGCTCGCTGCCAAATTGGCGTATTTTGGGATTCCAGTAACCTTTTCTCTTTTTCCCCTGGGCTCTCGGCCACCTGCGTCAGTTGCGCGGTTAGACACCTGCCGTGATGGTTGCGGTCGGGTGATTGAAATTTTTTTGTGGAATTCCGGGGCAGGTGAGCGCCCCTCGAGACCGTTGCGTTCGGTCATCATTTCATGCTTCTATGTACACGCCAGGATGTCAGCGAAGTTGATTCTTTAATGCAGAGAAAAGCAAATCCCCTTCAAAGGCATCAAAAAATTATTTTGTTTATGTGCCTTTTTGCTTATACAATTTAGATTAGATGACGTCATGAGTCTCCTATTTCTTTGCTCTCGTGTTAGCTTTATAACTAAGAAGAAGTGTCGTCATGTGTCTTCTAAATATTTATTTTATTTTTTATCATCTCATCATTAATAATTTCTTCAATAATCTTTTCATGTGATCTCCGTCCTCTGAAAAGCATGCAGAGGTGAAGATTTTCTTTCGTGAGTTGAAGAATGTTCTTTCAAGAAGTGATCATACAATTTACATAACGTATTGACTTTATAATTCTTTCGTCATTTTAACTTGCTATTTGGCCCATCTTCATATAAATATATTTGAATATTCACGGGGCGTTCCAAGAAAATATTGGTGTATATCTATGCAAAATTGAGAATACAGGTATATCTCTGTATACTATTTTTCTTCTTGTATAAATGTTTGAAAATACACATATTTAAATGATGTTTTGAAGGAGATGATAATATTTTCCCTTTTGAATCATGAAAAATTTTGTAGTTCGTGTTCTCAAGATATATATAGAAAAAAAATGTGTTATACTGAAGAATGTTGCTTTTGTTTGGAATATGTCAATTTGAAAAAATATCTTCATTTGTAAAGTTTTTGCTATAATGCAAATGTTTAATTTCTATGAGAAACAAAAATGTTTCTATAAAGAAGAATTTCGATTTTCATGAAAGAAATACAAGTATTTCATAAATAAATAAATATTAATCTTTAACCAAGTTGTGTATTAATTCCTGGGCATGTGTTTGGATTTACTACTCATCATCTGCCAAGGACTTCACAGGTAACTTTGTTTTTTCTTCAAATTTATATTTTATAATTTTGTATTTAGTTTATCATCTTCATGGTTAAAAGAATATTTTTATTATTTTAAGTGAAGTAAGGATGGTCATTCTTGGGTCGTTTGCCGGCCTTCATTCTCCGCGATGTGCTGACACTATCACGATCATTTTTTGGCCTAGTTGTGGGTAGAAACAAATAAAAAGTGTTTCTCCTCCCATCTCTTCTTCTCACCCACAAACCAAACACAACATTTCTTATTTCCTTTGATGCCATGACCAAAGCGTGTCCAACATTCCATGACCATCCATTTTTCCTTTGCCACCATCGTATTTTTGTTATATTTATACATATTGTCGTCATTATCTTCAGTTAATTCTTCATTATTTTTCAAGTTATTTTCTTCATACATTAATATTATTAATTATATTTTATTGAGAGTGGTGCAGTAATTAATTGCAACATATTGATTCTATACTGAAATAATATTTTTCTGGTGCAGTGCATGATATATATATAACATAATTTTTCCATATATATTTTTTCTTGTCTTGCTATATTTTGCAACTAATATATATATGCATTATTTAACGGAGGTACTGGTAAAAATTATTGTTCATGCTAAGATAAATTATTCTTCTTGTCATACATATAATAATTTATGTTTTGAGCCATATTATATATAAATATTTACATAAAATATTTGGGTCTTATATTCTTCATATGATACTAATATGTTAGTATACGTTTTCTTTTTTTTTAATATATAAAAATGGTTTATGACGTATATGAAAGTCATCAATATTTTAAATAGCGGGTCAATTTATATATATATTATTCATCACAAGACCAGTCAATAACCAAATTTATCATGTCATATATTGAGCTCTTATATTAAATTTTTCATCATGCCTCCAAAAGCCAAACTAAATATTGCAATCCAACCTTTCGACGGTAACCCTCAGACTGTAGAATTTTTCTTCGATCAATTATCTGACTTACAGGAACTAAATAACTTTACAGACAAGGAACTTTTTGTTCTCTTTAAATCAAAACTTGAGGGCACCGCCTTACTCTTCTTTCTTGAAACTCAGTCACAGCTCAAGAACTCTAATTTTAATGAAATTCGAAAGGCATTTATAGACTATTTCTTACCCACAAAAAAATCTGTTTCTCTAAAATCTTTACAGAACTTGACCTTAGATTCAAATGAATCAGTTAAAAATTTTGCTTTTCGGTTGGATAAACAACTTCGACTTGCTTATCCAAAATTGGATCTTTCTGCTCTTAATTCATTAAAGTTTACTCATTTTCTTGAGGCTTTACCTAAACAAATCAAACGTAAAATCTTGGAAGAAAATATTACGTCCTTCGAATTAGCTCTTGAACGAGCAACTTTTCTTCAAAATATTTATGACTCTCCCCCTAAAAAATCTTATGAAAATTTTAATCAAACCTATTGTATCGATTCTGAAAATGTCCACGATAATTCTAGTAATACTCTTCATAAAACTCCTATAAAGCATACGAAGGATAAAGTTTATCACAATTCTCAAACCAACTACTCTCCTTTACAAACTCAAAAGGACAGTTCTCATACTTCTCGTAATTTTCAAAGAAGGCCTAGAACATTTTCGCCTTCTCCACCGAGACAAGAGGCTACAAGTAAACGTAACAATAATTTTCGTCATCAAAACTTTCACCGGAAACGTCCTTATCAACCAACCTTTGACAAATATTCTCACAAAAAAAATTCTACATCCTTTTATCACAGACGAGATGTTGTGCAGTGTGCGTTCTGTGGGAAATTTAATCATCGTATGGACTCATGCTACAAATTCAAAAACATTATTGGTAATTCTAATCAAAACTCTTCAACTCAGGTTTCGTCTCACCCTTACAGAAAGAAAAGCCACACCTCTTCTTCTTCTGAAAATAACAACAATGTTTATCATTTAAACAAATAAGGGAGACTGGTTCTACTGACCGCCTTCTCTCCCGTAATTCTCATTCAGGGTCAGTACACTTTGACAACAACAACAAACATCAACAATTGGACAAACGCTCGTCAGTCACTTTAGTGTCATCCACAGCTGTCCAAACTTCTCCTATGACATCTAAATTTAACAAATCTTCTTGTTCATATAATTCTTTGCCTTCCAAACAAAATTTTGAAATCAACGATGACATACAAGAAAATCATGTCATATGCAGTTCTTTTAACAACTCTTATGTTCTTCCATGCATCCTAATAAATGTTCAACATAATGAAATCTCCACATTAATAGATACTGGATCAAGTTTATCTCTCTTGGATGAAGAATGCTTTAATAGCATTAAATCCAGGCTTCATTACAAATTTTTATCCAGGAATGTATCCGTGTCAACCATAAATTCTAAGGTTTTCTTCAAAGGATGCATAGAGATAGCATTTAAAATTGATAAATATTTTTTTCATCATGTATTTTACCTTACAAAAATTCAAAATGTTCACTTTCAAGCCATACTTGGATTTGAATTTATTAACAGGCATTCTATTACTATTTCTCCAAGTTTTAAGTCTATCCTAATTAAGGACAAACACATTCCTTTTCAAAGTTATAATGAATCTCCTACTTGCTATTTTATGAATTCTGAATATAATTATGTGAATTCAAATGTACCATATTCTCTCGATGCACACAAAATGTCTTATTATGAAGAATCTATGTCAAATAATCTAACGAGTGATACTTACATTGATAATACTTGTGCAAATTATGATAATTCAAGTTTACAGTTGTCCAACAATTATACAACCTATCCTTATAATTATAATGTTCAAAATAATGGTTTGTTTACAAATAATATGGCTCATTCTGCTATGAATTTTCATAATCCTTATATTGATGGTAATTTTACTTATTTTCCTAATTATTTTCCAACTGATTATGGTAATATGGTGAATTATGTGTCTACTAATGATAATAATATTCCTAGTAAGAATTTCTCATCTGAGAATACTAATGATGATAACTATTTTAGTGAAAAGCAAACTCATTTAAATTATGGTAATAAAGTCTTGGTGAATTCCAACATGGTACAATTACTCAATAGAGAAGTAATACCTCCTAATTCGTTTGTTTATTTACATGTTAAGTATCTCAATCCTCCATCTGAATATTTTGTTTTCAAACCAAAGTTAAAAAATAAAGGTCTTATATTACATGAATCATTGCACTCAAAATCTTCCATTCAAAATGATTTATTTTTGGTTGTATGTCAGAATATATCAAAGCTAGATATTCATTTAAATAAAAATTCAATTATTGGTGAATGTATCAATGTAGATGAGAAAGATATTGAAGAATACTCTTTTGATTTAGAATTTGAAAACGAATACTGTAATTTAATTTTGCCATCTGAAGAGATTAAAAGAAAACGTATTCAAGAATTATCTCCAAATGACTTTGATCTTAAACATTTACCTCCTCATGAAAGGGAAACTTTAACAAAATTATTATGTAGTAAAGCGCTTGCCTTTTCGAAATCTCTTGACACTTTAGGTCATACTGACCTGGTCAATCCTCAGTTTACCATGTTAAATTCTCATCCAGTAAAAACATTACCTTTTCCTGTACCACAAGCACTCGAGCAAGAAGCTCTTGACCAAATTAATCAAATGTTGAACGCTGGTATTATTGAGAGATCAAATTCATCTTGGGCGTGTCCCATGCTTCTTGTTAAAAAGAAGAGAACTGATATGTCTAAGCCTCAAAAGTATCGTTTGGCTCTTGATTTAAGATTGTTAAATTCGATTATAATCCCATCATCATATCCTCTTCCTAGAATTCAAAATCTATTGGTGCAGTTGTCAAAATTTAAATATTATACCACTCTTGACTTACCCTCTGCATATTGGCAGATTCCTGTACCTAAAGATATGCAAGATAAACTTAGTTTTACTACTCCATGGGGAATTTTTACCTATTTATGTCTAGTATTTGGCCTGAAGACGGCCGCCAGCACTTTCCAACAATTAATCGACTCTGTTATTCAATTATCTCAAATTGATTCCTGTTATGCATATCAAGACGATATTGTAGTGGGTGCTAATTCATTTGAAGAAATGTCCATGAAACTCACAAAACTATTAGATACTCTCATTGCTAATAACATTACTCTGTCTCCTGAAAAATGTGCATTCATGCAAACAAGCATTAACTTTTTGGGTTTCCAACTCACAGATCATAAAATTCTTCCTATTACAAGTAACATTTTAAAAATTACTTCCTTTCCAAAGCCTAAAACCAAGAGGCAAACAAAGAGTTTTATCGGTTTGTGTTCATTTTATAGATCAATTATACCTAATTTTTCTAAATTGATTGCTCCTCTCATCGAAGTCACCAAACCTAAAAATAAATTTTCTTGGAAAACTGAGCAGGAAAATGCATTTAAAAAATTACAAAACATATTTTTTCAAAAACCTATGCTCAATCTCCCTAACTGGAATGAAACGTTCTATGTTAATACAGATGCCTCAAAAACAGCAATATCAGCTGTTCTTATGCAGAAATTTGATGGTGAACTAAAACCCATCTCCTATTATTCCAAAACTCTATCTCAATCAGAAAGACACTACCCTGCCATCAAATTGGAACTTTATGCCATTTACAAAGGCATAACTGCTTTTAAATACTATATTTTTGGTCGACCCTTTATTCTACTATCTGATGCCAAACCACTTAATAATTATAAAAAAGCTACATCACCTGCTGATATTACTACTCGTTGGATGTTAGAACTGTCAGAATACTCGTACACATTCCAACATGTTCCAGGCAAAGAAAATGTCTTGGCAGATTTTCTGAGTAGAACTCCTCACATTCCTACTGAAGATCTCAATAATAATCCAGATCTTATTTCTTCACAAGAACCTCTACCTATTGTTGATAATCAAAACGATTTACATAATGACATTCCTCACTTTCCATGTGGTTTAGTTGACAAAATCCACCATACATGTCATCTTCAAAGTGACTCTTCACCTCCAAATAATGATAATAATCAAGATCCATTATTAGAAATTCTTGATCACACCATCTTCTCTGAACAACAAAAGGACCCAAAAATCAAACAAATTTATGAAGACCTTAAAAATAATAAAAAATCTAAAAGTTTAAATGGCTACTATATTAATCCAAGTAATGAGTTACTTTGCTATAATGGTCATTTCTCTTCAGAAGATATCGAGCTACACAAAGCTGTTTTACCTCTATCACTTCGAGCAAAGGCCTTAAGAATTGCTCATATTACTCATACTGGAATTCATAAAACCATTGTTAATTTAAAGAAAAGATTTACCTGGAAAACCCTTGTTTCAGATACCATTAATTATGTCAACTCTTGTGAAATTTGTTTAGTAAATAAGAATCATAAAACAAACACTGCTCCATACCTACCTGCACCACTCCCAACAGCTCCCAATCAAAAGGTCTCTATGGATTTACTCGGCCCATTGAGAAATCGTCAATATGTGTTGACCATGATAGACCATTTCTCTCGTCATTTAGAATTATATGCCTTGAACAATATCAGTGCTGAGTCAGTTACAAAAGCCTTATTGCATTATATTTCCACTCATGGAAAACCCGAATTAACTCTCACTGATCATGGCTCTCAATTTACGAGTGATATGTTTTCATATTTTAACAAAAAGCTTGGCATTAAATTGGAGCATAGTTCTGTAGCCCATCCCCAAGCTAACGGTTTAAGCGAACGAGTCAATTCTCAAATAAAATCATCTGTGAACACAATGGCTTCACAAGGATGTGATGTACCGACTGCTCTAAAAATTCACCAATCCATATATAATGCTACACCTCATCCAGCTACAAAATTCTCTCCAAATCTTCTTCATTTTGGAAGAGAGATAAACGACATTTATTCCAATTATAAAACTCAAGTTTCATGGAAAATTCTCAATACTGCATATGAAATTCATAAATTGATGGATATTATTGAAAAAATATACTATCAAGCTTACAAGAATAACGAATCATCTAGACAAAAGGTGTACCAAAAATCCAGAGAAAAATTAAAGTTTTCCAACATCAATGTTAATGACATTGTTTACGTAAAATTTCCCAATGTGTTTAACAAGAAAATACAAGGCCCATATGTGGTGAAGAAAATAATTTCTCCTGTGCTCATTCAAATTCAAGATTCCAATAATAGTCATGCTTCCCCTATGTTGATTCACACTAATCGAATCTTGAAGCTTCAAAAGAGAAATGAAGCACTGCAACATCCTTCAGTTTCTTCTGAAAATGCATCACATGATCAATCAGCTGTTGATAATGCATCCTCCACTCCTGTCAGACAACACTCTTCTATTCAAGTTTCAAATCATGATGCTGCATGTAGCACATCTCCTACAATTCTTTCTTCTTCTAAGTGTCAACAAACATCTTCTTGTTCAAGTAAATCAGTACTGTCACAAGCTCCTCCTGATAGCACTCATACTGGTGTTAAAAACAAGTCCACTCAATATAAAAATTATGATCTTCGCCCTCGCAATCATAAACTGTATAAGAAATAGACTAACTTTCTTTTTCCTTTTTCAGGATGACTATTGCTTTGTAGTATAATCAGTCTAAGCTAGCCAGACTGATACTCCAGTAAGAAGAATCACTATGTAATTTTTTTTCTTTTCTCCAAGCTGCAGGCAGCTGTTGTTATTTTTTTTTCTCTTCATTATTTAAGTCTTCTTCTCCCTGATACAACTCAACAGTCATCCTCAGGATGTATGTATGATTTTCAATAGTTTTATTATTTACTGTATTTATCTATAAGTCATAATTATTACAATATATACATATAATCTCATGGATGCCATACTCTACTACTGTTAAATCTTATAAAGTCTTTAATTACAATAGTTGATGCAAAAAATTGAGAAAGAATTTGTCTTTTTATATTCTTGTTATAATACTATATCATTATTTAAAGTTATTTTTGACAAATGTGCATTCTAATAAGAAAGGTGAAATTGTAATTGATATAAGGTAAACATAAAAATGAGTACTCATCAAATTATTTTCTCTATTGTGTCTGCTCTTTACAATGCATGCATGTTTTAACATTTAACCTCTTTAAAAAAAAAAAAAAAGAAAAGAAAGTGCATGATAAACTTATATATACTAATATTTCTTCTCTTCTTGGTGAAATATAGAAAGTGAATGACTCACCATAAGTAGTATATAATATTTTTTTTTTTGTATACTTTTGAGTGTTTATACTTTGGATCCAAAGATGTTTAATGAGTCATTATATATATTTATATAAAGCAAATTCTTGATTTATGACAAATGCAAAAGTGATCACTTACTTAATTTTTTTAAAAATGTTTGAAAATTACAAGTAAATATGTTCTAGATATCTTCTAGATAGAAATTTTGACATAATTGATTTTTCTTTGTAAGTTGACATTATCAAGTCATATATAAGTTGACATATTCATATAAATTTCTTCCTTTTTCAGAATATTAAACATCTTATGTTTTATGTTTATTTTGAACGAAGTATAGTATTAAAGGTATTTATGCAATTATTGTCAATTTATATTGAAAATGTTTAAGAATATTCCTTTATGAGAGTGTAAAAATTCTCTCTTTGAAAATTATTATATTCACTTTGAAGATATTTTTATTGGAAAATAATATCATGCTTTTGTTACCATTCTTTTTGCAACTTATTATTTTATTTTCTGCGAAAATGTGTTATTGAATAATACTAAGGTTATTCATTTAAGATTTATTGAAAGCTTAAAAGGCTATGTGGTGATATAAGTAAATATTTTTTTATGAGAGCCTAACTAATCTCTCTGCACCATTTATATATATATTTTTTATTGTTCAATTTTCAACTTACAAATTCATTCAAGTTATCATGTGTTATTTGAAACCATATATTTTATATATAGTTATAGTATGACTCATATACAGTTATAGTATGTTTCATTTTGTTGACAACTAAGAAAATAGATATACATATTATTGTATAATCAAATATTTTGACATATGCTAAAGCATTCTACTGTTATAGTGCATTTTGCACAGCCTAACAAGAGACTCGTTAAAGTTAAGGACTGTTGCACATAGACATAGACTTTAAATTTTTTTTTGATATATATGATAGATACTTCTGGAAGAAATTTTGTATACCTTCCATGTTAACATATAAGGATTACTATCATAACAATAAGTATTTTTCTTTTAGTATTTGAACATCATGTAAAACAGTTATTTATATTCCTATAACTATTTCTGATACATTTATTTTGTGTAATTATTTAGTATATTTGTACATGTGTTAGAAAATATTGTCTCGATGAAAAATTGTCATTTTTGTCATCTCACCAATATTTTCTTTTGGGGGACCCTGGGTAATATGTGGTGGTTACTCGATAACCCCCCATATGTTTTGTATAATTCATTTTTATTAGCCATTTTATTTCATATCACCTTCCTTTTTATTAATGTTCTCAATTTAAATTTTATTTCGGTTTCGTTTATTTTCATTTCGTCGCCTGTAATGTTTTCTTTCTTACTTAGCTTTCGAATGTTCCAAGCCGGTAAAATCCTGTTCGAAATCATTCCTTCCGGTTTTGGAGATCGTTCGAGAACATTCTCGCTTGTTCTTTGGGTGGAACTTCCGTTTATTCGGACACACCCCTAACCTATCAAATTCGTTTCCACAGGTGACGTATTTTAAGTCATTCAGCACAGGGCCACCTGCTTTGGCCTCCCCTCTTTACGTGTTTATCAATTCTGTTTTTATTAAATTCATATTTCTCCATACTTTGCATCGTAACTTGGCTTATTTTGTCACCCCCCCTCTCTCGCTCGCTGCCAAATTGGCGTATTTTGGGATTCCAGTAACCTTTTCTCTTTTTCCCCTGGGCTCTCGGCCACCTGCGTCAGTTGCGCGGTTAGACACCTGCCGTGATGGTTGCGGTCGGGTGATTGAAATTTTTTTGTGGAATTCCGGGGCAGGTGAGCGCCCCTCGAGACCGTTGCGTTCGGTCATCATTTCATGCTTCTATGTACACGCCAGGATGTCAGCGAAGTTGATTCTTTAATGCAGAGAAAAGCAAATCCCCTTCAAAGGCATCAAAAAATTATTTTGTTTATGTGCCTTTTTGCTTATACAATTTAGATTAGATGACGTCATGAGTCTCCTATTTCTTTGCTCTCGTGTTAGCTTTATAACTAAGAAGAAGTGTCGTCATGTGTCTTCTAAATATTTATTTTATTTTTTATCATCTCATCATTAATAATTTCTTCAATAATCTTTTCATGTGATCTCCGTCCTCTGAAAAGCATGCAGAGGTGAAGATTTTCTTTCGTGAGTTGAAGAATGTTCTTTCAAGAAGTGATCATACAATTTACATAACGTATTGACTTTATAATTCTTTCGTCATTTTAACTTGCTATTTGGCCCATCTTCATATAAATATATTTGAATATTCACGGGGCGTTCCAAGAAAATATTGGTGTATATCTATGCAAAATTGAGAATACAGGTATATCTCTGTATACTATTTTTCTTCTTGTATAAATGTTTGAAAATACACATATTTAAATGATGTTTTGAAGGAGATGATAATATTTTCCCTTTTGAATCATGAAAAATTTTGTAGTTCGTGTTCTCAAGATATATATAGAAAAAAAATGTGTTATACTGAAGAATGTTGCTTTTGTTTGGAATATGTCAATTTGAAAAAATATCTTCATTTGTAAAGTTTTTGCTATAATGCAAATGTTTAATTTCTATGAGAAACAAAAATGTTTCTATAAAGAAGAATTTCGATTTTCATGAAAGAAATACAAGTATTTCATAAATAAATAAATATTAATCTTTAACCAAGTTGTGTATTAATTCCTGGGCATGTGTTTGGATTTACTACTCATCATCTGCCAAGGACTTCACAGGTAACTTTGTTTTTTCTTCAAATTTATATTTTATAATTTTGTATTTAGTTTATCATCTTCATGGTTAAAAGAATATTTTTATTATTTTAAGTGAAGTAAGGATGGTCATTCTTGGGTCGTTTGCCGGCCTTCATTCTCCGCGATGTGCTGACACTATCACGATCATTTTTTGGCCTAGTTGTGGGTAGAAACAAATAAAAAGTGTTTCTCCTCCCATCTCTTCTTCTCACCCACAAACCAAACACAACAACGTCATATTTATTTTCCTTTGAATTCTTTCTGTTTTAATTTTTCACGTGGATACTGTTCAACTGAAAATTAATTTTTATCGGGAAAATGTTAATTGATTCTGTATGAAAAATAATGAAATTTTGAATTTTTAAGGAAAATATTTGAATAAATCAATTAAAAATTAGTCTATGTTCACCGGAAATAGTATAGCTTTCCAACGGTGAAAGACTTTTTCAAATCCATCAAGTAGTTTCGGAGCCTATTCAATTCAAACAAACAAACAATCAAATCTTTCCTCTTTATAATATTATTATAGATAAAAATAAGGATTATGATGAACGGTTGCTTAGCAACCATTAAGAGAAAATAAAGAAAATTAAATAAATACATTTGAAATAAGTAAATCTCTAAACCAAATTAGTTTATATTATTGGAACACATTTATAAAAAATCTCCAAAATTTACAGTAATAATTTAAAAAATCTGACAAATGTGTAGACAAATTTTCAAAACAATACGAATAATTTAACTGGTAAATTTCAGTATCCCTTTATCATTGAATTCCATTAATGAAATGTGACATTTTCTCTCAAGAAAAAAAAATTAAAAATCATTGGATTTGCCATAGAAAAGCATTATTGCGCAGAATAAAATATTTTATATTTTTCGAACGAATGAATCAAATCTTACAAAAAAATATACAGCTTAATCCCAGTGCCTCACTACACTCTAAAAAAAAATGTGTAAATTTACACACAAAAATGTGTAAATCGATGATACAAAAACGACATGTCTATATGTGTAAATTTGTGTGTAAATTGCGTCAAATGTGTAAATTTCAGAATACACATTTTAATGTGTAATTTGATGATAAGTCCAAATGTGTAAAAGTTATCTGATAACTCTTGAAATACACACTTTAATGTGTGAATTGCACTGAAATACACATATTTCTGAGCACTATTTTTACACATACATATGTGTAATATTCTTTTTTTACATATATTTTTGTGCAATAGGAAAATACCTACAATGTTGTGTAATATGCAAAATACACATGTTTTTGTGTTATGTACAGAATGCACAGATTTTTGTGTAATATTCTGTTTTTTACATATGTCTACATAACATGGAAAACACATTTTTGTGTAATATTTAAAATAGACAGGTTTTTGGGTACAAAGATTTACCTTATTCTTTGATGTGTAAACTGCGAAAAAGTTTTTAAAATAGCAAAACAAAATTACATGAAGTACAAATTCGTATATGCTTGACTTGTTTCTAAGTACGCGATCGTAATTATGTAAATACGTAATAACTATAGTTGTCATTCAATCCGTCCGTCTGTCTATCTGTCCGTTCGCATACAACAACGCAAAAACTACTTATCCGAATTGTTTGAAATTTAAAATACATAACTCTTGCATAATTTTATCAAGTCATTTCAATTTTTATGAAAATGAGAGGAATAATTCAATTATAGAGACAGTGAAAAGCGTTCCCTTGCATAACGGCCAATGTATAAAAATAGTTTCAAGTGCCTTTTAATAATGTTACACGTTTTCGAACATAATAAAATTGACATGCATCTATGAAGTATATACTACAATATAAATTCTGTATAATCTGTAGTGCAGAGAATCGTTTTAATTAATTTACAGGGCCATACTAAAATATTCCATTACATTATGGTAAAGAAGGAAACATTGTTTGGGACGCGTTTTAATTATATTAAAATATTTCACATTTTATGAAATTGATGCTTATGTTGCTGAGATTCGTTAAAGATTACTTATTTTATAATAGAAAGCAGATATATAGTGTTTACAAAGACAAAGAAAACATTTCGGATACTTAAACAGTATCCGAAGTACTGTCTACTATTACACTAAGATCTGAATATCTTTTTTAACTTCTCTATAGTACGAAATGCACCTGATTTGCTTTGTTTAACGCACATTTTCCAACTTGTTTCTTTCTAACAGATTTGTAATCTTAAAACAAGAATTATTTACGCTCAATCAAGAAACAGGGTCGTCTCAAATTGTAATCTATTATCTTTCTGTTATTATAATCTATTTTCTTTATTTTTCTTAATCTGTTTTCTTTCTGAAATTATAATATATTATCTCCTTCTGTTTGCATATATACAACGTGATGACAGAAAGGATTAATTCATTTTACATAAGGGTTTGCAATTTTTTGATT
Organism: Maratus speculifer; assembly: GCA_964019185.1. Taxonomy (NCBI): domain Eukaryota; kingdom Metazoa; phylum Arthropoda; class Arachnida; order Araneae; family Salticidae; genus Maratus; species Maratus speculifer. The sequence continues at coordinate 220,604,594 of OZ025297.1, read as the reverse complement.
ATTAAAAAAATAACTTTAATAATAGGTTGTAGATATTACATTCTTATTTATGAAATTATACATTTAAATCAATAATAACTCTTGATACATGATTTTTAAAAACGGTCATTAATTGTTTATATCTTACAGAACTGAATTCTGTACTCTATTTTGCCTATAATGTGAAATTTTTATGTTCGTTTTTTTTTTTTTTTTTTTTTTTTTTTTTTTTTTTTTTTTTTCAAAAATGTAATTTTTGGCTGGATTCTGTTACCAAAGCCACTATAACACTGATACTATCATAAATAGTACAAGGGATTAGAATTATTACTATGCAATTTTTAGAATAAATTAGGTGAAAAATTTATTTTTAGCAGTGTATTAAAAATACAGGTTATTTTTTATAAGACACAATAAAAAAAGAATAAGGAATGTGAATCCAGTAATGGAACCTCACAAAAGTAATAGATTTTATAACAATAATTAGAGCCAGAATTTAATGAAGGCATGCTATTAAAAAATATATTTGCTTCAAATAAATTTAACAAATTAGCATAGCAATAATTAATGAAATATTTTGAGAATTGTTCACTGTTTAAATAAATCATTGTAACTATCACAATATCAAAATTTTAATTATTTTAAATACATTGTTTAAAATTCTAAATGCCAGGGAATTACAGTTATCAAATTATTTATATATTGGAAGGTTTAGATGGATAAAAGAAAATATGAAAAAAAATTTATTTTAGCACAAATTCGTTTACTTCCCTCTATTTTTAACAAATAACACGTTGAGCGCCACTCAGTCTCCGGTGACAGATGTGGCACAATAGATGCAGTTAATTTTTCAGAATACAATTGATTTTTAACAATTTCTGTAACTTAATTGTTTTTATTTAAATGGGAATTATTAGATTTAATTGAGCGCCCCCCGACCTCAGTAACACACGCTTCTTAAATTCTTAAAAATAAATGAAATTTTGCAAATAGTCATAAGTACATAAAATTCAAAATTTTCTTTCTTACGAAACATGAACACATGCAAATTTTGCAAGGAAAGAAAAATGACAGTATTAGTTTTTTAAATGAAGACAACTCTTAGCAAATTCATTCAAATTTTCCTGAAAATCGATGGAACTTTGAAATATTATTTTCTGTGTCTTGATTAGGAGCATAAAAAATAATTTAGATTTTAAATCATGTAGAGAGGAGTTAATGAAATACATATACATAAATTAAATTGTTAATAAGTATTTTTTATTAATCAAAAATTTTGAAGCTTGTCCATTATCTTCCCATCTAGCCTATATATACCTCATATGCATGTTGTACATATCATATATTTCATATTCATACATTTTATAATGCGATATGATTCATATATGAGTTAAATCTCTGTTTAAAGTAGAAACTATTGGGATGTGATAATACATGTATAGTAATTATGTTAACTACTGGTTAAATTACTTTTAAAACCCAAAACTTTTAAAATTTAAAGAAACATAATTTTAACCGCATAGTTTTAAAAAGGGAAAAAAAAAATCTGATTTAAATACCATTTAAATGAATAAATCGTTGGCATGCGGCCTTTTATTTCAACAAAATAAAAATTAAATTTAGTAAAGTTTATTGAATTGATAAAAGCTAAATGAATGTTAGTCATTGCTTTTATAAAATGTTTATGTGAAATTAACTAAAACTAAAAATATTAACTACAAGAGAAAGCTGAGAAAATACTTTTTCCTTACCTCTTTCTTATGACCTTCCTCTGTGTTAAACTGGGATAATCCAAATAGAAATACGTAGATTCTTTCGTAGAATTATGTCCGAATACAGTACAATGACATTAATGAGCTCTTTTTTAACTACATTACTGACACTGTACCTTTTCGGACTGTCATGTAAAGTATCCTTTGGCCGCATTCTTGTAACATTTTCCTAAAAGTTTTAAAATTCATGCGAACTATATACGTTTATGAAAGAACAATATATACGAGCAAACAAAACGTTCTTTATTCCAAAGACTAACTGTTTTGATCGTCTGCAAGTGAATTTATTGCCGAACAGCGCAGATGTGAAACGCAGATGTTGTTTTCCGTTTATTTATACAAGGGTAGATTTGGAAGTTAAACGCACGTTATTTTCATAAAAGTGGCTCCAATTAAAATTTTCGGTTTAAATTTTTTTTAATGCATTTCACTTTTGTTTTTATTCAATTTCAAAAAGTTTCCTGTTAAAATGAATTGTAGAGTTTCTTTTTTATAAATTATTATATTATATTAGTCATAATTTGGGTTATGAATTAAAATATTGTCTTAATACATATATCAATTACAGAGTAATCCAACTATTAACGCAAGTTAGAATACGGACAAACAAACCGTATTCTTAAGCATTTTCAACAATGTTGTAAAGTATTAAAACGACTAATAGGTTGAAATTTGACTTTTAGAATTTTATACCCAAAAGACGATAGCAAATTTTAATTCTTTTGTACAGCCCTGTATTTTGTCTACTATTTTTGCATAAGGTTATGCCACTATTTAGCTATGATTTAATTAAAACAAAAACACGTTTAAATCTAGTGAACTTACATTTCCAGAGGATATCTTACATAGGCAGCCATGTATCAAATTCTTTCGGTGGTCCTGGATATCATTTTTCTCCATATATATATCTTAGCTTATTAAATGCAATTCTGTGTAAAAATGTAGAATTTATTTTAAAACCACCTTTAAGCTACTTCCGTTCATGTACTGTAATCTGTGTACTTTCTGCTGTGTTACCCTGTACAAGATCTACAGCATTTGTACACAGAACGCAATATGCAAAAACCAATTTTAAAACTCATATCTCAATTAACAAGAAAGAAAAATTATGCGTTAAGGATAGATTACGAAACACTTTCCAACACTTCCTGAAATCTTTAACAAAACTTCATTATTTAGGAAAATAACGTGTTAATGTCCATAGCCAAATATGTATTTCAATACTTTTGAACAGCCCTGTATTTAATCTTTCTGTTGATGTATATACTATATAATAAGAAAATTTAGTTAAGCAAGAAAACACTAAACTTTCGTTAAATTTATTTATTAGCAATTCATACTAATGGATAAAAACGTACTTGAATACTTTTGATCAACCCTGTAGTTTACCTAGTACCTATATTACAGTCCAATATTTACCTAAAATCTATTTTAAACTAAAACACTCTTAAATAACATTTCCAGAAGTTATCATCGAATTGTGACCACGTATCCAGTACTTTACATGACCCTATATATCATTTTATCTATATTCTACAAACATTTCTGAGTAAGCGGTTCAACATAAAAATGTATAACTTATTTAAAAACCACCTTTTAATAAATTACGCTCGTATTCAGTAACCTTTACGAGTTCCTTAGTGTAACCTTGTATATAAATTATAGAATTTATACACACTATGTTATATGCATATATTTAGGGAAACTTAAAAACGCATATCATAATTAAAAATGCATTTCATCCATCCATCAACCATCATCGATAATACACAGTACTTCAAATAGAATATACTATTTGAAATCTTTTGTATCTCCCTGTAAATGCTATGCACTTCATATTATGACTCAGCGTATCAGTATATCAATTTTATTGTACACGAAGTCGTTTAACATTATTAAAATATCTCGCAAATAATCCCCCGCCCTTTTGTTCTTGCATAATGGAATTCTTTCGTGTGGCCCTGTAAATGAATAATAACTATCATTTATACTGCATTTTTTTAAATACATATTTTAACGTACTTTGCAAATGCATATAAATTTAAATATGTTTGGCAGGGTGTTACACTTTTAAAACTCATTCGAAACTATTTTTCCCATAGGCCGTAATGTAATGGTAAATTTGAAATATCCCTGTAAATAAATTAATCATGATAGAAACTTCATTTTCAGTAGGGTTTGTGTTAACTTGAACATCAATAACATCTAAAATTTTCATGGAAATTTGAGTATATTTAGGAGAGTTAGAGCGCGGACAGATGGACAGACAAAACGAATGCATAAACATTTTTCAGTTTTGTCGGAAAGTCTTCTAATACATTTTGAAACTGTCTTTTAAAATTTACATATTTATAATTATGTAAAACACTCCAATGCGCGTAAATACACGTAATCTTTAACATTTACACACTTCTGTGTGTCTATTAACTGATAAAAACTTACGTACTCATTCTAATAAACAAAATACACATAAAAACAGGCAATTTTTTGTACGAAATGTGTAAATTTTAAAACAAGTGGGTGTTTTCAGAAATTTACACACTTCTCTGAGTAAACATTATTATGCTTAAATTAGAATAACACTTCAAATCGTGTAAATTCAGGCATTTTTCGGAATTTACACACTTGTCTGAGTTTATCAAGTGATAACAAATTACACACTTACTTTCAGACGCTAAATACACACAAAAACAGGTAAATTTCCGAAAAAAAGTGTAATTTTTATTACAGGTGTGTAATTTTACAAAATTACACATATATGTGTGTAAAATTAGCCAATTTACACATTTATTTTTTACAGTGTAACTATAGTTGTCATTCAATCCGTCCGTCTGTCTATCTGTCCGTTCGCATACAACAACGCAAAAACTACTAATCCGAATTGTTTGAAATTTAAAATACATAACTCTTGCATAATTTTATCAAGTCATTTCAATTTTTATGAAAATGAGAGGAATAATTCAATTATAGAGACAGTGAAAAGCGTTCCCTTGCATAACGGCCAATGTATAAAAATAGTTTCAAGTGCCTTTTAATAATGTTACACGTTTTCGAACATAATAAAATTGACATGCATCTATGAAGTATATACTACAATATAAATTCTGTATAATCTGTAGTGCAGAGAATCGTTTTAATTAATTTACAGGGCCATACTAAAATATTCCATTACATTATGGTAAAGAAGGAAACATTGTTTGGGACGCGTTTTAATTATATTAAAATATTTCACATTTTATGAAATTGATGCTTATGTTGCTGAGATTCGTTAAAGATTACTTATTTTATAATAGAAAGCAGATATATAGTGTTTACAAAGACAAAGAAAACATTTCGGATACTTAAACAGTATCCGAAGTACTGTCTACTATTACACTAAGATCTGAATATCTTTTTTAACTTCTCTATAGTACGAAATGCACCTGATTTGCTTTGTTTAACGCACATTTTCCAACTTGTTTCTTTCTAACAGATTTGTAATCTTAAAACAAGAATTATTTACGCTCAATCAAGAAACAGGGTCGTCTCAAATTGTAATCTATTATCTTTCTGTTATTATAATCTATTTTCTTTATTTTTCTTAATCTGTTTTCTTTCTGAAATTATAATATATTATCTCCTTCTGTTTGCATATATACAACGTGATGACAGAAAGGATTAATTCATTTTACATAAGGGTTTGCAATTTTTTGATTATTAAAAAAATAACTTTAATAATAGGTTGTAGATATTACATTCTTATTTATGAAATTATACATTTAAATCAATAATAACTCTTGATACATGATTTTTAAAAACGGTCATTAATTGTTTATATCTTACAGAACTGAATTCTGTACTCTATTTTGCCTATAATGTGAAATTTTTATGTTCGTTTTTTTTTTTTTTTTTTTTTTTTTTTTTTTTTTTTTTTTTTTCAAAAATGTAATTTTTGGCTGGATTCTGTTACCAAAGCCACTATAACACTGATACTATCATAAATAGTACAAGGGATTAGAATTATTACTATGCAATTTTTAGAATAAAATGAGGTGAAAAATTTATTTTTAGCAGTGTATTAAAAATACAGGTTATTTTTTATAAGACACAATAAAAAAAGAATAAGGAATGTGAATCCAGTAATGGAACCTCACAAAAGTAATAGATTTTATAACAATAATTAGAGCCAGAATTTAATGAAGGCATGCTATTAAAAAATATATTTGCTTCAAATAAATTTAACAAATTAGCATAGCAATAATTAATGAAATATTTTGAGAATTGTTCACTGTTTAAATAAATCATTGTAACTATCACAATATCAAAATTTTAATTATTTTAAATACATTGTTTAAAATTCTAAATGCCAGGGAATTACAGTTATCAAATTATTTATATATTGGAAGGTTTAGATGGATAAAAGAAAATATGAAAAAAAATTTATTTTAGCACAAATTCGTTTACTTCCCTCTATTTTTAACAAATAACACGTTGAGCGCCACTCAGTCTCCGGTGACAGATGTGGCACAATAGATGCAGTTAATTTTTCAGAATACAATTGATTTTTAACAATTTCTGTAACTTAATTGTTTTTATTTAAATGGGAATTATTAGATTTAATTGAGCGCCCCCCGACCTCAGTAACACACGCTTCTTAAATTCTTAAAAATAAATGAAATTTTGCAAATAGTCATAAGTACATAAAATTCAAAATTTTCTTTCTTACGAAACATGAACACATGCAAATTTTGCAAGGAAAGAAAAATGACAGTATTAGTTTTTTAAATGAAGACAACTCTTAGCAAATTCATTCAAATTTTCCTGAAAATCGATGGAACTTTGAAATATTATTTTCTGTGTCTTGATTAGGAGCATAAAAAATAATTTAGATTTTAAATCATGTAGAGAGGAGTTAATGAAATACATATACATAAATTAAATTGTTAATAAGTATTTTTTATTAATCAAAAATTTTGAAGCTTGTCCATTATCTTCCCATCTAGCCTATATATACCTCATATGCATGTTGTACATATCATATATTTCATATTCATACATTTTATAATGCGATATGATTCATATATGAGTTAAATCTCTGTTTAAAGTAGAAACTATTGGGATGTGATAATACATGTATAGTAATTATGTTAACTATTGGTTAAATTACTTTTAAAACCCAAAACTTTTAAAATTTAAAGAAACATAATTTTAACCGCATAGTTTTAAAAAGGAAAAAAAAAATCTGATTTAAATACCATTTAAATGAATAAATCGTTGGCATGCGGCCTTTTATTTCAACAAAATAAAAATTAAATTTAGTAAAGTTTATTGAATTGATAAAAGCTAAATGAATGTTAGTCATTGCTTTTATAAAATGTTTATGTGAAATTAACTAAAACTAAAAATATTAACTACAAGAGAAAGCTGAGAAAATACTTTTTCCTTACCTCTTTCTTATGACCTTCCTCTGTGTTAAACTGGGATAATCCAAATAGAAATACGTAGATTCTTTCGTAGAATTATGTCCGAATACAGTACAATGACATTAATGAGCTCTTTTTTAACTACATTACTGACACTGTACCTTTTCGGACTGTCATGTAAAGTATCCTTTGGCCGCATTCTTGTAACATTTTCCTAAAAGTTTTAAAATTCATGCGAACTATATACGTTTATGAAAGAACAATATATACGAGCAAACAAAACGTTCTTTATTCCAAAGACTAACTGTTTTGATCGTCTGCAAGTGAATTTATTGCCGAACAGCGCAGATGTGAAACGCAGATGTTGTTTTCCGTTTATTTATACAAGGGTAGATTTGGAAGTTAAACGCACGTTATTTTCATAAAAGTGGCTCTAATTAAAATTTTCGGTTTAAATTTTTTTTAATGCATTTCACTTTTGTTTTTATTCAATTTCAAAAAGTTTCCTGTTAAAATGAATTGTAGAGTTTCTTTTTTATAAATTATTATATTATATTAGTCATAATTTGGGTTATGAATTAAAATATTGTCTTAATACATGTATCAATTACAGAGTAATCCAACTATTAACGCAAGTTAGAATACGGACAAACAAACCGTATTCTTAAGCATTTTCAACAATGTTGTAAAGTATTAAAACGACTAATAGGTTGAAATTTGACTTTTAGAATTTTATACCCAAAAGACGATAGCAAATTTTAATTCTTTTGTACAGCCCTGTATTTTGTCTACTATTTTTGCATAAGGTTATGCCACTATTTAGCTATGATTTAATTAAAACAAAAACACGTTTAAATCTAGTGAACTTACATTTCCAGAGGATATCTTACATAGGCAGCCATGTATCAAATTCTTTCGGTGGTCCTGGATATCATTTTTCTCCATATATATATCTTAGCTTATTAAATGCAATTCTGTGTAAAAATGTAGAATTTATTTTAAAACCACCTTTAAGCTACTTCCGTTCATGTACTGTAATCTGTGTACTTTCTGCTGTGTTACCCTGTACAAGATCTACAGCATTTGTACACAGAACGCAATATGCAAAAACCAATTTTAAAACTCATATCTCAATTAACAAGAAAGAAAAATTATGCGTTAAGGATAGATTACGAAACACTTTCCAACACTTCCTGAAATCTTTAACAAAACTTCATTATTTAGGAAAATAACGTGTTAATGTCCATAGCCAAATATGTATTTCAATACTTTTGAACAGCCCTGTATTTAATCTTTCTGTTGATGTATATACTATATAATAAGAAAATTTAGTTAAGCAAGAAAACACTAAACTTTCGTTAAATTTATTTATTAGCAATTCATACTAATGGATAAAAACGTACTTGAATACTTTTGATCAACCCTGTAGTTTACCTAGTACCTATATTACAGTCCAATATTTACCTAAAATCTATTTTAAACTAAAACACTCTTAAATAACATTTCCAGAAGTTATCATCGAATTGTGACCACGTATCCAGTACTTTACATGACCCTATATATCATTTTATCTATATTCTACAAACATTTCTGAGTAAGCGGTTCAACATAAAAATGTATAACTTATTTAAAAACCACCTTTTAATAAATTACGCTCGTATTCAGTAACCTTTACGAGTTCCTTAGTGTAACCTTGTATATAAATTATAGAATTTATACACACTATGTTATATGCATATATTTAGGGAAACTTAAAAACGCATATCATAATTAAAAATGCATTTCATCCATCCATCAACCATCATCGATAATACACAGTACTTCAAATAGAATATACTATTTGAAATCTTTTGTATCTCCCTGTAAATGCTATGCACTTCATATTATGACTCAGCGTATCAGTATATCAATTTTATTGTACACGAAGTCGTTTAACATTATTAAAATATCTCGCAAATAATCCCCCGCCCTTTTGTTCTTGCATAATGGAATTCTTTCGTGTGGCCCTGTAAATGAATAATAACTATCATTTATACTGCATTTTTTTAAATACATATTTTAACGTACTTTGCAAATGCATATAAATTTAAATATGTTTGGCAGGGTGTTACACTTTTAAAACTCATTCGAAACTATTTTTCCCATAGGCCGTAATGTAATGGTAAATTTGAAATATCCCTGTAAATAAATTAATCATGATAGAAACTTCATTTTCAGTAGGGTTTGTGTTAACGTGAACATCAATAACATCTAAAATTTTCATGGAAATTTGAGTATATTTAGGAGAGTTAGAGCGCGGACAGATGGACAGACAAAACGAATGCATAAACATTTTTCAGTTTTGTCGGAAAGTCTTCTAATACATTTTGAAACTGTCTTTTAAAATTTACATATTTATAATTATGTAAAACACTCCAATGCGCGTAAATACACGTAATCTTTAACATTTACACACTTCTGTGTGTCTATTAACTGATAAAAACTTACGTACTCATTCTAATAAACAAAATACACATAAAAACAGGCAATTTTTTGTACGAAATGTGTAAATTTTAAAACAAGTGGGTGATTTCAGAAATTTACACACTTCTCTGAGTAAACATTATTATGCTTAAATTAGAATAACACTTCAAATCGTGTAAATTCAGGCATTTTTCGGAATTTACACACTTGTCTGAGTTTATCAAGTGATAACAAATTACACACTTACTTTCAGACGCTAAATACACACAAAAACAGGTAAATTTCCGAAAAAAATGTGTAATTTTTATTACAGGTGTGTAATTTTACAAAATTACACATATATGTGTGTAAAATTAGCCAATTTACACATTTATTTTTTACAGTGTAACTATAGTTGTCATTCAATCCGTCCGTCTGTCTATCTGTCCGTTCGCATACAACAACGCAAAAACTACTAATCCGAATTGTTTGAAATTTAAAATACATAACTCTTGCATAATTTTATCAAGTCATTTCAATTTTTATGAAAATGAGAGGAATAATTCAATTATAGAGACAGTGAAAAGCGTTCCCTTGCATAACGGCCAATGTATAAAAATAGTTTCAAGTGCCTTTTAATAATGTTACACGTTTTCGAACATAATAAAATTGACATGCATCTATGAAGTATATACTACAATATAAATTCTGTATAATCTGTAGTGCAGAGAATCGTTTTAATTAATTTACAGGGCCATACTAAAATATTCCATTACATTATGGTAAAGAAGGAAACATTGTTTGGGACGCGTTTTAATTATATTAAAATATTTCACATTTTATGAAATTGATGCTTATGTTGCTGAGATTCGTTAAAGATTACTTATTTTATAATAGAAAGCAGATATATAGTGTTTACAAAGACAAAGAAAACATTTCGGATACTTAAACAGTATCCGAAGTACTGTCTACTAAGATCTGAATATCTTTTTTAACTTCTCTATAGTACGAAATGCACCTGATTTGCTTTGTTTAACGCACATTTTCCAACTTGTTTCTTTCTAACAGATTTGTAATCTTAAAACAAGAATTATTTACGCTCAATCAAGAAACAGGGTCGTCTCAAATTGTAATCTATTATCTTTCTGTTATTATAATCTATTTTCTTTATTTTTCTTAATCTGTTTTCTTTCTGAAATTATAATATATTATCTCCTTCTGTTTGCATATATACAACGTGATGACAGAAAGGATTAATTCATTTTACATAAGGGTTTGCAATTTTTTGATTATTAAAAAAATAACTTTAATAATAGGTTGTAGATATTACATTCTTATTTATGAAATTATACATTTAAATCAATAATAACTCTTGATACATGATTTTTAAAAACGGTCATTAATTGTTTATATCTTACAGAACTGAATTCTGTACTCTATTTTGCCTATAATGTGAAATTTTTATGTTCGTTTTTTTTTTTTTTTTTTTTTTTTTTTTTTTCAAAAATGTAATTTTTGGCTGGATTCTGTTACCAAAGCCACTATAACACTGATACTATCATAAATAGTACAAGGGATTAGAATTATTACTATGCAATTTTTAGAAGGTGAAAAATTTATTTTTAGCAGTGTATTAAAAATACAGGTTATTTTTTATAAGACACAATAAAAAAAGAATAAGGAATGTGAATCCAGTAATGGAACCTCACAAAAGTAATAGATTTTATAACAATAATTAGAGCCAGAATTTAATGAAGGCATGCTATTAAAAAATATATTTGCTTCAAATAAATTTAACAAATTAGCATAGCAATAATTAATGAAATATTTTGAGAATTGTTCACTGTTTAAATAAATCATTGTAACTATCACAATATCAAAATTTTAATTATTTTAAATACATTGTTTAAAATTCTAAATGCCAGGGAATTACAGTTATCAAATTATTTATATATTGGAAGGTTTAGATGGATAAAAGAAAATATGAAAAAAAATTTATTTTAGCACAAATTCGTTTACTTCCCTCTATTTTTAACAAATAACACGTTGAGCGCCACTCAGTCTCCGGTGACAGATGTGGCACAATAGATGCAGTTAATTTTTCAGAATACAATTGATTTTTAACAATTTCTGTAACTTAATTGTTTTTATTTAAATGGGAATTATTAGATTTAATTGAGCGCCCCCCGACCTCAGTAACACACGCTTCTTAAATTCTTAAAAATAAATGAAATTTTGCAAATAGTCATAAGTACATAAAATTCAAAATTTTCTTTCTTACGAAACATGAACACATGCAAATTTTGCAAGGAAAGAAAAATGACAGTATTAGTTTTTTAAATGAAGACAACTCTTAGCAAATTCATTCAAATTTTCCTGAAAATCGATGGAACTTTGAAATATTATTTTCTGTGTCTTGATTAGGAGCATAAAAAATAATTTAGATTTTAAATCATGTAGAGAGGAGTTAATGAAATACATATACATAAATTAAATTGTTAATAAGTATTTTTTATTAATCAAAAATTTTGAAGCTTGTCCATTATCTTCCCATCTAGCCTATATATACCTCATATGCATGTTGTACATATCATATATTTCATATTCATACATTTTATAATGCGATATGATTCATATATGAGTTAAATCTCTGTTTAAAGTAGAAACTATTGGGATGTGATATTACATGTATAGTAATTATGTTAACTACTGGTTAAATTACTTTTAAAACCCAAAACTTTTAAAATTTAAAGAAACATAATTTTAACCGCATAGTTTTAAAAAGGAAAAAAAAAAATCTGATTTAAATACCATTTAAATGAATAAATCGTTGGCATGCGGCCTTTTATTTCAACAAAATAAAAATTAAATTTAGTAAAGTTTATTGAATTGATAAAAGCTATAAATGAATGTTAGTCATTGCTTTTATAAAATGTTTATGTGAAATTAACTAAAACTAAAAATATTAACTACAAGAGAAAGCTGAGAAAATACTTTTTCCTTACCTCTTTCTTATGACCTTCCTCTGTGTTAAACTGGGATAATCCAAATAGAAATACGTAGATTCTTTCGTAGAATTATGTCCGAATACAGTACAATGACATTAATGAGCTCTTTTTTAACTACATTACTGACACTGTACCTTTTCGGACTGTCATGTAAAGTATCCTTTGGCCGCATTCTTGTAACATTTTCCTAAAAGTTTTAAAATTCATGCGAACTATATACGTTTATGAAAGAACAATATATACGAGCAAACAAAACGTTCTTTATTCCAAAGACTAACTGTTTTGATCGTCTGCAAGTGAATTTATTGCCGAACAGCGCAGATGTGAAACGCAGATGTTGTTTTCCGTTTATTTATACAAGGGTAGATTTGGAAGTTAAACGCACGTTATTTTCATAAACGTGGCTCCAATTAAAATTTTCGGTTTAAATTTTTTTTAATGCATTTCACTTTTGTTTTTATTCAATTTCAAAAAGTTTCCTGTTAAAATGAATTGTAGAGTTTCTTTTTTATAAATTATTATATTATATTAGTCATAATTTGGGTTATGAATTAAAATATTGTCTTAATACATGTATCAATTACAGAGTAATCCAACTATTAACGCAAGTTAGAATACGGATAAACAAACCGTATTCTTAAGCATTTTCAACAATGTTGTAAAGTATTAAAACGACTAATAGGTTGAAATTTGACTTTTAGAATTTTATACCCAAAAGACGATAGCAAATTTTAATTCTTTTGTACAGCCCTGTATTTTGTCTACTATTTTTGCATAAGGTTATGCCACTATTTAGCTATGATTTAATTAAAACAAAAACACGTTTAAATCTAGTGAACTTACATTTCCAGAGGATATCTTACATAGGCAGCCATGTATCAAATTCTTTCGGTGGTCCTGGATATCATTTTTCTCCATATATATATCTTAGCTTATTAAATGCAATTCTGTGTAAAAATGTAGAATTTATTTTAAAACCACCTTTAAGCTACTTCCGTTCATGTACTGTAATCTGTGTACTTTCTGCTGTGTTACCCTGTACAAGATCTACAGCATTTGTACACAGAACGCAATATGCAAAAACCAATTTTAAAACTCATATCTCAATTAACAAGAAAGAAAAATTATGCGTTAAGGATAGATTACGAAACACTTTCCAACACTTCCTGAAATCTTTAACAAAACTTCATTATTTAGGAAAATAACGTGTTAATGTCCATAGCCAAATATGTATTTCAATACTTTTGAACAGCCCTGTATTTAATCTTTCTGTTGATGTATATACTATATAATAAGAAAATTTAGTTAAGCAAGAAAACACTAAACTTTCGTTAAATTTATTTATTAGCAATTCATACTAATGGATAAAAACGTACTTGAATACTTTTGATCAACCCTGTAGTTTACCTAGTACCTATATTACAGTCCAATATTTACCTAAAATCTATTTTAAACTAAAACACTCTTAAATAACATTTCCAGAAGTTATCATCGAATTGTGACCACGTATCCAGTACTTTACATGACCCTATATATCATTTTATCTATATTCTACAAACATTTCTGAGTAAGCGGTTCAACATAAAAATGTATAACTTATTTAAAAACCACCTTTTAATAAATTACGCTCGTATTCAGTAACCTTTACGAGTTCCTTAGTGTAACCTTGTATATAAATTATAGAATTTATACACACTATGTTATATGCATATATTTAGGGAAACTTAAAAACGCATATCATAATTAAAAATGCATTTCATCCATCCATCAACCATCATCGATAATACACAGTACTTCAAATAGAATATACTATTTGAAATCTTTTGTATCTCCCTGTAAATGCTATGCACTTCATATTATGACTCAGCGTATCAGTATATCAATTTTATTGAACACGAAGTCGTTTAACATTATTAAAATATCTCGCAAATAATCCCCCGCCCTTTTGTTCTTGCATAATGGAATTCTTTCGTGTGGCCCTGTAAATGAATAATAACTATCATTTATACTGCATTTTTTTAAATACATATTTTAACGTACTTTGCAAATGCATATAAATTTAAATATGTTTGGCAGGGTGTTACACTTTTAAAACTCATTCGAAACTATTTTTCCCATAGGCCGTAATGTAATGGTAAATTTGAAATATCCCTGTAAATAAATTAATCATGATAGAAACTTCATTTTCAGTAGGGTTTGTGTTAACGTGAACATCAATAACATCTAAAATTTTCATGGAAATTTGAGTATATTTAGGAGAGTTAGAGCGCGGACAGATGGACAGACAAAACGAATGCATAAACATTTTTCAGTTTTGTCGGAAAGTCTTCTAATACATTTTGAAACTGTCTTTTAAAATTTACATATTTATAATTATGTAAAACACTCCAATGCGCGTAAATACACGTAATCTTTAACATTTACACACTTCTGTGTGTCTATTAACTGATAAAAACTTACGTACTCATTCTAATAAACAAAATACACATAAAAACAGGCAATTTTTTGTACGAAATGTGTAAATTTTAAAACAAGTGGGTGATTTCAGAAATTTACACACTTCTCTGAGTAAACATTATTATGCTTAAATTAGAATAACACTTCAAATCGTGTAAATTCAGGCATTTTTCGGAATTTACACACTTGTCTGAGTTTATCAAGTGATAACAAATTACACACTTACTTTCAGACGCTAAATACACACAAAAACAGGTAAATTTCCGAAAAAAATGTGTAATTTTTATTACAGGTGTGTAATTTTACAAAATTACACATATATGTGTGTAAAATTAGCCAATTTACACATTTATTTTTTACAGTGTAACGTACCCACTTAATTTCAAGCCAATCGGATGCTTTTTACGGAAGTTATCGCGGAACAGACAGACTGACAAACTGACAGACAGACAGACTGACACGAAAAAATTTCGTGTCTCCAAAGTAAGCCTTCACTGACGTTTCGGCAATAAAAAAAAAAAAAAAAAGAGGAAACAGAAAGAGAAAATTTTGGTTAGATCATTCAAAAATGATAAATACATCAAGACACCCCATCCCTCATTAGAGATGATATCTTTCGATATCATATGCTAGATTCTCCCCCCCTTCCCCCTAAAGTAATAACGTTATGTATGCATAGCCAGTGCCGTAGCTAGAAGTGAATAATGGGAAAGGGGGGGGGTCATATTTTCTCTCCTTCTCTCTGTGACGCAGAAAGATAAATTAGTTCATGTTCACTCTGTAGTTACTATGTTTCTCATTAAACCATGGTATGAAATTTCAGCATAAAGCTACTCGCCAGGTTAAATTTTTACTCGCCACAATTTTGCATTCATTCAGACAACAACGTCAGCCCCAACACCTGCGCAGAAAATGAAATATTTATGACAAATTTAATTTATATTGACGATTGTTAGAAAGATCTGTCTCTTAAATCCAAAATATTTTAAATTTTTTATGAAAAATATGGGATATTGAGTGACAAATAGGTGATGCTTAGGTGAATCTCATCGCGCAAGAGTGAAGAGCAATCTATTTCGGTACTGGCGAGTGCGTAGTACGAAAGTGTCGAAGGGGCATGAATGCAGACAGGGTAATTTCATTCATCCATAGGAAAGACGAAGAAATAGGCAACGGAGCTTTTTTTTACTTCTTTTGGAAAATAAATACAATCACTTCATTTTGAAATACTTCCGTGTATCGCTGTGCATAGTTTGATTTAGTGCATAGTTTGAACAATATTTTAAAAGGTGATACTTACTCGCCAACGGTAAATATTTACTCGCCAATGGCGAGCTGGCGAGTGGAAATTTCGCGCCCTGCATTAAACTGTTGTAATAGTTTCATTTTACGCTAAGAAAAGAATAGAATGATGAAAAATTCGAGTGTAAAAGAGTGAAATCTTAAACAACTTGTTAGCTTCATATGTGTAAATAGGATGAGCAAGTGTTGAAACTCTTATTTTAGTTACAATTTAGTATTTTTGCAAAAGCTGTGAAAGATCGCCAAAACTTAATTAGATTTTTAAACAGAATATCATTTGAATTTTTGGAATAGAAATCAATTTAGTGATTTTGGAATCTTTTCCAGGGAGGCTCAAAATGTTTGAGGGGAAGCTGAGCCGCCCATAGAACCCCCTTAGCTACGGCCCTGTGCATAGCCCCTAAGTTCTGGTTTTACATTGTTTCTCTATTCAGAATTCTCCAAAGCGTCCCCCGCGGACGCCATGACTGCGCACTTTAGGTTTTCTTGGCACCCATTCGAATGTATCCATACTAGCTATTTTTAAGATTAAAAATCCATTTTAAGGGATGCATTTTTAAAAGTAAAAAAATATTCAAATAGTTTTCTTGTAATATTTATTGATGACCTTAAATAAGTTTTAATTATTTAATGCTATTAAGTTGTTATTCAGTGATTAAGGTTTCAATAGTTTCTTCATCTACAAAACTTTTGAAGATAGACTGTCCTCTGAAAATCTAATTTTAAATTTATTCTGAATTAAATAATTGTTGCAAATTATTTTAAAATAGTTTCTGAATCATAGGGGACTTACAGCTATCAGCGTGAGATGTACGCGCATCATATAAGTCTACTTCTATTCATGGACTGATATTGTAGGAGAAACTTTTACCAGTATTTCCGAATAGTAATTTTCTACTTATTTATGATAAATTCTGAAGTAAAGTGACAATTGTTTCTTATAAATAATAATAAAGAAACAAGTGAAATTTAGCTCCTACGGTAATAAAACTGATGTATATTATGCTTTTCCACCGCAGTGAGATAATAGTGTTGCATATTTTCAGCTATGTGGTGCCTTTTATTATTTATAACTATATGAGGTGCGCCTCTGTTTATAAAGGTTGGGCAGGTCTTGTCTAAATGATTTATTAGAGGACTCATAAGTAGAATAAAATAAAATTTTAAAGAAAGAAATAAATATTTATAAATAATTTCTATAAGGTAAATCTACAAAAGATAATTCAGATGCCAAGAAAATGTAATACATTTTAGTATAAATAAATTAAAGATTTCTTTTTTTAATATTTGCTTTTCAACTGAAATCTTTTGGCGCCTTTACTGCTTCGGCGCCTGTGTGCGCCGCACACTTTGCACACTGGGTCGGAACGCCCCTGTCCGCACAACTTGGAGTTAGAGGCTGGTGCGGATTTCAGAATTTTGCTGATTTCTAATCATTGCTTTGTTTATATTAATTTGAATGCAATTAATAATGCAATCGAAACTATAACGAATGCTTAGAACGTAACGAAATATTAAAATAAGTAATAAACTAAAATAATAAAGATTTAGATAATTTTTAAAATTTTTAAAATTATTAAAATATTAAAATTAAAGGTCAAGTTAATAATCAATGATATATACTAAATATTCACTATAAAGATGAAATGTATTTTTTCTAAATTATTCAGTGAAACCTGTCTCATAAAGAGGTACATTACTAATTCACATCAAAATCATAAAATAAGGAAGTTTTATTTGAGGTTTAGCCAGACTTAATAATAATTATAAAAAAAAAAGCGTGATTAGTGCATAATTATATTTGGTAAGAAGATTGTGATTACCAGTGATATCAGCAATATTTTGAATTTTTCCAGAAATAAATTTATTCTCCCTTCATGTGAAAAAACATGAATAAAATAATAACAAAAATTAAAAATTAAAATATACATATGGAATTTATATAAAACTAAAAATGTCAAATTTTGTCCCTCTATCTGAATTGAATGTTTCATTCAAGGGCGGCGCCAGAATTTGCCCGACGTGGGGGCACTGTCTTCCCGACAGGGGGGCCAAGTTCATAACATATATCAGAGGTCCCCGCGTGCTGGAGCAGGTCCTAAAAATTGCGTGGGCAAAAATTTCAAGGGCCCAGTTCGTACAAAATAAATTAATGTTCCGGTCTGCGTAAAATTTAAAAAGTTGTCCTGCTTATATGGTCTAGCAAGTATTATATATATTAGCCCCTTCCCCCTCTCCCCCCCCCCCCCAAAAAAAAAAAAGTTACAATCTCGATCCAACTTGACTCTATTTCTACAAAACATGAATTTTTACTTCGATATTGTTATAAACTGTTTTACACGAAGAGTTCTGATCAAAAAGAATTAATCTTTTTTTTTTTTTTTTTTTTTTTTTTTTTTTTTTTTTTTTTAACTATTTGGGAAATAGTTTTTGATCTCGGTGGGGAACTGGAAAATCTGAAGCAGATCTGAATCTTTTTATTGGTTGAATTCCGGAACTTATTTTATTTTATTCGTTTTGTGATTGGTCCATATTTAATGTCCAAAAATGGAATACTTCTGTTGACACGATGACAAAAAATGTAATAAAAACTTTTAAAATATTAATAATTTGAAAACAAATTGTGGTAACGTTTGCAAACAGATTTCATTTAAAAGAGCATTTTTTTCTCCATGTCACTGTGTAAAAATTTAAAATGTGCGATATTTAGAAGTTTATAAAATTCGCAGTTCCGAAAATTGTAAAACTGAAATTCATTTAAACCTTGTTTATGTTGGGCCCAGGAATATTAATGTTTAATCCATGTCGTACATAATATATGAGGCGTAATAATGGGTGCTCTACTGTATGTATTACTGAATGCAAAAATAAAAATTAAAAACTTACATAATTTCTTTAAAAAGTTAAATTATTATTATCAACAAAATTACGAATTCTGCGTATAAAGAAGTTTTAAAATTAAAGCACTCGGGTAAAAATATCAAAATACATACAAACACAAAGAAATAAGAAATCATTTGAACTTACTCGTATGAAAGACTTGAAACTTTTTATGTACTGCAGAAAAATAGTATAGTTCACACATTTGTAAAAAGATTGAACTCATAAAGTATTTATAATTAGTAGAAATAATAATTCAAATGCAAAATTTGCAAAATCATAAATTTCATTGTTTTATAGTCAGATTCGTTCTTTAAAAGGTCATTGTAGCATTGTTCTTACGGTTACTGTATTATTAATTATATAATTTTTGTAAAAAAAAAAAAAAAAAAAAAAAAAAAAAAAAAAAAAATAGACGATTTCGATATTTTTAAATAAAAATACTAGATTAGGAAAAAGAATTAACTCCTTATATCTGTGGTCAATGGACAAATGTCGATAATAGGGAACTGCACCTTATGCAACTCTGAAATATCCTTCAAGACTATCAAAGCAGATGTTTTTCTAGTAATTCCCACAACAACATTGAGATGTATAAAGGTTCTTTTTACAACCAATCAGCAAGAATACGTTTGCTGAAGCTGAACAACATATTCATCGATCTCTTTATCATTCCAGCAGTCGAAAAGTTTGTTTTATATTAACTTGCAGAACAGAATTTGAAAACTACTCAAAACAGATAGTCATGCATTTCCTTTTGGTGAACTGCAGCTGTTCTTTGCAGTTTAAACATCGTTAGATTGAAATCTAAATAAGAATACGAGTATAAAGAAACAACATACTTGGCTAGAACAAAATCTGTATGAAATTGCAATTTTTTTCAGATCCTTTTTCGTTAAATCTGAACACGTTGCTGTACTAAATACTAATTTCCTTGAAATTAATGTGAAAGTAATTAATCGAACTAGAATTTTTGAAATATATAAAGAGTTTATAAGTACCGCGTTTTACTTTTTTCATCATTTTCTAATTTAGTCATTTTTGAGAAAATGTAATTATTTTATAAACTCTCAAAAAACATTTCGCAAAAAATAAAACATACAGGCAGTAATTTGCTGGAACGCACGTGTGGTTGGAACGGATTTTTCTATTACTTGAAGAATTTTCTGTCTTTTGATTGTAGAATTTTTTTAAAAATTGAGATTTGATTCATGAATTTTTCATATTTTGAGAGAAAATAGAGGTAAGTAAAAAATCAGTTTATAATAGAAAATCCTAGTACAGAGCGTTGTTGCACAGTTAATTAAACAGTCTTTTAATTAAAAAAAATGCATCTGTAGATATTGGAGGATTTCAGGTAGTTTTAGCATTAAATTGATTAATTTTCTTTATTTTCGAAAAAATGCTCAAATTAAAGCAGACTTTTTTAGCTATAGAAATAATAATAAAAACAATGGGGGAAAATAACTTCAATTTCCATTTTCTTTTAGAGTGTATGTTGATCAAATGCACAAAGTGTGATGTTCCAAATTTTGATAAGATCAGAATTTAAATCTGAAACAAAAACTTTAACACAAAATTTCCAAGAGAAATGTAAATGAAGTGAAAAATTGTAAAATAGTTGGGAATCTAAAAGTGAATTATTTTAATATCAGCGAAAAGCGATTTGCAATTATAAATATATCGCTGATTCAAACTGCGAGTTATGCATGAGATCTAGCTGCGGGTTAGAGGTCTGCGAGGACCAAAATTTCCCGCTCAACATTGCCGAAGCATTCCTTTGATTTTCATCTTTTCTATTATTTTAATTAATTTCTGCCTTCTGACATAAGATTTTTTTTTAAATTTTTGATCTTAGATTTCTCATTTTTACATATTTATAGATAAAAGGGATTTAAATTCCTTTTCTAACACGAATAGTACTAAGCAACACAGATGCCAGAATACCCATGTAATTTGACGAACATGCTGTTTAGCTGTGAGTATTTCAGGTATTTGGTGTTTTTTCTGTATTTTTGCGGGAGGTGGAGTAGAAATGGCAAAATTAAAATGCAATTTTTCTGTTTTTACGGAATCTAATCAATGGAGGGGGGATAGTTCAATTCACGGATTGTTTACCGAGCACGGAATACTCCGCGGAACGGGTTACACCTGACCTGAGCTAATTAATTATATATCCATTCAACCTGAATCAGTTTTTAAAAAATAGATAACCCGAACTTGACAAAACTTCTAAAATCAATGGTATTCATTCCGAACGCAATCCCAACTCAGTATGAAAAAACAAAATTCCATCTTGTAAAGCAATAATGGAAAAGTAGTCTAGTATCAATTATATTTTTTATGTAGAAAAATCGATATATCTGTATATTGATTCATTGACATTCAAATAATGTAATTTTTCATTTTAAAATATATTTTGGGGATACTTTTGAGGAATCTGATAGAATCGAGCCCATACGCTAAAACAACTAAAATTACCCGACTCGAAAAATAGAAGTCAATTCTAAACTTTCCGAAAAAATAACTTTAGCCAGGTCCGACTAAAACCACCAGTCGAGTTGAGTTTAATTTTCCGAGGAGATGCAGGATCGGGTTTCTACCCGAAACCCGATTTAAGCTAGACATCTCTACATTTCGACCTGAACCCGAAGTATTTCAACCCAACCAAACCCTAATTGTAGCTGATGAAAAAATATATCCATGCTGTAATGCAGTTATGTAAGAATATGTTTACAAATATATATTCAGTAACAATTTCAGATTTTAAGTAAAAAAAAATCGGTATACATAAATTCATTGACATTCAAATACAGTTTTTCATCTTAAAATAAGTTTTGTAAATTCTTTTGAGAGATCAATTCTTCTCGAATCAAGAACCATAAGTATCAACATCCAACCCGAACCTGAAACAAAGTTAATCCGACTTTAATCCGACACTCAACGACAAAAATTTAGGCTCAACCCGATCCGGTCCAGACTGCGAGTCATGTCAGGTGCAGTTTGCCCCACACGATGAAGCATGCTACTTGTTATCCAAGACAACCCCGACAAAATAATTTTCGTTTTCGTATTTTAACTGAACTAAAAATTCTTCATTACCAAGCCGATCGTAAATCCAAAATAAGCGAAAACTGATCCACAAATTTAATGTACTTTAAAAAAAAAAAGTATAAAATTGATTTTTAGTGTAAATTTTATCTTTTAGTTGAAAAATAAACATGCATAGAGTCATTCATGCATCATCCTATGCTGTCATCCATGTAGATTTTTATTTTAAAAATTCAGATTTTTTTTCGACAATTCGGGTTTATCTAAACTCAAATTGCAAGAATCAAACTTCAATCAGAAACCGATGTACAAAAAAGAATTAGTTTAATCAATCCGACTTTCAAAAAAAAAAAAAAAAAAAAAAAAAAAAAGCTCCATATTTCGACCCAACTTGAATGGGCTGAAATTCAAAAGTCAAAATATTTTCCCCGACGAAATTGAATTTTGACCCCGATGGGGGGGCCAGGTATGCCCGACGGGGGGGCATATGCCCCCACGGCCCCCCCTCTGGCGCCGCCCTTGGTTTCATTGTTTACATTTATAAATTATATGCAGATTTTAGGGAGTTGTGGATGATTTTAGAGAGTAGCAGATTTGAGGGAGTCTACTGTAATTTACAAATTTCTATTTAGAAAGAAAAAAAACCCTGAAAATTTATTTTAATTATTCTACTTCAAGTGAAATTCATTACACTGTTTGAGTTATCTTCCTAAACAAATCATGAAATAAAAATCAAACAAATAAGTAAATCTCCGACTCCGTTGTAATCGAATACTCCGACAGGTAGCACGGCACGCTAATTTGCCGATATTCACACAATTCGTTATCCTGTTTCTCAGGAGTTACCTTTTCACGGTTGGAATAGCGAGATGAAAACGGGCCAAAAAAGCAACTTTTTTATCCCGTCTTTCCCACGCTGCCGGCATGGCACACTTCGCTTAGATTTTGCGCGCAGGTGGGCGGAGAAAGTGTGGGAATTTTCGAGTGTACAATCCTCGTTGGACAAGGCGATAGTGCGCGGGAAAGAAAAAGGCGTGGTCGTGACGTAACATGAAAACAAAGATCAGTGTTGCCAGAAAATTTTCTTTAGCACGATTTGGCGACAAAGAATTGATAAAAAAGATAAATAAATAATGTTGTAATGATTATCAGTATGTGGTTGTTATTCAAATATGATGTAAAGCAGATAGTTTTGTTTATTGCAGTTTGAAATATTATGTTCACTTTTAAAACGAAAATTCTTTTTTTTTTTTTCAAGTTTAACAATAAATTAAATAACACATAAAGACAAAAAAAAAAAAAAAAAAAAAAAACTAAAAATGTAAAATGCCCTGATGTCAATGTTATTTGATTTTAATATTTTGTAACACCTCTCTCAGTTAATATAAATTATTCATTAAAATGTTTATATAAAAGGTGAAGTTCTGAAAATCTTGCGTTTTAAATGGATTTCATAAACTTTTTATCATATAATAATGCTTTTAGGCTATTAGTTCGGTTTATTTATGTAAATATAGAATTTTGTAACTGATTTTTTATACTCATTTCCTGATAAGCTAGAATTCTAAAAATTATGCACACACATGTGTTTCCGATGGTAATACAATGTTTTTATATTTTCAGGACGTAATTGTTAAAATGATAAAGTAAATTTATGTCATAAAATTGAGCGCTGTTAACGTTCAATGCTTATAAATAGTTTTTCTTTCTTTTTTTTTCTTTCTTTTTTTTTTATAACTGTTTTGAACTTTTATACCTACTTAAAGTGTTTGCATTATTATTTAATCTTTACATCCAATTACACGCAACTTTTTTTTCCCCCTACCACTTTTTATTTTATACTTACTCAAAATACTTGCATTTTTATAATCTTTAAATCAATGTATAGTTTTTTTTTTTTTTTTTTTTTTTTACTTTTATACTTATTTAAAATAATTCTTATAATCTTCAAATCAAATTATGGGATTTTTTTTAAATGTATATTTTTACTTTAATATTTAAAATACAAATACTTGCATTATTATTCAATCTTGAATTCAAATCACTGTCAGCTTATTATTTATTATTATTTATGATTATTATTGTTTATTTTATTTTATTTTATTGTACTTTATTTTTTTATTTTTATTTTATTTTATTTTTACTTTTATACTTACTAAAAATATGCATTACTGTTTAATCTTTAAATCAAATTATAAGCAATTTTTTTAAAAAATATTTTTACTTTTATATTTACTTAAAATATTTGCATTATTATTTAATATTTACATCAAACTACAGGCAATTTTTTGCTGGCATTAAGTTTAAAGATTGGAAAACTATATGGCACTTTAACTTTATTTATGTATTTATTCATTTATTTATTTATTTTAAATATCTATTTGCTGATTTATTTGTGGAATAGTACTTTTGTTTTCACATTCCTATTAAAATATGTAGAGCGAAAAAAATTAAGACACACACACAATGCATAGAAAGTAAGAGTATAGATATAAATGAATTAATAAACTGGCATATATGTTAAGATAGTTGCAAATTCTATTATTATTCTGATTTTCATAATAGTAATTACTGAAACAAAATTTATAAACTTCTAATAGTCATAGAATAATAATGAGTCACATAGCAGTAAAATCATAATATATGATGAAATTAAAAGTACATTTAAAAATACAGATCACGATCAAATTTAAATCCTTCAGTATGTATTTATTTTAAATTTCACATCTCATTTTTTAGTGATTTAGAATTTTAATCAACTTTTTTTAAAATAAATTTTATTATTCAATAAATGAGGAAATAAGAATGCATTTTTAAAACATGATTCATTACTGTGTATGCATTTTTAAATGAAATTTTATGCATGGTATTTTATTGTTATTATTATTATTATTACTATTATTATTTGTTTATATTTTGAAAATGCAATATTAAACAAATGTTCATGTAATAAAATTATGTAACAAAGGATAGAAGTTACTTTAATTTCACAAATACAGGACAATTTCTTGTTAAAATATTACGTGATCATTTAGAAGATAATATACGTAATTTTCTTTTATTTCTGTTTTTAATAAAGAAAGAAAAAAAGTGAAACTTGAATTTATTTTATTTAAATGTAATAATTTAAAATTTAAACGATTTTAAAAACATAATACAATTAATGTTAAAAACAAGAATTTTTTTTTTTTTTTTTTCATACACTTTGTATAACTTCTTATATTACTTTTTAACTATAAGTTTAACAGTAAACAAAATCTCAAGGCACCTAATAATGTATTTAAAGTCCAGTTTTCAAGAAATTAATTATTACGTATTAAGAATTGAATAATAATTTTTAATGAACTGAATTTGTTTATAACAAATTGTGTGCTTCAAATAGTATTGTGATAACTTTAAGTAATAGCTTTTTGTTATAATTCAATAATTTTTGAATAATGATTTTCACTAATTTATTTAATTTATCTGATGATGTTACAAGATTCTTAAAAAAAAATATTAGAAAAAAAAATAAACTAAAATGTAATTTAATTCTAATGAAAATGAATCTGATTTCCCTCTTATTTATATTTTATTGTTAGTGCGATATATGAATACTGAATGCTGAAAACGTTTCATTTTATTTTATTATTACGTCGTTAAACTGCTTTTCAATTACGCTGGAGTCAAATAACATTGTTTACTTTGCCCTTTTCCGTCGCCAAGTACCTAGCAATGGCGAGTTTGGCGAGTGTAGGGAGAAATCAAGGCAACCACTTTCGACCGCATCAAAAACCAGCTTTTAGAGAAATCACTCGCTTCCTTCAATCAGTAGTCGCTTTCCGTCCCGAGAGTCTTCACTCTAAATTCGTTGCGGAAGGAGCGACTAGCTAGTCACCGGCATTTTGTAATAATTATATAAGAAATTGCCATTGGATCGATTTCATATTTCTCTCCGAGTAATAATTGGAATTCGAAAATTACTTTACTCGTTCATTCTTATAGATTCTATTTAAAACTTTATTACAACAATGAGCCAAGCCGAAGTGCAAACAGGTGTTTCTAACCAAGAGGTTTTTCTAAAAGCTGTCCGTAAAGGCGACACGACAGAGCTTCAAAAAATCCTCCAGAGATGGGATGGTGCATTAAACATCAACTTTTATGACAAAGAGGGCCAAACAGCGCTACACCAGAGCTGCATGGACGGTAACTTGGAATTAGTCAAACTTTTAATCAAATTTGGAGCTGATGTGCGATTAGCTAACAGAGACGGCTGGAGTGCACTACATATCGCCGCTTATGGAGGACATCAAGATATCGCGTTATATTTAATAGCAAATTCTAGAAGATAAGACCTAGTCATATCAAATTTAGTTTTGTTTATTTGATATTATTATGATTTTCTTCGATCAAGCAATGGAAATATGCAGCTGCTGACGTGCTGGTGCGTTCTGAGATGCTGCTACTACCGAACTGTTTACTGAAGTGCCAATATAGCATATTACGCAAGTATGGCTGTCATATTTAATTCAAATCCATTTTTATTACGTGGCATGTTTACCTTAAGGATTATTTTTTATTCTTGGAATACCTCTCAAATTCACCAAGAAAGCTTTTGCGCATTGCTGTTCATATCGACGTTCATCAGTCATTAACTGTTCTACAAGATGCCTGTAATTTTTTTTAAAAAGATGTCTCTAAAAATTTTCTTCCAGTTGTGGACTTGATTGTGGAGTATAAGCATTCTGACCACCTTTTCCTCCTCATCATGTAGTTCTATATATCAAAGGAACATTTAACATTAATACCTGGAGTGATAAATTATGTGTTTATATTTCCTGTGCAATATATTTCTTATAAATCATCAGTTACATAGATTCGTGAAATAAATGAATGTGAACACCGTAGTAAGTTAAATGCTTCATTATTGTATCAGATTTAATTATTTAATGATGATATGATTTCATATATTTAAATTACTACTTAAGACATTTAAACACATTAATAAAATCTATATTAGTTACTTCGTAGGATGCTATTTTATCTAAATAGGTATTTAATTTTAAACTGGACATAATTGTTAACAATTATTAATTGATAAAGGAAATTAGTAGCATTGGATTTTTAATCTCCTCTGTATTTCTATTAAAAGAGGACAGAAACAAGATATGATTGTTTTAATATTATTTAAGTATGCTGTCTGTCTGATTTATGATTGGAGATTACTTAAATGTGATAGTATCTCAAACATAGGTTCATTCGGCAAGTTTGAATGTATTTCAATAATTATTATTGTCTGAAGCGTTTATAACACCACCGTGGGTTTTATATAGACTAACATGTAAAAACTAAAATAAATCGTATGTAAAAATTACGATAATGTTATAAGCATTTCATATCGAAAAACAAAAATGATATAATTGAAATACATTAAAATTTGCCTCGGCGCCTTTGTATGAAAATGATTCATAATTTTAAGTACAAATCTGTAAAAATGTAAATATCTAGAAAAAACAGTAGAGATGAGTAATATATATCATTTCAAAATGTGAAAAAATCATAATGGAATCTGAGATATTTCTTCAAAAACATTGCTTATTTAGTGCTTTTTTAACTGAATTGAATAAAGTTAATTTTTTAGCTACGATTCTAAGAAATTTAAATATTTTTATTATTTAAAAATCAGTATAGTTCAATAATGTATAAATTATTTAACATTTGAACTGTATCTCATCTTTTTAGAAATAATTTTTAAAAAAAAAATATGTTTTTTTAAATAATATTTAAATAATTTAATATTTAAATGTAAAATTTTTAATAATTTTAAAAATGCTAAAAAATGTTTATGTGAGCTACTTATTAATTAAATGGAATTTATTAATAAATTCTATGCATTATTAAGAATTATGTGGGAAGTTTGTAATGAAATGTTTCATATTAATTACAAATGTGAAAATTTAAACATTTATATTCAAAGATCTATATAGTTGCATATAGTGTATTAATTATTTCAAAAATTAAAACTGAAATTTTAAACTTGTCTAAAAAAGTGCTGCTAAAAGATACAATTCTAATTATATTAAGAATGTTTGATTATTTATTTTTAATTTATTTATTTATTTATTTTTACTATGACATAAAATGCAAATAATCATATGATTTGAATAGCTATTTAACAATTTCTCAAAATATTTTTTGTATATTAATATAAATAGAAAATAAATCATGAAAATTATTTTTTTATTTATATTCAGTTTTTCCTGCAGTTTAAATAACTTCTACAAATATCACTACTTATATAAGTGTATTTTAAAATTATATTTTAATGTTATTAATTTGAATGCGAGGAATCGTTATATTAACAGATTAAATTTTCAACATTTTCTCAAAATAGATTTTTATTAAATTAAAATAAGTAAAAATCAAATCGTACTTCTACTTAATTCGCTTGATTTATAATTAACGATCGGCCTTTTTACTTTTCCTTCCGTGTTCTTTATTTTTAATTTAGTTTTATATAAAAATAAAAAAAGTGCAAATCAGAAACATGTTCAAATTCATTTGATTAATAAGTTCATGCGTTGTTGATTCTTTTTAAAATAATACAATCAAAACAAATACAGTTTAAATATAAAACAATATTATTTTAATTTAAAAGTAGATACATTAATTCTTCGCACTACAAAATTATTATTTTTTGTTTTATTTTATTCTTATTCAGTTACTATGCAAAATTCTTAGTTATTATTTTTTCTATTTTAGTTAATATATTTCTGTGCAGTGAATACTATTTACCAGTATCTGTTGAATGAAATTAACTAGCCTTTAGCTAAAACATTATATAATTTGCAGTTTCCCCTTCTTATATCGTACATCACCAGTATCAGTAAAAGCTTCAAAGTTTTATTTCATAAACAACCAATCGATGATTTATATTCATCTCTAAATTATTAATTTACATGAATATTACAATTAACTCAATAAAATGAACAATAAGAGTATAATGTATATTTTTATAGTTTGCAATTATTTTATAGTAAAAAGAGCATATTTTCCGTGAAACACATACTTTTGTTGACAGTGATGTTTTGAGAGGCGGCTGTGTTAATTCATGCATATCCTGCAAACAGTTTATCATCAGAAAAAAAAAGATATCTATTTTCAACTGATATAAATTTGTCCCTCTTTTATTATTTATATTTTTTTCCAGTTTCATATTTTCTGTAGGAAAAAAATTAAATTACATAAGAAAAGTTTTCTAAATGTATGCCAATTTTCTATATTTGTTTTTGACTTGATGCTAAAAAATATTAAATAATGTTCACCATCTGCGATTTTTTTCTGTTTGGACAATTTGGTTTTAATTAAGCTCACATTTTCTTTATAGGATTTAACGAATGGTCCAATTGGTCAAATTCTAACTTTTAAGGGTGTATTCTGATCGAAACTGCTTATTTTCAGATTTATTTTCAAATTCATTTTTACTCTGAAATGCACCAAACTTTCAACATCTCTTATTTAGAAACTACACAAGGTGCCGTGATTTTTTGATAAATGTAGAAAATGTTGCAAAAAAAAAAAAAAAAAAAAAAAAAAAAAAAAATGCTGTCAAAAATGGCGTTTTGGACCAAATTTCCCGAAGCGGGAGATTTTCGAACGAAAAAAAGAGTCATGCTGAGAAAATCATTGCTTATAAATCAAGCACCTTGTACATCACTCCAAAAATTCTCTCAGCAAGTTTCATATTTCTACTTTAAAAAATGAGCCTGAAAATGTATCGGAAAATTTCGAGCTAATGAAGGTGGAAAATCATTTTTTCGAATACACCCTTAAATATTTTTTTTTTCCATTGTAAATGAAATAGTTTTTAAATGCTATTTAAAAATATTTGAAAAACTTAATTTTTTTATTTAATTTTTTGTATTATCTTAAATTTGTCTCATTGTAATAAAAAAATGATCGATGGTTTTTAATACCGAAATCTTATTTGGTAATCAACCTAACTTTCGATCGAACTAATTAATAAATATACATAATTATTAAGTTCATGCATTTGGCCGAAATTGACTCTCTGTGCCTTTGACCATTTTTTCCCATGTAAAATAAAATGTAATCAGTTCACGAACGACTCAGAATGATTCTTTAATTATACGAGTTTCATCTAATTAAAAAATGTTTTGGGTACACATACCGCTATTTATCTTTTAATTTTTGTAAATGATCATGTGATTTCCTAGAAATTTCTCAAAGAGTATTAGGTTTCAGACTAAAAGACTTATTTAATGGGTAATATCGAAAATTTCCGAAAGAAGAAAGATTTATTTTTGAAATACAGATCGTTTCGGTCCGGCCGAATTGTCAGCAAAATCAGATTTTGGGCTGAAAGCGAAAACGAAACCGAATTTTCGGTCACTCTCTCCTAGAATATTTGTCCGAACATCGAATACGCTTTAATCTAATTTCTTGCTCTTTATAAAAAGAAATTCCTAAATTGAATTTTAATTTTTGCAGTTAACTATTTCTTTTTTCTTCAGTTTTCGTCTAATTCAATCTTTGTTTAGTAGTATTACGTCTGCGATCTTCGATTGAGTGAGATTCATATCTATGTGTGGAATTTCTCACCGTACTTACTCAAGCGTACGATCAGCGAACCATGAAGGCTGGGAACACCTGAACTTCCAAAAAAGAACAAAAAAAATCAAGCAAACGGAATAATAAAAAATAAAAAACTGACCCTCCCACCTTCCCTGTTGCCTATCCCATAATGGTGTGAGCTGTGTGTCGTGCAAAGACTAAATTAGGCTGGCTACTGAGCCGGTTTTTTTTCTCCCGTTCGGCATAATACCACATTACAGGCTGCATTCCGAAGCTTCGAAGAAAAACCCTTGTAGTGCCTCATGACGGAAACGAAGGTCACCAGCGAGCTGTGACGTCAAAGTAACAACAGAAAAAAAAAGAGAGAGAGAGAGACTGACTGAGAGCTGGGGAAAATACTCTGTAGTCGAGATCATGTTTTTTTTTTTTCTTTTCTTTATTATCTACTCTCGGTAAGAAATGATAAATATAATTTTACATATCATGCTTCTTCAGTTAAGTGTGAAAGAATAAATGATACTTTTGAACAACAAAAGTAACGTGATGTAATATTAAATTCTGAAAAGATCGAATTTACTTTTCCGCACAAAAAACACCGAGTTTCGGTTTTGATTGTAAACACCACACAAACTTTCGGTTTTTAATATTCCTTTTTTTTGGTCGATTACGAAATCCTCCATTGACCAATGGAAAAATTTAAAGAAGTGTTCATTCATTCCTCAGCATAATTAACAGACTATAGTTTTTTAACCATAGAAAATTAGATGTTTGATGCACACGTACTGCGGCTTTAAAAATCGTTTTCCTAAATTTTAAGTATTTTTAGAAGTGCGAGAAACCTTGTCCTAAAAATAATAAATATTTAATAGATTACTTTACTCACGCGATAACACTCGCTGAGTAATGTTAATCCCATGGAAGAAATTTTCAAAATATCTCAGTTGCATTTCAGTAATATTAAATAATTTTTGCCATTGACTAGCTGAAATCAAATGTGCACAAATCCTCCCCCCCCCCTTTTTTTACAGCAAAGTGGGTAATTAAACTCTTCAAATGTTTGTTCTTTCACATTTATTAATAATTTGTTTAAAAACAATATATTTAAAAAAAATGTTACAAAGTAAATTGGTAGTTGTTTAATCTTTTGTAATAATTAATTTCTGACAAATTAATTTTCTCGACTATAATAGGGTTTAGCATAATATTTAAAACTTAAAAATGAATGAACGTTTCATTGTAATATTCTTTGTCACATTTTAAACTCTCAAATTAAGTGCTCCTTTCTCATCACTTTTAAAAAATAATTTCAGATTACAGAAAAACATCAAATCGTGAGTTTTCTCCTAAAAAAAATGTATTATGTTAATTATAGTTTATTGCTTCAAACATTCAAATTAATTCCTTTCAAGACCTTAGCAATTTACTCTTAAATATATTTTATCTAGATCGTTTTATCTAACTTCCCAGGGAAAAAAATATCACTCAATATAATAACAGCTGCTAAAGAAGAGCTGTATGGAGGTTTTCATTTGAAGCTTTTTTTGCAAAAGAACTTTTTTTTTTTTTTTTTTTTAAGTTTAAATCATGAAATGCAAAGAAAAATTTATGTAACAGATGAACATTTTTTAACCAAATGAATTTAATTTTAATTAAAGTTAAAAAAAATTGTCAAATGCTATTGTTAAACATGTTTTTGAAAAGGTTTATTTAAATTTAAGAACAAAAATTTAAGTTGATGTGTGATAATTGAGGATAAGATTTCGGTAGTAAATTAACATTTATTAAAGTATGCGTTTCTCTCATATTTAATGCATACCACTGAAGGTATAAAAATAGCATCCGAAAAGATTAGTATACTTACAAATTTTGCTAAAGGATACAGTAATTTTTTAGTAATTATTATGAATGTAAATTACAGAAAATTACTTATATATTATGTGAATATGTGTAATATATTTTGTATAGTACCGCGATTTTAATTTATTCACTAGTACCTTATTTCAGATTATTATTATTATAGTTAATTACACAAAGTAGTTATAGTCAAAAAGTAGCTAATTTAATGTAGAGCAGAACCTCGATTTTACGTTTTCCTTCAACTTACGCAAAATATGTACATATACAAAGTTTATCCGCAGCCAACGTTTTATTTATTTAAATTCCCTATGATACAGCTGCTGTACAAAATATTACATTTTCGTGTCTCATACAAAAACGTAAATGCAGGGTTCTACACTATATTAAGTCAATTATTAATTGAAAGAAAAAAAATATTGTATTAAAATTCTAATCTGCTTTATAATTCTCGATTTAGCTTTATGAATTATTCTAATGAGTTTTTATTCAGCTTGTGAATATTTATTAAATGGCAAAAAATATAAAAATTGTATTCCAGTAGAATGCAATGTTATAAAATAATGCTATCGATAATTGCATATAAAACATTGATTTGGTGCTGTATATTTGAGTGTATTTTTTCTTAGATTTTTGTATTGGATTGAATGTGGAGTATGGATATATATCTAATGTGAATTGATATTCTGAATCATCAGGGATATTAGCCAGTCAATTTACATGTATTCTTGTCCCCAGTTATGACTTGAATCGACCATATCATCATTTGTAAATTTTTTATCATTCATGTGTTGAATATTAAAAGTTGTTGAACCATAACTTTTGTTTGTCTTTATTTTAATCTGCATGGGGTTTTGCCTTTATTTCTTTACAGATATAAACTTTGCTGAAAATGGAAAAAAAAAAAAAAAAAAAAAAAAAAAAAAGATTTATATTTAATTTTTTTTTTTACTTTTAGCCAGAACTTCAACTAAGGAATAAATATGGTTTCGTTTATTTCAAAAGAAATGTTTTTTACTCTTGAACAATGAAACCTTTTTCGAAACTTAAAATATTCTCATTCTCAAGAAAGGAAAAAAAGAATTACAAATAAAATCGAAAAAATAAAAAAGGCTTTTGGGGAGATCGATCTCAGCTATCCAATGAAAATAATAATAATAATAATAATATAAAAATGCTAACGAGTTATTTTTTTAACATCTCAAGTAGGATCAACATTAGCGAGTAAATGTTAGCGTGAGAGAACTAGTCCCTTAATATTGCATACCATTATTTACTTTCTCCATAAACTGTTTAAAGAAAATATTGATAGTTATTTTTGAGACATACAAACTTTCATGCATCAAGTTTCTTAGTTATAGTATGATGTTATGGGGTACACGATATTTTGGTCCCGACACAATTCGGTCTGTGGCCATTTCAGTCCCCAGCAACTTTGGTCCCTTGAACTTTGGCCCTTAGTTATTTCGATCATTTGTTATTTCTTTGCTCGCTACCTTATAAGTAGGATTCTAATTGATGTCGGTCTGCCAAATGGTATAAGTTCAAAATTATTCGGGTCTTTTTTTAATTCTCCCCCTCCCTCCCAGTCTTATAAAAAGTTGAAAATAAAAGTCAGATAAATTTAAACTTTTATAACTCGTGATAACGAAATCACAGCGATTTGAAAATTTTGTTTGATTAAACAATGTGATATAAGTTTAGGGGATATTGTCTTTTGATTTTAGCAGTATTATTATTAATCAGAATAAATATTTTAAATTTTATTATTAATTATTAGTATCAGTATTTTATATAAACTAAAATGTGTTTTATATAAACTGCAATAAATATTTTTTTTTTTTTTTTGGGGGGGGGGGGGGGCTGTTTACGTACATTTTTTTAGAACCTTTAAATTAGCATTAATTAAATAATAAAAAAACTGTGCTTAACTTTTTTTCTTCCAATTAGTTTAATAATAAATGTCTTTAATAATTTAATTAGACAGTTATAAGTTATAAATATTAAATATATATATAAATATTATATATAAAATATAATATATAATTTAATAAAATATATTCAAATGTAATATAAAAATAATTTTATTTTCAATTTTTAAGTGATAAAACTAAGCTTTTATTTATTTATTTATATTACCTTTTCGCTCCTACTTTCCCAGAAAAAAAAAAAAAAAAAAAAGGATAATTCTTAATTTAGTTTTATTTTTAACTATACTAATTGTTTTAAATATGCAATAAATAAACAAGTAAAAGATAAATTTCAATTTAGAACTACTAGGAAATATAATGATGTACTAATATAAAATGGTTTATTATTGAGTTTATTTTAAAGTAAAATTTATTATGTAAATTAGTGATGTTATTAATTAATAAAATATTAATTTGATTTTTATATTAAAATTACTAACTGTTTTGAGAATTAGGATTACAAATTATCATTAGGATTACCAATTATGATTAGGATTACCATATAAAATATTTGTGAGTTATAATATTTTGGATAAGATTAAGAGTTATACGTGTGTGCGGTTTTCGGGTATTTATAATCGTATTATACTAAAATTTTACGGCCTTCAGTTTAAAAACTCTGCAGTGTTCCCTATAAAATTATGTCTTATTTCACAAAACTTCAGTTTGCAGGAAAAAGGACCGAAATGTATAGGGATCGAAATGTCTTGGGACCGAAACGGCTGGGGACCAAAATGTCTTGGGACCGAAACGTCCTGCTTCCGATGTTATCTATCCAGCCGTCGTCTGTTTGATCGATATATTTAACATTCATTAGTTGCTGCCAATCAATATTAAATGCTGTTTCTCAAAACTAAGATTTGACATAACTTTTAACCAGGGTTGTAGCTAAGGGGGGCGGCTGCCCCCCCCCCCTCGTAGAAAAGATTCCAAGGTCACTAAACGAATTTTCCCTTCCGAAAATTTAGATGAAATTCTTTTCAAAAATCGAATTTAGTTTTGAGACCGTTTCACAGTTTTGCAGAATTACTAAAATGTATCTAAAATAAGTGTTTCAACGCTCTCTCATCCTATTTGTACATATAAAGCTAACATGATGTTTAATTTTGTACCGGTTATACACTCAAAATTTTCACCATCATATACTTTTCTTAGCATAAAATGAAGTTTATGCTAAGCTCAATCAGAAATCTAGTACCTACAACATTGTGAATATGAACTCATTTATCTTTCTGCGTCAAATAGAGAGAAAAAAAAATTATGAGCTTCCCCCCCCCCCCCTATTGTTCACTTCTAGCAACAGCCCTGTGTTTAACCCTTATCTGACATCAATGAAACCGATCGAAAAGTTAGATTATAATATTCAATAGCTCTTTTTGAACAAAAATACTCGTGCTAAGTATATTTTAGATCGAATTTTTGTTTCATTTTTAAGAAAAACATAATTCGACAAAGTTTATGCTGATTTTTTTCTGCAGCATCTTTTAATTGTTTTACACAAGGTTTTTTTTTTTTTAATAGAATATTTTGTTTTATTTAATCTGTGTCATTAGTTAATTGTCTAGTTTCACTCAAAGGGAAACTCTGCTTGCTAATGTGCAACCGTATGGGAATTTTTTTTCTAATTCCGTATAGGGTAACATCCCCAGTAATTGGCACATTAAGAATTTGTCTTTAAACTTACTTCAATTTTTATTACAAAGAAATAAGATATTTAGTTGGAAATATTTTTAAATAAAATAATGCATATCTGAGCATCTATTTTGCACACTAAAAGCAAAAAAAATTGAAAAAGTATTTTTATAAAAATATATTTATGAAAAGTTGCTGAAATCACCAGTAATTGGCACTAGAGCACCAGTGTATGACACCTTGTGATCCAGTAATTGGCACAAATATATATTTAAAAAAAAAAAAAAAAAAAAACTTTACATTTTGCATTGGGTTTGATCGCTTTAAATGAATTTACTGTAGATGAAGATGCCACATTTCAGGTTTTTGAGAATAAGAAATCAGCATATTAGTCTGAAATGTGAACACTTTAAAACTATACAATATACTTATATTAATACCCAGTAATTGTCATGCTGTCTCCAGTAATTGTCATATGAAGTAGAGGTCTTCACGGGCCGATTTCCAATAATGGCATTCGGGCCGGGCTCGGGCCTTACTTCTGAAGACTCGGGCCGGGCCTAGTCACTAATCTTTTCGGGCCGGGCTGGGCTCGGGCCTTAATTTTTTTGCTGGAGTATCGGGCCGGGCCTAACTTTTTTTTCCCGTACGAAGCCGAGACTGATTCCATTCTTCCTAGTTTTCATGGACCAAAATAATCAGTTCCTATTGAATCTTCCTATATGAAAATCCTTTTCTCGACTTTTTATAAATCAGTAATATTTGGCTTTGTCCAAAAATTTCTGCAGAAAAAGCATATACTTTTAAGCCGTCATTATTCTACAATTAAACATTAGAATTTATTCCTTTTAAAGAATCGTAGATTACTAGGCGTTTTAAAATAGTTTTAAAACACACACACACACACACAAAAAAAAAAAAAAAAAAAAAAAAAACATGATTATGACGGATTTTTTTTTTTAACTGAAAGTTTCTTTTAAAATGTTCATCCATGCAAAATTAATACAACAATACGGGAGAAAAAAATGTATTAAACATTTACATCTGTTAAGAAGGGAATGCATTTTTTTTTCGTTCCAAAGCGATTTCGTCTTTGGAAATTTTACCATATACCGCTTTTTTGATTTTTTGTCTCCATTACAGGGAATATGGATTAATAATACTAGTGATAACTGAAACATGTACATACAACAAACAAAGATTCATTTAAAAGCATAAATATCGCAGCCTACGGCACTTCTGCATAAATGGAGATTATAAACATGAAAAAAAAAGACTAATATAATTTTTTTTGGTCAGAACTCTTCCATAAGATTAAAGATCAATGTTCTGTAGAAATTCACTCGAGCCGGACCGGGTTCGGGCCGAATTTTAAACTTTTTACCGGACCGGGCCGAAATTTTAACTCGGCTTTTAACTTTTGAATTATTTTTTTCGTTCGGGCCGGGCCCGGGCCTGGAAATTTCGGCCCGTGCAGACCTCTAATATGAAGCTTTAATGGATTCCAATTACTGATAATATTTCATATTTTCAAATAAAAACAAATGATAAACAAAATTAGTCTATAACTTTAAAAGTACTTCCAAAATAAGTGGTTTAATCTCAAATTTCTTGTACTTTGAATAGGTGCCAATTACTTGAAACTAGGAAAATTGAAGCACCATTAATTGGCATCTATCATTAATTCAGAAATCCAAATATTTGTGTCGAAAATACTTTTACACAATTAAAGTAACCCTTTTTAACTAAACAAAACTGTTGTCAATTAAAATTTAAAATATATTATAAATCAGATAATAATGAATTGAAAAGCATTCCTTCCTTAAGCCAAAGAAGAAGCATTTGCAACAAAAATGGCGAATTTCATACAAGCCATAATTGTTTCTTTTTCCTAGGCACTATTGTCATCTAGTAGCATAAATCAAAGTTATAATTTTTAGCGTAAATGAGCGTATATCTGGTATATGATTTTGCATTTTTAAAAGACTGGATATAAATCTTATTTTAGGACATGTTTGTAGGTTGTGCCAATCACTGGTGCATGCCAGTTACTGGGGATGTTACCCTACCTCAATTTAAGGATTTCTTGCATCTTGTACGCTCATATTCTATTGCAAAGCGAAATCTGATAGAAGGAAAAATCTAATCAAGGGCCGGCCACAAATGATGTCATGCTGGAAGGGAGATTCGTAAAATTGTGACAAGGGGGTGTGAGAAGAAATTTAACATCGCAAACATTGATTAAAATAAAAGAATTAAAAACCAGCAGAATTATAAGTTATTTTGAAATTAAAATATTTTGTGTTCATAAAGTGATGATAAAATTTAAAACCAAATATGTTAAATAAATACTATTGTTTTTAATTGCTCTTTCACGTTAATATTTTATTACTATTGTATATTAATTATGTTTTTTGTTGTAAACTTTAATCGTATTTCATATAAAATAAGTACACTAATCATTTTTATTGTTAGGCTCACAAATGTCATTAAAACATGCGGTTAAATTTTTTTAAAAATAATAAAATTTGTAATAGGTTCGATAACGTAGTGTTTCGTTTCTGAACCGCAAGTATATGCATATGAAATATAGCGTGACACGTGACAATAGGGGGAGGGGCGGTACGATCAAGTGTGACATTTTGTGAAAGAGGAGATTAGAAATGTTAAAAAAAAGTGTGACATCATTTA
This sequence comes from Maratus speculifer, assembly GCA_964019185.1. Lineage (NCBI taxonomy): Eukaryota > Metazoa > Arthropoda > Arachnida > Araneae > Salticidae > Maratus > Maratus speculifer. The sequence continues at coordinate 220,565,580 of OZ025297.1, read as the reverse complement.
TGGACAGGCCTTAAAGCGAAAGTTTTTGCTATCTCCAGCAAAATCTCGATTTAAGAAATGTACGCGAGAATGTGTTATGTCATTTTGTAACTGGGTGTTTTTCTTCGTTTATATTAAAAAACTATTGCACACAAAAATATGAAAATAAGTGGAATTATAGAGAAATGTTTGATAAACACGTCGATGTAGACATTTTTAAATCGAATGTTTATTTTAAGTTGCGGATTAAGACAGCTATAAAGAAATATAAAGCTGCTCATCGGGTCCACGCGGGCCTAATCAACAACAACAACAACAACATGTTTATTTTAAGAGATATTTAATGCTAAAGTTGGTCAAAATTGTTCCATTAAAGCAGTTTTATAGAGCAAAATCTGTACATAGGAATTAAAACATTTTTAGATAATTTTATTCATTAGAAGTTCCCGGTGTACAGACGGCAATTATTATTATTTTTTAAAATTTGACTAATTTTTTTACGCTTTGTTTGCATTTTAAATTCAAATTTTCAGCATTTTAAGGAATATTTTACGTATATTTTAGAAAAGGTTATTCTTTTAAGTTGTTGCCAATTTGTAAAAATAGCACAAAGAAAAATATTAATTTCAAATAAAAAAAGTATTTACACATGACTGTTATGAATAAAAAATCTTACAAATTAGAATTTAATGATTAGATATTAACATCAAGATAACATTGTAATCATTTTACATGAAACTATATTTACACGTGAGTTTTATTCGAAACAAACAGTTTAAAAACATATTTAAGCGACATATTTATTCACATTTCTGCATAATCTTTTAAACTATTGCTGAAATCCTTAAGCAGTGCAAATAAAGATATTTCATTTCTAGCATCAAAATTATTTTAACAAAGAAATACAATTTTAAATAATAAAATGAATATTAAAAGCAAGAACATACTGTAATTATTCATAAAAACTACATTTACACGTGACTTTTACATTGCCAGTCCATTATCATACATGTATATACAATATCTTGTGATTATATGTCCAATGTAAGAATTTTTATGGTTATACATTCATTGATTATCGGGTAGCCTTCAACAGGTATTAATCAAGTGCATCACCTGTCAATTTCATGCGCTTCCGAACAAAAATTAATTTAAACGTATGTCAAAAATTTGTCGTTTTTGATTTGGGAAGAGTGAGAACTTTATATTGGATATTTACTTAAAGGTGTTCAAATCAAAAAGGACAACTTGATGATAAAAGTTTTAATATGTATTTGTTCGGAAATGCATGAAATTAGCGGGTGTTGTTGTTCAGAAACTATCTATTCGCACTTTTTTTTTTTTTTTTTTTTCAAACACAATAGACCTTTTAGAACAAACCGTCAAAGTTGGCGTTTTAAACTCCATTTCCTGACGAAAGCAGAAAAACCAGTTTTATAAAGGGAAAATAACGCGTGATCGAAATCTAATATAATTCGATACGTATTTTAATTCACAGAAAGTGGAAAAGAATGTTTGATTCGAAATCGCTTCCATAGTTAGGCCTTCCAATTTTATATCTTTCTGTTAAAAAAAATGAATTTGTAAATGTGTAAAAACGTTTTTTGCTTGTTGAGCAGAGCACTTGAGGACAGCCTTAGATTCTGCTAATTCGACTAAATTTTGAAGAAATTTTATCATTCAGTTTCTGTTGCAACAAACACTCTGTGCAGTCTCGAACTCAGCCGTGGCTCATCATCTTCCTTCCGTCTCCGAGAGAGAGAGAGAAAGCAAAAGCAAATGTGGGGCACCCGAATGGGGGGATTTTCTTCATCATGAGAACTTCGAAACCGGACACGCTCTTTGTTGAGTGTGCTTTCACTGTCTTATTGCCTTTCACTCACTCGCTACACACACCCCTCACCAAACTTTCAAGATAAATACCGCAGTCCTCTTTTGTGTACCAATTAATTAGACACTTAGAGAAGGAAGGAAAAATAAATTCGTCAGATAAAACTTTATCAATACTGCTGAAAAAAAAATTATAATCCATTTTTATTCGGAGGTACTGGAAACCGGCAGATGTTGTTGTTCAGAAACTATGTAATCAAAAAACGTTTTCAGTTTTTTTTATTTTATTATTATTATTATTATTATTATTTGTAAGTACAATAGGTTTTTAGAAAATACTCTCAAAGTTGGCTTTTTGAACCGAATTTCCCGACGAAAGTAGAAAAACCAGTTAGCAAAGGGAGAAAAACGCCTTTTCAAGTGACCAAAAATGCTTATAACTCGGTATGTAATTTATATATATATATATATATATATATATATATAGATATAAATCTTTTCGATTCCAAATCGCAATCATAGTCAGCAGTGCCAGACTATTATTTTTACGTTTAAAAATGAATGAGTATACATGTGTCAGAAAGTTTCGGTTTTGGTTCGTGTTGTGTGAAATTAGAAGTCCTAAAAAGAGAGCTTAAAATATGTTTCATTTTTAGGTTTTTATTCATCTGAGGAAACCCTATTCGTCTCTGTCCTCTGTCTACCCATCCGGTCCGTACACAAAAACTGTAAAAGTCAGAGAGTTCGAATTTTGTGTACTTTACAGCTGAATACCTCGTGTCACATGACAAATCATAAAATTTCGAAAAAGCCTATTATTTTAATTTAATTTGAACGATTTGCGTGTAGACATAATAAATTGGAGGTAACGCGTCTCGCTAGAAAACAGTAGATTGTTAGTTCGATCAACGGTGCTGCAAGTTGAAATTTTCATATTCAGACTGACTTCTTAAAGGGACAGTGGACCTTTATTTGAGCAAAATCGTCGCAAAAAAAGGTCTATTTCTGTGGTATAATAGTACCAAAACAGTTTTTTCTTATTAAAATATCATTTATGAGGGTTCTAAGAAGTAAATAATAAAAGTAAGTGTATTTATATACTTTAAATCTGTTTGTCTCAAAGCTAATTTTTTTGCGTTTTAAGATTTTTGAAATGCTCCTTGCGATGTAATTTTTGATCAATATTTATGAAAATGATAAGAAAGTATCCAGAAATTGTCTAAGCTTTTTAAAATTCGTCTTCATTAAGATAGTTAAATTTGATTTTTCACTTATTAAAGGGCAAAATTTTGACAAAAATCGGTATGGAATTTAGAAAAAAATCTGTAAAATATTAACTATTCAAGAGATTTAAAAAAAATCTTATACAAATTTGTTTATGATAGAGTTTTAAGTGGTAAATATGCAAAAGCAAGAAAATATCTCAAAAATTAAAACACGAGGACCATTTAAAAATTAAGTTTTTTTTTTTTTTTTTTTTTTTTTTTTTTTTTTTTTTTTTTAATTAAAAAGTTTAATAAGATTGGGAAATTTTTTGAAGGTGTTCTATATGCTTTTGGTCGTATTGCTATGATGAAAATTAAAAATTAAAAGTTCCCTTAATAAGACGAAATTTCGCATTTTTCACCAATTTAAGGTTTTTATTTGTATGTAAGGTTTATGTTATATTATTAGATTTCATTCATCTGACATTCATAGTAATTTTACTTTAATTCTATTTTCTGTCTATTTAAAAAATTTTTTGCGATTTATTAATGATTTAGCATTTTAAATTTAGTTTTAAACAATTTTTTCGCTTTTAGAAATTAAAAATTTTCTTTATATCTCCGCTAATTTTTTTATACATTTCAGATATACAAAAAAAATTAGAATTTTGTATTTTATTTAAATAATTTTTATTTGTACATTTTTAATTTGATTAAAATAAATAAATTCCTTTTTTATTATTATTTTAAAATTAAATTTATTGGTGCTACCATTTATGTAAGAATCGAGTAACTATAAATTAACGATTTGGATTTATTAATTAGAGGATAAGTTGTTTTGAAAGAAATATCAAACGAAACCTTCTATGGGATCTGCAATTACACTTACCCGCTTGTTTCATAGCCTCGAATAATGGGGCCCACAGAACCTTGCAGTCTCCTTTGTTGAAAGTTGGTCGAAAAGAAATAAAACAATTAAAGATTACCTAAATTCATGAAAAGTTAATTTAATTTCATGTCCAACTGTTATCACAACTGTGATAACAGTATTATTTTTTTAATTTTAATATTATCTTGTAGCCTTCAGATGGGTATTTTTTTTACTTATCCAAGTTATGTGTGAAGAATAACATCATTTCTTTAAAAAGTAAAATATTGTCTGTATCCGCCTATGTAAAAAAAAAAAAAAAAAGAAAAAGAAAAAGAAAAATTTTTAGGAATAAAAATAAAGTTTCTGTATATCTTAATTTTTAAACATTCTGTCTATGGCTATATTCAAAAAACAAATTTTATTGAAAATTGAGGGGGGGGGGGGGTCTGAATTTTTTAAACATTCTGTCTATGGCTATATTTAAAAAACAAATTTGTACCTATTTGAAAGGGGGTTGGGGGTCTAAATAAGGCATCCTCTTAATATTTTTTCTCTATATAAAAGAACTCTCGAACCCGGATGTAAGACGTTTGATATCCCTCGAGAAATATTCCGTGACCTTGTATAATTAAGGAATGGTCGTAGAGATGAGTTGAGACAGGTAGAGTCGATTTGGGCTGGTCGGAATTTTGATTTGATTGTTTCTCCGTTGTTACTGTCGAAGAATTGATTCGAGATATGAATGATCGGAAGATGAAAAATAGGATTAAAGTTTAAGGGATTCGTTTAATATTGATGGGGGGAGGGGAGGGGAGGGAATGAAAGTGACAAGGCAGACACGCAAATAGTCAAATGTCAAGTACCTTGTTATCTTTTCTAACAATTTCTGACGGTAAGAGATAATTGAATAAGTCAGGAAGACCAATTAAATGTGTTTGAAAACAAAGATTTATAATATTCTTGTTAGCAGAGAGAAAAAAAAAATAATAAAATAAAATGCTATGAAGGTTATTCCAAAGGCCGACTGCAAGCAATGATGAAATAGAGACAATGACCTTTTTTCTATTCTTTTTTAAAATGATTTAATAAAACTGATAATACAGTGAAACCTCCAAATAAGAGACACTCCGAATAAGGGACACCTCTATTTAAGGGACAAAAATTCCGGTTCCAGTCCCTTGGTATAGGAAGTGTAATGTATTAGCCTCTGAATAAGGGACACTTGAAATGAGATAAATCCTTTCGACTCGGGCATTTCTTACACAGTTTTTGTTCCGCTAACACCACTTTTTAAAAAAGTTTCCTTCAAGTACATAATCTCAAGAAAGCTCTAATTAAATAAAGCAAATTTTATTTTCCTTTGTTACTGGTGTCGAAAAAAAACTTTGCAAAGAAATATACTGTCCAGTTACATTGGACGTACGAGCGCAAAATACTAATACAGTGAAACCTCCAAATAAGGGACACCCTTGGGACCGGAACTTTTGTCCCTTAAATAGAGGTGCCCCTTATTCAGAGTTTTGGCTGTTATTTTTAATTAATCGTTGAGAAGGATATAAAAATAATAAATCATTAAAGGAGAAGTTTAACTGTACTTGAAGTGTATAAATTATGTTAATCAGACACAAAAGGAATAGCAAATTAATAAATACAACTTTTCAAATGATTAATAAATCATTAAATTATTTGCAGAACTATTGATTTTTATTTTATATGCAAACTCTGTACTTATAAACACTATTAAAATATTTAAAAGAATTTTACTTGAAATAATCAATCAAAGAGTTTTGAAAATTTCAATTTTTCACTACTAAACTTTCAAGTGTACATTTACCATACTTATTTATTTTAGTTCTTCATTATCAGCAGTATTTACAAAAAAGTACTCAACTGCTATGCTCAACAAACCGACAAATTTTACACACATTTACAAAATCATTTTTTAACGGAAAGGTATTGTAATAAATCAGAATTATCACAAGTTTTTAGAGCAAAATAGTGGAAATATGCATTTATTTCTGAAATAGGCTTCGCCATAAAACTGTAAACTTATAGTGACTCTATTCTCAAAGTGAAACTGGCGGCAAAAATATAAAGAATCGCTATATCACTATCGATCAACAAAACTAACAGGTCGGTGACAGTCAGATGAATAAGTCGACCACCTGGGATGCCTTTTGATGATACACCGACTCAAAGTGAAATTACGAGACGGTAAGCAGGCCAGACATCGTGGCGCCGTTATCTAGGCGGTCCTGAATGACGCACACGTATCAATAGGGGTACGACTTTACAAATCATTAATGAGAAAAAAACCATTAATGATCGTGATTGGTTTGTGACCTCTCTAAGGGGGGTCTAAGAAAACCTGAATCGGGCGAAGAGAGGGAGTCCAGAGAGGAGTTCGGAGTTCTCTAGGAGAGGGTGAGCTGAAAGACGATCCCGTAAGAGGATCTTTGGAGGCTGATCCGATACAGTGGAGGCCTGTGTAAAATTTGATGAGTGGACTCTCGCTAGTAGAGTCACCGTGTGCTCTCCTCTTGAGAGATTAGAGAACGTGATTATCTGAGAGATTTATCGAGCAGGAAACAGCTCGATAGAGGAAGATCTATTTTCCGCATTGTGTGTATGCAAACAATCATCTAACGAACTTTACGTCAATTTGAGAACTTTTGATTTATGGAACTTTGACTGAATTAAGGTCGAAGCTGGTGGTAAAAAAGCCTACGCGCTTTATATGCTGTAAATATATTTCAGAGGATCTTTTGTGTTTCTTCGGATAAATTAATAAATTCTCCATATTATAAACTAGCCTTGATTATTACCGAGCGTCATTCTACGCTCCATCCTCTTGGGCGATAATTTAAAGAGGGCTAAAATCTTACAATATAAAACTGGAATGCTTGACCATGGAAGCGTGTTTTTACTTATTTTGGTAAATAAATTACTGTCATAAGCGATTTTGATCATGTGAAAATACTTGTTCACCCTTTCTGAGTAATTTTTCTTCATTTGCGTAGAAACTCAGTTCAAAATGCCCACTTTGGCAATATTTTCTGTAAGATCTGTGGCGTTTGCCCCTCCCTCCCCCAAAAAAGAACAGAAAAAACAATTCGATTACATAGTTTTTGAACAACAATATACCTGCTAATTTTAAGCATTTCCGAATAAAAATAAATTTAAACTTATCTCACAAAAGTTGCCCTTTTGGCAGCCTCACGGCCTTAAAGCACCTGTAAAGTTCTTTATTTCATAATTTTCTTTTGTTCTCCACTTTCAGAATCATCCTCAAAATTTTCAGCATTACTTTCAATGGGGATAAATACATTGATATCAAATCAAAATTGAGAGTAATTAAATGCTTGTCAATTTTGTTACATGCCTCTATATCCACATGATTGTCTGTCTGTTTGATAAATTCACAAAAATCTGTATTTTAATTTTCATCATAGACTACTTCATTATCTGAAATGCAAAAACCAGTCCCTTTAAACTCATTATTAACTGGCCCTTAAATCGAGTGTCCCTTATTCAGAGGAAAATACATTACACGTCCTATACCAAGGGACTGGGACCGAAAGTTTTGTCCCTTAAATAGAGGTGTCCCTTATTCGGAGTGTCCCTTATTTGGAGGTTTCACTGTATAGCGAATATTATGTGTTGATAAATCTTTTTTTGTTTTTTAAATAACAAAAAATTCAAATATTTTACTACACTTCACTTTTCAATATCTAATATAATGTGAATTTTATGTGTTGATAAGTCTTTTTTTATTTATTAAATTACAAAAATTTCAAACATTTTACTACGACTCTAACTTCAATACCCATTTTTGTTTTTCTTTTGTTTATTTATTCTTATTATTTTAAACTTAATTCTTTGAAAGTAATTATTTTTAAAGCACATAAAATGTATTCACTTTTTCTAATATTGGAAATTTTCAATCCCTTTTACTCTATCTTTGAAGATGAAATAAGAAATTTGAATGGGAATGTTATGTGATAAAATACAATTAAAAGTGATTTTGTTTGTATAATATATTATTATTATTATTATTATTTTTAATATTTTTTATTAGCAAAATTTATCGTGATTCAAACAAATGTTATTTCATCTTTTTTTTTTTTTTTTTTTTTTTTTTTTTGGGGGGGGGGGGTGCATATATATAGAGAGAATAATAGCTTATTAAATGTTGGTACATCTTAAAAATTGGTTTTAAACATCAATTTTGTCAGGAAATTTTGAAAGTTCCAGTAGACATCAATAGAATTATCTAAACAAAATCATTTACATTTTTTAAAACTAATCTCTTATACAATTTATTTCAGGAATAACTTTTACTTTTAAAATGGTGATATAAATAAAAATTATGTTTTGTTACGTTTCTGAAATCTAAAATCAGGACACTTATAAAAAATATGCTTAAAAATAAATTCAATTAGTGGAAATATTATGCCTTTAACAATAATGCTCAAATACAGATAAAATACTCGTCTTACATCTCGAAACTTACTGCTATTTTTTTAATTGCTTGTTAATCAGTTTCTTAACTCTTGGTTGTGACATAAAACATGTCAAATAATAATAATAATAATAACAATCATAATAATAATAATAATAATAATTTTTGCCTTCTTGTAAATTTCAAAAAGACATATGCATATAAATTTTGGAAATTTTCGATTGAATTTTGAAAACACGAAATTCAATTTTAATAATATAATAATTAAATATTTTAATTTTTGCATTAATACAACACTAACTAAGATTGCTACGTCGAAACGTAACATATATAACTGCAGATTTTTTTAAATAAGATTTTTATTTCACAGTAGTCCGATTCATCCATTAACTTTCTCTTTTCATATTCAGCCGGAGCCCTCTCTACCAGATGCTTAAATAGTGAACAAATACTATATTCAGTTAGCCAAGCAAGTGATAAGTAGCCAAATACAGTAACCCTACTGCAGGAGCCCACTCTATATTGAGAAGCTATTGGATATTAGCGTCCGGGCCAGGATTCGAACCAGAGATGTATTGGCTTATGCCGCCAATTCTTTTCCAACTGAGCCATCCCGGACACGAACACTAGATGATCTGGTCTGATACTATGGATCAGCTCAACAGAATAAATTGAAGGTTATCTATGGAAACTGCAGAAAACGCTGCATACGAAATTATATTAGATTAATTTATAACCCTCCTGGTTCGAATCCTGGCCCGGACTTTTTTCACCCACATGGAAAATTTACATACATCTGATATAACTGATTTACCGATTTTTAAAAAAAATTCGTGTTATAAATTAATCTCAGCTATCCAATGAAAACATTTCAAAATAATTTTTATTTAGTGAGTGAAAACTTGGTTGATGGTTAACTATATCATTAATAAACAAAATCATACGATAAAACTTATCATAATTTAAAATTCATTCTTATCATCTTATCATAAATTATCATTATCTTTATTATCTTTAAATCTTATCATAATTAAAAATTTATTTAAAAAGTGCAATATATTAAAATCGTTATAGCCTGAAATATTATCTTTAGAATTTAATTTTTTACCCTATAAATAAACAGAAATATATAAGCTTTAATTATGATTCAGCATTTTTAAAAATATTAATTTAAAGAAAAATTAAAAATATTTAGAGTACAAATTTGAAAAAAAAAAAAAAAAAAAAGTGATTTGTCTTTTATTCAAAAAATCATATGTTTAAAAGTATTTTTTTTTAAATTTGTTGAATCAAAGTTAAAGTAAAATAATTGAGAAACACACGTTCCAAATTTGAACTATTTATCTTAAACGGTTCTTGAGTTATAACAATTTAAATAGGAAAATCGTGAAAAAACCCATCATGAAGAGAATCGCATTTTCAAAAGGAGTTGTTTCCGTATAACAACCATTACTTGAAGGCTAGATTTTGAAAACAAACCAAAACATAAAAAATAATATTTCTTGTTAGATATAAACATGGTTTAAATGTTATTTTCTGCAGAAAATAGCAAAGTAATTTTTAATGCAGTAATTTAAATATAAATAAATAAATAAATAAAATTGAAAAATTGTGTGCTTGACCCCCCTTAAGAGTGTTTTAAATAAAAAAAGGGTAACTTTGTAACATAAGTTTTAATTTGTTTTTGTTTGGAAATGCATGAGACTATCAGGTGTTGTTAAAAAAAACTACCTAATCGCACTCATTTCTCTGTTTTTTAGTAAAAGCAATAAATTTTTCAGAACAAGCCGTCAAAGTTGAGCCATATTTCCCGACGAAAGCTGAAAAACCAGACTTATAAAGGGATAAAAATGCATGAAATATAAAATTAAGTTAAAAGTTCCGGGTGAAAAGCTTGTTTAAATCAGATGGGGTATAATATATTCCCCCTGCCCCTCAAGGGGTTAAATGCAAATCCTCCTCGGAATTCCATGAAGTCTCACCCATAGCTGCAAAATCTGCTCCAGGAGAATAATGTGTAAATTGAATATTGCTTAAAACTGCAATAAATTCTCAATAAAATTCAGGTGTGTCGCTGATCTGAATGAGGCATTCCATTAGAATTCGATAATAAAGCTGTCGCACATAAATTAAAACTTCTTGAAATGCTGAGAAATGGGTTTGGCTCATAAATTCGACTCTAGAAGCGTCAATGTTTTAAAAGATATTTAATTAGTTCTTGCGTAATTATAAAATGGATGGTCAAATCACTCGTTCTCAAAGGAAGGGGAAGGGGGGGGGACAAGGAGTTCTGATCACATAATAAATCAAGTTAATCGATTAATATTGTAGCCAGTGGCGGGATTTCAATTAAAAAGAAAAGAAAAAAAACTAGGCAGCTGCTTCAATAGCTGGCGAAGTTTTAAAAAGGTATTTTCTCAGCGAAACTTTCTGGCACACACTGTAAAAAAGAAAAAAACTGCAACCTTAGTAATCTAAATTTACTGAAATCTGTTATGCTTACTAGAATTTTATATGTACACTGTACAAGAAAATGATGTCAATCTACAAAACTTGTCAAGCAGGGGTGTAGTCGTAAAAATAACAGAGGATAAACGCTCTAAGCAGAGGGTATATGCGCAAGGCAGACGGTATACCCTAGAGTATGCATACCATAGCTTTGTTGAGAAGCAGAGGGTATACGGTGTTCTTTTAAAAAATCCAGAAGGTATACGGCGTATACTCCCATATACCCTCCACTACATCCCTGCTTGTAAGCAAAACGAGACATCTGTAACTTTACAAAAGAATCTACTAAAATTTGGCAATTTTACTAAAATTTTATCCGTAATCCTCGTTACCGATATTTAAAATTTTCAAGGAATCCGATTTTCCAAAGAAATTCTTGGTAACCATAATTTTTTTTTGATTCAAAATGCAAATCTGTGTCTGTTACATGAATTTTTATTGCTGCCATTGCATAAAATATTTTTAGAATATAATTCTATTAGAATTTTTTTTTTTTTTTTTTTTTTTTTTTTGTAATTTTGTAATTTTTTTTTTTTTTTTCGGTGCAGTTTGCAGGTATTAATATTAACCCTTTGTGAGTCAAAAACTTTGATTTAAAAAAAAATATTTACTCAAATGTTAGAATACATCATAAGCATGTAAATAATAATAATAATAAATTAAAACATAAAAAAAACTAGTCGGATGTGGCAATCTCAAAACTTTCTTCTCATTCATGTTAATATTTCGAAATTCGGTACCACAGTGCCAAAATTAAATGACAATCAATGCTCGACATGGGAATTCTAATGATATGAAATTCTGTGCATTAGTTATTGAGATATGATTATCGCTAAAATAAATGTATACTTCGATCTTTTTTGAGTATCGAAATATACTTCGAAACTTTTTTTTTATGTGTGTGCATGCTTGCGTGAGTAGGGAAAGAAGGAGAGTTCAACCTCAGCGAGGTGGGTGAGGTGGGAGGAGGAGAGGAGGAAGAGGTTCTCCACCTCCTATAAGAGAGAGGAAGGACCACCACCACCTGATTGAGAAGCTTATCTGATGGAGAGTGTATCATACTGTAGTAGGATGTGGGGAGGGCTTAAAATTGAGGGGCTTAAATTTTTTGGGTTTGAAACGTAGGAGATTATACTATAGTAGAGGGGTGGATGTTTGGAGTCTGTTACAGTATAATGAGATTTTTAGAGAGAGGGGAGGGCTTATTTTTTAGGAGGGGCTTAAAATTTAGGGGGGCTTAAAAATTTTTTAGGGAGTTTAAATTAAAGTAGAGATTGAAATCAACTTAGAGTAGGAAAGATATTTGAAAATGGGTGAAGGATGTTTTGACACTGTTACAGTATGATGTGATTTTTAGGAAAAGGGGGAGGGCTTAATTTTTAGAGGGGCTTATTTTTCTGAAAGGCTTTAATGTATTTTTTAATGATTGGAATCAACTTAGAGTAGGAAGGAAATTTGAACATATTGAAAAATATGTTATAGTATGATGAGATTTTAGGAAGGGGGGAGGGCTTATTTTTTAGGAGGGGCTTAAAATTGAGGGGGGCTTATTTTTCTTAAAGGGTTAAATGTATTTTTTAATGATTGGAATCAACTTAGAGTAGGAAGGAAATTTGAACATATCGTAAAATATGTTATAGTAAGATGAGATTTTAGGAAGAGGGGAGGGCTTAATTTTTAGAGGGGCTTAAATTTTAAGGGGGTTAATTTTTTTTATTTAGGATCTGAAGCTTATAATATCATACTATAGCAAAGGGGTAACCTCCTCATTTTCCAAACTTCACCCCCCCCGGAAGATTTTTATTTGGAAGCTGCTCTTTGTTGGATCGAATTTTCGTTGGAAATTAATAATTTTAAAAAATTGAGTCTGATCAATTAAACATTGCTCATCACGCCTGTGAGATAATTGAGCATTGCGATAAGGAGGAAGGTGAGTCTGGTCAATTAAACATTAATCATAATTGCCCATTGCTCATCCCGCCTGTGTCCGTAGAACCGGCCTTCTTCTTCTTTCGTTGGAAATTAATATTTTTTTTTAAAAAAATTGAGTTTTCCAAAAGGCTTTAGTGGGATTCGAACCTGTAAAAGAATTTCTTGACTTGATAATTTGTTGTGGATGAATCTAATCAAGCCAAGAAGTTCTGGTTTTAAGTCGAAAAATTGTTTAAAGGTCGGTAACATCATACTTTAGCAGTGGGAATTCACCCCTTCCTTCATACTTTGATTTAATATCCGTTGCTCTTACGGTCGTTGAACAGGATTGAATAAGTTTTTATTAGACTAGAAATTTGAATAATAATTTGAACTTTTTTTTTTAATATTATTATTACATAAAATTATTTCAAGATTAAATAGGAAGTTAACCTTCTGTAATCACTCTGAATGTCTAATATTACAATCGAATCATCGCTAACTTAAAATAGTATGTTATCAACACGTATTCACTGTCTTGCACAAACATGCGATAACCAAACAATTTTAACAGGAACTAGCAGATATAAGAAAAATATCAACTAAGATTAGATTTCACTTATTTACAAATGACAAGAAAGAGAAACTTTGTTTGATGACACAGTTAACTAAACTTTTTAAAACGACAATTTAATTTCATTAAACCATTACATATGTTTTTTTAGAAGTTCCCTGTTTTATTCAATTTACATTAACGTAAGTGCAAAAATGAAAATATTTTTTAACAGTAATATTGAAAAGTATTAATTTTACATTTTTAACTTTACTTTACCTAAACCTTGATTATTCATACACATTGATTTTTACACCATTCAAAATATATAAACTACTTCATTATTAATTATTTTTCGATATATAGTTCTAATAAACGGTTAATTGCCATGCATTTATTTTAGTAAGTTTGCTGTATTCACATAAAAAGTGTCTTTACAAGTTATCATCTATTAGTCGATAACGACAAATTTAAGCAATGTATTACTTTAGTATAGTATTGTTTTATCACTGTGCTGAAAATAAGTGATTCTTTTTCCGTTAATTTTCACATGAATTTTCTAATCAGTAAAAAATTACAACAGCATGATAAACATCAGATAACAATGACCCTTACCTATCAAATACCATCATATTATCAGATCACTTTATAAACCAATCCTATTATTTTTTTAAAAACAGTAGCGCCTCCTAGAATTTAACAGATTTCTGTGAATCAGTAGAAATTTATCACACTGTTTATTGTTTTTTTTTTTTTTTTTTTTTTTGTCATATGAAGATATTAAGCACTGTTCTTTAAGTGAGTGCTGTACAAGAAATTTCTTACTTCATGAATATGGAATCGGATTTACCTAGTCAAGAGGTGCAAGTTTCGAATAGTGAAAGATCACCCTCCTTTTCTTGTAACCAATGTCAAAAATGCTTCTCTAGAAAGATTGCGTTAACCAGACATCAAAGATCCCACTTGGATAAAAAGCCCTTTAAATGTGAAACTTTCATTCAAAGTACTGATTTAAAACAACATAGTGTTACTCATTCCAAGACACCCACTTTATATAAATGTGATCAATGTGCAATGGAATTTTATAGAAAGTATTCGTTAAGAATTCACAAGAGATTTCATAAGACATATAAATGCAATGAATGTTCAACAGAACTCTCTAAAAAATATTTGTTAAAAATTCACAAGAGATCTCATAAGAAGTTTCATGTTTGTGAAAAATGTTCTAACACGTTTCTATCAAAGTCTGCTTTAACTAATCATAAAAAGAGTCATCGTCAAAAGGAATATAAATGTAAACACTGTGGTGTTATATTTTACTCTGATATCGATTTTTTATTTCACAAAAAAGTACATTACAGGAATTTCGAATGTAAACACTGTAACAAAACATTTAATGTTGACACCAAGTTTATTCAACATTTGATTAAAATGCATAAGTGAAAAAATGCAAACTTTGTCAAATCATGTGAACTGGTTGATTTTCTGTACAGTTTATAATTTTTTTTTTGTATTTTTATCATTATCGAGAATGATGAATAAATAATGCGTAAATGAAAAAAGCTTTTGTCTTGTATGTTTGTTATAACAATTCTTGAATTTTAATAATTATTTCACGATATTGTAAAAAATTTACTTAAATCTTAACATTTAGAAAAAAGGTTCCTATCAATTAAAATACTGAATTTGTATTTATATTGAATTAATTTTTTAATACTTTTAATATATTAGAATTATTTACCAAGTTTAATTTATCATTTATATTAGCAATTGTTATTCACATAATCATGATGGATATTACCTAGTGTTGCCACAAAAATTTTCAAAAAGAACGAAACTGTTAACAATAAGTATTATTCATTACTTAGATTAAAACTTTTACCTAGTGTTGCCACAAAAATTTTCAAAGATAGAGAAACAGATAACATTACTTATCATAAGCTTACTTAAATTAAAACCTTGTGTTGCCACAAAATTCTTCAAAAATAGTAAAACCACTAACATAATATATAAACTACCATTTATGTACAAAGACTGTTTTTTTAGATTATTAAAAAATGATTGACTAAAACTTATGACATTACTAATTTTTTAATGTTTAACTGTAACCGACGCTGATTTTTTTAACATATATTAGGATATGTGTTGTTTTTAAGCATTCAGTTTGCAACTGATTTCCGTTTGAACTTCATCAGCGGCTATCCTTACTTTTTTGAAAATGGATTCTGTAGCAAATTTGTTAAAAAGACCTCTCGACGAAGTAGTTTCTTCTTCAAAGTATCAACGTTTAGAAGAATGTAATGAACCTGCTTATGTGAATCAATTAAACTTGCCGAGATTAGAAGTTCCCAACGCATTGAACACTAACAATGAAACGATATCATGTGATTTATCCACTACTGATTATCCATTGAATGTGAAATCTGAGATTAATGCGAATTTTTTTAACTAAATTTCCCAAGACGAATATTTTCAAGAACCCACTACTAGATGCGAAGAGACTGTGTTCCAAGCAATCAACCTTTCCCAAGCAAGTGATGAAAGCCAATCCACCACTTCACGAACTAAAAGGGGCAAATCCTGTAATCGTGTTATATTTCGAGAAGAACTCAGTGATTGTATCTTCTTAATTTTAAAACTGTATAATAGACAATTTTATATACATATTCAAGATTTTAAACGCAGTGGGCTTACTAATGAAGAAATTGTAACGAAAAATGCAATTTTTATGGATGTTAACAGTTGGTACGAATTTTGCAATAAAATTTTTCCATTTAATTTGAAGTATAAAAGTTCCTCGTTTGTTGCTAATAACATGATATTAGTGTTAAATTTTAACAATTCTATCATGCGAATTAAACATTTAAAGAATTATTCTCACATTGACTTGAACGAGCATCAGTTAGAAAAGTTAAAAATAAAAGCCTTTGATCTGAATAAAGAACTTCTTCAGCATATATATGTAAAGCATTTGCCAAACTTAATAAGACAGAAATGTACCGTTAGTCACACATCTTTAGAAAATGAACGCATGTGTCAACATAAACTTATAACGTGTATTGAAAATAGTATGTCGAGTATACTAAAGCGCATTTTTGAATGCAATGGATGCATTTTTAACCACGACTGTAATCTTTCATCCCTGTTTGATATTAAATAATCGACAAAAATTTGAACAAATGGGAGAAATGTTATTAACTCTAATAGATTTCGACTTTGTTATTTCCTCGTTTTTAAACGAAGTAGATTTTATTAGTGAAAACTTCTTATCTAATATTAATGTAGAAACCATTCAAAACGAATTGTTTAAAATAATGAAATAAAATGTTTTACTATTCTCTTTAATATGTGTGTTTAATTATTTTCAAAATGTATGTTTATTTCGTTTAGCTTTTTCAAAACATTTATAAATTGTTTCAATTTGTATATGTATAAAAAAAGAAACACTTCATTATTAATAAAAAATATATTAACTATCTTAAAAAAATAATAATAATGTATAAAAAAAGAAACATTTCATTATTAATAAAAAATATATTAACTATCTTAATAATAATAATAATCTTAATATTTTAATTCATTCTTTTCAAAAATTAGAAAGTTAAAAAGTTAATAAAAATTAATAAGTTAAAAATTAATAAGTTAAAAAAACTTTATACAAAAATTTATATCAATAGAAATTTTTTTCAAATGTTTAAAATATATTTCGAAAAAGTTAAAATGTATTACATCTTATCAAAAATGAGTTTACTGATTTATGTGTGTATGTATATTATTTTCACTGTATTATCTTACTTTAACATTGCAATACATTTATAGTTAAACACATATAAACATTAGGATGTGTATAAAAGCAACGCATTAATATACTATCTTGTTTTATTAAAAAATAAAATAACTTCAAAAAAATGTTAAAAAAATAAAAATTTTATGAAAAATAATTCATTAGATTAAAAAAAAAAAAATTCACAAATTAAAAAAATATATTTCATAAGTTTACAAAAAAAAAAAAAAAAAAAAAAGTTACATAAGTTAAAAAAAAAAAAAAAGTAACATAAAAAGTTTTAACCAAAAAAAAAAAAAAAAAAAAAAAAAAAAGTATCATAAAAAGTTTTAACGAAAAAAAAAGTATTATAAAAAGTTTAAAAAGTATTATAAAAAGTTTTAACAGAAAAAAAAAACTTTACACAAAAGATAATATCAATAGAATTTTTTTTTTAATGTTTAAATTATATTTTACAAAAGTTAAAATGAGTTTTCTGATTTATGTATATTATTTTTACTCTATTATCTTACTGTAACATTGCAATTCATTTGCAATTTATTCATAGTTAAACATTTAAACATTAGGATGTGTATAAAAGCAATGCATTAATATACTATCTTGTTATTAAAAGGCAAAATAATTTCGTAAAAATATTTTCAAAATTAAAAAAAAGTTTCATAAGTTTACAAGAAATCAAAAACTTTTTGAAAAAGTTTAAAAAATATATTTCATAAGTTTCCCCCCCCCCCCCCAAAAAAAAAAAAAAAAAAAAAAAAAAAAAAAAAAAAAAAACCTAACTTAAAACTTATTATAAAAGTTCTAAAAATATTACATAAGTTCAAACGTTTAAAAAATACTTTCCAAAATTTAAAAAATATTACAATTTATCAAAAATGAGTTTTCCGATTTACTGATTTATGTGTGTATGTTATTTTCATCATATTATCTTACTACCAGCATTAAATAACGTTCGTAGTTAAACATTTATGAACGTTAACAAATGTATAAAAGCAATAGATTAATACAGTGTTTTGTTCTATTAAAATTTTTAAAAAGTTAAAATTAAATCAAAGTTAATTCTTTTGTTTTATAAAAATTCAAAAGTTTAATAAGTATTAGAAATATTTTGTAAATTTAAAGAATGAATTTCTTCCAACTTATTAAAAATGTGTTGACCGATTTACCTACTTATATTTTACTTTCATAATATATTTTTTCTATCGACGTAACATTTTATAGTTGAATAAAAACATTGATTTATGAAAATTATAAAACTTTTTTCATAAAGATTAAAAAATGTGTTTCGTAAGTTTAAAATATATATATATTACAAATTTAAAATTTTTTCGCCAAAACTAACCTTTATACTATCTTAATTTTCTTATAATAATATTCCGTACTTACTTCAAATTATTAAATTAAAATCTTGTTTCTAAATCTAATCTGTTAATCTGTATGCAGACGATATAAATTCTTAATTTTCCTTAAAAAACATTATTCCAGTATGCGTAAATTTAAAAAGATGGCTCTAAATTAAAAATATTCTTAATTAAAACTTTATTTCTTAATATTCCAAATAAAACTGATTTCTTCTATGTTTTTATCAACCCTTTTTAAGAAAGTCTTATTAAATTTATTCCAAACCCATACCTTTAAAAAATATCATTATTTTATTTTATCTATTTATTTATTTTTCCGCCGTCAACGATAATTTGCATATTAATAAATTCATTTCTTTTCTTTTTCTCTTAAAATTAATCATGTGTATAAAAATCGTCTGCCTAAGATATTTAAAATTCGGAGTCAATTATAAATTGGTTAAATAATATTTTTTTTAAAATAAATTTATCGTCTGTTTAAAATAATCTCGTAGCTGGACAAGAATTCTGTTTACATGAAAGAATGATGGTTTGAGGTTACCGAATGTTCCAGAACTTTTTTTTGAGTTAAAAAGGGGGAAGTCTCGAGATGAAAAGAAGATTCTGAAGATTTCTTGGGTTGCTTTTTCGATGAGGACAGCTCGCTGAAATAATGATGGAATTTTTGCAAAAAGGAGCTTTTCCTTCCTCATTATCACGAATTTAATAAATGAGTTTACAGCAGCCCATGACTAATTATTGGATCTTCTACATTTATTTATTATTTTTGTTTTTTCCCTCGCTTGCCATGACTGTGTGTTTCTTTTTAACCAGTGGAAATAATTCGAGTTCTCCTGAAATCGTCACAACTAATCGAAAAGTCGACAGGATAGGTAATGCCTGTGCTAGTGCCTGTTTCGGAGTTTGAAATGAATCTACTGAAGAAGTAAAATGCTATGTAAATGAATCTAATGAATCTACTGAAACGAAGTGATGACAAAAATATGAATCGCCGAAAATTTTTCCCGCCATGGTTGAAAGTGTTATTAAGCAAGAATTGCCATTATCTTTTGATTCCTCGAGTGAATGTAACACAGGAGATTTTAATGTTAAACAGCTTTCTGTCCGAGTGGTTTGAAAGATTTCTTCTAAATATCTCGTGAATTCCTGAGGCCTGATATTCCACCTTTTTGCTGTTTATGTGTAACTGATGACTCAAGATAATCATGGTCATAATAACAAATTTTTGAAAGTTAATGATTTCAAAGTGGTGAGTATGTGAAAGGTATTCGATGAGGAATTTAATGAAGATTGGATTTTATTGAAGATTGTTCTTGAACTGTAAGTTTATTTTATTAAATGTTTTGATTATTATTTCAATTCTATTTATGATTGATGGAAAGTATTTATTATTTATTTATTTATTTATTTATTATTTTATTGATGAGAGTAATTTGAAGTTAATTTATTAATTTACTAATTTATTTATTTATTTGATTATTTATCTGTGAATCTTACTTACTTACCAATTTATGAGCATTATTATTATCATTATTATGTGTTGTAGATTGAAATATTTTATTCTTAAGGATTTAATTGAGGAGTATGATGTTCTTAAGATATTTACTGTTACTTATTAAGACTATTATGACATTTTTATGCACGATTAAAGGCAATTTTGTAATAATAAGGAATTATATAAAAAACTTAGTAGCTCAAGTTTACTTTTAAAAAGTACATTTTCTATTTTATTGATATTTGTTTGTTATCCAGAACTATTCTCAGAATGCAGTATTTTCATGATAATGTTCCTACAACTAGACATTTGAGCTGAAAATTAAGTTAACATTTATGTTTTTCATTTTATTTGTTAGAATTTCTGGTTACAGTGAGCTTTGGTTCCCGGATTCTTATAATTTATTTAAATTCAGTAAGACTATGGAACTGTGCAAGGCTGTTGCTAGAATTTTGACTGATAAATATGATTAATTTTTTTGTAAATTTTGTGATTTTAAGTAAGGAATTACCTATAATTAAAATTTTTGAATATGTTTATGATCTATAAAATAATAGAATTAAAAGTTGATCCCAATTTAAGGTATATCTATGATATTTACAATTTCTGTTTTATTAGATAAAATTTCTGGTTAAAATTAGCATCTAAATATAGTAATTTTGAAAAAATATGTAATTGATAGAAATTATTAACTTTGAAATTTATTGCGAATGATTTTACGATCAGGATTTAATAAAGAAAATAGAAGTGCTTCATTTATTCTAATGAGTAAGAATAAAAAAATTATGGAAGATCCTAAGTTCGTACCGTTTGACCCGAGTTCTGGAATGAACATTTTGTCTTGGTTAACTTATTTTGATAAAACATGTGATAGGGAACAGAAAAATCTAGAATGGAAATTTAATTCTATTGCGCAATATTTGAAAGGTGAAGCGCAAAAAATTTACATCAATGACTGCTTAAATTGTACGGATTATGAACAAATTAAGAAAATTTTGATAGAAAGACTCATTGAATTAGACTTCCCGAGTTTTTCTGATTTTTCAAATCTGAAATTAGATAATTTAGACAATTTAGAAACTTATTTTCGTAAGAAAGTGGAAATTGGTAGGAAATTACATCTTAGTGAAAATATACTATTACAAGGTTTAACTGATGGTTTAAAACCAGAATTCAAAAACAGTATTATTATAAATCCTCCTAGTAGTACCACCGAATGGTACCGGGTTGTCAAACAATTCGTGGAAGTTTCCACCCCACTAGTTTCAAACCAAGTAATAAATCAACCATCAGCTAGACAAAATTTTCAACCTTTTCAACCAACTAGGCCCTGGATTCAGCCAGTTAGGCCGAATACTACACCTAGGAATTGGATTCCCCAAAGGCAATCTCAGTTTCAAAGACCTAGAGTTTGTCAAAATAATTATATTCAAAATTCATACCCTTCAAGACCTTGTAGGATATGCACAAATAGGGGTGTGAGTAATGCTTTTCATTGGGAAAGAGAATGTATTTTTAGGAATGAGTTGCCATCCTCTGATACTCTTCCAAATATCTCACAAAATAATTCTCATAATGTTTGTCAATTAATTGTGTATGGATGTACAAATAATTATAATTTACCATGTGTTGTAGATACTGGTTCAACTATTGCATTATTGCCACTTAAATTTGTTAAAAAACTTAATGCTAAAATTGAGACTATACCCTCAGTTACCATTGGTCAGGCAAAAGGATTTTTACATATAAATAAAAAATGTAGTGTTCTTCTAAAAGTGGGTAAAATTAAAAAATATGTTAACTTTTTAGTATGCAATACAAATTTGGATTATGCTATTTTGGGGTTAAAAGAATGTTCTAAATTTAAATTAACCATAGAATGTAAAAATTGTATTGTAAGGCAGGGAAGGAAAATTATAACTAACAGTATATCCATACATAATGAGAGATCCCTTCATTTCAATACAGTAAATATGGACCAAGTACAACAAAACAGGGATCAATCTAATGAATTTGTAACCTCTGAATATAAAAAAGATATGAAATTAAATACTGGTAATACTGTAGCAATAGATAATTATGATAATGAAACACTGAATGTAAATAATCATGATATAGAGTTACAATCTACTTGTGGAAATATTATGAAAAATGAAGACTGTGTTGAATATGATCACGCAATTAATGTGCATCCTGATTATAGAGGTTCCATGACTCTTCAAAATTTTCGCGATAATTCGGATTCAGATTTAACTGGGGAAATAAATTTAATTCAAGATGTAAATTTAAGGGAATTAGTTCATATTTATAGTGATATTTTTGCAAAGCATAAATATGATGTGGGTAGGATTAATATTGAACCACAACGCGTTATACTAAACTCAGACCTACCTATATCTTTGAGGCCCTACCGAACATCTCCTCTAGAAGAAATAGAAATAAAAAACCAAATTCAATCATTGTTAGCAGCCGGACTGATAAAGGAAAGTAATAGCCCCTATTCTGCCCCTGTTACACTAGTTATGAAAAGAGAGGAAGGTAAAAAAACGCGATTATGTATAGACTATAGAAAATTAAACGCAATAATTAAAAATGATGCAGAACCCTTGCCCCGTATCGATGGAATTTTAGATAAATTGAGTAGTGCTCAGTATTTTTCAACTTTGGATTTAGCCTCTGGCTACTGGCACATACCAATACATCCATCCGATACAGAAAAATTAGCATTTGCAACCAATTTTGGACTTTTTGAGTGGCTCGTGCTCCCTTTTGGCATAAAAACGGGCCCTCCCATATTCAATAGAACCATTCGAAGAATCCTTAATAAATATAAAATCGACTTTGCGTGCCACTATTTTGATGATATTATAATTTTCTCTTCCTCTTTAGAAGAACATTTAAACCATTTAGCTCAAATTTTTAACATTTGCAAACAAGAAAACATTAAACTTAAACTTTCTAAATGTAAATTAGGCCAAAATAAAATCAATTTCTTAGGTTATGAAATTACTAATGGAACAATAACACCAGCAAATGCCAATATTGAAACCATCAAAAATTTAAAACCTCCTTCCAATGTGAAAGAGTTACAACGATTTCTAGGTTCCATTAATGTTTACCATAAATTCATAAATAAATATGCTGAAATTAGATATCCTCTAAATCGATTACTTAAAAAAGACACAATATGGGAATGGAACTCAGAGTGCCAGGAGTCTTTTGAAAAATTAAAAAATTCTTTAATTGCTAAACCCATCCTCAAAATTTATGATCCTAAATTACCTTTACATATGTTTGTAGATGCCTCTCAGATAGCAGTAGGTGCCGTTCTAAAACAACCTGATAAAGATAATTTCTTACATCCTATTGCTTATCATTCTAGAATTTTGAAGAGTTATGAACAAAATTATTTCATAACTGAATTAGAATGTTTAGCTATTATAGATACTCTTGACAAATTCTATCATTACTTTCATGGTGTCAAGTTTACAATTCATACGGACCACGCATCTCTAGTATGGTTAAGGAGTGTTAAAAACTTAAGAGGTAGGCCTTTTTAGATGGTCACTCAAACTTAGTATGTTTGATTATGAGATAAAATATGAAAAGGGTTCAACAAATGTCGAAGCAGACATGTTGTCACGAAATCCTGTTTGTCATTTTAATCAACATATTAGTTTATTGCTAGATAGGAAAGAAATTATAGAGATGCAAGACAAAGACAATGTTTGTGACAAAAAATATAAAAAAGAGAATGGAATTATTATAGTTCAGAAAAAGGGATTCAAAAAATTTGTTGTACCAATGTCATTAAGAAGAAAATTACTCCATATTGCTCATGATAATTTTGGACATTTAGGGATTCAAAAAATGCTTAATTTAATATCTCCCAACTATTATTGGCCTAATATGACAATAGACATTACAGAATTTGTTAAACATTGCGATACCTGTCAGAAAAATAAAAAACCAAAACAGAAAAGATTCGGCTTATTACAAGCTATGCCAGCAACAGATCAACCTTTTGAATGTCTTTCTATTGATACTGTTGGTGGATTTAACTATTACAACTCAACAAAAAAATTCTTACACATAATAATAGATCATGCAACTAGATTTGTTTGGGCTTTTCCCTCCAAAAATGTTACCACTGAAACATACACTAACTGTTTAAAACAAATTTTCAATATCAAAGCACCTCAAAAAATACTTAGTGACAGTCATAAATCTTTCAGATCTCCAAGATTTAAGAAATTCCTTAGAAATCATCATGTTCAACAGCGTTTTACATCCGCACATCATCCTCAGACCAATGGAAAAGTAGAGCGAGTTAATCAGACTATAGTTACCAGGCTTAAATGTAAAGTTAATTCCACTTCTTCTAAAATACCTTGGACTAGATTATTAAACCAAGTCATCGAAGAATACAACAATACGCCCCATTCTATCACCAAGTTCCCACCTGCCTATTTATTTTATGGTCAATTGCCTTATGAATCTCCTTTAAAACAAAACTATTACCCACCAGTAGACAAAGCCCTCAAAATTGCGAAAGCGCGAACTCAGGAATTTCACCTTAAAAGTAAAAGACTCTATGATCGACATTTTGTCGAATGCCCATTAAAAATACAAGACTCTGTAATTTATGAAGAATTTAAATACCCTAACACTCGAAAATTAGAACCTACTTTCTCTGGACCATATAAAATTATAAATAAACTTTCTGATGTAACTTATGAAATAGATAAATTTAATTATGAGACAGGACAGAATTCCGTTATTGTGCATGTTTCTAAATTAAGACCCTATTTTTCACCCGAAGATTTTAAACTGTTTCATGAGCAACCCAAAAAACAAACAAAACCTCAGATACAATCACTAGATCAAACTAAAGTCAAGACAATAGATTAAATTTACCATAAACAACCATAAAAAATACCATAAAAAAACTTGTACCATAACCATTTACCAAATACCATTAAACCATTAAACCATTAAAACCATTTACCATAAAAAACCCATAATTTTCAACATCAGCAGGTATGTTCTTGGAGGCCTACAAGAATATTACTTGTTTTTGGGGTTAAATTGGACACCTTATGCAGGCATAAGGTGAACACTTTGATTGTAAAAGCTTTCAAATTGATGTTGATAAATTAATTTTAAGGGTGTTTAAGTCTAACTATATTTACTCATGATTTGACATTAGTATTACTCTATTTATTCAGCAGATATTATATGATAATAGTTATAAAATCTGATGATTCTACTCAAACCTATAACATAATATGTGATTTTCAGTGATTGTGAAAACTAGATATTAAAAGTTTTTCAAAAAAACACACTATTTTTATTTCCATTTCTCAATTAAGAATGACACCTTTTATTCCTATTGTATTTTATTATTAAAGTTTATAAACCATGTGTAGATAAAACATTATTCTACATTTGGCATTTGAGAACTTATAAACAAATTTGACAATTTTGTAAAAGAGTATCAGAGAGGAATTATTGTAAGGAAATACTGGTTGAGAGTCCATTTTCTAAATAGTTAGATTTAATTTTATTTGGATTTTGGAATTATTATGATTTTTTTTTTATTTATACTTTCGGCTAGCAAAAAATACTTTCTTATGCTATTAGAAGATAAGAAAATTATTTAGTTGCTATGTAATTATTTTTATCCTCAACCAATATTTTCCCTATCAATAATAAACAAATAGTGATATTTTCTTTTGATTATACTCTTGTTTTACTATTATTATTATTATTATGATTTCTATGATGAAGTTTAGTATTAATTATACTCTTATTGAAAAATATTAGGATATGGAGTCTTATTATACTATTACTTATTATTGTTGTTATTGTTATTATTTAAATTTTTTTTTATTATTTATTATTGATATTGAGAGTGATGCTATTTATTATTAAAAAAATTGATATATTATTGAAAGAAAAATTTGATTGATTGTTAAAAGATGTTGGATCCAACATAACATAAAAAACAAAGCTTAAACTAGATTTGGAGATATTTAATTAAAGAGACTGTATTCACTGGACCTTGAAAAAGACTCTTTTATATATTCTTGAAAGACTTTTTCATTTAAAGGACTTATTTAAAATAAACTATGCATTAAGTCATTGTAGTTATTTAAACTTCCATGAGAACGAACTTTTATTGTTTTTATTATATTTTTATCTCTTGCTTATTAATATTCAAAACTTATTTACTGTTATTATATGTATTATCTCCTATGCACTTACAAATGGTAAGTGATGTTGTAACATTATTGTATTTCTTTCAGGGAAATGCTCCTACCTAAATTTAATTCAGAATTATTTTCTCTTAACTATTTTATTTTAATCGCTAATATTTTTTATATTGCGTTAATTTTCTTTTCTTCCATCTCTTGGCTTCCTGAGTTTGACAGTTTTATTCCAAAATTTAACTTTTCTAAATTATTATATTTCTGTTGTCTGAACTTGTAGTTTTATTTAACTATCAATTTCATACAAAGTCTTGGGGAGGGGGGATATAATATTACAAATTTAAAATTTTTTCGCCAAAACTAACCTTTATACTAT
Source organism: Maratus speculifer (assembly GCA_964019185.1). Classification (NCBI taxonomy): domain Eukaryota; kingdom Metazoa; phylum Arthropoda; class Arachnida; order Araneae; family Salticidae; genus Maratus; species Maratus speculifer. Next base: position 220,539,033 of record OZ025297.1, on the reverse strand, counting down.
CTTAATTTTCTTATAATAATATTCCGTACTTACTTCAAATTATTAAATTAAAATCTTGTTTCTAAATCTAATCTGTTAATCTGTATGCAGACGATATAAATTCTTAATTTTCCTTAAAAAACATTATTCCAGTATGCGTAAATTTAAAAAGATGGCTCTAAATTAAAAATATTCTTAATTAAAACTTTATTTCTTAATATTCCAAATAAAACTGATTTCTTCTATGTTTTTATCAACCCTTTTTAAGAAAGTCTTATTAAATTTATTCCAAACCCATACCTTTAAAAAATATCATTATTTTATTTTATCTATTTATTTATTTTTCCGCCGTCAACGATAATTTGCATATTAATAAATTCATTTCTTTTCTTTTTCTCTTAAAATTAATCATGTGTATAAAAATCGTCTGCCTAAGATATTTAAAATTCGGAGTCAATTATAAATTGGTTAAATAATATTTTTTTTAAAATAAATTTATCGTCTGTTTAAAATAATCTCGTAGCTGGACAAGAATTCTGTTTACATGAAAGAATGATGGTTTGAGGTTACCGAATGTTCCAGAACTTTTTTTTGAGTTAAAAAGGGGGAAGTCTCGAGATGAAAAGAAGATTCTGAAGATTTCTTGGGTTGCTTTTTCGATGAGGACAGCTCGCTGAAATAATGATGGAATTTTTGCAAAAAGGAGCTTTTCCTTCCTCATTATCACGAATTTAATAAATGAGTTTACAGCAGCCCATGACTAATTATTGGATCTTCTACATTTATTTATTATTTTTGTTTTTTCCCTCGCTTGCCATGACTGTGTGTTTCTTTTTAACCAGTGGAAATAATTCGAGTTCTCCTGAAATCGTCACATATATATATATATATATATATTTCAAAAGTTAAAAAAAATATTACAACTTATCAAAAAATGAGTCTACATATTTATATTAACTTACTATCGTCATTACAGAACGTTCTTAGTTAAACACTTATAAACATCAGCAAATGTATAAAAGCAGTTGATACTTTCCTGTTTTTATTAAAAGTCATACTAACTTTATAAAAATGTTTTCAAATAATAATAATAATAAAAAAAAGCTGTTATTAGATACTCCCCTTTAATTACATCTCATTGATAAGTTTTAATCAACCATCCAACCATTCAACTATTATGTGAGTTAGGATCTCATTGATAAGTTTTAATCAACCAACAAACCAACTATTTATTTTCCCTAGCAATCAGCTATTTATTTAAACTAGTAACCGAAAAGCTTTTATCGACACATGAACAAAATTTTAAGATGCAAGACTCGTCCTTTTTAATCGAAAAAACAATGACTTACATTATATTATTTTTTTTCTTACTTAAATGAAACCTTCGCATGTGCATGGTAAAACTTGGAAAAATTCATTTAATACACAAATTTAAAGAAAACAGACAAGGTCTTCACACTTCTTTTAGTATTGTACTAACATTTTACCAAATATCTTTAAAACTCAACAAGGTTTTAAATAATTATTTTAATAAAAATTGTTATTTGCAAGTAACATTATTGAACGAACTTGGAAAAATTAACTTGGCAAAACAGGTTTTCGCTGTTCCAACTTAGTAATATTCATAAGTTTATATGTTAAACAACCTGTTTGGTTATGTCCCAGCATGGCTTTATAAAATGTATCTAAAAAAAAAACCTTTAATATTAATGTATAAAAATATGCAGTTAGTCTTTTATAGATAATTATTTTCACTTCTTTCATTTAAAAACATTTTTAAATAAAATTAATACAGTTGCTAATTTATCTGTGTGTTATGAAATGTGCATGCAAAACTTTTAATTATAATTTTCACATTTTTAGTATTTCAAATTATTGTTTTCAAGATGTACTAAAATTTGGAAAAATATTTAATTTTCATGCATAATTAAAATAAAATAGTTTAATAATTAAGACACATTTAACATTCTATACTCACCATCGCAAAAGCACGGCCGACGCAGTCAAATGTTTGGGGAGAAATGAAAAATTCGAAGTCCTTATCAGAAAATGTTATCAGATAACTATATCAAAAGATCTGTGACGTCAAAGAACATGTATCATCAACTGATCACGTGATGTTTACCTAGTGCTAGATATCTTAAAATACAGGATATGAAAATTCCCTAGTTTAAAAAAATGCTGATTGTAACTAATATCTGTGATATCATGTTTTGTTAAACATTTTAACAAAGAATTAATTAAACTAATTAACTAATTAATTTATAATTATTAGAATGATTATATTATTTAATAAATGAATGTTTATAAGAACCAATCTAGAAAACAATGCACTAGGTAAACATCACGTGATCAGTTGATGATACATGTTCTTTGACGTCACAGATCTTTTGATATAGTTATCTGATAACATTTTCTGATAAGGACTTCGAATTTTTCATTTCTCCCCAAACATTTGACTGCGTCGGACGTGCTTTTGCGATAGTGAGTATAGAATGTTAAATGTGTCTTTATTATTAAACTATTTTATTTTAATTATGCATGAAAATTAAATATTTTTCCAAATTTTAGTACACCTTGAAAACAATAATTTGAAATACTAAAAATGTGAAAATTATAATTAAAAGTTTTGCATGCACATTTCATAACACACAGATAAATTGGCAACTGTATTAATTTTATTTAAAAATGTTTTTAAATGAAAGAAGTGAAAATAATTATCTATAAAAGACTAACTGCATATTTTTAAACATTAATATTAAAGGGTTTTTTTAGATATATTTTATAAAGCCATGCTGGGACATAACCAAACAGGTTGTTTAACATATAAACTTATGAATATTACTAAGTTGGAACAGCGAAAACCTGTTTTGCCAAGTTAATTTTTCCAAGTTCGTTCAATAATGTTACTTGCAAATAACAATTTTTATTAAAATAATTATTTAAAACCTTGTTGAGTTTTAAAGATATTTGGTAAAATGTTAGTACAATACTAAAAGAAGTGTGAAGACCTTGTCTGTTTTCTTTAAATTTGTGTATTAAATGAATTTTTCCAAGTTTTACCATGCACATGCGAAGGTTTCATTTAAGTAAGAAAAAAAATAATATAATGTAAGTCATTGTTTTTTCGATTAAAAAGGACGAGTCTTGCATCTTAAAATTTTGTTCATGTGTCGATAAAAGCTTTTTGGTTACTAGGGTAAATAAATAGCTGATTGCTAGGGAAAATAAATAGTTGGTTTGTTGGTTGATTAAAACTTATCAATGAGATCCTAACTCACATAATAGTTGAATGGTTGGATGGTTGATTAAAACTTATCAATGAGATGTAATTAAAGGGGAGTATCTAATAACAGCTTTTTTTTATTATTATTATTTGAAAACATTTTTATAAAGTTAGTATGACTTTTAATAAAAACAGGAAAGTATCAACTGCTTTTATACATTTGCTGATGTTTATAAGTGTTTAACTAAGAACGTTCTGTAATGACGATAGTAAGTTAATATAAATATGTAGACTCATTGTTTGATAAGTTGTAATATTTTTTTTAACTTTTGAAATATATATATATATATATTTTTTTTTTTTTTACTTACGAAACACATTTTTTAATCTTTATGAAAAAAGTTTTATAATTTTCATAAATCAATGTTTTTATACATCTATAAAATGTTACGTCGATAGAAAAATTATATTATGAAAGTAAAATATAAGTAGGTAAATCGGTCAACACATTTTTAATAAGTTGGAAGAAATTCATTCTTTAAATTTACAAAATATTTCTAATACTTATTAAACTTTTGAATTTTTATAAAACAAAAGAATTAACTTTGATTTAATTTTAACTTTTTAAAAATTTTAATAGAACAAAACACTGTATTAATCTATTGCTTTTATACATTTGTTAACGTTTATAAATGTTTAACTACGAACGTTATTTAATGCTGGTAGTAAGATAATATGATGAAAATAACATACACACATAAATCAGTAAATCGGAAAACTCATTTTTGATAAGTTGTAATATTTTTTAAATTTTGGAAAGTATTTTTTAAACGTTTGAACTTATGTAATATTTTTAGAACTTTTATAATAAGTTTTAAGTTAGTTTTTTTTTTTTTTTTTTTTTTTTTTTTTTTGGGGGGGGGGGGGGAAACTTATGAAATATATTTTTTAAACTTTTTCAAAAAGTTTTTGATTTCTTGTAAACTTATGAAACTTTTTTTTAATTTTGAAAATATTTTTACGAAATTATTTTGCCTTTTAATAACAAGATAGTGTATTAATGCATTGCTTTTATACACATCCTAATGTTTAAATGTTTAACTATGAATAAATTGCAAATGAATTGCAATGTTACAGTAAGATAATAGAGTAAAAATAATATACATAAATCAGAAAACTCATTTTAACTTTTGTAAAATATAATTTAAACATTTAAAAAAAAATTCTATTGATATTATCTTTTGTGTAAAGTTTTTTTTTTCTGGTAAAACTTTTTATAATACTTTTTAAACTTTTTATAATACTTTTTTTTTCGTTAAAACTTTTTATGATACTTTTTTTTTTTTTTTTTTTTTTTTTTGGTTAAAACTTTTTATGTTACTTTTTTTTTTTTAACTTATGTAACTTTTTTTTTTTTTTTTTTTTTTTTTTTTTTGTAAACTTATGAAATATATTTTTTTAATTTGTGAATTTTTTTTTTTTTTAATCTAATGAATTATTTTTCATAAAATTTTTATTTTTTTAACATTTTTTTGAAGTTATTTTATTTTTTAATAAAACAAGATAGTATATTAATGCGTTGCTTTTATGCACATCCTAATGTTTATATGTGTTTAACTATAAATGTATTGCAATGTTAAAGTAAGATAATACAGTGAAAATAATATACATACACACATAAATCAGTAAACTCATTTTTGATAAGATGTAATACATTTTAACTTTTTCGAAATATATTTTAAACATTTGAAAAAAATTTCTATTGATATAAATTTTTGTATAAAGTTTTTTTAACTTTTTAATTTTTAACTTATTAATTTTTATTAACTTTTTAACTTTCTAATTTTTGAAAAGAATGAATTAAAATATTAAGATTATTATTATTATTAAGATAGTTAATATATTTTTTATTAATAATGAAATGTTTCTTTTTTTATACATTATTATTATTTTTTTTAAGATAGTTAATATATTTTTTATTAATAATGAAGTGTCTCTTTTTTTTATACATATACAAATTGAAACAATTTATAAATGTTTTGAAAAAGCTAAACGAAATAAACATACATTTTGAAAATAATTAAACACACATATTAAAGAGAATTAAAACATTTTATTTCATTATTTTAAACAATTCGTTTTGAATGGTTTCTACATTAATATTAGATAAGAAGTTTTCACTAATACAATCTACTTCGTTTAAAAACGAGGAAATAACAAAGTCGAAATCTATTAGAGTTAATAACATTTCTCCCATTTGTTCAAATTTTTGTCGATTATTTAATATCAAACAGGGATGAAAGATTACAGTCGTGGTTAAAAATGCATCCATTGCATTCAAAAATGCGCTTTAGTATACTCGACATACTATTTTCAATACACGTTATAAGTTTATGTTGACACATGCGTTCATTTTCTAAAGATGTGTGACTAACGGTACATTTCTGTCTTATTAAGTTTGGCAAATGCTTTACATATATATGCTGAAGAAGTTCTTTATTCAGATCAAAGGCTTTTATTTTTAACTTTTCTAACTGATGCTCGTTCAAGTCAATGTGAGAATAATTCTTTAAATGTTTAATTCGCATGATAGAATTGTTAAAATTTAACACTAATATCATGTTATTAGCAACAAACGAGGAACTTTTATACTTCAAATTAAATGGAAAAATTTTATTGCAAAATTCGTACCAACTGTTAACATCCATAAAAATTGCATTTTTCGTTACAATTTCTTCATTAGTAAGCCCACTGCGTTTAAACTCTTGAATATGTATATAAAATTGTCTATTATACAGTTTTAAAATTAAGAAGATACAATCACTGAGTTCTTCTCGAAATATAACACGATTACAGGATTTGCCCCTTTTAGTTCGTGAAGTGGTGGATTGGCTTTCATCACTTGCTTGGGAAAGGTTGATTGCTTGGAACACAGTCTCTTCGCATCTAGTAGTGGGTTCTTGAAAATATTCGTCTTGGGAAATTAAGTTAAAAAAATTCGCATTAATCTCAGATTTCACATTCAATGGATAATCAGTAGTGGATAAATCACATGATATCGTTTCATTGTTAGTGTCAATGCGTTGGGAACTTCTAATCTCGGCAAGTTTAATTCATTCACATAAGCAGGTTCATTACATTCTTCTAAACGTTGATACTTTGAAGAAGAAACTACTTCGTCGAGAGGTCTTTTTAACAAATTTGCTACAGAATCCATTTTCAAAAAAGTAAGGATAGCCGCTGATAAAGTTCAAACGGAAATCAGTTGCAAACTGAATGCTTAAAAACAACACATATCCTAATATATGTTAAAAAAATCAGCGTCGGTTACAGTTAAACATTAAAAAATTAGTAATGTCATAAGTTTTAGTCAATCATTTTTTAATAATCTAAAAAAACAGTCTTTGTACATAAATGGTAGTTTATATATTATGTTAGTGGTTTTACTATTTTTGAAGAATTTTGTGGCAACACAAGGTTTTAATTTAAGTAAGCTTATGATAAGTAATGTTATCTGTTTCTCTATCTTTGAAAATTTTTGTGGCAACACTAGGTAAAAGTTTTAATCTAAGTAATGAATAATACTTATTGTTAACAGTTTCGTTCTTTTTGAAAATTTTTGTGGCAACACTAGGTAATATCCATCATGATTATGTGAATAACAATTGCTAATATAAATGATAAATTAAACTTGGTAAATAATTCTAATATATTAAAAGTATTTAAAAATTAATTCAATATAAATACAAATTCAGTATTTTAATTGATAGGAACCTTTTTTCTAAATGTTAAAATTTAAGTAAATTTTTTACAATATCGTGAAATAATTATTAAAATTCAAGAATTGTTATAACAAACATACAAGACAAAAGCTTTTTTCATTTACGCATTATTTATTCATCATTCTCGATAATGATAAAAATACAAAAAAAAAATTATAAACTGTACAGAAAATCAACCAGTTCACATGATTTGACAAAGTTTGCATTTTTTCACTTATGCATTTTAATCAAATGTTGAATAAACTTGGTGTCAACATTAAATGTTTTGTTACAGTGTTTACATTCGAAATTCCTGTAATGTACTTTTTTGTGAAATAAAAAATCGATATCAGAGTAAAATATAACACCACAGTGTTTACATTTATATTCCTTTTGACGATGACTTTTTTTATGATTAGTTAAAGCAGACTTTGATAGAAACGTGTTAGAACATTTTTCACAAACATGAAACTTCTTATGAGATCTCTTGTGAATTTTTAACAAATATTTTTTAGAGAGTTCTGTTGAACATTCATTGCATTTATATGTCTTATGAAATCTCTTGTGAATTCTTAACGAATACTTTCTATAAAATTCCATTGCACATTGATCAAATTTATATAAAGTGGGTGTCTTGGAATGAGTAACACTATGTTGTTTTAAATCAGTACTTTGAATGAAAGTTTCACATTTAAAGGGCTTTTTATCCAAGTGGGATCTTTGATGTCTGGTTAACGCAATCTTTCTAGAGAAGCATTTTTGACATTGGTTACAAGAAAAGGAGGGTGATCTTTCACTATTCGAAACTTGCACCTCTTGACTGGGTAAATCCGATTCCATATTCATGAAGTAAGAAATTTCTTGTACAGCACTCACTTAAAGAACAGCGCTTAATATCTTCATATGACAAAAAAAAAAAAAAAAAAAAAAAAAAAACAATAAACAGTGTGATAAATTTCTACTGATTTTCAGAAATCTGTTAAATTCTAGGAGGCGCTACTGTTTTTTAAAAAATAATAGGATTGGTTTATAAAGTGATCTGATAATATGATGGTATTTGATAGGTAAGGGTCATTGTTATCTGATGTTTATCATGCTGTTGTAATTTTTTACTGATTAGAAAATTCATGTGAAAATTAACGGAAAAAGAATCACTTATTTTCAGCACAGTGATAAAACAATACTATACTAAAGTAATACATTGCTTAAATTTGTCGTTATCGACTAATAGATGATAACTTGTAAAGACACTTTTTATGTGAATACAGCAAACTTACTAAAATAAATGCATGGCAATTAACCGTTTATTAGAACTATATATCGAAAAATAATTAATAATGAAGTAGTTTATATATTTTGAATGGTGTAAAAATCAATGTGTATGAATAATCAAGGTTTAGGTAAAGTAAAGTTAAAAATGTAAAATTAATACTTTTCAATATTACTGTTAAAAAATATTTTCATTTTTGCACTTACGTTAATGTAAATTGAATAAAACAGGGAACCTCTAAAAAAAACATATGTAATGGTTTAATGAAATTAAATTGTCGTTTTAAAAAGTTTAGTTAACTGTGTCATCAAACAAAGTTTCTCTTTCTTGTCATTTGTAAATAAGTGAAATCTAATCTTAGTTGATATTTTTCTTATATCTGCTAGTTCCTGTTAAAATTGTTTGGTTATCGCATGTTTGTGCAAGATAGTGAATACGTGTTGATAACATACTATTTTAAGTTAGCGATGATTCGATTGTAATATTAGACATTCAGAGTGATTACAGAAGGTTAACTTCCTATTTAATCTTGAAATAATTTTATGTAATAATAATATTAAAAAAAAAGTTCAAATTATTATTCAAATTTCTAGTCTAATAAAAACTTATTCAATCCTGTTCAACGACCGTAAGAGCAACGGATATTAAATCAAAGTATGAAGGAAGGGGTGAATTCCCACTGCTAAAGTATGATGTTACCGACCTTTAAACAATTTTTCGACTTAAAACCAGAACTTCTTGGCTTGATTAGATTCATCCACAACAAATTATCAAGTCAAGAAATTCTTTTACAGGTTCGAATCCCACTAAAGCCTTTTGGAAAACTCAATTTTTTTAAAAAAAATATTAATTTCCAACGAAAGAAGAAGGCCGGTTCTACGGACACAGGCGGGATGAGCAATGGGCAATTATGATTAATGTTTAATTGACCAGACTCACCTTCCTCCTTATCGCAATGCTCAATTATCTCACAGGCGTGATGAGCAATGTTTAATTGATCAGACTCAATTTTTAAAAATTATTAATTTCCAACGAAAATTCGATCCAACAAAGAGCAGCTTCCAAATAAAAATCTTCCGGGGGGGGGGGTTGAAGTTTGGAAAATGAGGAGGTTACCCCTTTGCTATAGTATGATATTATAAGCTTCAGATCCTAAATAAAAAAAATTAACCCCCTTAAAATTTAAGCCCCTCTAAAAATTAAGCCCTCCCCCCTTCCTAAAATCTCATCTTACTATAACATATTTTACGATATGTTCAAATTTCCTTCCTACTCTAAGTTGATTCCAATCATTAAAAAATACATTTAACCCTTTAAGAAAAATAAGCCCCCCTCAATTTTAAGCCCCTCCTAAAAAATAAGCCCTCCCCCCTTCCTAAAATCTCATCATACTATAACATATTTTTCAATATGTTCAAATTTCCTTCCTACTCTAAGTTGATTCCAATCATTAAAAAATACATTAAAGCCTTTCAGAAAAATAAGCCCCTCTAAAAATTAAGCCCTCCCCCTTTTCCTAAAAATCACATCATACTGTAACAGTGTCAAAACATCCTTCACCCATTTTCAAATATCTTTCCTACTCTAAGTTGATTTCAATCTCTACTTTAATTTAAACTCCCTAAAAAAATTTTAAGCCCCCCTCAATTTTAAGCCCCTCCTAAAAAATAAGCCCTCCCCTCTCTCTAAAAATCTCATTATACTGTAACAGACTCCAAACATCCACCCCTCTACTATAGTATAATCTCCTACGTTTCAAACCCAAAAAATTTAAGCCCCCTCAATTTTAAGCCCTCCCCACATCCTACTACAGTATGATACACTCTCCATCAGATAAGCTTCTCAATCAGGTGGTGGTGGTCCTTCCTCTCTCTTATAGGAGGTGGAGAACCTCTTCCTCCTCTCCTCCTCCCACCTCACCCACCTCGCTGAGGTTGAACTCTCCTTCTTTCCCTACTTGCGTGTTTGGCGAGTGGGAGGTGTTGATAACTGAAGAGGATAACTTGATTTTTTTTTTTTTAATTAAAATATAAAACTATTATAATAGGGTCATTTTCATCATTCGCTTACATTTCAGAATTTTATTTTTATTTTTCATACTTAATAATTTCTTTTAAAAATGGAGACAGGTGTTAATGTAAATGTTGAAGGTACATGAAAAAAGGGGAAAAAATGGTTGTGCACTTTTCCCTGTAATATAATATGTCAATGCTATTTAAAGTTCGCTTGAAAGGCAAATTGTCAAGTCTGTTACGATACAAAATTACTGAAAATATTCAGCTTTAAATTTATTAAATTTCTTAAAATCAACTTACTCTGAAGTAACTTATGTCCCTAAATTTCAAAACATGATATTTATCAATAATACTTAAATTAAATTGAAACGAGGGACAATTTTAGCCACAAGATTTTGATCACATAGAAATTAAATTATATAAGAAGTTTTTCTAATAACTACATTATGTATTCATGTAAATTATTAAATTTTAAGGAAATTGCATATTTGTTTCTTAATTGAATAAAAAAAATAAAAATAGAGTGCTGAACAAATGATAATCATTAAAAAACCGTGCGATAACAGACTTGATACTATGTTAAAAATGGCCGTTATAAATTAATAAATATTTTTATAAATTATATTTATAAATATATTTATATTTTTTTATAAATTAACCCTTTATGCACCGACGGTACTTAAAAGTACCATTGAAGAAAACTTTATATAAAACTTATTTATTCTGTCTATTAATGAAAGTTTTTTTATTCTTTCCACACAAAACAATCTTCTCGATTAAATTTAGATCGAATAGAGATACAGTCGAAACTAAATATTTTCAAAAAGAGGTAGTTTTATTGTTCATTTTTGTAGGTATTTATTTTCTTTCTTTAAATAAAATTATATGAAACATATTCAACTGCAAAAGCGTTTCTATTTATAGAGACGATCATGAGGCATTTCAACTCATTGCGTTTTTAAGAATTGAGATATTTTCAAAAGAGTAATTTTGGTTAATTAATCTGATTATTTTTGTAAATATTTAACAAAAAATTATAACTGCCGTTATATTTAATCTGTTTTAATGAGAAAAAAAAAGTCTAAATTCCACATTAGTATATCTTAAAGTTCCAGTACACCTTCAGATATTAAAGAAGGTAATTATTGAGGTGGATCAATTTCTTGATAAATATTTCGGTAGATAAAGGGTTAAATAGCATAAAAATAGCTACTGAAATTGTGAAAAATTAAGTAGCAAGAAAAACTCCATTTATTCACTTTTTTTCCTATTTTTAAGAAAAAAAAAATGAAATCTATAAATCGGTCTAATAATAGGATAAATATATTTTTTTAAAAAAAATTCTAATTTTTAGGTAAAATTTGACATTTTATGGCGTGTAGCTTGTGTACATAGTTAGGGTTTTTAAATATTGTATTGCTGTATTTTGCAATTAAATGAGCTTAAGATAATGAGTTTTATCTACATCTTTCTTTATACTAATATTTTTAAGTATTCAAAATAATAATAATAATAATAATAATAATAATAATATAAGCAAATTTTATCTTAGTAACATGATCGATTTTTTTTTAATTGTTTGAGAAGAAGAAAAAAAAATCTAACTTTTTGTCAAACGCAACCATCTGAGATGGACACAATAACTGTTATTCCATTCTTTGGCGAAGTTGCTGGCACATAAGGAAAATTATAGTGTTTTTACGTAGGTGGCACACGTGGCAGTGAAGGTTTAAGACATTAGAGCTGATAACAAAATATGCAAGAATTTCTTTTTCGGAATAAATTTATGTATGCACCAGCTGAAAGAGCTTCCAGTGCTCCTAACTATTTTTTGCACAAAATTATTTTGAAAACGCCAATAAAACCAAATTTTATTTCAGCGATTATATTAATAAATAAATAACGAAATAAATCAATGGAAATTGGGTGGGCGTAGCGATCAAATTATTGGCTGGGCTCGAACCCCACAAGAATTCAGATTCAGAATACAGTGTTGAATTCAGACACTATTCTCCGGGGAGGGGGGGGGGGGGATAGCACTTTTTTATCACTAAAAATACAAAATCTCAAATCGTTCGGGGGGATTCCGGGGAGGATGTGCCCCCCCCGGGCCCCTCCCCAAAATCAACACTGGCCTATAAGTTGGCGCTACTGATCTAACACATGTTAATTGTTGTGCAATAAATGTAAAAAAGTGGACAAATATGGCGTTCATTCCAAAACTGGCTTGTCTCTATTGACCCTGCTGGAATTCCTCGCTTTGTACGTGCGTAGAAGGGGATAATTCGTTTTTCTCTTTTGAAGTGTAATTGGCTGTTGGCTTGGAATTCCAATGGCTCAAGGGAAGAATCGAACGCTTTTTTCTTCATTATTTTATTATTGATATTATACATATTTTTCCCCCTTTTAATCGCTCCGGGAACAAGGGAGCCGTGTTTTAACCGTTGCAGTATAATCGTGGATCTGATAAGAGCGTTTGATGGAATGATAGCCTAGGAACTTCAACGTCGCGCCTTTTTTAAGTAAAGGACAATGGCTAATTTAATGGTTAGATGTTGATTCTTTGTTGTTTTATGTTCTCTCAGCCTCTGGAATGGAGCTATTTATTTTCTTCCAATAGGCTACTGTTAGTAAATGAGTAAATTCTGTGTGGCCAGAAGAATAGGAAAGTTATTTATCACACGGAATTATGCTTCTTGATGTGGCAACAATTATGTGAATTTGATCAGAGTTTTGTGATTATGTAATGAGAGAAAAAAAAATAGCAACATTTGAAATAAATACTGATTAAATTACTTAAGATATTACGAAATCGGAAAATATTTTAAATTTTTAAATCATATTGATTGATAAAGACATCATAATCATATGACACATGAGTATAAAATTTCGCCAGAGTGAAAAAGTGCCCGTACCAGCAATTAAGCCGTGAACGAAAAAGACCCAAACTGGGACTCGCATCCAGAAACTTCACTTATATTTAGGACCGTAGCCAAAGGGGGGGGGGGGGTGCTCAGCCCCATCCCCCTAAAACATTTTGAGCCTCCCCTGGAAAAGATTACAAGGTTGCTAAATGAATTTCTGGTCCGAAAATCCAAATGAAATTCTGCTCAAAAATTTAATTTTGTTTTAAGGTTTTTTCACAGTTTTGCAGAAATACTAAATTGAAATTAAAATAAGTGTTTCAAAACTCGCTCATCCTATTTGCACATATGAAGCTAACACGATGTTTAATATTGCATTAGCTATACGCTCAAATTTTTGAGCATCCTATTCTTCTGTTAGCATAAAATGATGTTATTACATCAGTTTAATAAGAAACATAGTACCTAAATGCGATTATGCACTAATTTTTCTTTCTTATTTTCAGAAAGAGACAGAGAGAAAATATGACCCCCCCCCCTCTCCTATTATTCACACCGTTTGATCTACCTGAGCTGACAGGTAGTGGTCTTGTTTCGTTCAGCTAACCATATTGTCTGTCGTGTAGACAGATCGACAGAATAAGCTGCAGATAATGGAACTCCGTTTAAATAATGGATATTACATAGATACACTATTATTTTAAACGCAGTCATATTGGTTGGTAAAGTTATCATACGTATTCAATTTTTCCAACTGATAATGATAATTATATGTTGGTATAATAATCTATGTATCCATCTTTTAAGGGTGTTCTTAAGGGTGTATTTCGATTCAAACTGCTTGCTTTCCGATTTATTTTTGAATTCACCTTTGCTCTCAAACACATGAAACTCGCAGATTCTCTTATTTAGAAAGTGCACAAGGTGCCGTAAAGGTCAATTCTTTGATAAGTGTACAAAATATTGCAAAAAAAGCAATCAAAAACGGCAATTTGAACCGATTTTTCCGAAGTGGGAGATGAGGAAACGAAAAAAAGGGTCTTCCAGAGAAGTTAATTGCTTATAAATCAAATTCTAATGAATTGAGCGTAAAAAGACTTTACTCGGCACCTCATACGTCCCTTCAAGAATCCCCTCAGCAAGTTTCATGATTCTACTTTTAAAAATGTGTCTGAAATTGTATCGGAAAATTTCGAGCTGCTGAAGGTGGAAAAGCGTTTTTTCGAACACACCCTTAAACCTAAAAGGGCAACTTTGTGACATTTTTTATTTATTTTTGTTCAGAAATGCATGGCATTAGCAGGTGTTGCTCTTCAAAAACTATCTAATCGCATTCATTTTTTAATTCCTTCCCCCCCCCCACAAAAAAAAGTAATAGATTTTGCAGAACAGGCCGTCAAAGTTGTCGTTTTGTACCGCATTTCCCGACGAAAGCAAATAAATTATTCTTACAAAGGCGAAAAAGCACGTGGCCGAAATCGATGACAACTCGATCGGTAATTTAATTATTATGAAATGGAAAACAAAGTTGGATTCCAAATCGTTATCACGACCAGGCTTTCCCAGTGTTGAATTTAGACACTTTTCACCGGGAGGTACTTCTGTAGCTCCGGGGTGATATAACAAAGTTCCAGCGGGAAAGTTACTCATTTTACCACTGAAAACACAAAATCTCAAAATTTCTGGGGAGGGGGAGGGAGGGGCATTTGACAGCTTCGGGGAGGAATGTACCCCCCGGGCCACCCCCAGAATTCAACACTGAACTTTCCAATTTCATACCTTTCCATTAAAAAATGGATTTGTAAATGTGTCAAAATGTTTTGCGCTTGTTGAACAACTTGCAGTTGAGAGCAACCTTAAATGGAGTTCCATTATCTGCGGCTTATTTTGCCAAGCTGTCTATATGGCAGACCAGAAGTTATTGCCAATAAGGTTATCTGAGTGAAATAAGATCACTGGTTATCAGCCCAGGTTGCTCAAACGGTAATGCATTGACAACGCAAGTCAAAGATTCTGAGTTCGAATCCCAGCTTGAGCATTTTTTGTTCTGGCCTCAACTGGTAAGAACCGTTTTTTCATTTTCGAAATTTTTTATATTCACATGATATCTTTATCAATCAGTATGATTTGAATTGAAATAATAACAATAATAATGATGAACTATATTTTCTGCGCACTGGTTCTCAACCCATGTAGCTCAAACGGTAAAGCACTGACAATGCAAATGGAAGATACTGAATTCGAGTCACGGCCTAGGCATTTTTTTGCTCTGTTGAAAAACTTAAATTCGTGTGATAACTTTATCAATAAGTATGATTCCGTTAAAAAAAAAAAAAAAAAAAAAAAAGTAGTTATTATACATAAAATTGGGAAAAACTGCATCAAAATTTAGACTGTAATGTGCGAATACATCGTTTTATTCTTCCTTTTATTATCATTACAGTACATTCCCCCAAATACGCACAGCTTGTGACAATGTGGATTTTTTTTTTTTTTTTTTTTTTTTTTTTTTTTTAGAATTTTGTAGATTTTAGGTCATTGCTTTGTTTACATTTTTTAAACTGTAATTTGAATGTAATTAATAATGCAATCGAAACTATAATGAACTTATACAATATATTAAAATAAGTAATAAACTAAAATAATAAAAATTTAGATAATTTTTAAAATGATTAAAATATTACAAACAAAGATCAGGATAATAATAAATAATGTATGATTAAATTTTCATTATTTAAATGTATTTTTTTCAAAATTATTCGATAAAACTTGCCTCATAAAGGTACATTACTAATTCACATAAAAATCATAAAATAAGGAAGTTTTATTCAGTAGTAGTTATTTAGTTAGTATATTGTTGTTGTTAAAAATTAAGGAAGTTTGTATAAGGAAGTTATATATATATATATATATATATATATATATATATATGTGGGAGCGATTCTTTCTCCAACAGCCAAGTATCATGTCTTGTAAGGTTCTTCATATCGCAACTCTGATAGAAAAGGTCTTTAGAAAGCAGACGATTTTCTGAAAAAACTCCATTCAGACGAAAAGCCGAAGAAAAAAGAAATGAACGGAAGAGATCGTTGGATGGAATGGGGGGAGAGTTGGTGTTGACTTTAGAAGAATGTTGATTAAGATGACGCGATTAAGATGTTTTAATTAAAGTTTCCTTTTGAATGTTCGAATTGTAAATATTAATATGTAAATATCTTTTTTGTAAATATTAACGTTTAATATAAGTCATTTAAAAGTTTAAAAACGGTGTCAGAATTTAATTTACCTCCGAGTTTATTTACTTATGTGTTCGAAAGAACTTTTATAAGAAGAATCTCCATAAATTTTGGTGTCAGAACCGAGACAAACGAACGCCCACAGAGAAGAAATATATATATACTTTAAATAATCTGGAAGCCGTTATTATTTAGAATTGTGATGGAATCCTCGCTGGAAATTATTATGAGGAAATCTTTTTTGAATATATGTTTAATGATATGAAGCTGTTGGATACTGCGACAACAATGCTGTTTAAATGTGTGAAGCTGAGCATCTGATTATGAAGTGAGTTTATTATTTCATTTTTCTTTTCAATAATGGAAAAATTAGTTGATTTAAAGGAATTAGAGTTTTCTTTGAAAACTGAAAAATCAGCTAGTATTAAGATATTGCACAAATTAATTTTTGGAGAAATCGGTGACAGAAATAATCGACGTAGAATTCGGAATTTTACTGGGTTTACGTTTGAAGTAGATTCCGATGATTATAAAACTAAATTCAAAGAAATTAAAGATAATTTTTCTGTTAACGACTTAATTACCATTTGCAATGTTTTGTGTATAAATAATTCGGGAACTTTTGATGAAATTGCTGCCAGAATAATTTCTAGTTTATGTGATTTTAATATTTTAAAAATTAATATGATAGCCGATGTAGGTACTCTTAGTGATGACGAAAGTGTTGATGAATTTAATGATGATTTACAAGATAAAACTAAAAATATTTCAACTGTTTTTGAGAATAATATGAGAAATGATTCTGGTAGTTCTAATTGTGAAAGTAATGAAAATCAGAAAATTCTAATTCCTGATTATGTTATTAAACCAAGCATTTCTATTAATGATATTGAAAGTATGATTACAATGTTTGAAGGTATTCAAGTACAAAATATTAATAAATGGATTGCCGATTTTGAAGATATTGTTTCATTATTTAACGTTAGTGATTTGCACAAATTGATTTTGGCTAAACGCCGTATGACAGGCAAAGCAAAATTATTTCTTGAAAGTGAAACAAATATTAATTCGTGGTCTAAATTAAAAGCCCTACTCATATCTGAATTTGGTCAAACGTGCAATTCAGCTGAATTACACGAATTGCTGTCCAAAAGAAAAATTAGACCACATGAATCGTTAGATGAATATTTTTTAAATATGAAACAATTATGCTCAAAAGGCAATATTGAAGATTCTGCCCTTATTCAGTATGTAATAAATGGAATTAATGACCCCATTTCTAAAAAATCTTTTTTGTATGGTTGTCCCAATATTGCTGAATTTAAACAAAAATTAAAGATTTATGAAAAAATAAGATCGGAGTATGAAAATGCAAAATTTTATAAATATGAAGGAGCTAAGCCTAAAATTAAATCCGAAGTTGAAGTTAAGAACAAATTTAAGCCTGTAAAGCCAAATATACGTTGTTTTAATTGTGGCGGGAATAATCATAAGAGTATTAACTGTGTAAATAAAGATAAAGGGCCGCTTTGTTTTGCTTGTAACGCTTATGGTCATAAATCATTTCAATGTAATAAATCTAAAGATACAAGTGTTAAAAATGCTCAGTCACAAGTAAACATTATTACATCCCAAGATTTAATTCTGAAAGAGATAAAGCTTTATTCTTTGCGTTTAATCTCTTTAATAGATACTGGTAGCCAAAAGACTTTGTTAAAGAAAAGTATTTATGATAATTTGAAGAACTTTGTAGAATTAAAACCTACGAGTATCTCTTTGACCGGTCTAGGAAAAGCCTCAATTAAACCAGAAGGTTGTTTCAATTCAGAAATCGAAGTAGATGGTTCAAAATTTAAAGTTACTATTTTTGTCGTTAAGGACAGTTGCATTAATTTCGATTTAATTATTGGCACTGATGTTATTCATCAAGGTACATTAACTATTTCTGAGAATAAAGTGAAACTGTTTAAAGCTGAAGTTCAGTCTAATGACTTTTTAGTTAATATTGTAAATGTTTTGGATGAGCCTAAAATTGATTTAACTCACATTGCTGACAAAAAATTACGTTCAGAGTTATACTCTTTAATTGAAAATTATGTACCAATTAAAACTAAAACAGTAGATGTTAAAATGAAAATTAATTTAACTGACGAAATCCCAGTTTGTTCTTCTCCTCGAAGATTACCGCCATGCGAGAAAAAAATAGTCGAAAACCAAATTGAGGAGTGGCTAGCTCAGATAATAATTCGAGAAAGTTCTTCTAATTTTTCTTCGCCGGTTGTGTTAGTCAAGAAAAAAGATAACACAATGAGACTTTGTGTCGATTACAGATGTCTTAACAAAAAGACAGTACGTGAGCATTTCCCCTTGCCAGTTATTGATGATGTAATAGACCAATTACATTCTGCCGAAGTATTTACCACCATAGATTTGAAAAACGGTTTCTTTCATGTAGATGTTGAAGAAGACTCGCGGAAATACACCTCGTTTGTTACTCATGGAGGACAATACGAATTTTTGAAATGTCCATTCGGGTTGACCAATAGCCCTAGTGTTTTTCAAAAGTATATTTATAATGTATTTCGAAACCTACTAAAAGATCACATTGTTGTCATTTATATGGATGATTTAATAATACCTGCTAAAAACGAAGCTGAAGGTCTAGAAAAATTAAAACTTGTACTCGAAACTGCATCGGAATATGGATTAGAATTAAATCTTAAAAAATGCAATTTTTTGAAGCGTGAAATTGATTTCTTGGGGTATAGAATCATAAATGGTAAATTGTATCCCTCTCCACTGAAGACTAAAGCAGTAATGAATTTTCCCGAACCAAAGTGTACCAAAGATGTTCAAAGTTATTTAGGATTGACAGGATACTTTCGAAAATTTATAAGAAATTATTCGGTTATAGCTAAACCGTTAAGTGACCTGCTAAGAAAAGATTCAAAATTTAAATTCGATATAGAAGAACAAAGAGCTTTTAATGAACTCAAACGTATTTTGTCGTCAGAACCAGTACTTTTAATTTGCAATCCCAAAAGTGCGACCGAAATCCATTGTGATGCCAGTATTGATGGCTATGGAGCTGTTTTAATGCAACAATCTCCAGTAGATAATCAATTTCATCCAGTTTATTTCGCAAGTAAAAAAACCACCGAAGCTGAACGGAAGTACACTAGTTACGAATTAGAAGTTTTAGCTGTAATTGAAGCCCTGAAAAAGTTTAGAGTATATGTGCTAGGTATCCCATTTAAAATTGTAACCGATTGTAATGCATTTAAAATGACTATGGATAAAAAAGAAATGAGTACAAAAATAGCTAGATGGGCAATAATGTTATCCGATTTTGATTATGTTATTGAACATAGACAGGGTAGCAGTATGAGACATGTCGATGCATTAAGTAGGTATCCTATTTGTATGGTAATCCAAGATAGCTTAACTTTAAAAATTATCCAAGCTCAAGAAACCGATGACCATATTAAAACAATAAAAGAAATCCTAAAGGTGAAATCTTATGATGATTATCTAGTTAAAAATGATGTTCTTTATAAATGTGTTAATGGTAATGATTTATTAGTTGTACCGGAAGACATGCAAATGAATAAAATCAAGGCCGCTCACGAAAAAGGTCATTACGCAGTTGCAAGAACAGAGAAAAGTTTAGAAAATGATTTTTACATCCCTAAATTTAAACAAAAAATTGAGAAATGTATAGCAAATTGTGTTCCCTGTATTTTAGTTAATAGAAAATGTGGTAAACAAGAAGGCTTACTTCATCCAATAGAAAAAGAAGAAACTCCATTACATACGTACCATGTTGATCACTTAGGTCCATTAGAAAGCACTAATAAAAATTACAAACATATCCTTTCGGTCATTGACGCATTCACAAAATTTGTTTGGTTGTATCCCACAAAATCTACCGATGCTGCCGAAGTAATTTCTAAATTAGAAATCCAAAAATCTATCTTTGGAAATCCAGTTCGAATTATATCAGATAAAGGTCCTGCATTTACCTCTAAAGCTTTTGAAGATTATTGCATCAATGAAAATATTAAACATATCCCGATTACCACTGGATTACCCAGGTCTAACGGCCAAGTTGAGCGTCTAAATTCTGTCATAATATCTGTTCTGTCTAAATTGTCTGTCGATAATCCTAAAAAATGGTATACACATGTAAGCAACGTCCAACAGGTGATAAATTCGACTTTTCAGAGATGTATAAGCACAACTCCTTTTGAATTGATGTTTGGTACTAAAATGAAACTAAAAAATAACATTGAAATTACTAGTCTTCTGAATGCTGAAATACAATCTGATTTTACAAATAATCGCGAAGATATGAGAAAAAATGCTAAAAAACAGATTTTAAAAGTCCAAGAAGAGAACCGTAAAACTTACAACCTCAGACGAAAGAAAGCTAACAAATTTAAGATTAATGATGTGGTTACTATAAAACGCACACAACAAGGTCCAGGTTTGAAGTTAAAACCAAAATATTTAGGTCCGTACAAAGTCATAAAAGTAAAAAATATTGACACCTACGATGTAAAGAAACTTGGATTCAACGAAGGACCCATGGTCACCAGTACATGTGCAGAGTACATGAAGCCGTGGACGGACGAAGCTTGAAAAAAAAAAGAATTTCACCGATTGTGACACTATACCAACTATGACAAACCTCTGGACTGACAACTAATAGAATTTTAACTTTATTCTCGAAAAGACGAAAAGACGTAAGGTAAAAGAAGGTGAAAAGACGTATGAAAGAAGACGAAAAGACGTAAGATAAAAGAAGACGGAAGACGTAAGAAAGAAAAGACGAAAAGACGTAAGGTAATAGAAGATGAAAAGACGTATGAAAGAAGAAGACGAAAAGACGTAAGATAAAAGAAGATGAAAGGACGTAAGAAAGAGAAGACGAAAAGACGCGAAAAAAAATATATGAATTTTTTCAAGAAATAATCTAAGCTTTGATAAACAATTTGAATAATGACTTCTTTTTTTCAATTAAGACTTTGGATGCTGCTGTGTTTTTTTTTTCTTTATCTTTCCAGATGATCCAACTGCTGCTGCCTCCAAAGGGACGAGCATTCGAGGACGAAAGCCTAGTCAGGACGGCCGTTGTGGGAGCGATTCTTTCTCCAACAGCCAAGTATCATGTCTTGTAAGGATCGCAACTCTGATAGAAAAGGTCTTTAGAAAGCAGACGATTTTCTGAAAAAACTCCATTCAGACGAAAAGCCGAAGAAAAAAGAAATGAACGGAAGAGATCGTTGGATGGAATGGGGGGAGAGTTGGTGTTGACTTTAGAAGAATGTTGATTAAGATGACGCGATTAAGATGTTTTAATTAAAGTTTCCTTTTGAATGTTCGAATTGTAAATATTAATATGTAAATATCTTTTTTGTAAATATTAACGTTTAATATAAGTCATTTAAAAGTTTAAAAACGGTGTCAGAATTTAATTTACCTCCGAGTTTATTTACTTATGTGTTCGAAAGAACTTTTATAAGAAGAATCTCCATATATATATATATATATATATATACGTATATATATTTCTTTTATGAAAAACACGAATTCAGCATTATTAACAAAAATTACAAATTTAAATATATATAGAGTTGATATAAAACTTAAAAAGTCAAATTTTACCTCTATATCTGAATATTTCATTGTTTACATTCGTAAATTATGTGCGGATTTTAGAGAGTAGAGGGATTTGAGGGAATTTACTCTATATGTGTCTTACAGGTAACTTTTTTCACTAAATAAAGTTTAAAATTGGGTAAAACAACAGTTCTTAAAATTTGAAACAATTCCTACTATTTAGTTCTGAGGCGAACATAATAAATTTACATTTCAAAGGGCCATTTTATTCATCATTGCCCTTTAAACATAGCTGAAAGCTAACGAAAGCAGGCTCAGAAAATTATAAAACGACCCTTTTATTCGCCTCATTTCAGAGTAAATGGTATTGCTAAAAAACAAGTTCATGTACTAAAACAAATCATTACCAAAATTTCCGTATATATTTAAGCAATTGCCAAAGAGAGAATGTGAAGATTCGATTCTTTCACACACACATATTCACACGGTCGAAACGGTACTTGAAAAGTAATTTCGGGCAATTTTGGATCCCTGTTCTCAAATTTGGCGTAAACAGGCAATTGATGCCGGCAATTCTGCAGAAATTATCGAATCTCTGCGAGAATTCAACGATGCAAAAAATTTCCTTTTATTTTAATGTATCGATAAAGTATGTATCCCATCATCCTATTTCGTGTGCTCAAGGCACATTTCCTGGACAAGAAAATACAAACTTTGCGTAACCATTTTATGAAATTACTAAACGTGAGTGTTTTAGATAATTTCTGCTCTTTTCAAAATCTTCATAACGGTGTTTTTGACAATTGTTCGGTGTTATGGAAAATTCGATAACGGGTTTTCGATGGCATCACAGATATAAGAGCAATGGCTATTATCATGCAAGTCTATTTAGTATAAACAAAAAACGCATAACTTTTTTTTTAAATATTTAATCCCATAGCTACACCTACACGTACCATTAAAAATTTCTTAAAAGGCTACCGTCGTGAAAGGGTTAAGGGTGTATTCCGATCAAAACCGCTTATTTTCAGATTCATTTTTAAATTCATTTTTGCTCTCAAGTGTACCAAACTTTCAAAATCGCTTATTAAACAAGTTGGAAATTGCACGCGAAGCGTAGCAAATGAGGTGCGTTCGTACTATAACTTTTAAAATATTCAGATCTTGCTGATATAGTAAAGCGTACTTTGGATATAGTATAGTGGTCGAAATCTTTGCGTTCCTGTAAATATGCAGGAGTAATTTTTATTATACTTCATTAACGTATATCTTATTCATAAAATGTGAAGTAGGTTAATATAATTAAAACACGCCCCAAACAATGTTTCCCCGTATAACATTATTTAGTGGAATACATTTGTGTGGCCCTGTAATTTAATAATAAATATTCTCTGCATCCCAGATTGTACAGAATGTAGATTTTAGTACACATACATCATAGATTCATGTCAATTATATTATGTTCAAATGAGTGTAACACCATTAAAATGCATTTGAAACATTTTTTCCCATTGATCGTAATGTAACGGAATACTTTTGATTGTCCCTGTAATTGATCTATGCATCCGATTTTCATAACATTTGAAATGACTCGATAAAATTATGTGATAATTAGACGTTTTAAATTTCAAACGATTAAAATGCATTTGAAACTTTTTTCCCCATTGACGTAATGTAACGGAATCCTTTTGATTGTCCCTGTAATTGATCTATCCATCCGATTTTCATAAAATTTGAAATGACTCGACAAAATTATGTAATAATTATATATTTTAAATTTCAAACGATTCGGCTGGATAGTTTTTGCGTTGTTATATGCGGACGGACAGACAGACGGACGGACAGACGGACAGATGGACGGACTGAGCGACAACAATAGGTGCTACGTATTTACATAATTACGAACGCACCTAAAAACTACATAATGTGGCGTGTTTGTCAATTTTTTGACAATTTGAACAGAAATTTCGGAACCTGGAGATCTGGAAACGAAAAAATGATCGAATTGAAAAAATTAATGTGTAGAATTAATAAGTAGATAAAAAAGTTGGTCGCCAAGAAGACTTTTTTTTAAATCGCCCGGGTGTAGGAAGCTTTCTATAGCCATAACGTAATGCTTTGTTTCTGAACCACAAATACATGTTTAAATAATACTAGAAGATAGCCCGTCAAAATGACATGTTTCCATTTTTAAAAGGATGATAAAACATTACAACAACTTTGGTCAATCATAGCCACGTTAGGCTTAGACAATTTTGAAAAATACAAAAATTGAACATAAGGGAAAAAATCTAAAAAAAAAAAAAAAAAAAAAAAAAAAAAAATAGAAATTTGTATTTAAAATTATAACAAAACTATCTGGTGGATGGGGAGGTATTGTACTGAACAAATGGTAAATGCATAAATTTTAAAAGAATAAAGTAAGGTAAAATATCAATTATAAAGTGAATACATTGTGAAACTACAGCCAAAAAATACTTTAAAATACTGAGAAAATAATAAAAATATCCAAAATGTATAACAAATTTTCCCATTTTGGCCATTTCCAGACGAATATGAGAAGGTAGCCAAATTACTAATTGAATGAGTAAAATAATGGCATAGAATATGCAGCTAATGAATTTCACTCACAAAATTACAGTAATTATTTCACAAATAACATGCAAATTAACGTGCATTAATAATGCAAAACTTGCACTAATAATGCTAATAAAACATTTGTGAATTAACTATTTTATACCATTAGCTAATACTTAAAAGAAAATACTTTATAAGATCGAAAACAAATGTCAACAATAAAAAGTAAACAATCGTGATTCATTATGTGACAATGAAGTCATTCACGGCTGTAATAAATAAATAAATAAATAAAGCAACACGAATATAAAATTTCTAACAATACTGTATTTAAAACGCACCTTCGCTTTTCTTAAATAAAAAGTTTTAATTAAACACTGTTAAAAATTTGACTGTTTTGCTGCATCGTCATAACACAGCTTTTATAGAAAATGATTACTTTATCGTATTACACAGTTAAAAATGTGACCCATTTGTTGCAGCGTCACTCCACAGCTTTTATAGAATATCTCTTTTATGACCAATGAGAATGCTCCATATCACAGTAAAGTAACCGCTTTATATAAAAGCAGTGGAGTGATGCTGCAGCAAATGGGTCAAATTTTTAACAGTTGCTGCAGCATCACTCCAACGCTTTTATAGAAAACGGTTACTTTGTGTATGTTACTTACAGTGTATTCTATAAAAGCTGGGGAGTGATGATGCAGCAAAAGGGTCAAATTTTTAACAGTGTACTGCTAAAAATTGGATCCATTTACTGCAGTGTCACTCCACAGCTTCTATATAATGTCTCTTTTATGACCAATGAGAATGCTCCATAACACAGCAAAGTAATCGTTTTCTATAAAAGCGGTGGAGTGATGCTGCAGCAAATGAGTCAAATTTTTAACAGTGTGAGTATTGTGTTTGAAATAGGGAAAAGATTTCAAAGCACAGTAAAATGTAGTGACGTCATTTACAGCTCAAACTGTAAATCTGACAAATGAGAACGCTCCATTACGACTCTGGAACGTTTGCATTGGACAAAAAATTGATAGCCTTTAAAATTGGAGATAACTTTTCACAATGGAATTTGTCATTGGTCACAATAAGTGTTTTTTCTCGTGGATGGCTTGACCCCGGAATCGTTATACATGGAGGGATTTTATATATATAATATAATAGGGTGACATGTGACAAGAGGGAGGGGGGGGGGTAAGGTGAAGTGTAACACTTTATGACAAAGGGGAGGGGGAAGGTGAAATATATTGCAAAAACGTGTGACATCATTTATGGACAGCCCCTAATATGAAAGCAATGAAACTAGTTACTGAAAGTTTTAAATATTAAGGGTATATTCGAAAAAATATTTTTCCACCTTCACTAGCTCGAAATTTTCAGACTCATTTTTAGAAATAGAAACATGAAAACTTGATGGGGTGATTTTTGAAGAGATGTATAAGAGGCCGTGCGATTTCCTTTTTCGCTCAATTCATTAGAATTCTATTTATAAACAATTATTTTCTCTGTGAGACCATTTTTTTCGTTCCCAGATCTCCCGCTTCTTAAAATTCGATTTACAATGCCAGATTTGATAGCATTTTTTTGCAATATTTTCTACATTTATAAAAAAAAAAAATCGCACATTGTGTAAGTTTCTAAATTAAGAGAATTTGCCAGTTTGATGTGTTTGAGAACAAAATTGAATTTAAAAATAAATCACAAAATAAGAAGTTTGGATTGGAATAAACCCTTAAATAAAATAAAATGAGTTCGAAATAAAATTATGACTGGAAGAGTTGACATGAAGGCCCAGTGGTGCCATATTATATGGACCCATGAGGCGCGGGCCCAACCAATAATTTGATCAGTGCACACACTCAGTTTACATATATTTATTTCGCTATTCATTTATTTATTTAATCGTTGAAATAAAATTCAATTTTATTAACACTCTCAAAATAATTTTGTTAAAAAAATAGTTGCGACATCAATTAGACTTATAAGGGCATTGAAAGCTCTTTCAGTAGGTGTATTATTAAATTTCTCTTAAAAACAAATGTCCTGTACATATTTACATCCATTTTTAAGGTTCACGATTGCTAAATATATGTATTCTTTGGCATTTAATTTTTTACACTTCCAATAGTTATCAATTTTTGTACAATTTATAATAAATATTAATGTATGTATAAGAAAAAACTTCTACAATAACTTAATAAAATTTTTCATTAAATTATAATAATATTATATTTTGCCCAGAAAAATCCTAATTTGACTTCTAATTATTATTTTTAGTCATTTGCTTCTCCACCCCCCCCCCCCCCGCACTAAGGGAAAAAATTATATGTGTTATTTTAATCAAAAAATTTTGAGCCCACCCAATATTTCACAAAAGTTGGCGCTACTCTCAAGGCCTCCGATTTAAATATGCACGTTAGAAACATAATCAATATTTATTTTTATGTAAAGTATTCTTTTTTTTTTTTTTAATTTTTTTTTTCCAATTAGAGATAAATATTTAAACACTAAAGGCAAAATATAGTCTTTGAGAAATGCTATTTAAATAAATCGTTGGGGGCCACCGTAATACTTAAACCATCATAGCATAAACCAACCAGCATAATATAAAATATGAAAAAAAAAAAAAAAATACGTGTAAAATATTTATAAAATGCACCGCAATTCCAAAACAAAATTTAAAAGTATACAGTCGAGTCTCTATTAGTGTTCTCGCTGTCGCTCGCCAATGCGCCAAATTGCGACTCAATTCTTCATTTGGCAAGTAAACAAGCGATTCAATTCGCCAAATTGCTAGTGCTCAATTTTTGCTTTCTCTTTTTTCTTTTTCATATATATGCATATATATTTAATATATAGATATTTTTAATATATTTGTAACGGATAGTTGAAATTAGATTAATAACAACAGCTGTCACAGTTATAAAAACTTGGGTTATTTTAGAACATATTGAAAATAAGGGAATACTTTGAAGAATTAAAGTCTTTTTTTTCTACTACACGGCAAATCTATTTGGCTAATACTTTTTTTCATTTGGCGAATGTTTTTTATTTTTAATTAGCCAAATTACTAACGTTGGTCAAATGTCAGCGAGCACTGGTCTCTATATAACGAAATCCACCGTTCCAGTAAAAAATTCGTTATATAGAGAAATTCGATGTATATAGAATGACATTAAAAATCATATTTAATGTGTGAAATTTGAACAAATGTTATTTTTGATCTTTTGAATTAATAATTTGAAATGTTTAAAAGTAAATATTAACCTAACATTTTATTTCTTAATTATTTAAGCTGCTTCGAAAAAGAGAACAGACATTTCTTTGAAAGCTTAATGAAAATCAAATAAGGAAGACTTGCATTAATTTCAGACGAAGAAATCTGTGATTTTTTTGTTGTTTTGATTTTTAAATTGTTACGCTCTAAAAAAATGCTCAAATTTTAGCAAGGAATGAAAAATTGTAGTTAACATTTTCCTCCAATTGAAATCCTCTCTTATGTGCCTCTCATTGATTCCTCTCTTACACGTGCATCAATCCAATTGGCTCTGTTTTGAGAAGGTGTGGAAAGGTGTGTGGGAGGTGGGATGAATTCGTTGGATTTAAAGAACAAGGAGAGAAGTAATATAAAAAGAACTCAACACTGACGATAAATCAAAAATAAGTGATAAAAAATTGATTCCATATGATTTCGAAGCCTTTTAAAACTGAGTAAATTAAGACCAAATTTATGAAAAAATTCGTAATATGTAGATCGATATTTCGTTATATAGAAACTGCTTTTAATGTAATCATGCGAAAAGAAAACCGTTCCTACTAAAAATTCGTTATATAGAGAAATTCGATGTATGGAGTTTCGTTATAAAGAGACTCGACTGTATTTAAATATTTTTAACAAAATGGGACCCTATTGGATTTCAATGGAAGTTTATGAGAATTTGGCGAAATACAGGAAATCGCGCCAAGTTGTCGTCACATTTGTCGAGTAAATTTTTGTGGCCAGATTAGGCTATAAAATACGAATTGAAATATTTTCAACTAAGCGAAAAATTGGCCAGGCTGGGAATTGAACCCAGATACTTGGCTTACAAGGCCAATGCTTTACCTGTTAAGCTACCTGGGCGATAGCCAGCTGGGATCTCTCGCTCAGATAACCTTATTGGTCATAACATCTGGTCTGTCATTTAGACAGCTCAACAGAATAGACCGCAGCTAATGGAACTCCGTATGACGATGGGTACGTAGATATACTATTATTTTTAACACAATCTAACTGATTGGTAAAGTAATCATACGAACTGAAATATTTCCAACTGAGCGAAAAATTGACCAGGCTGGGAATCGAACCCAGATACTTGGCTTACAAAGCCAATGCTTTACCTGTTAAGCTACCTGGGCGATAGCCAGCTGGGATCTCTCGCTCAGATAACCTTATTGGTCATAACATCTGGTCTGTCATTTAGACAGCTCAACAGAATAGACCGCAGCTAATGGAACTCCGTATGACGATGGGTACGTAGATATACTATTATTTTTAACACAATCTAACTGATTGGTAAAGTAATCATACGAACTGAAATATTTCCAACTGAGCGAAAAATTGACCAGGCTGGGAATCGAACCCAGATACTTGGCTTACAAAGCCAATGCTTTACCTGTTAAGCTACCTGGGCGATAGCCAGCGGGGATTTCTCGCTCAGATAACCTTATTGGTCATAACATCTGGTCTGTCATTTAGACAGCTCAACAGGTGTTAAAAATAATAGTATATCTACGTACCCATCGTCATATGGAGTTCCATTACCTGCGGTCTATTCTGTTGAGCTGTCTAAATGACACACCAGATGTTATGACCAATAAGGTTATCTGAGCGAGAGATCCCAGCTGGCTGTCGCCCTGGTAGCTTAACAGGTAAAGCATTGGCCTTGTAAGCCAAGTATCTGGGTTCGATACCCAGCCTGGTCAATTTTTCGCTCAGTTGGAAATATTTCAATTCGTATGATTACTTTACCAATCAGTTTGACTGTGTTAAAAATAATAGTATATCTACGTACCCATCGTCATATGGAGTTCCATTACCTGCGGTTTATTCTGTTGAGCTGTCTAAATGACAGACCAAATGTTATAACCAATAAGATTACCTGAGCGAGGGATCCCAGCTGGTTATCGCCCAGGTAGCTTAACAGGTAAAGCATTGGCCTTGTAAGCCAAGTACCTGGGTTCGATTCCCAGCCTGGTCAATTTTTCGCTCAGTTGGAAATATTTCAGTTCGTATGATTACTTTACCAATCAGTTAGATTGTGTTAAAAATAATAGTATATCTACGTACCCATCGTCATATGGAGTTCCATTACCTGCGGTCTATTCTGTTGAGCTGTCTAAATGACAGACCAGATGTTATGACCAATAAGGTTATCTGAGCGAGAGATCCCAGCTGGCTATCGCCCAGGTAGCTTAACAGGTAAAGCATTGGCCTTGTAAGCCAAGTATCTGGGTTCGAGTCCCAACCTGGCCAATTTCTCGCTCAGTTGGAAATATTTCAATTTGTATGATTACTTTACCAATCAGTTAGATTGTGTTAAAAATAATAGTATAGGCTATAAAAGTTGGCGAAAAAGTTGCCGATATTTTTTTGGTTGACGAGATAATCAAGTAGTACCGAATTTCGTAAAAGAGACATCCTTATAATTTCAAGAATTATAATCATATTAGCTAATAATTTACTGCATCCAATTAAGCGTCTCATTTTCAATTAAAATAGATCATTGAATTGGAATTTGAATGAAATACAGGGTCTTAAAAATCGAAGAGTGTCGAAAATAAAATTACAAATATATCCGCCAACTAATTATCCGATCAAATTCATTTCTTTTGCAAAATTTATGTTTTTTTTTTTTTTTTTTTTTTTTTTAATTGTATTTTACATCATTTACTTGAAATTAAAAAAAAATCGAAAAATTTTACGTACCTTTCATCAGAACAAATATTTTGGAAGTCGGAAAAAAAAAAAAAAAAAAAAAAAAAAATCAGGGTAATCGAAGTTATTGATATTCAATAGGCTTCTTCCCATTACTACATACCAACTACACACAAAATTTCAACTCTCTATCTCAATTTGTTTGGGATATAGAGCGTTTACAGACACACATACAACCACACATAGACGGACAACAAACTTTTCCTGTCTACAAATATGATTTTTGGAATCTCCAGTGTTTGAAACGCATAAATCCGTCATTTTTTTCTTTTTCTTTTCTTTCTTTCTTTTTTTTTTTTTTTTTCTTTTTTCAAAACGATTATAAGACCATCCTACTACGTACGATGGGTAAGTAAAAAATCGTCTGCATTTCAGTGTCCTTTATTTACATCCCTGTGACCAAATCCATGGAGATACATCTGGTCACAAGAAAGAAATAAAATTTTGAATAATCGGCCACTTAAAATCGATTTTATTCTTGATCAAATTCACATGAATTAAAGATAGCCTGTGACAATAGATCCTACTATATAGATATTCATTGAAAAATGACCATAACCTGCAAGACACACAAAAGCTTGAAGAGACAAAATATTCATAATTAGTTCATTTTTCATTCAAATCGTCTACAAATGGAAAAGGAATATGCAGAAGGGCGGGGGAAGAAGTTCCGTAATAATTATATAGAAGGCTGAGAGCAAAGAGCATCTCAGCATGGAACATATCTTGACAAAGTCTTCAGGCAAACAGTTTGAAAATTAATCTTTTAAAAAATTATGTAATTTTGTATCAAAATGCATGCTTTACCAACTCCGCAGCAAACATAATTAAGAATTCAGACTATCTTCCTTTAATCTTGTTCCATGTATATCTCTCAAACCATCACACACTAATCTTGACCTCTGGGGAGAAAAACGGTAAAAAAAAAAAAAAAAAAAAAAAAAAAAAAAAAAAAAAATATTAAAGCGAGCTCCTTGTGACCAAATCCATGAAGATATATCTAGTAGCAAGAAAGAAATAAAATTTTGTATAATCCGCCACTCTAAATCGATTTTATTCTTGATCAAATTCACATGAATTAAAGATAGCCCGTGACAATAGACCTACTATATAGATATTCATTGAAAAATGACAATAACCTGCAAGCCACACAAAAGCTTGAGAAGACAAAATATTCATAATAGTTCATTTTTCACGCAAATCGCCTACAAATGGAAAAGAAATATGCAAAGGGGCGGGGGAAGGAGTGTCCGCGTAATATCTATGTAGAAGGTAGATGAGAGCAAAAAGCATCTCAGCATGGAACATAGACAGTGTAATTACAAAGAAGACCGCCCGAAGTTACTTTTTTTTTAAAAACCTCAGTTCTTTCACACACCATCTGCCTCTAATACACAAAACACCTGCTGTTGGTTCTTACTCAAGAATTCTATGAATTTCGAGGGTACTTGGGTTGATCTTTCCTTTGATTCTTCCCCCCCCCCACCTTCACACCACAATCAAAGCAATGCGACGTACATATTTCAGAGAGAAACAAAGAGGGCAACTAACCAAGAGTCGCTGGGGACTTGACCCATTATACTCCTACACTGAATAACTATAAATTTGTCAGTTTTCTATTATTTTAATAAATTTCTGATAATGTTTGTGATACATTCACAAATTTAATAATGCTTTAGCTTTCATTAAAAAATACTACACTATATGGCCGAAGGTGACCGGTCACTTGCGATTTTAAGCATTTTGCTACAAATTGAAAAAATAAATAAATAAATAAATAAATAAATAAAATTAATATCTATGCATAACCCGGTCAAAAATTATCTGGCAAAAGCGTTCAAACTGTAGATTATGATTAAGTGGCTGTGGCTTATTGCAATAAACTATTGTGAGACTCCTTAGGTGTGGGTGCTTCTTTGTGGGCCAATGATTTCTCGGAGCAGTTCCATTTTTACGAAGACATTTTATTAGCAGGACATAACTTGAACAACACAACAAAACACGAAGAGGGACACAAAATCAATAACATTCAAATAATATTTTCGTTCTAGTTCCACATTAAATCCACTTACGGTCGAAGTAACCGGACCGCCCTTTTATCACACCTTCTCAGGTGGTGACCATTTCTCGTTCTACTAGTTTTCTCTCAGCTCCCAAGAGGGGGGGGGGGCGCTTGAGAACAAAGGTATGCGCTGGCATCACACCTCCCCCTTTCGAAGTTTTGATTTAGTCCCTATGACTAATCAAAATCTGGCTCATATCTATACATATTCAGTAATACACATCACTAGTGAAAATCAAAATTATATACTTACTTAAAACAAAGATAATAATAAAAAAAATATATCTAATATACTATGCAATATGACAACACTGTAATAATATGAAAACTTTAAAGTTCTAGAATGAAATGTCAAAGTTCAAAAGAAAAAAAATAAAAGAGTTCAAGAAATAACAAATAAAAGTTCAGTAGGTGACACAGGATCAGCATGGGAACGAATTCAGTGTCCTGGTGCATTTCAAACGGAAAGTTTCTTGGTCTAAGTCCAGTGTGATGCATACAGTCTACTCAGCGAATCGGCGTTACCATGGAGGTTCCACGTCGGTAGGAGATTTGGGCTTGAAATCTCTGCAATGCAAGAGCCCATCTTTGAAGACGCGCACTTTTAGAGGCACAATCAGACAAGAACTTCAAGGGATTGTGATCGCTTACGACAGTCACTTGCGATCCGTAAATGTAATGTTCAAACTTTTTCAAGGCGAAAATCACTGCATATGCTTCTTTCTCGATGGTGGCATATCTTTCTTGGCACTTAGACAATTTTTTGCTTAAGAAAGCGATGGGATGCTCTCTTCCATTTTCATCTTTTTGGGATAGGCAAGCACCTATCGCATATGAGGATGCATCTGCGTGAATAATAAAAGGTTTCTCAAAGTTTGGGGAATAACATATTGGCGTTTCGCTAATGGCCTGCTTCAGATCTTTGAAAGCTTTTTCACATGGCTCGGTCCATATAATTTCATTAGGTGCTCGTTTTTTGGTTAGTTCAATCAAGGGACGAGCTATTTCGGAAAATGTAGGAACATAGGATCTGTAATAAGATAGAAGACCTAAAAGGCTTCTGACATCTTTCTTCGATTTCGGAATTTCTAAGTTCTGGATCGCTGCTACTTTTTCTGGATCAGGAGCATGTATGCCAGATCCTACTACATGTCCTAGAAATTTGACTTGTGGTTTAGCAAACTCGCATTTTTTAAAGTTTACTGTAAATTTTGCTTCTTCGAGTGTGGTCAATACAGCATCTAAGTGTCTAAGATGATCAGACCAATTATCCGAAAAAATAATTACATCGTCTATATATGTTTCGGCATAATCTTTATGTTGGACAAGGGTACGGTTCATTGATCTTTGAAAGGTCGCGCTAGCATTCCGAAGCCCAAAAGGCATAACGACGAAGGAATACTGCCCTCGGTGTGTGACAAATGATGTCAAATGTTTGCAATCTTCACTTAACCGTATTTGCCAATAGCCTTTTAGTAAGTCTAACAGACTAATAAATTTCGCGGACGCTACTTTGAGTATCAGATCAGTTGCATTAGGCATAGGAAATGAATCAATTTCGGTTTGGGAATTTAAATATCGATAATCGACGCATAGTCCGATTGAGGAATCCTTTTTAGCTACGCAAACGATCGGGTGAGCATATTCGCTTTCTGAATGTTCGATAAGTCCTAAACTCAATAATTCCTCAATTTGCCTATCTACTTCACTTTTAAGTGCTTCTGGAATTCGGTACGGTTTTTGGCGTTTAGCTTGGCTATCTGGTTTCAATTTAATCCGATGTTCACCTACATTTGCAATTTTTGGGATACCCGATTGGAGATTCGAATGTTTGTGTAAAACATCAATAAGTTGTTTCCTTTCTTTATGTGTTAAATGGTCAAGGTGTAATTCCTTATCAAATTTATTCGGATCATGTTTAGTAATTTTCGGAACATTTTCAATTTCACCAAAATCAATATCGTCATCATATATAACTCCTATATGTGTCGTTTGAGCCTTTAATTCTCGGATTTTATTAGCGTGTAAGTGCCTTATACTATTGTCTGGTAATTGTACTAAATAACTATAGGGGGATTTCTTTTCGAGTATCGTAGCTGGGGCTGTCCATCTAGCATAAATTTTATGGTTACTGTCTGGAATTAATACAATAACTTGATCATTTGGTTTAAATTCTTTATGTCTAGCTGTCCTGTTATGATAATAAGCATACGCTCGCTGCTTATCCGTACAAGAAATTCCGGCATGTTCGGCGGCCTTTTCTAATTTCATTTTCAAATCGTTTAAATAATTGGTAACTGAGCCTAACTGACCAATTGGTAACGGTGTTTCATTAGTCCATGATGACTTTAATATGGAAAGAGGACCAGTTGGATGCCTACCGTATAACATCTGGAATGGACTAACACCTGTTATAGCATTTGGTACCTCTCGGTAAGCCCATAAAAGGAAGGGTATATGTTTATGCCAACTTCCGGCGTTTTCCCTTATAACATGGTGTATCATTCCTTTAAGGACACCATTCCATCTTTCAACTAAGCCATTGGATTGTGCGTAACCCGGAACGGAAAAACGCGGGGAGGTCCCTAAACGTTTCATAAATTCCTTCGTGAGAGCCGACGTAAAATTTCTACCCTGATCGCTAGCTATTAATTTGGGAATTCCAGTTCGTGAAAATATTTGTAAAAGGGCATCGCATGTAGTTTTAGCAAAAATGTTTCGTAAACAGACAGCATCCGGCCACCTCGTACATTGATCTATCGCGGTCAGTACGTATTTATATCCTCCACTGGCGGGTTCGATTGGACCAATTATGTCAGTGTTCATAATTTGCATAGTTTCATCAGGACGAGTAACTGGGGTTATAGGTACATTATCGAACCTATTTGTTTTCGCTCGAAGCTGACAGGATGAACATCTTTCGCAAAAATCGGTCACATCTTTCTTAATACTAGGCCAAAAAAAGGAATATTTTAACCTTTGCGTAGTTTTCTTTACCCTTAAATGACCACCCCAAGGACTTGAATGTGCTAACTCTAACAATTGCTTTCTACGTGGTTCGGGTACCAGTAATTGATGCACTGTTTCTCCCATTATTTTATCTCGGTGATACAAAAGATTATCATGAACAAAATAATTATTGCGATTATTATTAGCATCAATCCAACACTGCTTAAGTGATGCATCGTTTCTCTGCTCACATTTAAATTTTTCCGAATCATTCAAAAAATTATCAGTATTATTACTACGATCGGGATCCATGTTCTCGTTTGCATTTTCTATTTCAATTGGAACTAAATCTGTGGCAGCGCCGAATATGTCTGCCGTTCTAATTTCTTTCGTACAGGGCAAATTTACATTATTACAATCATTTATTGCACTGTCAGCTTCGGTACATTCACTTATATTATTCAATTCATTATATGCATTTAAAGACAATAATAGATCATTTATTAAATTATCAACCATCGCACATGTTATTACCATTTTTGGAAACACCTTACAACGTAAATTATCAGCCGCTAAACTTAGTGGAACATTTATTAATGGTGCTTTCAACTCATGCCCGAAAGCAGATTTAAGTATTATCGACCCGAAAGGATTTTTAAAATGTTCTGGTACGCACTCTGTTTTTATAATCGAAATTTGAGTTCCGCTGTCAATCACCCCTTGTAGTATTTTATTTTCTATTTCGACTTCTACCGTTTGAAGTGATTCGATTAATTTTCCCTTTCCCCGTGGCTGTTTTAAACCAAATAACACCTTCGAATTTACTCTTGCGATGAATGCGTCATTCGTATCACTTATTTCTTTTTTCTGTTTATTCTTTCCAAGTAAATAATTACAAATTGCGGTATTATGCGATTTGAAACAAAGCCTACATTTAGTTTTCACGGTACAATGTTTAATTAAATGGCGGCCCCTTAAGCAGGCGTAGCATCTGCCTTCACTTTTTAATTTATTTTTTCTTTCCTCAACTGAATATTTGTCGCAATTCTCTGATAAATGACTAAGCGAATTACAAAAAACACAAATATTTTCATCAACTTCGACATGAGTTAGATTGGCCTTGAATTTATTGCTTTTTTGTTTCATTTCAGGTAACAAATCTAGTGGATATTCTTTCGTTCTCGAATCGAAAGCATTAATTAGATGATTCTGTTTTTCGCGCGCTTCCAATTCAGTTCGGATGAAAGATAATAATTTATCAATACTATACTGCGATTGTTCGGGGCTTTTAATACATTCTTTTTCAAAGCTAAGTGACAAGCTGTAGGGTAAACTTTTTAATATTATTGGTGTTAAAACAGAGTCAAAGCTATTTGATTCAATCTCTAAGGATTTTAAGCTGCGTATTTGCGTTTGAATCGTGTCATATAGTTTTCTTAAACCGATTATATCATTTTGCTTTGTAACAGGTCGTAAAGTTAAAAGAGTTTTAATGTGACTGGATACGATTAAATCTGTTCTCCCAAATTGACTTTTTAAAACATCAATTGCTTCCAAATAATTTTTATCGGATAAAGCGAAACCAGAAACCGCGTTATATGCATTCCCGCCTAAATAACTTAACAGATAATTCATTTTTTCTACGTTCGAGAGTTGTTCGTTATCGTGTACCGCTATTTTAAAAGAATTCCAGAAATTCTGAAAAAGGGTTACGTCTCCATAATATTTTTCAATTTTAAGCGTTGGAAGCTTAATTGTAATTGTAATCGCGTCTACGGGTTTGTTCTCGTTGTTTATAATGGGGGATTCTTTTTTATTGTTTTGTTTTCCTTCTTTCAGTTTTTTGTTGATTCTGAACCTCCATAAATTAATCTTATCATGATATTCTGCCGACGCTTTCACATCTTTTTCTATTTCGTTTAAATCGTCTAACAAATTAAAAATTTCCTTATCATCCGATTTTAAATCGCACCCTTTTTGTTCTAATTGGGCGAGATTCTCTTCTAATTCATCTAAATCGGGTGGGTCTGCTATAAATAGTTCTTCGATTTTCTTAATTATAGAGGTAATCGCGGATTTAGTGACCCCACGAGTTTTTTTAATTTTAGCAATTTTATCAGCCATATTCAGAATAATAATTAAAATGTCTTACCTGAGTTATAAAATCGATTCTCCGAATTATTCAAACTCACGAGGGTAGTTATACTATGATGCTGTAGATACACACTCGAGGAAGTTAGGCCCACACATCCCTCTATCTGACGCCAATGTGAGACTCCTTAGGTGTGGGTGCTTCTTTGTGGGCCAATGATTTCTCGGAGCAGTTCCATTTTTACGAAGACATTTTATTAGCAGGACATAACTTGAACAACACAACAAAACACGAAGAGGGACACAAAATCAATAACATTCAAATAATATTTTCGTTCTAGTTCCACATTAAATCCACTTACGGTCGAAGTAACCGGACCGCCCTTTTATCACACCTTCTCAGGTGGTGACCATTTCTCGTTCTACTAGTTTTCTCTCAGCTCCCAAGAGGGGGCGCTACAAGACAAGAGGGGGGGGGGCGCTTGAGAACAAAGGTATGCGCTGGCATCACAACTATGTTCATTTTAATGAGGATAGCATGTATACACATAGAAAAATTAATATTTTCTATAAAAACGGTCCCAAATTTTGACAGGTATTTTTGCTGATAATTTACAGAGTTCTTAATATAAAAGAAAATTTCTTTTCAGAAAATATGACAAATAATATTATACAAAATACCCTGTAATTAGAATTGAAAAAGAATAAAAATTGTATGAAAGATGGGCAGGTTTACTGAATATTGTTTCACTGTGCAAGCTTGAATGCAGTCAAAATATAGTGTCCATAATATGTTAGCTAAATGCATAAAGCAACTTTTCTGAAAAACATAGCTTGAAAATTCTGAAAATGAACGTCGATAGATTAGGCTCAAAATCCATTGTTCCCAAAACGTAGCAAAAAGTATCCAAATATAGTAAGTAGTACGTACAATATTCTATATGCTATATTGACACTAATCAGCGAATACATGGATAAAACCCCTCATCTTTTTGCTTCATTTGGGGAACAACGAATTTTAAGCTTTTTCTATTTAAGATAATTTTCAAAATTGTCGAGCAATGTGTTTGAAATTTTTACAAAAGTTGTTCTGTGCATTTAGCTAACATTATATTTTGATTGTATTTGTGCGTGCGCAGACATACATTATTTAGTCAACTTACTCCTTTTTCATACAATTTTTATCATTTTTAATTTCGATTAAGGATATTATGTACAATGTTGCTTGTCAAATTTTCTAAAAAAGAAATTTTTTTTTATTATTATTAAGAACTCTGCACATTATAAACAGAAAACCTGGCAAAATTTGGGATTGTTTTTATGAAAACCTTAATTTCTCTACGAGATTACATGCTATCCTCATAAAAATGAACACAGTTTATTAAAATAAACCATACTTAATCATAATCTACAGTTTGAACGCTTAGGCTACATTAGTTTTGAAAGGGTTATCCTAATGATGGGTGATAGCGAGATGATTTTATCGATTTGTATGGGCATCTCGATAACTTTCGATTGTGCCAGTTTGCAAATGCTTTCATACTATACCCGATTCGACGTTATCAAGACTCGTCTGCGGATGAACTGGAATGAGTCGGCATTAATAAAGACACGGTGGATCCGCTCGCTAGTGGGACCCTCCTTTAATCGGGGTCTCTAATTTATGTCTAGTCTTGTAATATAAAATCTCGAACTGGCTCCCCGCTGTATACGGCAACGTATAGCAAACGCGGTGTGCACAAACAAAAAATCTTATAAAAAAAAAATCTCTAACTGAACGAATCTCTGACCTGATCCTTGGGAAGGGGGGTTAAAGGAGGGGAGAGGAACATACGATATGCATAATATGAATAAGTGAGCATAGGGTTTTCCAAAGATATATCACATAAGGAGTATTGGCAAAATTTAGAAAAGATCCCCTGGGAGAGCAAAGTGGAGTGAGGTTCGCTGAAGATGTATAACTTCAGAAAGTAGTCACAGGCATTTTCAACCATAAGCCATCTGAAGGGGGCATCGATCTAAATTTATAAAATGCCAGAAAACTGTTTCTCTTCCCCCGAGGGAACCAAATTCGGACGGGGGGGGGGGAAGAAAATCTCATAATATGAAAGAGTAATCCAAGATCTTCGCGATGATATGCTACATGACGGGTCCAAAAATGTTTAAAAATTATCCCCCTCCGTCCCCTTGGGCCCACCCTTTCGCTCCAAATTCCTGCAGCCCGCACTTTAATTTTTTTTACATTTGATAAATATATTTACCAAAAGGCTCGATCAAAAAACCACACATAAAATTATATATATTGTAGAAATCATTTTACGGTTATAAAAATGTGCTAGTCTCCATTCCATCCCTTTCTTTGAAATTTTTTAAAAATAAATAATATTTATCGGAAGGTTCCAGGTATGTGACAGCTTGCTAAAGCTAAATTACGAGAAATTTTAAAAAGTAGTGCCTCATTTCACAATTTATTGTCATATTCTCGTGCCTCGTTCTCAATCTTATTCTTCGATAAATTTTGCACAAAAGTTTCTCGATAATCTCTGTTCTCTGCCGAATCATCGAGGAGTCGCAGTATCGAAAAGGAAATTCATCGGACAGCCACAAGTCGCTCCAGGTACCGCAGTCATCGATGTAGAACATTATCGAAGGAAGAAATCATCGAGGAGTCCCAAGTTGCCGCAATCATCGAGGAGTCCCAAGTTGCCGCAATCATCGAGGTAGAAAATCATCGCGAAGCAACAAGTCGCTCGAGGTGCCGGAGTCATCGTATTGGAAATCATCGAGAAAAGATTTGCTGAAATGCGAGATATATCAAAAAGTTCTTGGATAATTCTTTCACTTTATGAATCGTTCTCCTCTTGGAGTTGTATTTTAAGAAGGGAGCCGGAGGAAGTCGGAGCGATAAGGGGGTGAACATTTTAAATGGTAGTTATTTCCACAATGAATGTCATTTTAGATGTGGTTTTTTGATAGTGCCCGCCGGTAAATATTATTTATTAAATATAAACATTTTAAAGTGAAGGCTGTGTGATATTCGGGTGCATTCTGGAAAGAAAAAGTAAACCCACGGATGAGAAATAAATTCCAAACTTTTCTTTGGACCCGCCATGTGATATACCGTCGGAAAGCTCTTTGATAATTCTTGCATATTATGAATCTTTCTCCTATGAGAGTTGCATTTTACGAAGGGGTTGTGTGGAAGGGCAGAGCAATATGAGGGGGTGAAGTTTTTAAATCGCAGTTATTTCCACAATAAATGTCATTTTAAGTGTGGGGTTTTTTATGAAGCTCTCCGGTAAATATTATTTATCAAATACAAAAATTTTAAAGTGGAGACTGCGTGATTTCCGGGTGTAGTCTGGGAAGAAAAGGTAAATCCACGGCCACGGGTGAGGATTAATTTTCAAACTTTTTCTTAGATCCGTCATGTCATATATATCATCAGAAAGTTTTCGTACCACTCTTTCATATTATGAAACTTTCTTCTTCCTTCCCAACTTGGCAACCTTGTAGAGGTACTTTTCAAACTTTATTCAAATCGAAATGTTTTTATCATTTTAGATTCGATTTTTTTACGAAGACTTTCGATATATAATTTATAATGTATGAAAATTTCAAACAGAGGAAGACTCTTTTTGAAAGAGGACTCTCGTTTTTTTAGGACTTTCTTTTGAAGAGGACTTTCTCTTTTTAGTTAGAAGTTAACGATTTTTTGAAGTCGGTTAATCAAAAGTATTATACAGAAAATATTATTGTAAAACATACACGTTTGTCAGGAGTGGGGTTCGAACACGCGATCTCTTTCTTCAAGAAGCAGAGGTTAAATCAGGCGCCTTAGACCTCCGGACATTCTGTCCACACTCTCTTCATCGAACTTATTCAACACTTTTAATTAGCGAAAAATCACTAACTATTAGTTTTTGCCTAGTTACTAAAAAAGGACTGAATAAATTTCGATGAAATATGAATCTAAACCATTCTCGAATCCACTGGAACACACACACAAAATTTCATTAAAATCGGTCCAGTCATTTAAGAGGAGTTCAAAAGGAGGAGTGGCAAACACACGCACAGAAGATTCATATATATAAAGATTAGCAGTGGATATTTAATTTTAATTTTTAAATTGGTTTGGCTGGCACCGACTTCAGAAAATCAAATAAATGTACGTAAATACGCACGATAAACAGTATGCTCTTAATTTAGTTTCTTATT
This sequence comes from Maratus speculifer, assembly GCA_964019185.1. Taxonomy (NCBI): domain Eukaryota; kingdom Metazoa; phylum Arthropoda; class Arachnida; order Araneae; family Salticidae; genus Maratus; species Maratus speculifer. Next base: position 220,497,186 of record OZ025297.1, on the reverse strand, counting down.
ACAATTATGTAAGGAAATTATTTTTCACTCTTCAGTATTTTTTGAAGTCGGTTCAATTTTTGATAGAAAATTTTATTTTTCTCTTTTTAGTTAAAAGTTAACGTTTTTTTGAAGTCGGTTAATCAAAATTATAATACAGGAAATATTATTGTAAAGCATACACGTTTGTCAGGAGTGGGGTTCGTACACGCGATCTCTTTCTTCAAGAAGCAGAGGTTAAATCAGGCGCCTTAGACCTCCGGACATTCTGTCCACACTCTCTTCATCGAACTTATTCAACACTTTTAATTAGCGAAAAATCACTAACTATTATTTTTTGCCTAGTTACTAAAAAAGGACTGAATAAATTTCGATGAAATGTGAATCTAAACCATTCTCGAATCCACTGAAACACACACACAAAATTTCATTCAAATCGGTCCAGTCATTTAGGAGGAGTTCAAAAGGAGGAGTGGCAAACACACACACAGAAGATTTATATATATAAAGATTAGCATTGGATATTAAATTTTAATTTTTAAATTGGTTTGGCTGGCACCGACTTCAGAAAATCAAATAAATGTACGTAAATATAGTAATACGCACGATAAACACTATGCTCTTAATTTAGTTTCTTATTACAATTATGTAAGGAAATTATTTTTCACTCTTCAGTATTTTTTGAAGTCGGTTCAATTTTTGATAGAAAATTTTATTTTTCTCTTTTTAGTTAAAAGTTAACGATTTTCTAAAGTCGTTTAATCAAAATTATAATACAGGAAATATTATTGTAAAGCATACACGCTTGTCAGGATTGGGGTTCGAACACGCGATCTCATTCTTGAAGAAGCAGAGCTTAAATCTGGCGCATTAGATCGCTCGGACATTCCGTCCACACTCCATTTATCGAACTTATTCAACACTTTTAATTAACGAAAAACCACTAACTATTAATTTTTGCCTAATTACTAAAAAAGGACTGAATAAATTTCGATGAAATGTGAATCTAAATCATTCTCGAATCCATTGGAACACACACACAAAATTTCATTCAAATCGGTCCAGTCATTTAGGAGGAGTTCGATGACAAACACACGCACAGAAAATTTATATATATAAAGATTAGCATTGGATATTTAATTTTAATTTTAAAATTGGTTTGGGCTGGCACCGACTCCAGAAAATCAAATAAATGCACGTAAATATAGTAATACGCACGATAAACACTACGCTCTTAATTTAATTTCTTATTACAATTATGTAAGGAAATTATTTTTCACTCTTCAGTATTTTTTGAAGTTGGTTCAATTTTTGATAGAAAAGTTAATATTTCTCTTTTTAGTTAAAAGTTAACGATTTTTTGAAGTCGGTTAATCAAAATTATAATACAGGAAATATTATTGTAAAGCATACACGTTTGTCAGGATTGGGGTTCGAACACGCGATCTCATTCTTGAAGAAGCAGAGCTTAAATCTGACGCCTTAGACCGCTCGGACATTCCGTCCACACTCCATTTATCGAACTTATTCAACACTTTTAATTAGCGAAAAATCACTAACTATTAGTTTTTGCCTAATTACTAAAAAAGTACTGAATAAATTTCGATGAAATGTGAATCTAAACCATTCTCGAATCCACTGGAACACACACACAAAATTTCATAAAAATTCGTCCAGTCATATAGGAGGAGTTCAGTGACAAACACACGCACAGAAGATTTATATATACAAAGATTTTGATCACGTTTAGTATCTTTTTAGTTCATGTTCTTACCACCTGGGATGTTTTTAATTTTTTTCTTTGGCTAATTTGTTACTAATTGTCGAAAAATTCTAATTTTTGATATTTAAACTCCCCTTACCATTTCTTACCTACTCGTAACTTTTCAACTTTTTTCAACCAGGGGACGCCGTTATGATTTTTCCATTATTGTGGCTCCATTATAGTCTCCTGTCGGTTTGTTGCTGTTTTTTAATTTCATCTGTTTTCACTAAAATCTGCTTTATAAACATGCAAAAACAATGATTTTAATAATCAATTGTAAAACATCTCGATTAAAGACTCTCGAAATTAATCGATGACTTTATCGATTGTGTTTTTTTACGATTACGATTTTTATGGATAGGTAAATTTTCGAGAATCGCTCATCAATAGGTGATCCAAAAGATATTCGTTTCCTTTTCAATTTATTCATGGTCCATTTTATGATAGTTAAAGTACGTATCGAGTTATAAGCAATTTTGATCACGGGATCACTCGTTTTTCTCCCTTTATTGACTGGTTTATCTGTTTCATCGTGAAATAAGATTCAAAACACCAACTTAGACGGTTTGTCCTGAAAAACTTATTATGTTACCCCCCCTCCCCCCCAAAAAAGTGTGTTGTTTTGAACAACATCTGCTAGTTTCAGGCTTTTCTGAACAAAAATAAATTATGTCATAAATAGAGATGGGAAATATAGTTATTTTTGGTTAACAGGTTACATCGTTCCACACATTCACAAGTAACAGGTTTCAGCAACCTGTTATTTTTGTAATGTATAACTAATCGATGAGACTATGCTGTCAACAGACATTTTAATTAGAGGGCCGTTAAATAAGGTATGTTGAATAATTTTGATACATAAATATCGATGCTGTTTTAGTTCAGATAAACCTGCGCCTTTAAAATCAACATACAGTTAAAATTTTAATTTTTGCAAGACAAAAACTTAGTTAGTTGTGATACTTTACATTTGTTAAAACACATAAAAACTTTTTCTAAATAAAAGTTATAGTAGACTTACCGAACACTGTATAAAATATGTAGTTTCTTAACAATTTAAAAAATAATTATTTTAATGTAAATTAATATTTATATGATGCAGAAGAAAGTTTACAGCATTTTGCAATTGTTACAATGACTCCAAAATTGACGGTTTACAAATTAATTTTTTCTAAACTATCAGAAATATCCTCCATAAAAATAACACCGTTTTAACAATGCGATTTGTTCAAAAAATAAAATTGATCTTCATTCGTTAGCACCTTGATTTGAAGTTCGAATTTTGACTTCCCCGAATCAATATCTGTCAACGCATATTCAAAGCTTATCCCACAAGAGCACGAAACATTACTTGTATATTTTTAATCAAATGTCATTCAGCCCACAAATTTCGTATGTGCAAGTACGTATTTAAAATCCCCTCCCCAAAACTTGTAACAGGCCAAAAAATGACGTTGGTAGTATAAAATTGGCACCCTATAAATTTCCGCGTCCGTCGGGACCGCCCCCGTTCCCATCCCTTTTCGAATGGCTCTGTTCTCACCAGGCTATTTTTCTTCTTCTTCTTTTTTTTTTTTTTCGGTAAAATACAGTTACAAAAATAATGTTTTCCAGCTCGTATTTTCTAACGACGCAATATTTACAAAATAATAATGATAAAAAAAAAACAGTAATAAACATTTTATTAAATAAAAATCATAGCGCCAGAATACTCCCCCCCCTTCCCCAAATACCATGAGTACATAGTAATATCCCTTTTAAATATTCAAACTCAAAGATTGCCACCGTTTTACCCATCTAACTACATCAATGAAAGATTATGTCCCGTGCCCGAGCGATAAAACAGCTTTCTATCAACAATTAAATCCGTAAATATCTTTAATTCTGTTTTTCAAACAGATTCCTTCCCATTAAAAATATGACCAAAGATGGCCGACATTACCTCCTTGCTTTTTAATAATCTGCAAGCGTCACACACTAACTTTACGTACTTTAGAATAAAAACACATTTTTCCCTCATTTCATTTTCAGTATTCTACCTATTTGTTTGATAAAAGCAATTTTCATTATTCCATCTGTTTTTTTTTTTTTTTTGTTGTTGTTGTTTTCAATAAATGCTGTTTTCGTTATTCTAAAAACTGATTCTATTGCTTTAAACTTTGTAACTGTAAGCGTTATAAAAAATTCAAACGATAATATATATTCTGTGAAGAATCGAAGCCAGATGTTTTTAAATATTCATAGAATAATCAACAACGAATAGCTTTTGAGAGATTTTATCACGAACTTTTGAGACAGCAAAAGGACAAAAATTTCCTATGATTGGTTTCCTTGATTAGACCAAAAGGATTTTTAATGTCTTGGGCAATGCAAAAGGAAAATGGCTCCTATGATTGGCTTCCTTGATTAGACCAAAAAGATTTTTAATGTCTTGGAATCGTAGATCGACAGTGACGCGTCAAAAAGAAAGTTTCATAGGGTTTTTTTGTGCGTCGGAATTTTCTTTTTTTCTTTCTCTGTCTCAAAAGCGTATTAATGTAGTTGGGGATTTTTGTTTTCTGCAGTAATAGAAATTCTTTGCCTAAGAATTCAAATAGATTTATAAGTTGGATTTTTTTTTAATAATAACTAAACTTTTATTAATTTATAAATATGTATTCCTAAAATGATTTTCAGCTTACTATTTGTTTCTTCTTTTTAAAATGCTTATCATACGAGGCGTTCCAAAATTAACAGGGACTTTTTGGTAATCTGTTATTGAATAATAAGTTTTTGGTTAATATTACGAATATTTATCCTGTTATGTTAAATAATGCCCATCTCTAGTCACAAAGTTGCCCCTTTTTTTTTTTTTAAGAACACACTTAATATTGTTCTCATCTGCTTTGCTCAATAAGCGCAAAATTTTGGCATATTTACAAACTCAATTTTCAAAAGAAAGATATAATGTTGGAAGGCCTAACTATGGAAGCGATTTCGAAGCGAACTTTGTTTTCCATTTTATGATAACTAAATTACCTATCAATTTATATGCGATTTCGATCTCGTAATCACGCGTTTTTCTCCATTTGTAAAGCTGCTATCAGATTCACAAACTTTTCAGCCGATTTTAAACCCAACTTTTTCCCGTTCAAAGGAAGAAAAAAGTTACAATTGTCATGGCTAAAGTCGGAGGAAATCCAATACTACTTACTACCAGCCGTTAATATTTATCGCTTATGTCTGATTGGTTTAAATATTGAAAGTTGGAGAAAAAAAGTCTCGGATAGCGAAGACCTTTTATGAAACTGAGGAGAAAAATTTAGGGGATTTTGTTGTGTGCTATCACACTGGGTGCTGAGACAATATTTCGCGAAAAGGTGGAGGAAATCAAGTGCTTACTCAAAAATTGCTCTGTTGGTGAATCTGATAGCAGCTTAACAATGGTTTTTCTGCTTTCGTCGGGAAATGTGGTTTCAAAACACCAACTTTGACGGCTTGTTAGAAAAAAAAACTTATTACGTTTGCAAAAGGAAAAAAAAAAGTAGTTTCTAAACAACAACACATGCTAGTTTCATGCATATCCGAACGAAAATAAATTTAAACTTAAGCCACAAAATTGCTCTCAAATCCAAAAGGACAACTTTATAAGATAAATTTTAATTTGCTTAAATATCGACACTGTCAAAATAAGACACAACGATGAGAAGCATTTTAAAGCAACATCCTACCATTGAAATCAATTACTGAGGCATTTTAAAAGATTAACAACGATTCAACCAAACATAAGACCAGATATCATTTGTGTCATTTTATAACCTACAACAAGCTCAAATGAGTGATTCATACGAAGCTAAACCCGGAACATTCTCACATAACATAAGTAACAAGTGTCGAATGTTTTTAGTTTTTAAGAATATACTTTTATAAGAGACAAGCTGAGTGACAAGTAAAGAAAAAAAAATAATAAGATAAGATTTTAAAACGAATGATAGTTTAATCATTAAATTTTGCGCTTTTAAATTAGGCACCGATTTTTGAGTAAATTATGAGAATAATTTTAAAAGAAAATTTGATTTATCATTTTAAATAAATCATAAGCTTACGGATAATAATAAAAAGGCCGATTAGAAAAATTCCACACCAAATATTATATCAACTATAGATTTTTGAAAAATAGAATAATAAAAAAAAACTATTAATACTTGATATTTTGAATATGAATTTAGAATTTTAATATTTTAGAAAAAAAATAATAAAGACTTTTTGATATTGAATGTCATACGCTAACGCATACTATAAATTAATGCTACGAATGTAACATGTAAGAATTTTACACGAATGCTATCTCGCTTTTTAATTTTTATATTTTTAAATTGTGATATCACTCAATTTTCGAAAAAGTCAATTTTTATCTATTTTTGACTTTAATCTTGCAAAACTGGCATGCATAGATGGTTTTAAAAATCGCTATATGTATTTATTCTGAAGTAGCAATTTCAAAATTACTACAAAAAACAAAAAATGAGTGTGTTTAGATAGTTTCTGAACAACTCCTGCTAGTTTCATGCATTTTCGAACAAAAATAAATTAAAACTTAAGTCACAAAGTTGCCCTTTTTCATTTAAGAACACCCTTAAGGTTGTTCTCAAATCCAAAAAGGCATGAGATAAATTTTTAATTCCCTTAAATATCAGAGCTATAAAAATAAGACGCAACGGAGAAAAGCATTTTAAAGGAATTGCCTACCATTGAAATCAATTACTGAGACATTTTAAAAGATTAACAACGATTCAACCAAACATAGGACCAGATATCATTTGTGTTACTTTATTACCTACAACAAGCTCAAATGAGTGATTCATACGAAGCTAAACCCGGAACATTTTGTCATAACATAAGCAACAAGTTTCGAATGTTTTGAGTTTTTACGAATATACTTTATGGGAGACAAGTTGAGTGACAATTAAAATGATAACAATAATAATAACCGGGGGGGGGGGGGGATTTTTAAAGGAATGATACTTTAATCCGTAAGACTTTACGCTTTTAAATTCGGCACCGATTTTTGAGTCGATTATGAGAAAACTGTGACGAATAATTTAAAAAGAAAATTTGATTTATCATATTAAATAAATCATAGTCTTACGAAAAATAGTAAAAGAATTACAGTCACAGCAAAAAAAACAAAAAAAAAAAAACTTGACACTTGCGATTTTAGACGTTTTGTTAAATATCTAAAAATATACATGAGGAATAACTCTGAAACTCCAGATTATATAAACAAATTAGTACAAGTCATATTTTCGCGAAAAGTTTTATCTAAAATTCAATAGGAGACCGTCAGCAAATTGAAAAATAATGAATATCTTTTGAATAACCCTGTCAAAACTAATGTAGCAAAAACGTTCAAACTACAGAATTTGATTAAGTGGCTTATGGTAATAAACTATGTTCATTTTTATGCGGATAGCATGTGTATTCGTTGAGAAATAAAGGTTTTTATAAAAACAGTTCCAAATTTTGCAAAGTTTTTTGCTTATAATTTGCAAATTTATAAATATAAAACAATGTTCTTTTCACAAAATATAAGACACAATATTGTACATAATACCCTGTAATCAAAATCACAAAAATATTAATAATTGTATGAAAATTGAGCAGGTTTACTAAATAAATTTTTACTGCGCATGCGTCAACTCTATAAAAAATTTCATTTGCATATTGTGTTAGCTAAGTGTCTAAAGCAACTTTTGTTAAAATTTCACATTCATAGCTTGAAAATTCTGAAAATTATCGTCGAAAGGATAAGATCGAAATCCGATATTCCCAAAATGAAACAAAAACATGAGGGGCTGTATCCATATTCCATTGATTAGATTCTACACAGTATTGCATGTTCTGCTTATTTGGATACAGCTCCTCATCTTTTTGCTTCATTTCGGGAATAACGAATTTACATCTTATTCTTTCGACTATAATTTTCAGAACTTTTAAGCTATGACTGTGAAATTTTAACAAAAGTTGCTTTAGACACTTAGCTAACACAATATGCAAATGAAATTTTTATAGAGCTGACGCAGGCGCAGTGAAAATTTATTTTGTAAACCTGCTCATTTTTCATACAATTATTAATATTTTTCATTTTGATTAGGGTATTATGCACAATGTAGTTTCTCACATTTTTGGAAAAAAAAATTGTTTTATATTAAGAACTCTGCAAATTATAAACAAAAAACTTTGCAAAATTTGGGACCGTTTTTATAAAAACGTTAATTTCTCTACGGGTATACATGCTATCCGCATATAAATGAACACAGTTTATTACCATAAACCAGTTAATTAAAATCTGCAGTTTGAACGCTTTTGCTACATTAATTTTGACAGGGTGATTCAAAAGATATTCGTTATTTTTCAATTTGTTGACGTTCCCCTATTGGATTTTGGAGAAAAATATTCACAAAAATATATGATTTGTACTATTTTGTTTATATATCTGGAGTTTCAGAATAATTCTTTATGTATATTTCGAGATATTTAACAAAATGTCTAAAATCGCAAGTGTCAAGATTTTTTTTTTTTTTTTTTTTTTTTTCTGTGACTGTATAATTTTATACCGAATGTTATTTCACTTATAGTATTTTGAGGGAAAAAAAAAAAAAATCTGTAATATTTGATATTTTGAATATGAATTTAAAATTTTTATATTTAGAGAAAAAAAAAACTTTTTATATTAATTACCATAAGCTTACTTATTACTGTTACTAATTTAACATGTAAAAATTTTACACAAATGGTGATTCGCTAGTTACAAAAATACAACGCATCTAGAAAATTAGGGAATAATGTATATATATATTTCTTGGAAAAAATATATCTTTACGCCTCCTTTATAATTCATGAAGATAACATTGCATTTTTGTTACGAGTATTTCGTTCATGTTAATCAAAAATGAGTACGTAAAGTTATTTTTTAATACACCATGAGATCAAGAACGAATACATAACATATTTGAATACATCCACGGAACCAAAAGTGAATAAATGTATTTCTTAATTTTGAGTACATCTTAATCGGAGTTATTTTCAGTGTGTGGCATATTTAAAATTGAGTACTTTTTACTCAATTTTGAGGATTAATTCTTTTATTAATTTGCTTAGTAAAAACATGAGGCTCTTGTTATATTAAGCCTGTTTTCAGTTGCTTTAAGAATATTAGTCAGAATATCCGGTAATTTTTAAGAGTTGCTTGTTTGTAAAAGCTTAAAAAAAATCCTGTTGGTACTCATGAATTTATTATGCCTGAAATTATCAACACTATAAAAGTAAGACGCAACGAAGAGAAGCATTTTGAAGCAATTGCCTACCATTGAAATCAATTACTGAGACATTTTAAAAGATTAACAACGATTCAACCAAACATAGGACCAGATATCATTTGTGTTACTTTATTACCTACAACAAGCTCAAATGAGTGATGAATACGAAGCTAAACCCGGAACATTTTGTCATAACATAAGCAACAAGTTTCGAATGTTTTGAGTTTTTAGAGGAATATACTTTTATGAGAAACAAGCTAAGTGACAATTAGAATAATAATAATAATAATAATAACCGCAAGGATTTTAAAACGAATGATACTTTAATCATTAAGATTTTGCGCTTTTAAATTAGGCAACGATTTTTGAGTCGATTATAAGAATAATTTTAAAAGAAAATTTGATTTATCATTTTAAATAAATCATAACCTTACAAATAATAATAAAAAAAATAATAATAATTTTATACTGTGTGTTTTTTTCGCTTGTAGTATTTTGAGAGAAAAAAAACTATAATGTTTGATATTTTGAATATGAATTTAGAATTTTAATATTTCAGAACAGAAAAAAACAGACTTTTTGACATTAAATGTCACAAGTTTACCAAATAATGCTACTAATTAAACATGTAAGAATTTTACACGAATGCCACTTTGCTATTTATAAGAAAACAATACATCTTAAAAATTAGGGAATAATATATATATATATCTCCTTGGAAATAAATATATCTTATGCCTCTTTTATAATTCGTAACGACAACACTTATATTGTTGTTACGAGTGCTTTGGTCATGTTAATCAGAAATGAATGCATAAAAAGTTAATTTTTTAATATATTCATGAGATCAAGAAAGTACATAACGGTTCATAGTTGAACATATCCATAGAATTAAAAGTGAGTAAATGTATTTCTTAATTTTTAGTACATCTGAATCGGAGTTTTTTTCAGTGTCTGAAATACTTAAAATTAAAGGCATTTTACACAATTATTATTATTATAATTATTATTATTATTTTAAATTTATTTAGTAAAAACGTGACGCTTTTGTTATATTAAGTCTGTGTTCAAGAGTATTCAGTATAACAGTCAGAATTTCTGGTAATATTTAAGAATTGTTTGTTTGTAAAAGATTTTTTAAAAACTCCTGTTAGTATCCATGAACTTATTATGCATGAAATTATCAACACAATAAAAGTAAGACGCAACGAATAGAAGGATTTTAAAACAATTGTCTACCATTGAAATCAATTACTGAGGCATTTTAAAAGGTTAACAACGATTCAAACAAACATAAGACCAGATATCATTTGTGTTATTTTATAACCTACAACAAGCTTAACTGAGCGATTCATACGAAGCTAACCCGGAACATTCTCGCATAACACAAGTAACAAGTCTCGAATGTTTTTAGTTTTTACTAATATACTTTTATAAGAGACAAGCTGAGTGACAAGTAAAGAAAAAAAAAAAAATAATAAGCTAAAATTTTAAAACGGATGATATTTTAATCATTAAGATTTTCTGCTTTTAAATTAGGCACCGATTTTTGAGTAGATTATTAGAATAATTTTAAAAGAGAATTTGATTTATCATTTTAAATAAATCATAAGTTTACGGATAATAATAAAAAGGCTAGAATTTCATACCGAATGTTATTCAGTTATAGAGATTCTCGTATTTAAAAAAAAAAGAAAATCCTAATACTATTTGATATTTTGAAAATGAATTTAAATTTTTAATATTTTAGAAAAAGAAAAAGAGAAAAAACAACTTTTTGATATTGAATGTCATACGCTTACCAATTAATGCTACAAATATAACATGTAAGAATTTTACACGAATGCTATCTCGATATTAAATTTTTACATTTTTAAGTTGTGGAATCTCTTTAATATTTGAAAAAGTCTATTTTTATCTATTTTTGACTTTAATCTTGCAAAACTGGCATGCACATATGGTTTTAAAAATCGGTATATGTATTTATTTTAAAATAGCAATTTCAGAATTATTTAAAAAAAATCGATTTAATATATCTTTCAAATATTATATCTCTCAAAATATACACGTATTGCACGAACAAGACAAAAAATTTCGTTAATTATATAGGGGGATTCAATATAAGTCGTGTTCACTAAAGTGGGGTTTAACTGTATTATATAAATACCGATTATTTTGAAAGGCAATCATTACACTAGTTTACACGGTTTTTATACCCCAGCTAAAAGTTGTTAATTTGTTGATTATTTAGATAGAGTTTTCCAGAAAAAATAATAATAAAATTCTGTCACGTCTGGTTTAAGAAATATTTATTTTCTTAACTGGATTACATAATTTTGGTATTATTATAAAAAAAATCAAAAATGGCTAATTTTTGCCTTCTTTTTACAGTTATCTGGATCAGTTTCTCTTTTACTCGACCAACAGTAATCCCCTAGTATGTTTTTATCCCAAAATCCCTGATGAATCCCCTTCAAAAACCTTTAAATCTTGATGAAAACATTCCCCTTGTTCGTCACTTTTCGTAACACAAAAGTAACAATCATTTTCATGATTACTAGGTTCTCTCTATAGCACTAGTGAACCAAATGGAAGGTGTACGTTTTCTCCTGATGACCACTGGAGTAAAACGATTCCACAGCTTTCGCAAAACACATGAAGCACCCACTTTTTATCTTGGTTTGCAACAGGAAATCCAAAGTAACGAATCTACAGTGGATCTTCTTTTTTAAAAAAATATAAACTGTCCACAAACATAGCAAAAACGATCAGAACTTTGTTTACACTTTCAACTCGACATTAATTCAATCCGAAACAAAATATTTGTTGTTTGAAACGAACGAATGAATATTAAACTGTCGTCACCACGTTGGGTAGTTAAAAAAAATAACAATTGACTGTAGAAAGAAAACTGTGACGTGATAGAATATTTCTGCTGACACTTTTAGGTTTAAGGAAGGTAGACTAATATATTTACATATATTTCTTACTAGATATAAAAAAAAAAGTTAAAATTTGTAAACTAGTGTTATCATTAGGGTAATAAAAATATAAAACAATCATATGTAAAAGAAGTATAAAAATATTTTTATTATTTTGGCAGTAGTACATACAAATGCATTTTTTAAAAAATCATCCATCAAGTTCAAAAACACATTATTAAGTACAAGTTACAGAATATAAAAAATACTGGATTATATATATTTATGCATTATGTATGCATAACAATATAAGTTCTCAAGAGCATAGTAACGTGATTTAAATATCAACAAAATTATCTATGAACATTAAGGTACAACATAATATATATTAACTTCCGACTTTTTTTTTTCCAAATTAAGTACATATATTTTATACAAGAAATTTAATTTAATAAATGAAAAGGAAAATGTAGCATATAGAAACGAGATTTTTATTGAATAAACGCTCCAGTTAAAAATATTTTTATATGACTTGGCAGAAAATCAGGAATTGGCAATTGTGAAGATTCAACAATCATAAATAAAACAAAAAATAACAACATCTCAATTAAAATTACAATGTAACATTTTCATAATCATTTCATAATTGAAAATGGAGTAAATTGAACTTACAAGGAAGGTCTCCATTGTGCATACTTCAAAATATCTAAAAAATTACAGAATGTTCCTCTGATAAGGATATATACATTTATTTAAAAAAAATGTCGGCGGAACTTCCATACAACGTTCGAAAAAAAATAATGAAAATTTTCTTATTTGGCGATTTTTCATCGGTTGGCGATGGAATGGAATTTCAAAATATACTTTTTTTTTAAAATGTGAAATATACTTTAAGCGGAAAAAAAGTTTCATGTTGAGCTTGTTTACATAAATTTAAATTAAATAACTTAATTTTGTCAGTTTTAGTTTGCTTTAAGTATAATTTTGTTATATCGATGTCTATTCAAATTTAACAATCAAAATTTGCGATTTAAAACGAAATTCATAATTTAATTAATTAAAATTGTTTCAAGCTCAAAGAAGAATTGGGCATTGTCGATTCGATTTTGTTGCAGTGGAAACATCTGGCTTTTATTTTTCAATACGCTTAAATGTATAAAAATAATTTTTCTAAATATAAACTTTTTATACATGAAAATATTTTTTTCCAGTGATACATTAAATAACTACAGTAACGAACAATATATATTGAAATACAGATATGTATATAATATTGAATTTTCTCATTGTATGTTTATGTTTAAATTCATTAAATATCATTTACGTGTATTCTAAAAATCCAACAGTTTTCAGTTGCATTAAAATCGTTTGCTTTTGGCGAGGAAAAGTGATGCTCGCTAAATTGTGTAACACTTTCGTCTTTTCATGCCAAATATTCAAAAGTAGATTTTTTTTTTTTTTTTTTTTTTTTTTTTTTTTTCAAATTCTCTACTGTAATTCCGCCGCTAATTTTGACTGATTCTTCATTACATACGTAAATAGTTTAATAAACATTTTTTTTTTCAAAAAATTCTGAGTATGACCAGTATGGAAACCTTCTTTGTTAGTGTTAAAATCTTTGATGAGATCTTTAAATGGGTCATCTATGAAGATGGCCAACTTAACAAAGCTCTAATAAGATAGAAAATTAGTGTATACCATAACCTATATTCCGGTCAACGGAATATACAGGACATGTCACATAACATTTCTGAAGAGACTTATAAGAAAGCTCCTTACTATATAAATTTTTGCTCGTAAAATATAAGTAAACAAATAGGAATAATTACCATACATTAGAAACTTGGGGGATTCTGTGGTTTTTGACTTAGAAATCGTTATGAATATTTAATTTCAAACGAAATCTCAACTGTTGAGATTGGCGAAGATATCATTATTTTTCTTGTCTGAATCTAGATATCATAAATGTAAACTAGCATTAATTTGCTATTGTCGTTAAATGGTTAATATTTATTCTTTTATTTCTCTTGTGTTTAAAAATTTGTTACTTTGGTTGCAGTAGTGCTTTATAAATTAGGACTACAGACAGTTACGGAAATACAGCGTTTAAATTAAATTGCTGCAGAAGCAAAAAATACGCCAATGTAAATAAGGCTAGAAAAAAAAATTAATGGTATTTGAGATTGCAATATAAGTTTAAAATTGTAATAAATTTATCCTGATAACCAACTGTTGAAAATACTATTTTATGAATTTATGACCTTTTTTAAAAATAAAATTATAAATCATCTCATTTTTAAAATCGCATTTCTCAAGATAAATATACGGGGTTAGCCCAAATGATTCGTCGGATTTCAAAACACTGTATTGAGAGAGATATATATGTTACAGGCCAAACCCGATTTTAGGCCAAACTAGATTGGCCTAGGCCAAACTAGTTTATCCTAACGCCCATCGGATAGACTAGTTTTTCCTAGGCCAAACCGGTCTATCCTAACGCCCATCGGATAAACTAATTTTTCCTAGGCCAAACCGGTCTATCCTAACGCCCATCGGATAAACTAGTTTGTCCTAGGCCAAACCGGTCTATCCTAACGCCCATCGGACAAACTAGTTTTTCCTAGGCCAAACTAGTTTGGCCTAACTCTTATAGGATCAACTAGTTTAGCCTGCTGTTTATTGGTCTGAACTAGTTTCTCCCAGGCCGATCTAGTTCATCCTAGGCCAATTCAATTTGGCGTGATTTTATTGAATTCAATGACCGCCACAGCGCCAACATTCTAGTTTGTCCTAGGCTGATCTAGTTTATCCTAGGCCAATTTAATTTTACGTGTTTTTAGCTCACAGGCGTCAAAGCCTGAGAAATTATGGGCTCGCACGTTCTGTATGTATGAACGTACGTATGTATGTACGTGCATATGTACGTAACGCGATAACTCGTGATAGAAATATCCGATTTGCTTCAAATTTTGGATGCACGTTCATTGATATAAGGTACTTTTCTGATTAATTTTGGGAATTCATTGGATAAGAATAAAGGGAAGCGAACGGCAGGCTAGTCCCCCACCGTTAATTTAGAGAAATGGATTCTTGATGCAGAATTATTAGTTTTCATTTAAAATTTTAGATATAGGATCATTCAGACCAGGCGCCTCCATGATTAGTTGTAGATGTTTATTGTTTAAGTGTAAAAAAGGAGAATGTAGGTTACCCCCCCCCCCCCTCCATAATTTAGATAAATGGTTTTTGACGCAGAATTTACGGATTTGCTTCATATTATTTGTTTATAGGTTCTTTCTGATAAGGCGATTCCCTGAATAGTTTTGGGGTTTTAATGGTTAAGTATGAAGGGGAAAATGAACGATTACATCTCTTACATAGAAAAAACTAGTTTATCCTATGGACATTTAGATAAACAAGTTTGGTATAGAAAAAACTAGTTTATCCAATTGGCATAAGGATAAAATTGTTTGGCCGAGGCTAATCTAATTTAGCTCGAAAACGGGTTTGGCCAGTAAAAAACATATCTTTCACTAGAAAAAGTATAAATGTATGTCAAGAGTCATTGCTTATAACACCAATACGGAAATTTAACATGTTCACCTTAGAGACATGATGCATTGGACATGGTGTTTGCTTTTTTTTTTTTGCTCGCTCGTGCCAACTGAGATCTGACTTTCATTTATTATTATTATTATTATGATTGCATATTCGAGCCAGATTGAAGCTGAACATAATTTGGAATCGAACAGCGTTTTCCATTTTTGAGTAATTAATTACCTGTCGACATATAAGCTATTCTTGTCACGGCGTCATTTTTTTTTTTTTTTTTTTTCGTGAAGTCGTAACCGGAAATTCGATTCAAAACGCAGCTTTATTATTTTCTCAAAGATACATCGCTTTTATGAGAAAATGGTTTACGCCATTCGATTACATACTATCTGAATCTGTTAACCTTATGCGTTTTCGAAAAGGAAGTAGTTCATAAATGTGTTAGGATGTAGCTCTTTAGGATTTGAGAAAAGCCTTAAGGAATGACAGAGAAATATATTCACAAATCTACTTTTTACTGAACGGATTCAAAAGTTATGATGTTTATAACTCTCATATTTTTTATTTTTTGTTCTCAACTACATTGATTATTTAATGAATCCGTATTTGAATATTGAAACTCTAAGAATCTAGATCATTAATACATTGTGTATTTTCCATTCTGTGAACACATCATAATTTAAAAATACATTGTAAATTTATCCAATAAGCATATAAGCAGTATTTTTTAAAGGAATCTTATTTGTATGTAAAGTAAAACCTGAAAAAAAAGTAAAACCCTTTTTGCAGAAATTGAGTAGGGCCAGATCGAGCCGGACTGAGTCTTTTTTCACTGATTTTTGTAGACAGAGCTCTGCCTGTACAAAAGTAAATAATATTAAAGTAGATAATAATATTTTGCTTGAATAAGCAAACACCATGTCCAATGCACATCATGTCTCTAAGGTGAACATGTTAAATTTCTGTATTGGTGTCATAAGCAATGACTCTTGATACACATTTATACTTTTTCTAGTGAAAGATATGTTTTTTACTGGCCAAACCCGTTTTCGAGCTAAATTAGATTAGCCTCGGCCAAACTATTTTATCCTTATGCCAATTGGATAAACTAGTTTTTTCTACAACAAACTTGTTTATCTAAATGCCCACAGGATAAACTAGTTTTTTCTGCGTAAGAGGGTAATCGTTCATTTTTCCCTTCATACTTAACCATTAAACCCCCAAAACTATTCAGGGAATCGCCTTATCAGAAAGAACCTATATACAAATGTGAAGCATATCCGTAAATTCTGCGTCAAAAACCATTTATCTAAATTATGGGGGGGGGGGTAACATACATTGCCCTATTTTACACTTAAACAGTAAATATCTACAACTAATCATGGATGCGCCTTGTATGTTTGATCCTATATCTAAAATTTTAAATGAAGACTGATAATTCTGCATGAAAAATCCATTTCTCTAATTTAACGGTGGGAGATTAGCCTTCCGTTCGCTTCCCTTTATTCTTATCCAATAAATTCCCAAAATTAATCAGAAAAGTACCTTATATCAATGAACGTACATCCAAAATTTGAAGCAAATCGGATATTTCTATCACGAGTTATCGCGTTACGTACATATGCACGTACATACGTACGTTACATTCGTACATACATACGTACATTCATACATACAGAACCTGCGAGCCCTTTATTTCTCAGGCTTTGACGCCTGCAAGCTAAAAACACGTAAAATTAAATTGGCCTAGGATAAACTAGATCAGCCTAGGACAAACTAGAATGTTGGCGCTGTGGCGGTCATTGAATTCAATAAAATCACGCCAAATTGAATTGGCCTAGGATGAACTAGATCGGCCAAGGAGAAACTAGTTCAGACCAATAAACAGCAGGCTAAACTAGTTTATCCTATAAGAGTTAGGCCAAACTAGTTTGGCCTAGGAAAAACTAGTTTGTCCGATGGGCGTTAGGATAGACCGGTTTGGCGTAGGACAAACTAGTTTATCCGATGGGCGTTAGGATAGACCGGTTTGGCCTAGGAAAAACTAGTTTATCCGATGGGCGTTAGGATAGACCGGTTTGGCCTAGGAAAAACTAGTCTATCCGATGGGCGTTAGGATAAACTAGTTTGGCCTAGGCCAATCTAGTTTGGGCTAAAATCGGGTTTGGCCTGTAACATATACAATCTACAAAGACGGGGGAATACGTGACAAAATACGTACAATCACCAAGTTTAAAAACTCGTTTCATGGCTGGCGTCATTGCCGCTGCGACGAGGGCATTGACAGAAATCGCTATTGAACGTATGAACGAAACTGTATTGCTGTTGAGATGTACGCCTGGTGATTAAGGGCGCACACATTGCAGATTTGTAGTATATACCAGAAACTGGAATTCACTTTTACTTACATTTTTTATGCAATAAAACCTCTAAAAATGACATTGCAAGAAACAGGAAAATATCCATTTTAGACAGCTTTATGTCTTAGCAATACAATTGTACGGCATTCTTTCAGACGAGGTTCATGAAATGTTTTCATTTGAAACAGGATTCCGTTATTGATAGGTTCCGTTTATACAAATTTTATTGTATTTTAACACAACTCAGTCGATCTTCATTTTGAAAAGGAAATGAATTAAAATATTCTTTGTTACTCTACGAATGAAATTAATTCTTAAAACTTCCCCCACATAAAGAAAAAACACCCAGAATGAAAATCATAAAATTACGCATTCATTATTGAATCGACAGGTGGGTTTGTGTCTATCGGCAGCGGTTCATCATAAATTCCTTTCACTCTCAAATTCTTGGGATCGAATGGCGTTTTCGCATGATACTTCGCAGGATACTTGTTTCCCATGCTTTCGATCTGATAGGTGCCGGATTTGAGGAAATCCGAGGAGACCACTTCGGAGTCGGGATCCGAGACGTAGCCATATGCGATGCTCTTACCCAAGGCGAAACCGTACTCGGCCCGACGAATGAAACCAACTATGCGATCGTTCCTCCAGATCACTTCCAGACCCCACAGGGGAATGTGGCTGAAAATATAAAATAATAACGAAATAATGCTTAAAATGGGGAAAAAAAATAAGAATCATGAACAACAAGTATAACGTTTCAAAGCAAGGCCGTAGCCAACGGGGGGATTACCGGGGTTTGATCTCCCTCCGAAATTTTTGTCAGGATAACTATTTATATACAGTAAACTCCCGATTATCCGCGAGCGGATTATCCGCTTTATGGATTATCCGCAATTCTACATTTCAATTTTTGAAAACTGTGGCCAAAAAGGAAAAGAGTTCTATTAACAATTCAGAATAAATTAAGACTAATTTATCCAGGATTAGATACAGGCTTTGGGCATAAAACTGATAAAGAAATTGTAGAAAAAGCGTTAGGTATGATACTTGAAAAGAGCGATAAAGAAGACGGAAAGAAACAAAAGGAAGTGAGCTATGACGAAGCTTTAGCTTTACATTGAAGGCCTTATACAGTATTTAGAAGAAGATGACGCGCCGCTTTGCGATAAAATAGCTCTAAAAGACTTCAATCCCAAATAAAGAAGTGTTTCAATAAAATAAAAAATAATTTAAAAAAAAAAAAAACTGAAAAAAAGGAAACTTTTGACCGATTATTCAAAGAAGCAAATTTACAAATTTGTAGAAAGAGAACAATTTTATTATTCCTTAAATAATAATTATGTTTATGTTAATCTTTTATGCGTATAAATTGTTCAAATGTAACTTTATTTCAAATATTGTGTACATAAACTGTTCAAGTGCATATTTCTGTTGATTTGTTCTCTGTTTTCATAATTTTGTGGGTTATCCGCGATAGCCGCGCTATTTAATTCAGTGGATAATCGGGAGTTTACTGTACTACTAATTGATCCTCCCGACATTGCCCAGGACCATAGATGCTTTCAAACAAATTGCGAACATTTAAAATCTCCATTCATACTAAAATAGAATTTTTTTTTAATTTTATCTGAAGAATATTTTAAATTTTATCTGAGTGAACACAGGTATGTATTTCTGTTAAGAAAACCATGTTGTTGAAGGCTAAAGAAATATATAGTCGCTGGTTTTAGCTTTTTGAATCACAAAAATAATGCAATAATTGAATTACTTTACAATTCTTTTCTTCAATGAGACCTACTCCATGCAAAATCTTCTGAGCACGCGCGCAACGTGCACTGCACATTTGAACAATAACTATAACAAATAACTATAACGATACAATAACTATAATGAATAACTCAAATTAGAATCCAACCTGACTGCTTCGTTGCCGTGCAGTGGTGGAAAGCTGCAAATATCCTCTTACCCAGTAAATGTTAATAAAAAAAAAAAAGAAAAGAAAAAGAAAGGAAGACAAGTTGAATGTAGATTCTGACATTGCAGAATTCAGTTTCGCCTCCGATTTAAGAAAAAAAAATCGATAGAGGTATTTTAGAAAGGCGGACACCGTTTGCAATGAACTAACTTCATTTTACTTGTGTTTATCAATATGCTGAGACAAAGTCCAGCAAATTTCAGTCCTTCGAAGTTAAATTCAGATAAATGGAGTAGAATAATTCAAAGAATGTGTAGGTTCGGAAGGCGCAAAGAAAAATCATTTATTTAAAGAATCAAAGCGGTGCCGCGTTGAGTAACCACAATACAAAGTATTTTGCCAAAGGCATTTTTGTTATGCACAGATGTTAACTGAAAGAAGGGAGTTTAGACACCATACATATACATCTATTGACGAAAGTATCGCTAGTCCTTGTAACCTAGATCAGGTAAAATAAGAATTTTAAGCACAATTGTTAGTAGCAAGAAAGCGAGAAAGGGTCTCTAGTATTGTCGAAACATATACCTGTAACTGCGTCAATTCGATAGTTTATTTATTGCACGGGAACAAATTTCAAAGCAGATATCCGTACATTTTTCCGACACCGCATAAATATCTGAAAAGATCAAAGGGTGTTCCGCAAAGGCAGGCTTGATAGTACATTATCTGGAAGGATGAAAGGTTATGCCGAAAAGGGGCGAGCAATGGTATTTACCTTCTAATAATAATAAAGGGGTAATATTAAAAATATAGAATATAGAAGTATTAGGGAATTTATGAATGAATATGAAAGTATCCAATCCAAGAAAGAGTTAGAGGAAAGGGAAAGAAATCGGTTGGATAATGTTAATTTAAGGTGGAAATGGGTGTCTTTATGTTAATACGAGAAAGATAGAAATGGGGTGAGCAGAGAGTTAGGAGCACGGAAGGTTTGAAAAAAAGGGTTCGTGTATCTGAGATTTGAGGGAGTGAAGGATTTTTTCCAAGGAATTGATTCTAGCAGGAGAGTGAGCTGATATAGCGATGATGTCCAGGCTCTGGTATTGGGGTAAGCGAGCTCATGATTTTCCGAGCACTTAATATTTTACCAATTTTCTAAATTGCATATACATTTTGAGGCTTTCCATCTTTACATTTTAGCATTAACATTTTTATTGCAATGCAAACTTTCATGATTATATCGTATCAATATTTTGGACATGTATCCATAATTAATTTTCTTTCAATAAATCATTCTTGTTAATTACAGTTTGATTATTTAGTGTATAGTTTCTATTTCTTTGTTTCGGGTGAATCAACGAACCTGATTACTTATCCCTTTCACGACTCGGCCTTTTATATATGAATATGTGTAAATATCATGAATATCTATTAATCAATCTGTGGAAATATAGAAATATTGAATTTCGTAATGATTAATTAACAAAATAAAGTAATAGTAAACTGACACCCGAACAAATATAATAGCAAACAGAACGGCATGAAATACTCAATGATTAGCAATTTTTCTCTGAGACATTGGAATTGCGGAATAATAAAGAGATACAATTTGACGTGCTACTTCTTCATTGACTAGATTCATCAAAAACGGATTTTTTCTTTAGTTTAAACGCTTTTTTATAGACTCTGAGAAAAAGGAAATGCATTTTAACAATAAAATTTTATGAATGTCTCATTTTAACGGCCAGATTACGAAACTAGTCGTTGGGGGGCACCGTAATACTTAACCATCATGGATATGCATTATATAATGTGTGAAAATAAAATATGTGAAAACTATTTATAAAATGCATTGCAATTCCAAAACAAAATTTAAGCGTATATTTAAATATTCTTAATATATATAGGGGCGTAGGGGGGCGTCTCGCCCCCCTAATGTCGGCAACTTCGATGACAGTCGGCAAATTCTAGGTAGTCGGTATCAATCGATACCACTGTAAAACACCCGTTTTTTTCCAATTTTACATGTTTTTACTTAAAACATACACTAAAAAACACCAATCCTTAGTATTTTTCTAAAGGATTTCTTTCGAAAATCCGAAGTTTGCCTCACCATTTTCCGACTTCTCGTGACTGCTAAAAATAATTTGAAAAAAAAAAAAAAAAAAAAAAAAAAAATTCGGGAAAGACTAGTTTATCTGAGAATTTGCAGTAGATGAGTAGAGTTCTTAGTAGATCAACTAGCATTAAAGATTATGACGACTTTGGTGAAGATATTCATATTTTTTCGTGTGCATGGACTTAACCCAGGAGTGGCAACAATCACACTTCGGCGACTATGTACCGTCCGAAAAAGACTGTTTATTGGACGAAAGGAGAGTTGAGTAAAAATGTTCTTCATTCTTATTGGACAGGAAAGCCACTATACAGGCCTCATTGAGTTTGTGGCTAAAATTCTAGGATTGGACAGAACTCGATTATCATATTAAAATGCAACTGATCTGCCAAAGCCATAACTTGGTGGAAACAACTGTCAAAAACTATTTTAGTGGTCAATTGGAAGGTTTATCACTGTGTTTTCCTGCTCCCAGTCGTCCATGTTTTTCCTATCTTAGGGTACAAGATAGGGACTTGCACGGGCCCGGGCTTGATCCGAGGCCCGCAGTCGGCCAGTTGAAATAAAGACAATTTTCAATTTGGTCGGGTCGGCAGAATTAAGACATTTTTATCAACAGGCTGATAACGAAAAATACGGGCCATGCCAGCAAATAAATTAAACGGACCAGCTAGGCCGGTAAAAAAAAATTAGTGGGCCTGCCGGCCCGATCTAAAAGAGTAAGCAAAACCGGTAAAATATGGGCTAGTTTCAATGAATATGATTTTCAGGAGAATAAGTGTAAATGTTCGTCATGAACCGATGCTAGTTTGATAAATCAATACAGAAATGTTGCATGTCCACCGTAGAAGTCGGCATCAGGCATGGTGTCTGAGCTGAGTTTCTTTTTTCTTTAGCAGACTCGTGCAGTGCTGAAATCAAGCTTGCTTTTTTTCTTAGTGAAGTCGAGACGGGCTGGAACTGTACTTAATTGTTCTCAGGATGTATAGCGCAGACAACATGTTTTGTAAAAATATTAAAAACGATAATGTTCTGTTAAAGTAATCTTTGGAAATATATCGTAAGGTGGTCAAATGTATTGCTAAACAGCACATTTTTAAACTACTTTTAACTGTAAAGGCTTAAAACTGACAAGCCTGACTATTGAAGCGATTTTGAATCCAATAGTAATTTATATATATATAAGGTTGACAATAAAAGATTCTTGTTACGGTTTCAGGTTTTCTCCTTTTTCGTGATGTCGGAACTGGAAATTCGTTTCAAAACGCTTTCTTTAACACTATTTTATCTAAGATGCATTTCCTTTACCAAAAAATAAATAACGTCATTCGATTGAAAAGTTTCTAATGAGAACACCTGCCAATCTTATGCATTTCCGAAAATAAATGAATTCAGAATTGTGTCCAAAAATAGCCCTTTTGTTTTGGGAAAACTTTAATAAATGTCGGAGAAATATTTTCACAAATCTGCTTTTTATTAGACAGCTTCAAAAGTATTCTAAACTAAATTATTATTATTTTTATTATTTATTTATTATGAATCCTTATTTGAATGTTGAAACGTCTAGGAAAAGTAGTCATTAATGTTGCTTTTATGTACTTTCTGTCGTGCGAATGCATCGTAATATACTGTATATACTGTAAAATATACTGTAAATTTATTATATAAATATGCATGCAATATTGTAAAATGAATCTTAATTGTAGTTAAGACAAAATTGTGATTTTTTTTCTTACAGAAATTGAATTGTGCCAGATCGAGCAGGGCGGGGCTGTGTGCTATAAATATAAACGGACCAAACTTAAAATTTTTACTTTGGATAGGCCGGTCCAAGATAACTATCATTCGAGTCGGGACTGGGCCTGAAAATTCTGGCCCATAGTGAAATTCTGGCTTTAATACAGGAAAATTTGATGATAAACCTATCGATCATTGAGGAAAATCAGGTCTGCAGGTGGCACTAAGAATGACTTTGGCAGACCAGTTGCATTTTAACATGCGGATATTGAAAATTCAGCCGTCAATTCGATGTGGTGATGATCCGTGCAGCTGATTCTCAGTCTAATGGTGTTTGTTTATCTTCTAGATATCCGCAGCTGATGTGACATAGGTAAAGTTCAATGAAATGGGTTGAATAATTGAATCATTTAGTCGATTATTTACGTCTAAAGCCGATTATTGAAAAATTGACCTGTCTGTTGAATAAAATGTTTTTTTATCCCTTTTAGAGACTAGAGATAGAGATACACACGGGCCATAATTTTCAGGCTCGACCTGTTTGAAAAAAAATCTTGGCCCGGCCCTAAAAATAAGTTGGAATTTCACCCGAAACCGGCCCGCAAAATTCCAACTCAGTCCGATTGAATTTCTACTAAATAGTGATTTTTACTTGTATGAAGAAGTTCTGATTAAAAAAAAATACCTTAGAATTTTTCTAACGTTTATGATCTTCATTTATATAGAAATGACGTAGTTTATGTTTAAAATGAACCGCTGTTTGTTGTATGTAAATGTTTCAGTTATCCTTAATACTATTAATCCGTATTCCATGTATTGGAGATATAAATATCTTAAAAATGGTATTCAGTAAGATCTTCTAAAACGGAATCGCATACACTGTAAAAAAAATCTGTGAAGGTACTAAACACTTTCTAGGAAACTGGGATTCCAAGAACTTTTCATGTAACGATAACAGGAAAAATCCATGTAAACGATTCTAAAATTTGAGTTTTTGTTGTTACCGTTACAGGAAAAGTTCTTGGAATCCCAGTTTCCTAGATAAAGTGCAGTACCTTTACAGATTTTTTTTTTACAGTGTTGGAAAGAAAAAAATCGTTATAGACATGTTTCCTTCTTAGCAGGTATAAAATGTATTATATTTTACCCTCACATAGTATTGCATTAATTTTGTATGGATGAAACGCAATTTTCAATTTAAAACATTATTCCGCCATAGGCAAATACTTTTTTATACATTGTACTACACTGTAAAAAAAAAAAAAAAAATCTGCAAAGGTACTAAACTTTTTCAAGGAAACTGGGATTCCAAGAACTTTTCCTGTAACGGTAACAGCAAAAATTCAAGTTTCAGAATCAGTTACATAGATTATACCTGTTACCGTTGCATGAAAAGTTCTTGGAATCCCAGTTTCCTAGAAAATGTTTAGTACCTTTAGAGATTCTTTTTTACAATGTACATTTTAATGGGCTTAGAAATCTACGATTCTTTAAAAAGAATAAATTTTTATATTTAATTGAAGAATAAAGGCGATTTTAAACTGTATGCTTTTTTTGCAAAAATTTTTGGCTTAGGCCAAATTTTACTGATTTTTCAACAGACCTGGCTGCGCCGAGACAATGATTTTCATATAGGCTGGCTCAAAACTGGGACAAAATATTTTGGCCCGTGAAGGCTAAGAAGAATGAAATCAGTCCCGGCTTGGTACGGAAAAAATAAATTAGGCCCGGCCTGATCCGATCTTTCAGGAAAAAAGTAAATCCCTATCCCAGCCCGACCTAGGAAGAGTAATAAAATAAATTTTGTTTTAATCATTTTTAATATAAATAAGTTTACTGTAAATAAATTCCAAGTAACTTCTTACTAAAAATTTCAACTTGTTTAATTAATTTGGATTCGAATTTCCTGCTGTACTACCAGCAATAAAATAAACAAATTTTCATTAATATGAAAATACGCAACTGGAATATTTATAGCAATATAATGTAAGGGGTAGTATAGAATGTCCATCTTTAAATCTATCTTATAGTCTCCTCAATAAGTGTAAAATATTCGATGTTTTAAAGTGAAAAATTTAACTCATTAATGCCCAAATTATGTTCTTCAATAAAAATGAAATTTTTGGGTTTCCCACCACTTTTAAAAGAATAACTTTGATCTTAATTTATTGAGGTCTCTTAAAAAATAGTACTTATTTATCTTTCTATTTACTGGTGTGAAAAGTGCTTTTTGTCTTTTTTGTAATTGTCCCTAAAAATGGACGCTAGGCACTAATAAGTTAATCTCGATGGGTTAATAATGTTGAATTTTATATAGAACATACAGGGTGTCTTAAAATGAATTAACTGATTTAAAAATTCAATAATTTACAAATGGTCGCAGCTACTTAAAAAATATTTGCAAGAAGGGTTAGGTAAGATGTGAGAAGAGTTTTTTACAGCGTTTCTCGACTTAAGTTTAAAATAGAAGAAATGCATAACATTGCTAGCAATGGTTGTTAAATTGGGGGGGGGGGGGCGATATTTTGTTTCTCTTCACAATCAGTCTTGTTGCGACAAAAGGAGATTAAATATATGAAATGACTCAGTTACCAATGTAATTTTGTTATTAGGAGTCCACTGCATATATTTAATCTTTTTCTTTCACACCAGAATTGAGAAAAGAGGCCAAAAGGGCTCAGATTTAGCGCCTGTTGCTAACAGTACCATCTATCCCCACTATTTTAAATTAAAATCGAGAACCGCGGTAAAAAACTCCTGCTATCTTACATAACACTCTTGTAGGAATTTAATTTTACAGCTACCACAATTTACAAGTTACTGAGTTTTAAAATCAGTCAGTCAATTTTAGGACATCCAGTAGATGCATATATACTTGCTTAGATACATTAATAATGCTTAAATACAGGAACATACTTTTAAAGATATAAACATATATATTTTAAGTCAGTCGGCAAAATCGTCATTTACGCCCCCCTAATGAATTCTACTTAAATACGCCCCTGAATATATATAGTAATGCTCCATTAATGAATTGCTGATGAACCCATTTCGACAAATTATGCAAAATAACAAACCACACAAGTAGTACCGGATTGCATAAAAGAAACATCCTTATAACTCCAAAAACAATAATCATATTAACTAACAGTTTACTGCGTCAGATTAAATGTCTCATTTCCAATTAAAACATATCTTTGAATTGAAATTTGAAGAAAATACAGGGTCATGAAAAATCGAAGAATGTGGAAAACAGGATTATAAATATCTCGGGAACTATTAATCCGATCGACTTCGTTCTTGATGCAAAATTTTGTTATTTTATTGCCTTTTACGACCTTTTCCTTAAAATAATAAAAATCGAAAATTTTTATATACATTTCATCAGAACGAATTTTTTGAGAGTCCGAAAAAATAGTTCCGAATAACCGAGGTTACTGATATTAAATAAGTTTCGTCCTATTCTTACTTACTAAGTACATACAAAATTTTAAGTCTCTATCTCCATTTGTTCGTGAGATAGAGCGTTTACAGACAGACAGACGGCATTTTTTTCTTCTAAAAATATGTTTTTCGGAATCTCCAGTATCTGAAACGTGTAAATCCGTCAAAAGATTTTTTCGATTTTCAAAACGATTGCAAGACTTACCCTATACTATAAATAAAAGTGGGCCACAATTTTTGACACGACATTTTTTAGCTTGTCTGAAAGAAATAGCATCGAAGGCTAAAAAAAAGAAAGAAAAAAAATCTAAATTGAAACTTAAACATCCGGCTGCGAAGTGCACTTTCCGGTGTTAGCATCCACATATGACAAAAATTTCAGAAACCTGGATGCTATAATTTCGGCGTTATCCGCGGTCAGGCAGGCAAGCGGACAGAATCTCTTATTATATATATGTATATATATATATATATATATAGATAGATAGATAGATAGATAGATAGATATATTAACTATGAATCAAGACGATCAAAATTCGAAAATCAACTACAGTCAAAATTAAAAAAAAAAAAAAAAAAAAAAAAAATTCTATGTTATCGTATCTTTATTGTTTAATTCTGTTAGCATATCGAAAAAATGAATGCAACTTCTAAGAAATATTTAAAATTTATCCACATAAAATGACTACACCAGCCTGATGCAAATCTCATTTAGCCCAAATTTTTGAAGAATGCAGTGAAAAATTATTTGAGAATCTAGAAACATACGTGTTTCGATACATGCTATTGGGAAGACATTTTTAGTAATTATCATTTTAAAAAGTGTATAAAAATTTTTCAAACATTAATTTGGTTGACTCTAATGTCCATACGTCATCGAAGAAGTATCTAAATGAGATGATAATTTTATTTGGAACAAAAATGGCTTTTTTTGTGAATACGTTAAATTTAATTATCCGAATTCACGATGAAGCTTAATAAAGTTTTTAAGCCTTTACTCATTGAGCAATACATAAATCCGAAATAAGACGAAGAAAAAGTCGTATCCCCAAATCCTCTTCCAAAATATTTTTCTGGCAACGGCTTTGTTTCAAAGTGTTATAAGCAGGAACTGGTGAAAGTTAAAAATTGTTGGGCAGCAGGAAAAATTCTTTGGAGCCAGCTTGAAGAATCAATACTCTGGCATTAAAGCTGTTCTCAGCTGCTCTTCTCAACAAACGCAGAACGTTTTGACGAAATTCACAATTTTTACAAAGCTGATCGACGAAGTTCGCGATTTTCCGCGCCTGATCAGTAAAATTAGTGATTTCTACAAATTCGATAAACAAAATTCGCAATTATTTACAAAGCTGATCGACGAAATTCGCGATTTTTCTTCGTATGATCGACGAAATTCGTAATTTGTCCGCGCCAGATCGACGAAATTCCTGATTTTTGCAAAGCCTATCGTCGAAATTCGCGATTTTTCTGAGGCTTATAGACAAAGTTTGCGATTTTTACGATGTCAATTGAGAAAATTCGCAATTTTTCCGCGCCTGATCAGCAAAATCAGTGATTTTTACGAATCCGATTGAATTCGCGATTAATTACATTGCTGATCGACGAAATTCGCAATTTGTCCACGCCAGATCAACGAAATTCGCAATCTTTGCGAAGCCGATCAACGAAATTTGTCATTT
Organism: Maratus speculifer; assembly: GCA_964019185.1. Taxonomy (NCBI): domain Eukaryota; kingdom Metazoa; phylum Arthropoda; class Arachnida; order Araneae; family Salticidae; genus Maratus; species Maratus speculifer. The sequence continues at coordinate 220,468,417 of OZ025297.1, read as the reverse complement.
TTCTGAGGTTGATTGACAAAGTTTGCGATTTTTACGATGTCGATTGAGAAAATTCCCATTTTTTTCGCGCATGATCAACAAAATCAGCGATTTTTACGAAGCCGATCGGCGAAATTCGCGATTTTTTTCAAAACTTTGTCGAAATTCGCGATTTTTCTTTTTATATACGAAAACATTAAAAAAATGTATCGAAAATGTATCGTCGAAATACACTTTTTTCTGCGCTTAATCAACGAAATTCGCGATTTTTAATTAACTTTGAGGAAAACTGCACTTTTTACCCGGCAAAATGATATTCGCAATTTTTTTCTCTTGATAAACTGACAAAACTTTTTCGTGTCTCATCAACGAAATTTATTGTTATTTTTTGTAACTGATCGGCAAAATTCGCAATTTTTCTGTATCCGATCAACAAAATACGCTTTTTTTCCCGTAGCCGATTAGTTTAATTTTAATTTTTTTCGCGCATCATAAACAAAAACCTTTTTTCTTGCCCGATCAACGAAATGTGCGATTTTTCCGTGCCCGTTCGGCAAAATTTGCTATTTTTCTGAGTCTCATGGGCAAAATTCGCGATTTTTCCATGCTCGATTGGCGAAATTTACCATTTTTTTTCCGAGCCTTATGAGCAAAATTCGTGATTTTTCCATACTTGATGAACAAAATTTGCGATTTTTCGGAGCCTCATCGACAAAATTCGTTACTTTTCCGCACTTGATTAATGAAATTCGCGAGTTTTCCGTGCCTGAGCAACGAAATTTGCGATTCTTAAATGACTGACAAAATTTCATGTTTTTCCCCAGTAAATTGACGAAATTTAAGATTCTTTTTCAGCAACCTACGCACAAAAATTGCAATTTTTTCCAATTGTAAATTGGCCCGCAAAATGAAATTTGCGGGCCTCAGGTTATGCATCATTAGTGTAAGGGTTACTGGAGATTATAAACAAAGAATATAAAGGAGAAGATATATACGGAGTAGATATTCTTTGGTATAAACAAGAATAGGTTAAACTAAGATCTTTTTTATCAAAATCCTCCTCCCTTCCCATGGAAGATACTTTTAGAAAATATCAACACAATGAGTAATTCAGATGCGTAACAAATAATAGTCATTAATATCCTCAATCCTAATGTCGCCTATAGGATACATTCAAGAACACTTTTTAAATTAATTTAACTCTTTCTAGATTTGATAAAATTATTTTTATTTTAAAGTTTAATAAATGTGTGCGTATAGTAAGCATCAATATATCGAATAATTTATCTTTCGAGATGTTTTAGAAAAATTTTAATCTGATTTTTGTGGTCCCTCGTAATATTTGTCTCAGGACAGTGGAGGTTAAAACCAAAAGTATGCTTTGTGCAAACTTTTATTTTAAAATGTAAAATTGAAGCTGTTTTTATTTTTTTTCTTAAGATTGCAGTATCCGGCACTTCCCCCAAACAATTTCTTTCTTAATAATTCAACATAGAGGAAATGGATTAAAAACTGCCTTAAAGTTGTCTCAAATCAAAAAAGGCAACTTTATGACATAAGTTTTAATTTATTTTTGTTCAGTAATGCATAAAACCAGCAAGTGTTGTCATTCAGAAACTATGTAATCGAGCTTTGTTTTCAATTTTTTTTTCTTCTTGCAAATACAATGTATATTTATAAAATATTGTCAAAGGGGGCGTTTTTAATCAAATTTCCGCACGAAAGAAGAATAATCATTCAAGGAAGGGTGAGAAACGTCTTTTCCCACATGATCAAAATCGCTTATAACTCAATCTTTAAATAATTTATCAAAAAATAGAAACACACAGTTCGATTCCAAATCGTTTCCATAGTAAGGCCAACCAATTCGATATCTTTCCGTTAAAAAAGGATTTTTAAATGTGTCAAAACGTTTTGCGCTTGTACAGAAGATCACAGCCTTAATAAATTTTTAATAATGTTTCAATAATGTAATTTCCGAATAACAACACTTACCAATTTCCTACTTTTTCGAACAAAAATAAAATTTTAAAATGTGTCATAAAGTCACCCATTTAGATTTGAGAACAGTCTTAATAATAATGATAAATGCTAAAAGTAATGTATTCAAATTTTTATCTATTTAAAGTTTGTTAAAACTTATAAATGATTGAGGAAATTACAAATAATCATTTTGCTAACTGTACACTTACTCATTAATGGTAAAACATGCAATCCTTTTTTTAAGCCCTTGCTTTTTTTGCCGTTCCAGAGCTGATCTGCCCAGGAAAGGAATGTCAGTTTTGAGCTTGCAAGTGAAGGCAAGTCCAGCTTCTAAAGGCGTGTCGTCAAGTCGAAGGTCAGCATGCCAATGTCGGTATCCTGAAATTAAAACAAATATTCTGTCATGAGAAATCAACAACAGCAACAACAAAACATGGGCCATTTACCAACCCTGTCGTAAATCATCTCATATAAATGTAAGGAATATCAATCGATTAGTAATACCGTCTACAAATTAATGCTATACTTAAATTTTGTGTCTACATTTAGAAAGTGTAACTAACGAGAATTTTTTCAGTGCTAAAATAAAATTTCAATATTAAAAAATAAATGGACAACGTTAACTAATATAAATTGTAAAAACACTGACCGTCATTTCGCAATGACGATGAGCTTCTCGCTGATCTCAACGTGTTATGCGGAACGATTGATTCCGCTGTTCTTTTTAAACTCTCACTACGGAATGTTCGCAGGTGTAAGTTGTAAATTTGGACGAGTGCAGTATCATAAGAAAGATCTCGGTCATATACGTTAAAAAGTGCTATGGAACCACCCGTCCGAATTAAACAGTTTTCGAGATATGAATATTTGAAGTGAGAATGAATAAATAAATAGACAAGCAGGTATATAAATTGCTCGCAAGTTAAAAATTTCTTTGTATTGTTTTTAATCCTTCTTCCAACATCTTTTCCCGAGCTACGAGCAAAATCACTTCACCCACAGATTGCTGGTTATTTACCCTCTTTTAGATAGGCATCCTCCGTGTTCTATGTTAAGAAAATTACTAATATTTATAGAAAAGAGACAGAAAACAGTCATGCCTTTTTATCACGTCTTTGCCCTCTCTGATTTTCAAAGAGGGGCGAGGAATAGAGACCAAAATTTTTATTATGAAAATAGCTTTAGCGAAACCTGAATTAAGTTTGAAATGTTTAAATTTCCTTTGTGTAAACGAAATTCGTCAAAAAGAAACGTGTGCAAAAGAGCAGGTCTTTTGCATTTTGGCAAAGACATTGAACGGTATATTAATCTAAAGGTACATTAATTTATTTGCCTTTCGGGAGGAGAGAGGGAGGGTCGCCTGTTGGGGATTTCGCCCTCGTGGCTTATATGAATATTGCAAAAATACTTCAAGAAAAGATTTTTTTAAATATACATAAACCAGCATATTTCCGAACATAATGAGAAATAAGAAGTGTTTGAAGGCTATTGGTTAATTTTTACAATTAACCCTTTCAGATCTGATTTTTTTTTTTCAATTTTTAGAAACAAAAAATTCTATTACGTTAATAACATTAACACTAGTTATCGAAATATATTAATTAGTATTTAACGAATATTTCATTGTCTGAAAAATAACGAATGTTGTTGTTTTGCGTATACCATTCAATTGATATTCATATGGCAATAGGTTAAGGAAGAATCTTTTGACATGTTTAGAAAATACTGTATTACAATAAGATTTAACATATATTACAGTTTTCTAATACTTTTTGCGCTTTATTGCACATGATTCTTTAAGGAAAGTAACTTTTATTTTAAATTTAAACAGTGAAATATGTGTTTAAAATAAAAGAATGGAAAACAGCGCAAAAAGAATTAAACAAATATTTATCCTCTATATTATAAAGGCCAAACGCATCTGTGCGTAACGCATACGTCATTTTGCGCATGGCAACACTTCCAAATTTTAAATGAATTTCGGTATTGCAATTTTTGCTACTAAAAGTTTTTTAACTTCTTAATGTTGCATATTTTCAATTTTTACATCATCATGTAGGAACAAAAATGTACTTTTAAATGAAATTTGTTAGAAAGCTATTCTTAATTTTTTTGTAGCTTTTAATAACCTCTTTTCTAATCGTGACAACAGGAGTACTCCATTTCTATTTAAAGCAAAGGAAACAAGTTGAAAATTGCACGTGAAACGTAGCAAATGAGGTGCATTCGTACGATAACGAAGTTTTAAAAATATTACTCTCATATATCAATCTCATAAAATTGTAAACAGTGAATTACAATTAAAACGCTCATCAAACAATGTTCTCCCTATACCATTATGTAATTGAATACTTTTGTGTGGCGTCGTAAATCAATAACAAATGTACTTTGCACCACAAATTATGTAAAATGTATATTATAATACGTACTTTATAGTTGTATATAAATTTTATTAAGTTCGAATGAGTGTAACACCATTAAAATGCATTTGAAACATTTTTCCCCATTAACCGTAATGTAACGGAATACTTTTGATTGTCCCTGTAATTGATCTATGCATCCGATTTTCATAAAATTTGGAATAACTCGGCAAAATTATGTAATAATTATTTATTTTAAATTTCAAACGTATAAAATACATTTGAAACTTTTTCCCCATTGACCATAATGTAATTGAATACTTTTGATTGCCCCTGTAATTGATCTATGCACCCGATTATCAAAAAATTTGAAATAACTCGACAAAATTATGTAATAATTTTGTATTTTAAATTTCAAACGATTAAAATGCATTTGAAACTTTTTCCCCATTGACCGTAATGTAATTGAATACTTTTGATTGCCCCTGTAATTGATCTATGCATCCGATTTTCATAAAATTTGAAATGACTCGACAAAATTATGTACTAATTATGTATTTTAAATTTCAAACGATTCGATTGGGTAGTTTTTGCGTTGTTATATGCGGACAGACGGACAGACAGACAGACGGACGGACTGAACGACCATTATAGGTGCTACGTATTTACGTAATTACGAACGCACCTAAAAAGGAAAAAATCGAGTGCTGTATCTTTATGTTGCCATTTTCTCATTAAAAGGGAAAAAATAGAAATTTAAATATCTTCTGTTATAAAACCCGGTGAATTTTGACTTCATTTACAAAATTTGATTTACACGTAAAATAATATCAACAGTTTAATATTTATTTCAGCTAATAGCATTGAGACTTCAAGTTTTGAATCAAAATTATCAAATTAAAATGCCATTTTTTTTTTTTTTAAGTGAATACAGATGTGAAATGTACATTTGTAAATTTTGATATAGTGAAAATGATGCCGGGTTTAGATTTTACGGGAAAAAAATTCTATGATTGAGTCAAAGTTGAATAAATTTTGCTTTTTATCATTTTGGAATACTAGCATAAGAACCTTAATTGATAACTTTATCATCATAACATATCTTTATTACTTTTTACTGCTTATCGCATACGTACGATTAAAGTTTAATTTTAACAATTCCACCAACTGCGTTTTATAGAAATAGTATTTTGTTAATTTTACGATAAATATCGTTTGATTAGGAGTTAGACGTACCAATATAAAATGCATTTTTTACTATAACTAATTTTGTAGGTTTATAATAAGTTAATGAAACAGCTCCTTCTTCAACATTTTCTTTCGTAAAAATTTGACGGGTTCCACCTTGTTATTATAATTACTAAATGCCTACATAGCTACACGCAATAGTAGCAAAAGTATTTCTTAAAACAAAATTGAAAAACATATACTATTAATAGTACACCAGACCCGAAAGGATTATGAATTCTTCTTCGATAAAACTTTTCAAACCCATACGTAGGTGTGAAATATTTTTTCTTACATCCTTAACGAGATTCTGTATGAGAATTCATTTGTAAATAGTATTCAAAATACGGGGAAAAATACATATTTAATAAAACATCTTGTACAGCCGTTTAGCGTGTATGAATAAAAGTTCAAGCACATAGAAGAAAGCAATCAGCTTTCTCCCAACCATTTCATAATTCGCAATCAAATAATTGCATTTCTCGAAGCGGCAAACTCTTTCATCGTATCGGCCAATGCTCTCATATAAGGTGCCACAACTGTGTAATTTTTTAATTCAGCGGCTTGCAATTGCATTAAGCCCAATTACGGCCTCCCGAATAACTAATAGGTGCCGATAATTTCCAATTCGAGATTAAATTCACGCAAAGGCGTTGAACTTCTGGAATTCCGATTCGCCGTAATTAAGGTAAATAAAAACTCAATATTAACGTCCTATTTTCAGCATGATGTCAGAATTCCTTAACTCGAAAACTAAAGAATTATTGGTGCCGCCGTCTTCAAAAGTAGCAATAAAGACCTCATACAGTTTGAATTCAAGCGAAACATTTAATAACTGGATAATACGAAGGCAAACGAATGTGAATTAACATTAATATGTATATGTATCGTAACAAATAAAAGTTACGTTCACGGAATGCCTTTTATATTTACCAGATTTATTCTATTAGAGTTCTTGCTTAATGATGGCCGATTATCTACACTAGGGAAATAGGTCGAATGGGTTTTTCTAAGGGATCTTAACCCGTATTTACGGAAAGTTCGAAAAAAAAAAAAAAATCACGAAAATTCCAAGCGATTAGGCCGACGGTGGGAATGGGTTCGAATCCAGTATCTCCCATCTACCAGCTTAGACCTCTCAGCCACTCTAAGTGGTATATTATAATATAAGTACGTTATAGTGGAGCCGTGGTAAAAGATATTATACTCTCGTTATTTAAATGACAACAGATGATTTGAATTATAAAACAAGATAAAACATCGTAAAATAATATGGGATGTAAACTTGTCTTCAATTTTAGTGCGAATATTTGGTTAAACTTCGCCAAGTATCACTGACACAGTAATCGCTTTTGGTGTTGCTCGCATCTAGCATCGAGACTTGGTACATTTTGTAGCCATATACGTAAATGTTAATTAACCGATAAAATTATTTTGTTAAAATCATATTTTAGGTATTTTTTTATTGTTGGATTTTTATTTGTATACTAGCTGACCCGCCCGGCGTTGCCCGGGTCCGTATTAACAATATTAAACGAACTTGAAATTTGTATGATTTTATCATTAACTCGTTACATGCAGAAATGCATTGTCTGAAATACGTAGCCACTGACTGTGTGAAAAATCGGTTTTAAAAACAACAACTAATATTAAGCTCTAAAAATACTCAAAATGAGCAATGAGAAACGCGGGAAGGAATATGTATCCAACGATTGCATGATTTTCGTGTTAAAAAGTTGATATTTACCCGTAAAAATCACTGTTAAGTCACGTAACTAATTATTATTTTCACATACAAATCCCAAGTGAAATATTTTGAATTTCAAACTAATTATATCACTCTTAAATCCGACTATACCATGAATGAAATCGATACACGATAGTAACTAAAAGATCGGTATATAGTATAATAATTTCAGAGCTATTTAACAAAAGTAAGTGTTATTTTTAATCAAATCTTGCGTAATGTTCACTCTGTGTATACATTCCTAACCTTAAACTTTTGTACCGTAACCAGAATCTGTCTGTAACCTAACAGCGACTTAACAGTACACTACCGTAAATTAAATATAACAGAAATGTAACCTAGCCTTCACTTTATTGTAACATATTCTTATTCTAACCATAACATAAATGCAATTTAACTTTAACCTAAATAATATAATAGAAAAAACCATTTAAAAAATTACTATTTCTTCGTAAAATATGCTTCAGCTGTAATTCATTTCTTTCAATTCGTTTTATTAATACAAAATTCCTTCCTCGTGCTTTTGTTTGAGACATTAAAATTTCAGCGATAAATGGTTTAATATTGCAAACCTTTTTTTTCGGTTTACTTCGCCTCCACCTATCTTTTTCTCCATGGTGTACAGCAGCTGTGATTAAAAAAAATCCTCATTTAAACTGACAGTTTGCCAGTCTATGAATTTTAAAGGTCTGTCTCAGCTTTTTTAATTATTTCTGAGAAAATTTTATGCAACCAATCAACCATAAGAAAATGAAAGGGAAAAAAAAGCGAAAAAAGGCGATTTTTTATGAGAGTGAGCTTTGGAATTTAATTAATTACTCACAAGGAAGGTCTCCATACGGGCATACTCAGAAAAATCTGAAAAAATTACAGAATGTTCTTCTCATATAGTTATATATGTTTATAAAAAAAATTTCGGCGGAAACTCCTTATAACGTCCGTAAAAAAATAATAAAAATTTCGTTTATTTGGCGATTTATCTCAAGTTGGCGAAAAAACGAAATTTTGAAAAATACGCTTTTACGCTTCGAATACTTTTTAAAGAAAAAACTTTCTATGTTTAATTTATTTAAATAAGTTTAGTTTAAGTAATTTTAGTTTTTCATTTTTACTTTATTTTAAGTGTAATTTTGTCATATACGTTTATATGTACTTATAACAAAATGAAATTAATATATTTTATCATTTAAAACACAATTTAAATTGATTAAAATTGTTCCAAATTGAAAAATACACTGTTAAAATCTGCTGCATTTTGTTGCAACGCACTCCCTTGCTTGTATAGAAAACGGTTACTTGGCCGTGAAATGGAGCTTTCTCATTGGTTGGAATAGAGATATTATATACAAGCGGTGGAGTGCGTTGCAACAAAATGCAGCAGATTTTTAATAGTGTATGACACGGTCAATTCGCCGTGCTATGGAGCATTCTCATTGGTCAGAAGAGAGATATTCTATAAAAGTAGTGGAGTGACGTTGCAGTAAATGCTGCAAATTTTTAACAGTGAAGTCAATTAAAATCAATTTTCAGATTCGTTAAAATCGTCTGCTTTTGGCGAGGAAATGCACTGCTCGCCAAATCCCGCGTCGCTTTTAGCTTTTCACGCCAATTATTCCAAACTATTTTATTTTTTTACATATCTAATAATGTAATTCCCCCGCTAATCTTCACTGATCCTTTATTACCTACATGAGTAGTTTAATTCGTATTTTTTTCAAAAAATTCTGAGTATGCCCCCAATGGAGACCTTCCTTGTCAGTTAATAAATAGAATTTTGAAATTCTGAGCTTCAGGTGCATCAGGAGAGACATTGAGCTACTCTCAAAAAAATTTTGAGCTTCGTACGTGCTGTAGATTTTGCTAGCCATCGCAGACACACAGACACACACACAGACAGACAGAGCGTTTTGTTCTTTTATTAGTATAGATTCCCACGCGGTAAACGGAAAAAAGTGACCGGGAAAAAAGTGACGAGGAAAAAAGTTATTGGAAAAATACTGACAAGATAATAGCTTTTTATGAATACTTATTTTTTGTTCCTCTACGGGGTGTGTGTGTGTGTGGAGGGGTGGGGGCTGTCTACAAACTCCGAATCTATATTTTATATATACATTTTTAATATATTTTTTATAACAGGATTTTTAATAATTTCAGCTATATAGAATAATAAATATAATATAATAATAATAATTATTATTAAATTACATATTAATGTTTCTTTTTATACTTTTACATAATATGTACAATATAATAAATAATAATCATAATAATTAATAATAATAATAATAATAAATTATATAAATTAAATATAAAAAATTAAAAATAAACGTATAAATAAATATAATTAAATTTTAAAAATTATACTCATCAACAGAAATCTATTTAAAAAATGAAAATAATTCTAAGCAAGAATTGTTTAAAAATTGATAATATTTTACTAAATCATTATGAATCAATTATTATAAATGTACAGATTAATAAATTTATATATTCAAAATTAGTTTCATTAACAAGAATTGATTTTTAAAAGGATAATATTTAATTAAGTGGTAAGAAATTTAAAAAAAGTAACTGTATAAATAAATTAAATTAAATATTAAAAATTTGACTCGTTAACAAGAATTTGTTTAAAAAATTAATATTTTATCATCCGCCATTACTGACACTATTGTCATGTACTGACACTATTGTAATGATACGTAGCGAGTCTGATGGAGGTACATGACAATAGTGTCAGTAATGTCGGATAATAAAGTATTATCATTTTTAAAATGAATTTATGATAATCAGTATAATGTTTTACATTAATTATATTTGTTTATACATTTATTTATAATTTTATTTATATTTAATTATATATTTTATTTACATTTATGTATTATTAATTCAGTATTAACTTATTATAAATTATTTATTATTTAATAATAATAATACTTTTTTTTATAATTTACTTATTATATTATTATTTATTTATAATTGTTAGATTAATATATTAATTATTATACATAAAAGTATATATTGTAAATATTGTAATATGTAATATTATTATTATCCATTAAACACTTAAAACTATTCAGGGATTCACCTTATCAGAAAGAACCTATATTTAAAATTTGAAATACATCGGAAAATTCTGCATAAAAATCGATTTATCTAATTTAGGGCGGATGGAAGGGGGGGGGGGTATTCATCTATTCCCAAAACTAATCAGGCAAGCGTCTTTTCAGTATAATCGTATATCCAAAAATTATACCAAAACAGATCATTCACCATGAAAAACCCATTTACCTAAATTTAGAGCCTACACCCGATCCCACTATCATACTCAATCAATGAATCCCCAAAATCAATTCCTTGTCACCTTTTTTCCGGTAACTTTTTTTCTTTGTCACTTTTTCCGGTAACTTTTTTCCGCGTCACTTTTTTCCGCTTTTGTAGTTTATGTCACTTTTTTCCGATAACTTTTTTTCCTGTCACTTTTTTTCCTACATTCATACATTACTACACAAAGATATGAATATTTTAAAAACTTCCTTATAGTACGAACGCAATTTATTTGCTGCACTTGACGTGCAATTTCTAGCTTGTTTAAATTGCTATGATTTTTTAATTGCTATGAATTTTAATTTGACCCATAACTACTATTAGCAGTCTCAAAGACTGCTGAGTTTTTCAAGTTTCACTGTTTAACTCGTAACATTTAGTTTAACTATAGATACTGGTCAAATTTTGTTTCGTTTAAAGCCTTATTGCAACTTCTAGAGACTTTCGAATAGCTATATTTTATTCATAATAGTCTGGTATATAAAGTTTAGTATTTAAACAGTATTCTGAGAGTTAATAATAATAATTATTATAATTATATAACATATTAATTATTATATGTAATTAAAATTTTATTCATCATCAATAAAATTAACATTTTATTTATCTTTAAATTAAGCGGTCTGACAGACCGCTCACAGTAGTTATGTGAAAATTTTTGTCCTAGTTATTCCGATAAGTGAATTTTGACCTTTATGTTAGGTTTTTCTCACACATGTTTATTAGTTTCTAAAATTTCCCACGCTTTTTTATTGATCTAAAACTCGTCAATCTTTCCCTTTATACCCCTTCAAGGGAAACCGGAGAAAACTGGAATTTTCCCAGGGATCTCATTAGGATGTCATTAAAATCCCGTTTGTTCGATGGCAGCCGGCGATCCGAAGCAGTTGTCTCAGCCATTTGGCATCAATCAAGTTACTGAGTGCTTTACCTTATTCTTCCAGATTATTTTTCCCACGCTTGACGACCTTGAAGTCCGAGACACCTACCACTTGTAACAACGGTAATAAAAGAACGGCGATGCCGCGTAACATCAAAGAGACGCTGCTGATTTTTTCCACGTCCGTCCCCTGTAGGCTCCTTTCCCACTTGGGTGGTCCAGTGGGCAGTCAGCAGACGCCCATGGTGCTCAAATCTGGCGTGAATACAGCAATTTTATGATTCTCTGCGCCTGATATGAGAATGTATTATTCACTGCTGGATTTGTCATTTTGTCGACTTCTGTGTCACAATGGATGATAATATCTACAGTTGTGATGCATTTTTGTGAGTGTTTTTCCGACAATAAATAGAAGAGAGAGAAAAAAAAAAAAATGTTGTTCAGTGTAGTTCAGTGTTCAGTGCATTGACTTTCTAATATACGGAAAATCACGGAAAAAAGCGCACCGGAAAAAAGCGTCCCTTTTTACAAATCACATACTTAAATAAGTCTGATAATAGTACACATGGTTATATTAGAATATAAACACTAGATTGAGGAATCTAGGAAAAAAAGTGACCGGAAAAAAGTTATCGAAAAAAAGTGACATAAACTACAAAAGCGGAAAAAAAGTGACAAGGAAAAAAGTTACCGGAAAAAAGGACAAGGAATTGATTTTGGGGATTTATTATTGATTTTGGGGATTCATTGCTTAAGTATGAAAGGGGGATCGAGGAGGGGGGCTCATAGTTTAGGTAAATGGGTTTTTCATGCTGAATTAACTGTTTTGGTTCAATTTTTGGATATATGTTCATCCTGAAAAGACGCTTGCCTTATTAGTTTTGGGAAGGTACGATTACTCCCCCCCCCCATCCGTCCTCAATTAGATGAATGGGTTTTTATGCACAATTGTCCAACGTGTGTCAAATTTGCATATAGGTTCTTTTCGATAAGGCATTTATATAGTATATAATGCCTGAAGAGATTTAGGAGTTCTAATGGTTAAGTATAGAGAGGGAACGGGGGATAACCTTTCTAAAATTAAATTAATAGCTTTTTACGCATAATTATCCGATTTGCTTAGAATTTTGGACATAGGTTCATTATGATAAGACGTACCTCTGATTAGTTATGGGGTTCTTCTGCTTATTATAAAGGAGGGCGAGCAATTATATCCACCTTAAACTAGAAAAATAGGTTTTTATGCAGAATTATCCCATGCATTTCAAATTTTAAATATAGGTTCTTTCTGATAAGGTGGATCTCTGAATGGTTTTAAGGATTTAATATCTAAGTATAGAAGGGGAATAGAATATAATCCACCTTAAATTAAATTACTTTTTACGCAGAATTATCAGATTTGCTTCAAATTTTGGATTATAGAACCATTATGATCCCTGATTACATATGGGGTTATTTTGCCAATTAAAAATTGGGGTGGGTGGTTATTCCCCCCCCCCCCCCCCTTAAATTAGATAAATTGTTTTTTATGCTCATTTATCCGATATATTTCATATTTTGGATATATGTTCTTTCTCATAAAGTGAATCCCGGAATAATTTAAAAGGTTTAATGGCTAAGTAAACACTGGGGGAACGGATGATACCCCCCCCCCTTAAATTAATAAATGGCTTTTTACGCAGAATTATCTAATTTGATTCAAATTTTGATTGGGCGTTCATTATGATAAGGCGAAGTCCTGATTAATTGTGGTTTATCCCCCGTTCATCGCTCTATACTTAGCCATTAAACCCTTAAAACTATTCAGGGATTCACTTTATCAGGAAGAACCTATATCCAAAATTTCAAATACGTTGAATAGTTGTGAAAGAAAAAAAAAACATTTTATTTAAAGAGTGGAGGATTAATCGCCCTCTTTTCCTATTTAATTATCAAAAGAACCCCTTAATTAATCAGCGATTCGGCTTTTTATAATGAATATACATCCAAAATTTGAAGCAAATCGGAGATTCTGCGTAAAAAAACATTTATTTAATTTAAGGGGGTTTATCCCCCGTTCCCCCTCTATACATAGTCATTAAACCCATAAAACTATTCAGGAATTCACTTTATGAGAAAGATCCTATATTTAAAATTGAAATACATGGGATAATTCTGCATAAAAACATATTTATCTAGTTTGAGGGGGAGAATATCTCGTCCCCCCCTTTGTAATAAGCAGAAGAACCCATAACTAATCTAAGATACGTCTTATCATAATGAACTTATGTCCAAAATTTTAAGCAAATCGGATAATTATGCGTAAAAAGCCATTAATTTAATTTAAGAAAGGTTATCCCCCGTTCCCCCTCTATACTTAACCCTTAAACTCCTAGAATCTCTTCAGGCATTTTATACTATACATAAGCCTTATCGAAAAGATCCTATATGCAAATTTGACACACGTTGGATAATTCTGCGTAAAAACCCATTCATCTAATTGAGGACGGATCGGGGGGGGGGGTTAATCGTCCCTTCCAAAAAACTAATCAGGCAAGCGTCTTTTCAAGATGAACGTATATCCAAAAATTGAACCAAAACAGTTAATTCAGCATGAAAAACCCATTTACCTAAACTATGAGCCCCCCCCCGAACCCCCTTTCATACTTAACCAATGAATCCCCAAAATCAATTCCTTGTCACTTTTTTTCCGGTAACTTTTTTCCTTGTCACTTTTTTTCCGTGTCACTTTTTTCCGCTTTTGTAGTTTATGTCACTTTTTTCCGCTTTTGTAGTTTATGTCACTTTTTTTCCGATAACTTTTTTCCGGTCACTTTTTTTCCGTTTACCAGATTGAGATGGTTTTATGAATGCTCTATCGAGACTCAGATGGGCGGGGGGGGGGGGGGGGGCTTTAAAAGTTATCTAAAAACCTGTCATTGCTTTAATGAAAAAAAATTGTAAGGTACGAAGAATTAGATAATAAACACTAGGTACTTAAATGATTTTTTAAATTCAGTCTCCCTTGTTCTCCTGTGGAGTGGGGGGGGGGGGGGAGGGGAGAGGGTGTCTACAAACTTTTGAATATATCTCTTATATTTATTTTTTTAATATTTTTTATAATTTGATTATTTTTATTATAAAATTACATATTAATATTTTATTATATTTTATATTACATTTATATATTTATATTTATATAATATATAACATAATATATAATAATAAATATATTAATATAATATAATAATAATACAGAATAAATAATTTATAATAAATAAGTAATAAATTAATAATACATAAATATAAATTAAATATAAAATTAAAAATAAATGTAATTAAATATTAAAAATTATACTTATTAACAAAAGTTTATTTAAAAATGATAATATTTTATTAACTCATAGTAAATCAATAAAAATAAATGTATTAATAAATAAAATTAAATATTAAAAATCTAGTTTCATCAACAAGAATTAATTTTAAAAATGATTATATTTTATTAACTTATAGGACATAATAAAAATAAGTGTATAAATATATAAAATTAAATATTAAAAAATCTACACATTAACAAGAATTTATTTTAAAAATGATATTTTATCATCCGCCATTACAGATACTATTGTCATATACCTCCAGCAATCTCGCTACGTATCCCCAAGGGTACGCGTATTACAGGTTGGGAACCGCTGTCCTACGAGAATGATATAAATGAGACATTTGTTGCCACTTTAGTTTTTATCATTTATTTATCCACAAGTTCAATATTTATCAATTCCTTGTCACTTTTTTCTGATCACATTTTGCGCTCTTGTTTTTCCAGTCACTTTTTCCCTAAATTCTAGAAAACATTCCGAAAAAATGTTATCGTCTAAAGCAGTGATAGATTTGGAGTTTGTATGCTCACCCCCCCCCCCCAGCCCCGCCCCCCACAGAAGAACAAGGTGGCTGAATGAAAAAAATATATATGAGTTGATATTACTATGAGTTAATAAAATATTATCATTTTTAAATAAATTTTTGTTAATGAGTATAATTTTTAATATTTAATAATATTTATTTGTACATTTTTTTTATTTTTTTTTATTTAATTTTATATTTAATTTATAATTATGTATTATTAATTTATTATTTATTTATTATAAATTATTTACTATTAATATATTAATAATTAATTAATACGTATTATATAAGTATAAATATATAATATAAAATGTAATAAAATATTAATATGTAATTTGATAATAATAATAAAAATAATAATCATATAATATATAAAAATAATGTAAGAGATAGATTCAGAGTTTGTAGACAATCGCCCCCCTCCTCCCCCCCCCCCCCAACTACCACCACAGAAGAACAAGGGAGACTGAATTTAAAAAGTCATTTAAGTCCTAGTGTTTATTATCTTATTTTTCGTATCCTAATTTTTTTTTTCATTGAGGCAATAACAGGTTTTCAGATAACTTTTAACCCCCTCCCCCACCTTCGCCCATCCCAGTCCCTTGAGAGCAAGGACGCTGAAATTTCATAAAACCGTCTCAATCTAGCGTTTATATTCTAAGATTAACCACGTGTACTATTATCAGACTTATTTAAATATGCGGGTAGGCGGAAAAAAGCGCACCGGAAAAAAGCGCACGGAAAAAAGCGCCCCGGAAAAAAGCGTCCCTTTTTACAAATCACATATTTAAATAAGTCTGATAATAGTACACATGGTTAATCTTAGAATATAAACACTAGAGTGAGACGGTTTTATGAAATTTGAGCATCCTTGCTCTCTCGGGACTGAGATGGGCGAAGGTTGGGGGGGGGGGGGGCTTTAAAAGTTATCTCAAAACCTGTTATTGCCTGAATGAAAAAAAAATTGTAGGATACGAAAAATAAGATAATAAACACTAGGTACTTAAATGATTTTTTTTTAATTCAGTCTCCCTTGTTCTTCTGTGGTGATGATGGGGGGGGGGGGGGGGGGGGAGAGGGCGACTGTCTACAAACTCTGAATTTACTCAAACTCTTACATTATTTTTTTTTTTTATTATTTATAATTTGATTATTTATAATTTAAATTATACATAATTAATTTATATATTATATGATTATTATTTTTATTATTATTATCAAATTACATATTAATATTTTATTACATTTTATATTATGTATTTATAATTATATAATACATATTAATTATTAATATATTAATATAATATATTAATTGTAAATAATTAATAATATAATTAATATATTAATAATAATAATAATAATTAATAATAAATAATTTATAATAAATAAATAATACATAATTATAAATTAAATATAAAATTAAATAAAAAAAACAAAAAAATGTACAAATAAATATTATTAAATATTAAATATTATACTCATTAACAAAAATTTATTTAAAATGATAATATTTTATTAACTCATAGTAATATCAACTCATATATATATTTTTCATTCAGCCACCCTTGTTCATCTGTGGAGGCGGGGGGAGGGGGGGTGAGCCTACAAACTCCAAATCTATCACTGCTTTAGACGATAACATTTTTTCGGAATGTTTTTTAGAATTTAGGGAAAAAAGTTATTATCAGACTTATTTAAATATGTGATTTGTAAAAAGAGACGCTTTTTTCCGGTGCGCTTTTTTCCGGGGACGCTTTTTTCCGGGGACGCTTTTTTCCGGGACGCTTTTTTCCGTGCGCTTTTTTCCGGGGACGCTTTTTTCCGTGATTCAAATATGCGATTTGTAAAAAGGGACGCTTTTTCCGGGGCGCTTTTTTCGTGCGCTTTTTTCCGGTGCGCTTTTTTCCGCCTACCGTATCTTACGTATATTAGAAACGTATATCGTATATCGGCGTATATCTTACGCATGCTCGCAATAGCCAAAAATACTCAATATCTATGTATATCTACGTATCTTACGGCTCTACGTAATATACGTATCTTAGGTCATTGGTTCAGTATGGGCACATGGGAACCATTTCCACAAGTAAAATGAAGTTTTTGCAAAATGACTCGGAGCGCTTTCTGCGCTTTTTTTCCGGGAGCTTTTTTCTGTGATTCAGTATAATTATGACCATTAAAAAACTATTAAAACTAGTAGTAATATTTTTTCTTATTTCGTACTTTTTTTTTTTTTAACGTAAGAGTATACAATTTAGATTATAAATAAATATTATATAGAATCATTAATATTTTACATTTTTTAGTCGTTCGTATAATTTTTATCTCAAAATGTAGTTGAAAAGTGTTTTAATTTTGATTTGTCTATGTCTAATGAATCATATGTCTGTCTGTTCGTACTCGGATAGCTATGTAATTCACGTTTAACTTTTACAAGATAGCCTTTTAAAACTGAAATGCGTATAGCATTTTAATTCGTTTACGGGGGGCTCACAAAAAAATCCATGACACTTCGATCAGTTGGGGGAGGGGGGACTGATTGCAAATTCAGTGCTATTAGAATCTAGGAAAAAAGTGACCGGAAAAAAAGTGACAGAAAAAACAAGAGTGGAAAAAAGTGACACGAAAAATGGGTGACCGGAAAAAAGTGACAAGGAAAAAAGTGACAGAAAAAAACAAGAGTGGAAAAAAGAGACACGGAAAAAAGGTGACCAGAAAAAAAATGACAAGGAATTGATAAAAATTGACCTTGTCGATAAATAAGTAATAAAAATTAAAGTGGTAACAAATGACTGATTTATATAATTCTCATAGGCCGGCGGTTCTCAACCAGCGGTACGCGTATCCTTGGGGATACTTTGAGGATCGCCTGAGGGATGATAATGATGTCTTAAATAAGTAATGGATTAAATCACAAAAATGTTGGAAACGATAATGTAATTTTTATCGATTTATTATATGGTTTAGAAGACATAATTACTAATAAAAAAATTACATAATTATTATTATCTATTATAATTTATTTTTACATAATGTTAGATATTTTTATTACATTAAATTAGTTATTTTATTAAATTAATATATTAAATATTATGTTATACATATACATATAATATATAAATATATTATGTAAATATAAATACAATATAAAATAGTAATACATAAGTTTATAATAATATAAATAAATAGAAAAATTATAAAAATAATATAATTATTGTATTATACAATGTAATACATAATATTATATTATATATATTAAATATATATAATATATATATATAATATTAAATTAATATATATTTATGTATTATTATATATTATATTATTTTGCATATTTATATAATTTTATATTATTTATTATATATATATAATTTTATAACATAAATATTATTATTATTCTTGATATTAATAATAAATTTATGTATATATATATATATATATATATATATATATATATATATATATATATACTTTTATAAATACATCCAAAGTTATTCAGACAATACCATTAAATAAACCAATGAAACCAGTATTTTTACAATCATATTATTAAAAACATTTGAATATATATATACTTATTTATTAATATATTAATATTAATAAAAATAATAATACTTTATTTATTTATTTATTAAATACAAAACATACAAATATAATTATAATAAATATATTATATAAACAATATATTTTTATAATATATAAATATAATTATTATATATTGTATTAATATATTAATTATTACATTATTTATTTATTTACTTATTAATTATTTATTTATACATTTATTTTTTTATTTACTATGAGTTAATAAAAGATTATCATTTTTTTTTAAAAAACAACTGTTAATGAATAATTTTCTATTATTAATTATTTATTTTTACTGATTTAATATGAGTTAATTAAATATTATCATTTAAAAAAACTGTTTGTTAATGAGTATAATATTTAATATTTAATTTTAATTATACATTTTTTTATTGGTTTACTATGAGTCAATAAAATATTATCATTTTTTAAATCAATTCTTGCCAATGAAACTAATTTTTAATATTTACTTTTATTTATTTATACAATTATTTTTATTAATTTACTACCAGTTAATAATTATCATTTTTAAAATCAATTTTTGCTAATCAAACTAATTTTTAATATTTAATTTTATTGATTTTTACATTTTTTATTAATTTACTATCAGTTAATAAAATATATAATAATTGTTAAATCAATTCTTAATGAAACTAAGTTTAATATTTAATATCGCTTAAGGTTTGAAAATTAAAAAGAAATATCTATTTTAATGCAATAATAACATCTTTTTTTTGACATTCCAATTATTTATTGTATATTAATATCAGTAGATACTAATCCCGTTGATCAGAACATTAAAAATATGCTGTTTGTTATCACTTAAATTTTTAGCACTTATTTATCGACAAGTTTAATATTTATCAATTCCTTGTCACTTTTTTCCGGTCATTTTTTTTCTCTTGTCACTTTTTCCGGTCATTTTTTCCCTTGTCACTTTTTTCCGTGTCACCTTTTTCCGCTTTTGTAGTTTATGTCACTTTTTTTTTCCGTTTATCGTACCTACTTCGAATATAATGAAATTAAGTATCACCGAAATGAATCTAGGAAAAATAGTGACAGAAAAAACAAGAGCGGAAAAAAGTGATAAGGAAAAAAGTAACCAGAAAAAGTGATAAGGAATTGATAAATATTGAATTTATAGATAAATATGTAATAAAAATTAAAGTGGTAACAAATGACTAATTTATATAATTCTCAAAAGCCAGAGGTTCTCAAACAGAAGTATGCGTACATTTGGCAAGGGCGAATCTGGAGAGTCCTCAAAGGGGGGAAGGGGGGGCGATTTTAGAAATTTGGAAACTCCAATCTGATGCACGGGTTGGAGCTCATTTACAAGGCTAACTATAAGCGATAATGGATGAAAGTAGCAATGGACGGTACTACTGTAAGATAGAATTCGATATTATGTTTAGTGCAGGGTTGGCGAGTTTTTGCCGAAGGTGGAAAAAACCGTGGAAAAAACCTGGTAAAAACCGTCCTGGCAAAAATAGGTTTTTGCCAAAGAAGTGGCAAAAATAGGCTGTCCATTTAAATTTTTTCCCCAGAAAGAGAAAAATATTTCACAAAAGAAAAAATAAACTGCATACTTAATTAAAAAATCAATATTATTCTAAATTTATTTTAACTTTTAAGTTAAATAAGTATAATTATGCACTTTTTGAAAGAATACTAACTTTTATAACAATGTTATAAATGAAAAAAATACCAATTTTAATATAATTAAATAGAAACCTCATTTATTCATGTTTATACAATTATTAATTCACATAATAGAACTGTTGAGACTGAGTAAAGCATTTATATTTATAGTTTATATATGTTAGAAATTCGAAGAAACAGTTATAGTAACCTAAATTTAATTTAATATAAAATTATATTTAAAGCAGAAAACTATTAAATTTCAAATATTTCAGCAATATCTTCCTCACAACCTAAATTTTGCTGCTTTAGCATGGCATAACAGTAAACAAGTTTTGAAAGAGTATCTGTTGAAGTATTTCGAATCTCAGTTTGCACAAATGAAAAATTTGAAAAAAATCTTTTAATAGCAGCACTGCTTGCTGGACATATTTAAAAGTGAAAATCTTTTGATAATTAAAAAAATATGTATGTTAATGACTGATAAAATACTTTACTTACAGGGGTCTGTCTAGACTTTTCTTGTCTTTGTGAAAATTCTAGACAGTTTTGTGAATTTTAAATTATCAGGTTTTCAGGTTCTACCCTTCACATATAGAGAAGCTAAGTAATATATTTTTAGGTGAGTTCAAATGTTTATTAATAGGCTAGATTTTATTTTAAAATAATTAAATTTGTGAAAAGTTCAGTTTAAAGGTGAAATGTCGATTTGAGAGACAATTTTATGAAGAATCCTGTTTGAGGTTAAAGAATTTTGTGAAGGGTCCTTTAAAGGACCTAAAATTTTCCTAAACATATCCCTGACTTAAAGTAAAAAAAAAAATAGATATGTAATTTTTTTTTTCCTAAATTCCTAAGTAAGACTGAATCTCACCTATTTTTTAAAGATTTAAAATATTTAATATTAATTAATTAGCAAATGAAATTAAAATATTAAATAATACACTGTTAAATTTAATTGTTTATACCATTACTATCCTTATTAACGTGCAGATTTTATTACACATTAAAGACAAATAGGTTTTTTCCATTTTTGCCGGTTTTTTCCATTTTTTCCCTGGTTTTTTCCAGTTTTTTCCACTGTCCTGGCAAAAATACCTTTTTGCCGGCAAAAATGCCAACCCTGGTTTAGTGTAATAATGTATTGAAACAGTTTTTTTCTTTAAACTTCTTATTTAGATAAATTTTAAACACACGAAGGTAAAAGATTAACGAAAATACTTATTTTCTTCAAGAGGTGAGAGAGGGGTAGCCCTCTCTCTCTCCCCTAGTCACTTAAAAAGAATAAATTGCAGGGTTGGCACGGTTTAAACCAAATGGTTTTTTTCTCAAAAAAAAAAAAAAAAAAAAAAAAAAAAAACACAATTGGTTTTTTTAGAAGAAATCTAATGACATTTTCTTTTTTTTTTTTTCTTTATAATTTACATGTTTCAGATTATTGGACATAAATAATTTCTACTTTTAACACTTTATTTCAGTAATAAATAAGTATTATATATAATGGGTTTAGGTATTTTTTTATGCATAGGATTAAACCAATTGGTTTTTTTAGAAGAAATCTAATGACATTTTCTTTTTTTCTTTATAATTTACGAGTTTCAGATTATTAGATGTAAGTAATTTCTATCGTTTTTTAGAAGAAATCTAATGACATTTTCATTCTTTCTCTATAATTTATGAGTTTCAGATTATTGGATATAAAAAAATTTCTACTTTTAACACATTATTTCAGCAATAAGCATTAGGTATATTGGGTTTACGTCATTTTTTTATGCATAGAATTCAAATCAGTATACATTGGTGAAGATATCTATTGCTCTAAAGAAAAAACTTCAAACATGTGAATTGATCAAAGATAAAATAGATTCAATATTTAGTATAAAATATTTTAATTTTTTTTAATAATGCAGAATATTTATTGCAATTAATAATGTAACACAGTGACCTTTTAAGATTTTGCACAAACTGTAAAAGAATTTTTTCTTTTGGGAGATTATCTTGAAGAATTAAAAGCTAAGACTGGTTGCTAGTTATAGCATTTTAATAATAATTTTTTCCCCTCTGCTAAATCTAACGACTAAAAATATTAACTTCAAATTGTCACTCAGAAAGAAAAAATCCTAAATAGTATTTGTAATTTATTATTTGAATAATTGTGGAAAAGAATATTTATCAAACTACATCCAAACGTTTATTATTAGTAATCAAAAGATTGTTTATAAAGATTTACAGGGCATCAATGGTTCACTGTGTAGAACAGTTAAAACATTCAACATAAGACTGTTTGCCAAAACTTTTTAAATTGAAAAATGATTTTTTTTTCAATTTTCAGCAGAAATTTACTATAATTAATAAATTTAAATTATTTTAAATGAAATTATACTGCTTATAAATCAATAATGTCTGTTTTTATCAGTAAATATGCATGTATATGTCATAAGAAAGGATTTTTTTTTAAAACCCGGTTTAAACCAAAAAAACCTGGTTTAAACCAAAAAAACCGGTTTTTTGGTTTTTTTTTCCGAAAAAACCTGGTTTTTTTCCAACTCTGATAAATTGTATTTTGTTTTTCTGATTTTCAGAATCATTTGAGAAAAAGAAAATTTTGTTAATTAAACTTCAAAATTTAGTGTGAGGTTATGGAACTCGCCCCGACCGCCCGTTGCAGATGCCCATGTAGATGTACGATACTAAAAATGTACATTTCGAAATGCTCAGAAATTCTCACGCTAATCTGGGTAATAAGTTGGAAGAAGTTGGCAACAGACTTGAATGGCGTCGCCCCTAAGGTCTCGGGGTTGAATACGGAACTCGGTTTACGGTCGGAATCTAATGGCCTTCGGCGACTCGAATCTTTTCTTGTACTCCCAGATGAGGGTCTAACCTCTCAACGGCGCCAAAACGTATCATTTCTCCATAGATAACCTGCATTTATCGACCAAAATACAACCAAGAAATTACAGTCCAAGATGGTTTTTGCAACACTGCCCTTGGTCAATACCAAACCGATTTCGATAATTAATGGTTCGAGTAGACGAAATAATTCATTACATTAACCACTAATCATGCTTAATTACATTCTTTCAAAGACTATTACTGCGAAAATTGGCTTTTAGTTTTGCTTCTCTTAAATGATGAAAATAAATGGATAAAATGTTAGTTTCTATTTTTATAAACTGTTTTACTCCAACTTCTTTTGATGCGGCACAGCTGTCTCAAGACTATTCAAGCGACAAAGACAGTATTGATTTCAGGGGGTGGCCCGAGGAGGATGTCCCCCTCCCACCGGTAAATTTGAGATTTACCATTTTCAATGGGAAAAGGTGAAATCTCTCTCGGAGATTTAGAAATCCCTCCCTGAGAAAAATTTCTGAATTCAACACAGAATCCAGCAATATTGATTTGATGATATTTCCAGTTATACTGACTATTAAATTAAGACTCTTTAAATTAGCAACTTTAAAAACTCTGAAATCTGCACGCACTGTTTCTTAACTGAAACTGTTACTAAAAAATACAATTGCCAGATATGTAAAGATAAAATATTTAATTTTATAAATAAAAATTTTCTGAATGGATTAAAGATGTCCCGTGAAACAAAACTTTCTGTATACTGAGGTTACTTTGATCAACAATAAAAAAAGTTTTATATGTTAAAGTTTTTAGTTCCACTGTATAGAGATAATTTAACAATGTACAGTAAAATTTCCTTAAAACAACCACGTTCCGCTCCACTAAAAATTGGTTGCTATGAGAAGTGGTCTCTTAAGGGCGGTCATGTTTAAATATAAGTTTTAATTGTCGAAAATGAATAACAATGAATGTTACTAACATTTATTTTTCACAGAAAAAAATAAAAATAAAAATTTAGGTATCAAACAAAAGTTAATTGCATAAATTAATAACAGCAGAATTTAAAAAAAGGGTACATGGACGTTCATTTTGATTTTACGGTTTTATCTTATATAACTCTTTTTTCCAAGTCTTTTCGTAGTTCGGTAAATAACTGCAATTATTTTTTGGACGGTAACAATTGATTTACCTATTTCTTTGAGAATTTCCAGTCAGAACAGGTGAGGTGAGTTAATTGAAAGTCATTCTTAATTTGTCATTAGTGTTAAATTAATTGCCTGAATAGACACAAAGGATTTTAAACGCTTAAACATTACACTAATTAAAAAAAAAAAAAAAAAAAAAAAAAAAAAAAAAAAACTGAACTTAGTTTAGAAGTTTGGAACTATTTTTCCAGTAAAACCTTCTTCAAGCGATCGGGAAGATATAGAATTTGTTTTATTTTCTTCAAAGAAATTAGTCGCTAATGGAGAGAGTTCAACTGGGATGTGTGGTGACGAAAATAAACACCTCCTACTAGGTACGCAAACGTGACGTGGTTAGTACGAAGACAAATGAAAATAATATCCCTTCGGCGTTGTGAACGAAGATCGGATATTATTAATTTACTGAAATTAATTCCTTAATATCATACATAAAATTAACATTTTGCAATAACATTAGGATCGCCTTATTTAACGTATGAATTTGTGAAAATTGGGATTGATGAGTCAATAAAATACTTGAGATATTAATCTACAAATTTTAATGTTAACATTCCCTAATCTGCATCTAGAAATTACCTTAAAATACATAAAAGGAGGAAACTGGAATAAAGACAAGAATAGGTACATATATACAAATTTTATTAAAACATATAAATTGGCATCATGCAAACACTATAAAAATATAATATGCAAGGCAATAACTACTGAAATATGGTTATAGTGAAATATACAATATATTTTATTTCATTTTTTTTTTTTTTTTTTTTTTTTGTTTGTTTATTTATTCATTTCCTATTGTTCTGCTATCCTCACAGCTCATAACACTAAAGTTCACGACACAACTTATAGGCAAAGCCCCAAAATTTCATATTTTATCAAATCAAGTCCTTCGTTCATATTATTAGTATTATTTTACTGGTATTATTAATTTATTTATTTATTCATTTTACTATTAATTAAGTTTGAGCATTAAATTCTGATAATTTTGAGCCCCAAAGATAATAATAATTTTAAAATTTTAAAATAATCAAATTTTAAATAATCAAATTTCAAAAACCAAAATTTTTAACACAACATTATATCAATAAAATAAATTGGCCAGTCACATGAACAATGAAATTTTCTCACCTTACAAGTATGTTCCTGGTATTGGTCGTCGTTGGCTTATAGCTGTCCATACAGTTCATCAGTACACTGACACAATTAAATCCAGGTGCTGAGTTCCAAGGCATTTTGTTTTTTTTATTAACACAAATAGTTTGCAACTTTTCAAATTTTGCGCACTTTCCAGTCATCAGTTAGACGTATGGTCCTTTTCACACTAATAAGCACTTTCAAATTTCACTGGGAGTTTCAGGCAAAGTTTTTTTTTTTTTTTTTTTTTTTTGTTTTGCAGAAATGAATTCCACTCAGCAATACTTAGAAATCATCCGATGAAAAATAGTCCGCTCAGCAATACTCAGGTGTTCCTTTTTGAATTGGAAATCAGTCGACGATTCGTTCTCTATGTGCAGAGCATAGCGTCGCTTCTCATCACTTCGTCCGGGAGGCATAAGATCACATCTTCCGACGACACGGATTATTTCGATTTCCTCTTTCCCCTCTCATCTTAGCGGGAAACTCGCAGCAGAGAGAAAAAAAATCTTTTTTTACTTTTACACTTTCAATTCCAAAACTGCACTGACTCATGTGGGGTTTTCTTTTCAGGTCCTGTACGCCCCCTTTGACCCCATTGGGTATAAAATTCGGACTCCAATTGGCTTTGAATATGTTTCGCTGTCCATTGGTCAAGTAAAAGAAACGGGGTTGGATTTTTAGACATTGTTCCTCCATTATTTATTGCCGGAGCTACGATTCCGAACCAACCGCCCAAGTAGACCACACGTGGGAGTCATAAATTTGATTGTAAATCTTTCATTGTTGCTTGTGTACGTTAATGTCACGAATGGCGACTCTAGGTTTTATTGCTTCTCGTAAACATTTGTTCCTTTTATAACTAATGGTGAGAAAATCCCTTCGTTCATGTGATTTTGCTATTCCCAGGCTTTGACTAAAGGAGAGCTTATAGTATAATAAAACTTCCGAACAAACAACACATATTATTGTTATCATTTCTTGTTTACGAAAGCTAAAATAAAAATTTATTTTAATACTTTTATATACATTAATATCATTTCATTTTCTATCTCTTTCTAGATTATTTATTTATTTATTTATTTATTTATTATTATTCTTTCTCTCTCTTTGTTTTTTCTTTTCTTTTATTTTATTTTATTCTAAGCGATGTCGTGACATTTCTTTACGACAAGCTTATCCCCTCTTACTTTAAGAAAAAAAAATTATTCTATCCAAAAATAAGCTATAATATATATACAGATTTATAATCTAATCACTTAAAATTAAAAGATGTGCAAGAATACCATACCATTATTATAAATATATACATGTAATGACAAATGGACATAGTAATACAAAAATTGAAATAACATACACAAATACATTAAATGTGAGAAAATCATCATTGCAATGTGTTGGCCTTTGAAAACTGCCAAATATAATATGTATATAAACATATTCACCTCCGCGATACCTATATTATTCGCTCGAATTTCCTACTGAGACGCATTCTCACTAGAATTCACTACTGTTCATGCTACTGTTTATGACTTCATTTTCATTCCCGTTTTTATTTTTATAATACATTATTTCACGATCCTATTGTATTATTGTTCTGAAACCTTTTCTATCTTCATTTTCTTTTTTGTATAACATACCGTGTTATGAAAAATTCGTAAATATAATTTTTATATATATGTATATATATTTTGTTTGAATCTAGTTTATTTTTATATTAGGTAATATATTACGACTATTCATGTAATGGCTATTTTTAATATTTATTTGTCTCTGTTATATATTTTGTCTATGTATAGTCTCCTAAAAAATATTTTCCATACCATGCAAGTTATCGACCAGCAATAAGTACTCACATCCCGGGAAGTACGAAACATATTTCGTATGAGACCATAATATAGCTCCGTTTTTTTTTTTTTTTTTTTTTTTTTTTTTTTTTATAACGTTAATTTTGTATGTAATTTGCAAGATTCGAACATTTTTTAGAATTTTCTGTGTTTAATTGTAAAAATTTTTTTTAAGTTTGGCTGATATGTTAAATACGGTATATTTAAAAGATTTTGACGGTTTCAGTAGACGCTTAAAACAATTTTAATAAATTCTTGAAGTCTAAAAAAATTTTTTTTTTTTTTTGTGGAATTTTATTTATTTATTTTTTTATTTTGTTTTATTATTATTATTATTATTTTTTTTTTTTACTTATATTTTCTAAGGAATGATTATTTGTTTTCTGTTCTGTTTGCCACATTGGGCGCAAATAATTTAGAAATATGAATTCTAATAGGTCTCAGGTCTGGCCTATGTTTGTTCTTTATGAGGTAGTTATCATTTCTGAAAATTCTCTCAATATAATATGGGCCTGAAAATTTCTGATGTAATGCCTTAGGTTTTCTCAGCATTTTCATGTAGACCTCGTCACCCAATTTTAATTCTTTGTGTTTTAACTGCGAATTCTTATTCAGTTCCAAATCCGCCTTTTCTTGATTCTTCATAACTTCATATCTTATATCGTGCATATGTTTGAGCTTATTCTGTACATATGTACTGTAAGAATCCATATTACGCGCTTCAAAATTCGTGAATGGCGTTTTTATCTCTCTACCGAAAAATAACATGCTTGGAGAAAATTTTGTTATTCTATGTACAGTTGAATTATGCATAAGTACGAAATATGGAAGTTTTATATCCCATTCGTAAGTTTTATTACACATAGAGGCTATGGAAGCTTTTAAATCCCGGTGTATTCGTTCAAGTACAGATTGCGATTCCGGGTGGTACACCGACGAAGGTATTAGTTCAATATTTAAATTTTTCATATAATCTTTGAAATCCTTCGATTTAAAATAAGCTCCGTTGTCTGTAGAGATATATTTCGCTAATCCAAAAGTACTGAAGTAACCATTTAATGCGTTGATTATAACCTTAGTATCTGTCGATCTAAGTGGAAATGCTTGTAGGAAGCGAGATGCTGTATCGACAATAGTTAAAACAAATTTATTCCTATTTAGAGATGTAACCAAACTTCCTACTACGTCAATAGTTAATTTATGACCAGGTATGTAATTTTTATCCATCGTTTTCAGTGGAATTTTTATCGTTTTATGCTGTTTAAATGTATTGCATGTTATACATTTCGCACAGAATTGTTTTATCTCTTGATACATTCTATACCAAAAAAATCTTTCTTTTATTATGCCATAGGTTTTTAGAAAAGCGAAGTGTGGGACATGTGCGCTTTTTATAATATCTTCTTTTAAATTCTGTGGCGCAATATATAAATCATCATTATTTGAATTTCGTGATTTTCTTAGAATTCATATTCCTTCTTTATTTAAATTGTATTTTTCATATTTTTTTGCTTTTTTTTGTTGTTGTAAAGCTTGAATAATTTCGTTTAATTTAGGGTCTTTTAATTGTTCTTTTTTTATATTGTCTGCATTCAAATTTTTATTTACCGCAAAAAGATGTTTGTTTAAATCGTCCGCTATAGTTAAGGCATTTGTTTCTCTACTACAGAAATCTGCTGGGTTATGAATACCTTCAATGTGCGATACTTCAAAATCATAATCCTGTAGCTTAAGTAACCATCGTGCTACAATTTCCGGCTGTTTTTCCAAGTGTAAGTGGTATGTTAATGCTTTTGAATCTGTTAGGAGAAAAAATTTTCTTCCTAATAAAATGTTTCTAAAATAAGTTATAGTTTCATATATTGCCAAAAGCTCTATCTGCATGCTTGGATATCTCTTTTCCGATTCTTTTAATTTTCTGCCCGTAAATTCAATTGGTATCATTTTATCTCCTTGTTTTTGCGCGAGTATACCTGATGTTGCAATTTTTGATCCGTCTGTAATTATATAGAAATCTTTATTAAAATCTGGGGGATGTATGGTAGGTTGTTCCATGATAATTTTTTGTATTTTTTCAAATGATTCCTGTGCTTTGTCATTCCATTTGAATTTTGTATTCGCTTTAGTGAGATCTGTCAGTGGCGCTATAATTTCTGCATAATTGTTTATAGTTGATTTAAAATACGTGCATAATCCAATGAATGCTCGCACTGTTTTCTGAGATGTAGGGACTGCAAAGCTTGTTATTTTTTTTATATTTTTTTCTAAGGGTGCATATCCTTTTTCACTAATTTTGTATCCCAGAAAGTCTATTTCTTGCATGTATAGTTTTATTTTAGCTGGTTCAATTGTGAGATTGAATTTTTCTAATTGTGTTAGTACTTCTTCTAGTAATGTGTGCATTTGTTGTATATTATCAGCGGCAAGTAAAATGTCATCGATAAAGTATTGAATGTTATATTTCTTTTTTAAATCACCTAAAACTATATCGATTAGACGAGCAAATATATTTGTTGAGATTTTAGTTCCGAATGGCATTCGTGTTATTTGAAAATGGTTATCCTCCGTGATAAATGCTAGTTTATGCTTGTCCTGCTCTTGTAATTTGATTTGAAAAAATGCAGAATGTAAATCTAGAACTGTAAATATTTTTTTTCCAGCGATGCTTTGTAAAATACTCTTTGTGTTAGGGACTGGATACGGATCGCTTTCTAATATATCGTTAAGAGCTCTAAAATCTATAGCCATTCTAAGTTTTATTAAGTTTTGATCATTGGTTTTTGACGTAGAATTTTTTTTTACGAAAATTACTGGGAAAGCATAACTTGAGTTCGTAGGCTCTATGATACCTGCATCCAATAAATCTTGAATTTCTTTCTCCGCGAATTTTTTTACATCATGCGCTAATTTGAATGGTTTCGTTTGTATAGGAAAGTCATGCATTAATTTAAAATTCGGTTTTATTACGTCCGTTTCTCCTAGAGTTTTGTATGATTTGCTGAAAGCAGTAGCATGTCTCATTAAAATTTTCAATACTTCTTTTTGTACCTTCGGTGTTAAGTGATCTATTTTAAAATCCTTCTCTGAAAGTTCTTTTTTTCGTAATTCTCTAATTTGTGTGATATTTAAGTTATTTACTTCGTAAATATTATCAGTATTTGGTTTATTTTGTTTTTTTATAAAAAAATCAGTGGTAATTTTTCCCATTTCCTGATCCTTATGAAGTCTCAAATACGTTTTCGATTTATTTTGTACTAATATTGTGAATGAATTATTTTCTGTTTCCTTGTTTTCATGAACTGAATTTTGGATTACTAATTTCCTGTTGTTATATTTAGGTTGGAAAAAAAATTGTTGCTTGTTTCTTAATTTCCCATCAAAAATTAAATTTACTAATTTCGATTCTCTAGGTCTCAAAGTAATGCTTTTCTTTACAAATACTCGTGCATTAATTTTCGGAATGTTATTGTGTTGATAGGATTTGATTTGTTTTGGTATTGTTTGAAAGTCATCATTTTGTTGTACGGGCTTAATTTTATTCACCTCCGTAATTTGATTTTCATTGGGGTTTAATTGTATAATTGAATTATTGAGTTTAAAAGTATTATTTTCAAAATCCATGATTATTTTATTACTTTTTAAGAAATCATATCCTAAAATAATTTTGTAATTACGGTCAAATTCATCTTTAGTTACATAAAATGTGCCATTTAAGAAAGTGTTGTTAAATCTAAACTTAAATTTTACGCAGTGTTTAAAAGGAATGGATTTGTTTGATAAAGTTGTAATTTTTATAGCATTGGCTAAATATTTAATCTTTATATCCGTCCCTTTTATTTTTTCAAAGACCCCTGGAGATATTAAACTTATACTCGCCCCACTGTCGATAAGGCTGGGTATAATTAAATCTTTCTTTATTTTTAAGTCCCATATTGGTAATTCATTGTTTTTTTCCGAGTTACAACTTGCGATCAATTTTTGTGTTATATCTTTTTTTTTTCCTCATTTTTTTTTATCATTGTCTTTTTCGTTTGTTTTTGTTTCAATATTTTTAATTCCTTGTTTGATTTATTTTTTATATTATAACCCTGTTTTTTCTCAATGTTACGGGACCTACGGGCTTGTATTCCTCTCAATTTTGTAGGCCCGCTTACCGGTTTAAATGACTTTGCCCTCTGTTCCTATTATTATTATTGTGTCTGCCTCGCCTGTCTCTGTTTTCGTTAGGAAAAGTAATTGTGGGCTGATGTTCCCTATTTCCCTCATTATTTTGCGGCAAAGGATTTTGGCTATTTTGCATATTTGCGAAACCCTGATGCTGCCCTGTATATGCAATTTGTGTGTTGTTTCCTTGTGTTGGATCAAAGTTTTGCATTGGAATCATATTTTGCATATTGTAATTTCCAGGATACATTTGATTAGGTCCTATTTGTGATTGGGTCAAATTTTGCCAATTTGGCATTTGAATTTGCATATCGTTAAATCTAGTTTGATTGTGATAAGGTCTTGCAAAATCCAGTGTTTGTGGCGCTTGGAAATGTTGTGCATAATTTTGTGGAAATCGTTGAAAGCCTCTATAATTATTATTTTGATAATAATTTTTTTGAAATCGTGGCCGAACATTGTTTTGCGCTCCCCTTGGTTGAAAAAAATTCGCACTTTTTTGATTGAAATAACAATTTTGTGTCTGGTGGTTGGATTTATTACAGATATGACAAAAATTATGTGTTATCTGATTTATTTCTGCGTTGTTATGTTCACTTTCATTTTTTTGAATTTTTAAATCTTTTATTTGTTCTTTTAATTGGTGTATTTCCGATTTTTGTTCTTGCGACATGCTAAGAAGTGCCTCGAATAATTTATTTTCGCTATTTTCAGTTAAATTGTTTACTTCTCCTGCACATTTACTGTTCAAAGCACTTTCGATATTTTTAGCTTTTTTTACTGCTTCATCAAACTTTGTGGGTGGGTATTTTTTTAATTCAAAGGAGATGTCCGGTCTTAGTGCTTCAAGGTATTTGGTTAATTTAATCGTTTCTAATAATTCTTTAGCTCCATTCTTTTGTTCATGTCCTGACGAGACAAGGTATTTTTGTGCCTCAATGTTGAATTGTTTAGTAAATTCTTCAATAGTTTGGTTGGGTGTTTGTTTTGCGTTTATGAATTGCGCCTGAGCGTCAGCAAACGATCTTTCTTTTTTAAATTGTGTTATCGCATTTTCTTTGAATGTGTTATAGTTTTGTGCTTTATGCAATTCGGCTGTGTTTTTTAGAATCTCTCTCGCTTGACCTTTAAATTTTGACTTTGCCAACACCAATTTTAAATCATCAGGAAATTGTGCCGCTGCGGCTAATTCTTCGAACTCTTCGAAAAAATATGATATATTTTGGTCTGGTTTGTCCTCAAAATTTTGTAAAGAGTTCAATAGAGTGTCTATTCCAATTTTAAATGTGTCCCTTTCGGGAGAAGACTGCCTTGCCTTATTTCTACCTGTCATATTTATTTACTTATTTGGAAAATCTCACACAGACTGATGTTTAATACTTTTTCCTTTATTTTTATTTTTTGAACTCTTTCACACCTCAAATTATGATATCATATACTCTCAAGATATGAGTTTTGTAATGAATTATTATAATTTATACTCATTCAAGAATAATATATAATAGAAATTATGAAATAGCCCTAAATATTTTTATAAATACACATAAATATAATGACAAAGTAAATTTTCCGAAATACGGATATATATAGTAACGAAATTCTTTACAATCTTACAAGCTAATGTGTCGTGAACTAAACCAACTCTTCTGTATATTTTTGTTTCATCTTCTCAACTATTATATTTCAATTTCGTAAATTTTTAGATATACACACAATATTTATAAACACAATATGGATAAATAATGTTTGTTAGTAGAAGGAGAAAAAGCTAAGAGAAGATAGGTAATTAAGAATAAAATCATAATACTGGCTATCTTTATTTATATTTAAATGCAGAAAATTTTTAATTTTGAATCCCAAATACAAATTCATACACCTGGTATGAGCACCATTAAACTTTTAGTAGTGTG
The DNA here is from genome assembly GCA_964019185.1 of Maratus speculifer. Classification (NCBI taxonomy): domain Eukaryota; kingdom Metazoa; phylum Arthropoda; class Arachnida; order Araneae; family Salticidae; genus Maratus; species Maratus speculifer. Next base: position 220,434,693 of record OZ025297.1, on the reverse strand, counting down.
GTGACGAAAATAAACACCTCCTACTAGGTACGCAAACGTGACGTGGTTAGTACGAAGACAAATGAAAATAATATCCCTTCGGCGTTGTGAACGAAGATCGGATATTATTAATTTACTGAAATTAATTCCTTAATATCATACATAAAATTAACATTTTGCAATAACATTAGGATCGCCTTATTTAACGTATGAATTTGTGAAAATTGGGATTGATGAGTCAATAAAATACTTGAGATATTAATCTACAAATTTTAATGTTAACATTCCCTAATCTGCATCTAGAAATTACCTTAAAATACATAAAAGGAGGAAACTGGAATAAAGACAAGAATAGGTACATATATACAAATTTTATTAAAACATATAAATTGGCATCATGCAAACACTATAAAAATATAATATGCAAGGCAATAACTACTGAAATATGGTTATAGTGAAATATACAATATATTTTATTTCATTTTTTTTGTTGTTGTTGTTGTTGTTGTTTGTTTATTTATTCATTTCCTATTGTTCTGCTATCCTCACAGCTCATAACACTAAAGTTCACGACACAACTTATAGGCAAAGCCCCAAAATTTCATATTTTATCAAATCAAGTCCTTCGTTCATATTATTAGTATTATTTTACTGGTATTATTAATTTATTTATTTATTCATTTTACTATTAATTAAGTTTGAGCATTAAATTCTGATAATTTTGAGCCCCAAAGATAATAATAATTTTAAAATTTTAAAATAATCAAATTTTAAATAATCAAATTTCAAAAACCAAAATTTTTAACACAACATTATATCAATAAAATAAATTGGCCAGTCACATGAACAATGAAATTTTCTCACCTTACAAGTATGTTCCTGGTATTGGTCGTCGTTGGCTTATAGCTGTCCATACAGTTCATCAGTACACTGACACAATTAAATCCAGGTGCTGAGTTCCAAGGCATTTTGTTTTTTTTTATTAACACAAATAGTTTGCAACTTTTCAAATTTTGCGCACTTTCCAGTCATCAGTTAGACGTATGGTCCTTTTCACACTAATAAGCACTTTCAAATTTCACTGGGAGTTTCAGGCAAAGTTTTTTTTTTTTTTTTTTTTTTGCAGAAATGAATTCCACTCAGCAATACTTAGAAATCATCCGATGAAAAATAGTCCGCTCAGCAATACTCAGGTGTTCCTTTTTGAATTGGAAATCAGTCGACGATTCGTTCTCTATGTGCAGAGCATAGCGTCGCTTCTCATCACTTCGTCCGGGAGGCATAAGATCACATCTTCCGACGACACGGATTATTTCGATTTCCTCTTTCCCCTCTCATCTTAGCGGGAAACTCGCAGCAGAGAGAAAAAAAATCTTTTTTTACTTTTACACTTTCAATTCCAAAACTGCACTGACTCATGTGGGGTTTTCTTTTCAGGTCCTGTACGCCCCCTTTGACCCCATTGGGTATAAAATTCGGACTCCAATTGGCTTTGAATATGTTTCGCTGTCCATTGGTCAAGTAAAAGAAACGGGGTTGGATTTTTAGACATTGTTCCTCCATTATTTATTGCCGGAGCTACGATTCCGAACCAACCGCCCAAGTAGACCACACGTGGGAGTCATAAATTTGATTGTAAATCTTTCATTGTTGCTTGTGTACGTTAATGTCACGAATGGCGACTCTAGGTTTTATTGCTTCTCGTAAACATTTGTTCCTTTTATAACTAATGGTGAGAAAATCCCTTCGTTCATGTGATTTTGCTATTCCCAGGCTTTGACTAAAGGAGAGCTTATAGTATAATAAAACTTCCGAACAAACAACACATATTATTGTTATCATTTCTTGTTTACGAAAGCTAAAATAAAAATTTATTTTAATACTTTTATATACATTAATATCATTTCATTTTCTATCTCTTTCTAGATTATTTATTTATTTATTTATTTATTTATTTATTTATTATTATTCTTTCTCTCTCTTTGTTTTTTCTTTTCTTTTATTTTATTTTATTCTAAGCGATGTCGTGACATTTCTTTACGACAGGATGGTCACTGAATTGAGGTAAAATTATTCTTGAGCTTATGCGAGTAGATTTCGTTTCATGAAAAAAAAAAAAAAAAAAAAAAAAAAAAAAAAAATGTTCGTTCAGGGAAGTGGAAGCTTAAAGGAGGTGGTCGCACAGGGAGTTTCAGTGTCGTAGCTAGGATGGATGGATGACACCCGGGGCGGATGTAAATGGTGTCACCCGCCCCTTCCGATCCGTCGTAGTCGGAGCATAAAGGGTTAAAGTTCAAAAGGCTTTGGGAAGTAAATGGCGATTAATTGCCTGAAAACTTTCAACAAGCGTTTTCATAAAAATATCAGCATCGTCTGGAAAATTGATTCACATATATGTTCCCTCAAACATACATCAGGAATGTTGCAAAATAAAAGACCAAAATTTTCCAAGTAATTGATTTTGCTAACCAACTGCCAATTATTTTCTAGGAACGTGCTTAGTTTTTATCCTTAAAATTATTATTTTATTATTATTATTATTGCGTGTCAAAGAAAAAAAAATTCCAAATACATACAATACAAGAATAACTCTGACATGTTTGATGATACTGTAATCTTAGCATCGAAAATCTTAATGAAAGCAAGACGTCAAGCAATTTGAATATAACCTAACGGCTACGATTCAGTTGAAAGAGTTAACAAGAAAAGAAAGACGTTATCTTCGTAGGCATCAAGTCTGCCTGATGAATAAACAACTGAGAACATCGATGAAAACTATCAATCTCATGTAAATCAGACCTCAAACCATTAAGAATCTTAAAATAATATTCCACACACGTTTTTTTTTATTTACCAGCTGAAAATTAAAATCATTCGAGAATTTACTCGGTTATAAATTCTTGCAACTAAAGGACTTGACACTTTTATAAAATCAGGGCTGTCACTTATTGATGTTATTTCTCGTCACATTCTCTTTGTTTTTGCCACTTTGAAGTCGACACGTGGATTTTATCTCTCTTTGTTTTTATTTTCTCCATATCCACTGTGTAGTCCAGTCATTTTAGCACCTTTTTTCGCAAATAGCGGAAAAAATTAGAACAAAGCTGGATTTTTGCATAGGTGCTAGTTAGGGTATGTAGTTTAACATACTAAAAGTCCCCATCAATTCGATGTGAGCTTTCGCCGCCAGGGGGCGTTAATGAGCTTGAAAATCGGTTTTTTGTGAATATCTCACGAACAACGGCACTTAGAAAAAAAAGTTCAATTAGAAAGATCTAGATAATGTAATTTCCTACAAAAAGTGTCATTAACGTTTTTTTTGTCACACCAACCCTTCCCTGCCAAAAATTTAAATAAAGTAAACATTATTGAAAAAAATGCGGAAGCACAGTCATAACGCGGCGAAGAGGCAGAACAAATATGGAACAACTTTGGATCCTCCCTCATTGTCTGTATGCCGTTTTATGCAATAGTAATTGCCCAATACCCTGTCTCTCTTTGCATTTGTGGAAATGTACCACCTTTCCATTTCATTTGGTGCTCATTTCGTTAGTATGAAATCACCCTAATTTACTGAACGAACGAAAGCGCCGTACGAAAGGGGGGGGGGGCGGTCGCCACCGGCGCGGATATTTAGGGGGCGATAAATTTATACTACCAACTAATTTTTGACCTGTCACATTAAAAAAGTTGGGGACGCCAAATTGAAGCTTTGCCCCGGGCGCAGTTTTCTCTTCACACGCCCCTGTGTGAGATTTTAGGAAGGGAATAATTTTATTTTCAACGCATGTTGTAAAACTTATTAAATAGTTATGACAGTTCTAAATGACTCTTTCTTAATTGCTGATTGTGAGCGAAAAATGGAGATTGAAAGAATAGTATGTCTTGTATGCGATGAGGATTGCGTTTCGAAAGATTATCTATTATGTAAAAATAGAAAAAAAAGGGACTGTTCCTTGTGACAGCAAGTTCGGAAAGAGGTGACCACAAGTAGAAAATATTTGAAGAAATGGCTAAAAACAATTGTGAACGTATAGCTCATCCAAAGTGTAGAAAAATTTTACAGGAAAAAATTGTATTAAATCATACAATAAATCTACTGCAGAAAAACCATCAATGCCCGCACAAATTACTCCATTGAAGGAAAAATTGAGAAATGACAATCCGTTGTTTGAATTGAAGGAAAAATTTTTATGTTCTGATACATTAGACGAAGCTTTTCTACAGAAGGAAAAAAAAAAGCTCTAAAGTATTGCAAAAAAGAATTTTTTTTTAATCTAATCATTAAAATAAGACACGTCTCATATCTATGTTTATGGAGAAATTTATAGAGAATGGTTTTGAAGCGAAACAAGCAGAAAAATGATGCATACACACTAATTGTTAAAACAGCTAATTGAAATAGCAAAGTCTGGTGCGCTTACTGCTGTTGTTGGCGATGATGTTGACTTGCTCGTATTGTTGACTGCTTTAGCATTTCCAGCGATAGAGATATTTTTTATTAAGCCAGGAAGAGAACGAATTGCAACCACCCTGTATTCATCGCACAGTCTTAACAATGATGCTGTTCTGAAAGATCATATATTTTCCTTCACAATTTTCAGGTAGTGACTCGGAAATCAGCAATGTTTGGGAAAGGTAAAATGTCGTTAGCAAATTTTTTGAGAAAGGAAGAAGAACATAACATACAAGCTGCCAACATTCTAAAAAGTGATCAAATATCCCAATTTGAAGTTTCCGTGGTAGGAAAAACTATTTTTCTTGCTTTATACGGTGGTTAAGCAGAAATTTCTCTAAACAAGCACCGTTATGTATGTTTCAGGAAAAAAGTTGCTATTGGTAAAAAAAAAAAGCCTTTCATCGTTGCCGCCTACCGAAGATGCAGTTAGATTGCACAGTTTACGTGTTTATCATAATAGTACATGATAAACACCAGTATCACATTCGTACAGTACTGGTTGGGCAATAAACTACATCCCGAGAACTGATGTGGGCAAAATGCACCTAACATGTCTCCAATTCCAGCTACCTTACAGCCCGCACCAAAAAATATTATTGAATCAATTTTTTGTAATTGCTCTAAAGGATGTGGAAAAGCATATGGATGCCGATAATTTGGATTGAAATGTTCTGATATATGCATAAACCGCTGCGGAGTTTCATGTCATAATGCAAGTAAAATTGAATTTGAAGACCAAAAAGATATTGGCAGGTATCCTGCCCATTGCAATGGAGGAGGAAAGTGCTACTTCTGAATTTAGTGATGATACCAAAAGGCAAACAAAAAATACTGAAAGCAGCACAAAAACGAAAAAAAAAAAAAATACAGATAGTGACGAATCTGAATCGTGTGTAGAAATTGAAGTTGTGTAAAGAACTACTAAAGCAGTTAAACGATTGAAATAGGATTAAACCAATCACTATAAGTGGAATATGCCTACGGGGGAAACCAGAATAAAGAAAACGAGTTAAATGCTTCTCCTCAAGAGTAATGTGAAAATAAGCATAAATGTATATTATATATTCACTTTCTCCCTTCAAAGGTGAGAATTTTAGATCTATTTATATAATTTTTTTAAAAAATAGCAGCATATTTTTTGAATTTTTATAATTTTACTTTCAAATAAGTTCACATTTTTACATTTTTGACATGAAAGCATTGGGGTGACAAACAAATGTTAATGACACTTTTTATAGGAAATTAAATTATCTACAACTTTGTAATTGAACTTTTTTTTTCTAAATGTCATTGTTCGTGAGATATTCACAAAAAACCGATTTTCAAGCTCTTTAGCGCCCCCTGGCGGCGAAAGCTCACATCGGATCGATGGGGACTTTTAGTATGTTTAACTACATAACCTAACTAGTACCTAAGCAAAAATCCAGCTTTGTTCTAATTTTTTTCCCTATTTTTGCTAAAATGACTGGGCTATGTGGATTATTTTGTATTTCTTTAATGAATTTTGGTTTTATGTATATTGGTAGCCCCAAATTCGTATTATTTTGCTTTTTCATGGCTAATACGAAGATGAAACCACACACTTCATTTGTGGTTCCAAAGTATTTGGGGCTTGACAATTCTGCTTTGGTTCTAGAAATGTCTATTATGTTCATTATATTTATTTATTCAAATTTTTCCTCATGTTCAATATGGTTTTTTTCTACATATGTATAACCATTAACTGCATTCCAATATATTAACCACTGAATTTAATAGAAAATTACCACATTGAAACATGGGGGGGGGGGATAAATAAAATGAATACAAATGGAATTTGCAGAACAAAAGAAGAATTCTCAAGTCCCAAATACTTTGGAGCTACAAATGAAGTGTGTGATTTCATCTTCGTATTACCCTTGAAAAAGCAAAATAATACGAATTTGGGGTTACCAACACATACAAAACACATCAAAATTAAATGAAGAAAAAACATCAAAAACAAAATACAAAAAATTACTGGATAGAAAAAAAAAATTAAAACCACATTTGCTATATATATAATCGTTGTTAAAGAAAAATAAGACTTTGTAAAAACTATACAATGTAGGATTGGGCATGACTTTATATACTGAAAAAGTATGAATGATTATGTCATAAAAGTTCAAAGAGATAGGATGCTAATTAATATCAAATATTGCTATTGTGTATAATTCCTTTTTTTTTCTTCTTTTTAAATTTTATCCTAATTTAATGATGAACTTAATTTGATACCGATAAAAAAAAAAAAAAAAAAAAAAAAAAAAATGTAGCGCATCATTTGGCATGTCATAGAGCTAAATTGAATGCAGTAATAATCTTTCCTTCTTCGAATATTTATCTAAAAGAAAACCATTGTTCAAAGTTTAAACTTAGCTTTGCGCTAAGCGGGTTTCGAAAGGAAGTTGCGAAGTTGCGGCGCCTTGTTTTTCAAATAGGTTTCAATTTAACGTATAAAGTCACGGATGGCGTATTGAGAGATCCACTCAATGCAAATCAGTCGCGAATCCCATAGCGTTTATGTGATTAATGCTAATTAAATTAGTCAGTTTTTAACAATTTGACGTTGTGGCACGACACCAATGTGTGTGTGTCGTGCACAAGCTCATCGCCTGACTTTACTGCATATACAGCGCCATCAGTTAATTTGATTTTTTTTTAAACTACTCCTAAAATATTATCATTATTTTGGATGCATATTTGTGAAATTTCAGGTCATCTGGAGCAATAGTTCTTTTGTTATAGGGTTTTAGTTCCACGACTTAAAAAACAGGCAAACAAACAAACAAAACACCCTGCACATAAATTATGCAATATCTTTCCCTACATTGTATCAAGATCCACCTCTCTAGCAAACTATTATTCCCTAAAAAGCTTATACGTTTTTAATTTTTATGCATCACATGTATTCAAACGATACATATCTAAAGAAAAAATCCTACTCGAAGTAATCATCCTACCCAACGCAGTCCCACGCTTATAACTGAATAGGTAATATATTGATCAAAAAATGGAAAACACAGTTCGATTCCAAATCGTTTCCACAGTCAGGCTTTCCAATTATGTATATCTTTTTTTTAAAAAATAAATTTGTAAACGTGTCAATATGTTTTGCGCTTGTTGAGTAGAGCAGTTGGGTACAGTTCTAAACTGTCAATGCTCTACCACTCGAGCTTCCTGGTTGACAATCCAGACGACACAATTCACTCAGGCTGATCAGCCTTTTCTTGTCGTCCAAATATCTCAAATGGTAGAGCATTGGCAATTTAAGAATTGGCAATTTAATTGTTTTTAACTGCTCTGTTCCACAAGCGCAAAACGTTTTTACACATATTTGTTTTTTTAACAGAAAGATATAAAATTGGAAGGTTACCGCTAGGAAGGAAACCGCTATGAAAGCGGTTTCGGGTCGAACTTTTTTTTTCCATTTTATGATAATTAAATTACCTATCGAATTATACGCAATTTCGATCGCGCGATCACGCGTTTTTAACCCTATATAAGATTGGTTTGTCTACTTTCGTCGAAAAATGTGGTTTAAAACGTTAACTTTGACGACTTCTTCTGAAAGATCCATTACGTTTATTAAGGGCAGGGTTGGTAAAAAACCGTGTTTAAAAAAAAAAAAAAAAAAAAAAAAAAAAAAAAAAAACAAGGTTTTTTTTGGTTTAAACTAGGTTTTTTTTTTTTTTTTTTTTTTGGTTTAAACCGTTTTTTTTTTTTTTTATGATTTCCTATTACATATACATGCATATTTACCAATAAAAATAAATATTTTTGAATATATAAGTAATAACTTGATTTAAAAGTAATTCTAATCAATGCAATTATTTACTGTACAATTAGTTATGCAGAAAATTGAAATCATTTGAATATTAAGCATTTTTAGAAAAAGCTATGTCTTTTATTTCATAAATAAAATGTTCTACATCGTAATGAAGCATTGATACCTTGGAAATCTTAATGCACAATCTTTTAATTATTAGCACTATAAATAAATATATGATGCAGTTTCATAAATAAAACTTCTTATATATTATTTTCACAAGGCTATTCAAAATAACTTCTTTGAAATACATGTTATATGAGATGTCTGATTTTTCTGTTAGAAGACTACATGAATTATCTTTTATTGAAAATAAAGCTTTTTATAAAGATTTTTCGGGATGATTTGAATTTAGCAATAGAGGCTGCACACTTTAAAAAGTATTGAGTATTGCTATTTGGCATTTCTCCTCTGAAAATACCAGGTTGAAGGAAGAAAAAAAAGGCGACAAACAAAATTCATAAAATACACAAAAATATCTATTTAATAGCTTTTTAGACTATTGAAAACATTGATCTTAAACTATAAAGCAGTTTTATAAATAATGTTTTCCACTGAAGCATTTAAATAGCCATCAGACTATATGCTAAATTTAAAGCTTAGTACTTTTAAATGTCTAAACAAAAAATTACATCTTTTTAGGTATTTTTATGAGACTTTCTTTCTATTATGTCTCAAGCAAACTTTGCCTTGTTCCTTTTCCTCCAATTTTCTTGGCTGATCAAAGTAATGGGTTTGGTTATGCAATAGAAGATTAAAATATATCTTGTTGCATATTTTAATTAAATGTAAACAGATGCTTCCCTAGCACCAAATTTTTCAATGTCTTATTATTCAACTTTATATTTTGAGTTTTTTTTTTTTTTTTTTTTTTTTTTTTTTTTTTTAATTTTTAAAAGATAATTCCCCGAATCAAGAAAATAAATTTTCCTTCAGAGTTTGACTGAAATTTTAAAGGCCATTTTATGTTATTAATTGTAAATCTGTGTTTTTCAAAGGAAAACATTTTTTTTTCTAAATATGTATTACATATTTTTAATCCATTTTGTCTTTACCAACTTTACATAATTTTTCTTTATAGCTTCAGATATGTTCATCATTGCATGAAATTTTGCATTCTACATGCATACTAACATGGCCTAGTTTAGACTCACTATGTCTCATGGTGACTACTGAGATAAAAGTAGAAATTACTTACATGCAATAATTTGACACTCTTAAATTACAAAAATGAGAAAATATTACATTAGATTTGTTCTAAAAAACCAATTGGTTTAAACTATGCCAACCCACATAGGCGTAGCCAGCCTTTTGAACGGGGGGGTGCCCAAATTTTTTAACCTGAACATGTTGGGTACAAACAACATCTTATGTAATAAAATCTAATAAAACGGAACCCCATAAAACCTATCAAATTTCCGTTCTAGACAGGTTTTTTGCGGAAGGTATAATTGTGTGGAATTTCTTTTAAAAAAGACCCAAACGTAATTTTTCATTGCGTGAAGAATTATGAGAAGTTGCTTAAAACTAAATCTAATGGACAGGGACGTGCGAAGAGAAAGCTGCGCCCGGGGCATAGTTACAATTTGGCGCCCCCTCCACCACACTTTTTCTTGTAACAGGCCAAAGGTAGTATAAATTTGGCGCCCCCTAAAGTTCCACGCCGGGGCAGCTGCCCCCTAGGCTCCCCCTTTAGCACGACGCTGCTAATGGATAAAAAAAAAAGATATATAAACATAGATAAAACATGATAGATATAAAATAAAGATATCCGTAAATATAAATCTGTAATTATCACAAGTTTTCATTTCAAACAGCAATGAAATACTAAAATAAATAAGCACGACTTTAGTTCCCTCCATCATTTTGATCAAAATAGCATTAAAATAACTTGTAGTATGCAATTTAAAGTGAAAAATAGCTCTTATATTTTCTACTCATGAATAAATAAAATTTCCTCGTTAAAAAAAATGAGCCCGTACGAATGTCAAAATATGATCCCAAAAAACGATATTTAGCAAACCAACAAACCAACCTCCATATTAATTTGAATTTTGCGTAGCATCATTTCTTATTTTCAGAGGAAGCACAGATTTGCAGGAGAGATGAGTTCGGGCTCGATTTTTGAAACCCGCGCCCGAAAGATTTTTAGTACATTGGAGCCCGAGCCCATCCGAGTCCGATACAAAAAGTATACAAAAATAAATAAATAAAAAATTTAATGATATTTAAAAATTGTTTCAAATGTGATGTCCTATTTTTAAAAATTTCTTATAAAATTTACTATTAAATAAAAATTTTAATTCAAGCTTATGAAAAGAGCAATTTGGTATCAAATAAAAATATCCTTCATACCTAAAATGATTCCCATATTTTTTGTCCTTTAAGAAGAAAAATTGATGGACATATTAAAGAAATGTAATGAATAAATGGATAGTGTTTATAGAAATTACTATTTGTATGATGAAGAATCAAAAAACGTTTTCAATTTCCTATAAAAAGAGTACATCTTCAGGGGTGTAGTCGTAAAAAAACCACAGGTTACACGATCGACGCAGAGGGTATATGCTCAAGGCACAGAATATACTCTAGAGAGTACATCCTATGGGTTTCATGAGAAACAGAAGGTTATACGGTGTTCCTTTAAGAAAAATCCAGAAGGTATACGACGTATACCCCAGTATACCCTCCACTACATCCCCTGTACATTTATCTATAATCAATTCATTTCTCTTAACAATTCCCCATGATTGACGAGAACCTTAAAATCAACGCAAATTAAAACATTAATACAATTATCTTAAAGTTCCGTTGTTTTTATGGGAAAAGAAGAAACATTAATCGAATGTTTTCAATCGGAATAACATGTAAAATATGTTTACTTACGAAGAGAAATCTTCAACATAAGCAAAATTCATGATGACAAACAGAAAAAAAATCACAATGCTGTTATCATATGAAGAACGATTATGATTCGTGCACAATCAAATAATTTTCAAACCTCAAGCATCTAGTCTGCATCAAAAACGAAGAAATCATTCTCTAACAAAATAAATAAATGAACGATCGAATTAAAAAATATGCTCTGCCTCAAACGAAAATCCAACCAGAAGCTAATTTATTATTTATGATTATTTTGATAGGCGCCTTATCAATTAATCGTCGACGGAAATGCAGTAGACATAAATCTCCATACATCACAAATTTTCTTTTGAAGCAACAATCAACTATTGAAATATATAAAAAAAATTATTTTTATTTTTCTTTCGTTTTGATCAAAATAACACTGAAATGACTTGAAAAAGAATAAAAAATTTTAAAAGGAAAATAGGAGTTCTTTCAATCTCTTCTACACATAAATGTTTTTTAATTCTCAGAAAGAATGAGCCTGAGCCCCCCCCCCCCCCGGGCCCGAACTCTAAAATGAAAATAGAGCCCGTGCCCGCTTCGGACCCGGTTTTGGGCTCGGTCGCCACCGGCGCGGATATTTAGGGGGCGATAAATTTATACTACCAACTAATTTTTGACCTGTCACATTAAAAAAGTTGGGGACGCCAAATTGAAGCTTTGCCCCGGGCGCAGTTTTCTCTTCACACGCCCCTGTGTGAGATTTTAGGAAGGGAATAATTTTATTTTCAACGCATGTTGTAAAACTTATTAAATAGTTATGACAGTTCTAAATGACTCTTTCTTAATTGCTGATTGTGAGCGAAAAATGGAGATTGAAAGAATAGTATGTCTTGTATGCGATGAGGATTGCGTTTCGAAAGATTATCTATTATGTAAAAATAGAAAAAAAAGGGACTGTTCCTTGTGACAGCAAGTTCGGAAAGAGGTGACCACAAGTAGAAAATATTTGAAGAAATGGCTAAAAACAATTGTGAACGTATAGCTCATCCAAAGTGTAGAAAAATTTTACAGGAAAGAATTGTATTAAATCATACAATAAATCTACTGCAGAAAAACCATCAATGCCCGCACAAATTACTCCATTGAAGGAAAAATTGAGAAATGACAATCCGTTGTTTGAATTGAAGGAAAAATTTTTATGTTCTGATACATTAGACGAAGCTTTTCTACAGAAGGAAAAAAAAAGCTCTAAAGTATTGCAAAAAAGAATTTTTCTTTAATCTAATCATTAAAATAAGACACGTCTCATATCTATGTTTATGGAGAAATTTATAGAGAATGGTTTTGAAGCGAAACAAGCAGAAAGATGATGCATACACACTAATTGTTAAAACAGCTAATTGAAATAGCAAAGTCTGGTGCGCTTACTGCTGTTGTTGGCGATGATGTTGACTTGCTCGTATTGTTGACTGCTTTAGCATTTCCAGCGATAGAGATATTTTTTATTAAGCCAGGAAGAGAACGAATTGCAACCACCCTGTATTCATCGCACAGTCTTAACAATGATGCTGTTCTGAAAGATCATATGTTTTCCTTCACAATTTTCAGGTAGTGACTCGGAAATCAGCAATGTTTGGGAAAGGTAAAATGTCGTTAGCAAATTTTTTGAGAAAGGAAGAAGAACATAACATACAAGCTGCCAACATTCTAAAAAGTGATCAAATATCCCAATTTGAAGTTTCCGTGGTAGGAAAAACTATTTTTCTTGCTTTATACGGTGGTTAAGCAGAAATTTCTCTAAACAAGCACCGTTATGTATGTTTCAGGAAAAAAGTTGCTATTGGTAAAAAAAAAAGCCTTTCATCGTTGCCGCCTACCGAAGATGCAGTTAGATTGCACAGTTTACGTGTTTATCATAATAGTACATGATAAACACCAGTATCACATTCGTACAGTACTGGTTGGGCAATAAACTACATCCCGAGAACTGATGTGGGCAAAATGCACCTAACATGTCTCCAATTCCAGCTACCTTACAGCCCGCACCAAAAAATATTATTGAATCAATTTTTTGTAATTGCTCTAAAGGATGTGGAAAAGCATATGGATGCCGATAATTTGGATTGAAATGTTCTGATATATGCATAAACCGCTGCGGAGTTTCATGTCATAATGCAAGTAAAATTGAATTTGAAGACCAAAAAGATATTGGCAGGTATCCTGCCCATTGCAATGGAGGAGGAAAGTGCTACTTCTGAATTTAGTGATGATACCAAAAGGCAAACAAAAAATACTGAAAGCAGCACAAAAACGAAAAAAAAAAAAAAAATACAGATAGTGACGAATTTGAATCGTGTGTAGAAATTGAAGTTGTGTAAAGAACTACTAAAGCAGTTAAACGATTGAAATAGGATTAAACCAATCACTATAAGTGGAATATGCCTACGGGGGAAACCAGAATAAAGAAAACGAGTTAAATGCTTCTCCTCAAGAGTAATGTGAAAATAAGCATAAATGTATATTATATATTCACTTTCTCCCTTCAAAGGTGAGAATTTTAGATCTATTTATATAATTTTTTTTAAAAATAGCAGCATATTTTTTGAATTTTTATAATTTTACTTTCAAATAAGTTCACATTTTTACATTTTTGACATGAAAGCATTGGGGTGACAAACAAATGTTAATGACACTTTTTATAGGAAATTAAATTATCTACAACTTTGTAATTGAACTTTTTTTTTCTAAATGTCATTGTTCGTGAGATATTCACAAAAAACCGATTTTCAAGCTCTTTAGCGCCCCCTGGCGGCGAAAGCTCACATCGGATCGATGGGGACTTTTAGTATGTTTAACTACATAACCTAACTAGTACCTAAGCAAAAATCCAGCTTTGTTCTAATTTTTTCCCCTATTTTTGCTAAAATGACTGGGCTATGTGGATTATTTTGTATTTCTTTAATGAATTTTGGTTTTATGTATATTGGTAGCCCCAAATTCGTATTATTTTGCTTTTTCATGGCTAATACGAAGATGAAACCACACACTTCATTTGTGGTTCCAAAGTATTTGGGGCTTGACAATTCTGCTTTGGTTCTAGAAATGTCTATTATGTTCATTATATTTATTTATTCAAATTTTTCCTCATGTTCAATATGGTTTTTTTCTACATATGTATAACCATTAACTGCATTCCAATATATTAACCACTGAATTTAATAGAAAATTACCACATTGAAACATGGGGGGGGGGGATAAATAAAATGAATACAAATGGAATTTGCAGAACAAAAGAAGAATCCTCAAGTCCCAAATACTTTGGAGCTACAAATGAAGTGTGTGATTTCATCTTCGTATTACCCTTGAAAAAGAAAAATAATACGAATTTGGGGTTACCAACACATACAAAACACATCAAAATTAAATGAAGAAAAAACATCAAAAACAAAATACAAAAAATTACTGGATAGAAAAAAAAAATTAAAATCACATTTGCTATATATATATAATCGTTGTTAAAGAAAAATAAGACTTTGTAAAAACTATACAATGTAGGATTGGGCATGACTTTATATACTGAAAAAGTATGAATGATTATGTCATAAAAGTTCAAAGAGATAGGATGCTAATTAATATCAAATATTGCTATTGTGTATAATTCCTTTTTTTTTCTTCTTTTTAAATTTTATCCTAATTTTTTTAATGATGAACTTAATTTGATACCGATAAAAAAAAAAAAAAAAAAAAAAAAAATGTAGCGCATCATTTGGCATGTCATAGAGCTAAATTGAATGCAGTAATAATCTTTCCTTCTTCGAATATTTATCTAAAAGAAAACCATTGTTCAAAGTTTAAACTTAGCTTTGCGCTAAGCGGGTTTCGAAAGGAAGTTGCGAAGTTGCGGCGCCTTGTTTTTCAAATAGGTTTCAATTTAACGTATAAAGTCACGGATGGCGTATTGAGAGATCCACTCAATGCAAATCAGTCGCGAATCCCATAGCGTTTATGTGATTAATGCTAATTAAATTAGTCAGTTTTTAACAATTTGACGTTGTGGCACGACACCAATGTGTGTGTGTCGTGCACAAGCTCATCGCCTGACTTTACTGCATATACAGCGCCATCAGTTAATTTGATTTTTTTTAAACTACTCCTAAAATATTATCATTATTTTGGATGCATATTTGTGAAATTTCAGGTCATCTGGAGCAATAGTTCTTTTGTTATAGGGTTTTAGTTCCACGGCTTAAAAAACAGGCAAACAAACAAACAAAACACCCTGCACATAAATTATGCAATATCTTTCCCTACATTGTATCAAGATCCACCTCTCTAGCAAACTATTATTCCCTAAAAAGCTTATACGTTTTTAATTTTTATGCATCACATGTATTCAAACGATACATATCTAAAGAAAAAATCCTACTCGAAGTAATCATCCTACCCAACGCAGTCCCACGCTTATAACTGAATAGGTAATATATTGATCAAAAAATGGAAAACACAGTTCGATTCCAAATCGTTTCCACAGTCAGGCTTTCCAATTATGTATATCTTTTCTTTAAAAAATAAATTTGTAAACGTGTCAATATGTTTTGCGCTTGTTGAGTAGAGCAGTTGGGTACAGTTCTAAACTGTCAATGCTCTACCACTCGAGCTTCCTGGTTGACAATCCAGACGACACAATTCACTCAGGCTGATCAGCCTTTTCTTGTCGTCCAAATATCTCAAATGGTAGAGCATTGGCAATTTAAGAATTGGCAATTTAATTGTTTTTAACTGCTCTGTTCCACAAGTGCAAAACGTTTTTACACATATTTGTTTTTTTAACAGAAATATATAAAATTGGAAGGTTACCGCTAGGAAGGAAACCGCTATGAAAGCGGTTTCGGGTCGAACTTTTTTTTTCCATTTTATGATAATTAAATTACCTATCGAATTATACGCAATTTCGATCGCGCGATCACGCGTTTTTAACCCTATATAAGATTGGTTTGTCTACTTTCGTCGAGAAATGTGGTTTAAAACGTTAACTTTGACGACTTCTTCTGAAAGATCCATTACGTTTATTAAGGGCAGGGTTGGTAAAAAACCGTGTTTAAAAAAAAAAAAAAAACAAAAAAAAACCAAGGTTTTTTTTTGGTTTAAACTAGGTTTTTTTTTTTTTGGTTTAAACCGTTTTTTTTTTTTTTTATGATTTCCTATTACATATACATGCATATTTACCAATAAAAATAAATATTTTTGAATATATAAGTAATAACTTGATTTAAAAGTAATTCTAATCAATGCAATTATTTACTGTACAATTAGTTATGCAGAAAATTGAAATCATTTGAATATTAAGCATTTTTAGAAAAAGCTATGTCTTTTATTTCATAAATAAAATGTTCTACATCGTAATGAAGCATTGATACCTTGGAAATCTTAATGCACAATCTTTTAATTATTAGCACTATAAATAAATATATGATGCAGTTTCATAAATAAAACTTCTTATATATTATTTTCACAAGGCTATTCAAAATAACTTCTTTGAAATACATGTTATATGAGATGTCTGATTTTTCTGTTAGAAGACTACATGAATTATCTTTTATTGAAAATAAAGCTTTTTATAAAGATTTTTCGGGATGATTTGAATTTAGCAATAGAGGCTGCACACTTTAAAAAGTATTGAGTATTGCTATTTGGCATTTCTCCTCTGAAAATACCAGGTTGAAGGAAGAAAAAAAAGGCGACAAACAAAATTCATAAAATACACAAAAATATCTATTTAATAGCTTTTTAGACTATTGAAAACATTGATCTTAAACTATAAAGCAGTTTTATAAATAATGTCTTCCACTGAAGCATTTAAATAGCCGTCAGACTATATGCTAAATTTAAAGCTTAGTACTTTTAAATGTCTAAACAAAAAATTACCTTTCTTTCTATTATGTCTCAAGCAAACTTTGCCTTGTTCCTTTTCCTCCAATTTTCTTGGCTGATCAAAGTAATGGGTTTGGTTATGCAATAGAAGATTAAAATATATCTTGTTGCATATTTTAATTAAATGTAAACAGATGCTTCCCTAGCACCAAATTTTTCAATGTCTTATTATTCAACTTTATATTTTGAGGGTTTTTTTTTTTTTTTTTTTTTTAAATTTTTAAAAGATAATTCCCCGAATCAAGAAAATAAATTTTCCTTCAGAGTTTGACTGAAATTTTAAAGGCCATTTTATGTTATTAATTGTAAATCTGTGTTTTTCAAAGGAAAACATTTTTTTTTTCTAAATATGTATTACATATTTTTAATCCATTTTGTCTTTACCAACTTTACATAATTTTTCTTTATAGCTTCAGATATGTTCATCATTGCATGAAATTTTGCATTCTACATGCATACTAACATGGCCTAGTTTAGACTCACTATGTCTCATGGTGACTACTGAGATAAAAGTAGAAATTACTTACATGCAATAATTTGACACTCTTAAATTACAAAAATGAGAAAATATTACATTAGATTTGTTCTAAAAAACCAATTGGTTTAAACTATGCCAACCCACATAGGCGTAGCCAGCCTTTTGAACGGGGGGGTGCCCAAATTTTTTAACCTGAACATGTTGGGTACAAACAACTTCTTATGTAATAAAATCTAATAAAACGGAACCCCATAAAACCTATCAAATTTCCGTTTTAGACAGGTTTTTTGCGGAAGGTATAATTGTGTGGAACTTCTTTTAAAAAAGACCCAAACGCAATTTTTCATTGCGTGAAGAATTATGAGAAGTTGCTTAAAACTAAATCTAATGGACAGGGACGTGCGAAGAGAAAGCTGCGCCCGGGGCAAAGTTACAATTTGGCGCCCCCTCCACCACACTTTTTCTTGTAACAGGCCAAAGGTAGTATAAATTTGGCGCCCCCTAAAGTTCCACGCCGGGGCAGCTGCCCCCTACGCTCCCCCTTTAGCACGACGCTGCTAATGGATAAAAAAAAAAGATATATAAACATAGATAAAACATGATAGATATAAAATAAAGATATCCGTAAATATAAATCTGTAATTATCACAAGTTTTCATTTCAAACAGCAATGAAATACTAAAATAAATAAGCACGACTTTAGTTCCCTCCATCATTTTGATCAAAATAGCATTAAAATAACTTGTAGTATGCAATTTAAAGTGAAAAATAGCTCTTATATTTTCTACTCATGAATAAATAAAATTTCCTCGTTAAAAAAAATGAGCCCGTACGAATGTCAAAATATGATCCCAAAAAACGATATTTAGCAAACCAACAAACCAACCTCCATATTAATTTGAATTTTGCGTAGCATCATTTCTTATTTTCAGAGGAAGCACAGATTTGCAGGAGAGATGAGTTCGGGCTCGATTTTTGAAACCCGCGCCCGAAAGATTTTTAGTACATTGGAGCCCGAGCCCATCCGAGTCCGATACAAAAAGTATACAAAAATAAATAAATAAAAAATTTAATGATATTTAAAAATTGTTTCAAATGTGATGTCCTATTTTTAAAAATTTCTTATAAAATTTACTATTAAATAAAAATTTTAATTCAAGCTTATGAAAAGAGCAAATCAAATAAAAATATCCTTCATACCTAAAATGATTCCCATATTTTTTGTCCTTTAAGAAGAAAAATTGATGGACATATTAAAGAAATGTAATGAATAAATGGATAGTGTTTATAGAAATTACTATTTGTATGATGAAGAATCAAAAAACGTTTTCAATTTCCTATAAAAAGAGTACATCTTCAGGGGTGTAGTCGTAAAAAAACCACAGGTTACACGATCGACGCAGAGGGTATATGCTCAAGGCACAGAATATACTCTAGAGAGTACATCCTATGGGTTTCATGAGAAACAGAAGGTTATACGGTGTTCCTTTAAGAAAAATCCAGAAGGTATACGACGTATACCCCAGTATACCCTCCACTACATCCCCTGTACATTTATCTATAATCAATTCATTTCTCTTAACAATTCCCCATGATTGACGAGAACCTTAAAATCAACGCAAATTAAAACATTAATACAATTATCTTAAAGTTCCGTTGTTTTTATGGGAAAAGAAGAAACATTAATCGAATGTTTTCAATCGGAATAACATGTAAAATATGTTTACTTACGAAGAGAAATCTTCAACATAAGCAAAATTCATGATGACAAACAGAAAAAAAATCACAATGCTGTTATCACATGAAGAACGATTATGATTCGTGCACAATCAAATAATTTTCAAACCTCAAGCATCTAGTCTGCATCAAAAACGAAGAAATCATTCTCTAACAAAATAAATAAATGAACGATCGAATTAAAAAATATGCTCTGCCTCAAACGAAAATCCAACCAGAAGCTAATTTATTATTTATGATTATTTTGATAGGCGCCTTATCAATTAATCGTCGACGGAAATGCAGTAGACATAAATCTCCATACATCACAAATTTTCTTTTGAAGCAACAATCAACTATTGAAATATATAAAAAAAATTATTTTTATTTTTCTTTCGTTTTGATCAAAATAACACTGAAATGACTTGAAAAAGAATAAAAAATTTTAAAAGGAAAATAGGAGTTCTTTCAATCTCTTCTACACATAAATGTTTTTTAATTCTCAGAAAGAATGAGCCCGAGCCCCCCCCCCCCCGGGCCCGAACTCTAAAATGAAAATAGAGCCCGTGCCCGCTTCGGACCCGGTTTTGGGCTCGGGCTTTCGTGCTGGGGCTGCGCCTATCTCATCTCTCATTTGTACAACCTTCCACCCCCTCCGTTCTCCAGGCTAATCACATGGTGGCGTTTCACATCTGTATTTCCTTTCAATTTTTTTTTTTTTTTTTTTTTTTTTTTTTTTTTGCTCCTATCTAGACTTTAGACAACAAAAGCAAATATATAAATAGTAGTTTCTATCCTTGTCGAGAATTTACTCTAATTTTCTATGGAAATATGCATGCAATAGAAAGGTGTTAAAAAATTCCATAAAGAAACGACATCAAATTGGGATTATAAAACCAACTTTTTTGATTTACTGTGATTAATACAGATTGTAATAAATATTCTAGTTTGAAAAAAGATGAATAAAATAATTTTCTTAAAAAGAAAAAAAGAAAGAATAAAGGTCTCTTCTTTTATCACATTTCAAAACATAGACTGTTAGTTTTGATTAACTAATTGAACTAACTTTGCTTACATTTTTCTTCTTTTTTCTTTTATAAAAATTTTGATTTTTTAAAGTAATCAATCTTGGATCTGCACGAGCGGGGGGGTTCCCGGGCACCCAGGGCACCCCCCCTGGCTACGCGCATGACCCAGTTAGTAACAGAATAAAATCATAACGCAAAATCCCCATTCCCAATGTAAGAATGCAAGAAAAACAAAGGCTTAACCCAATAAACACAAAGCCCCCCCCCCCCAAAAAAAAAATAAAATAAATCATTGCCAATTATTCATTAATAACAAAAATAAATCAATGCAGAAAATTATTTAAGAATGTCATATTCGAGGCTTTGAGGAATGATGAAATCCTTAGTAAATCTTAACTAATCAAGCGATTTAAATAATAAAAGTACATTTTTAGCTCGAGTCTGCAGCCTTTTTAAAAAAGAAAGAAAGAAAGCTATTATTATTATTATTATTTTTAACCAGCTAATTTTTAAAAAATTGGTTATTCTACCATGTAGATTTATAGCTTATACGAAACGTTGGGTTGATTAAAAATATTTGTCATTTTAGAAATTTATTAATTCATCATTATTTTAAAACTTTGCATAGTTTGGATTTTGCATTTTACAAAAAAAAAAAAAAAAAAAAAAAAAAAAAAAAACTTTGGTTTAAACCAAACAACCCTGATTAAGGGTGTATTCGAAAAAATATTTTTTCACCCCTCAACAACTCGAAATTTTCGAATACATTTTCAGACTCATTTCTAAATGTAAAAACTCGAAACTTGCTGAAGTGATTATTGAAGAGATGTATAAGATGTCGTGTGATTTCATTTTTCACTCAATTTATAGGAATTTGATTTATAAGTAATTATTTTCTCAGTATGACCCTTTTTTTCGTTCCCAGATTCCTCGCTTCGGAAAATTTTGTTCAAATTGGCAACTTTTGCAGCAATTTTTTGCCACGTTTTCACCCTTTATTAAATATTGGCAAACACGGCAAATTGTGTAGTTTCTAAATAAGAGAACTTGAAAGTTTGATGTGTTCGAGAGCAAAAATGAATTAAAAAATAAATCCCAAATTAAGCAGTTTGAATAGGAATACACCCTTAAAAAACAGAAAAATTAGTGCGATTAGATAATTTCTCAACAACAGCACCTGCTAGTTTCATGCATTTCCGAACAAAAATAAAACTTATGTCACACAGTTGCACTTTTTGATTTTAGAACACCCTTAAGCCAGAGGTTCTGAACTCGATTCTTTGCTTGGACACTTTTTCATTTAGTTAGAAAATTACAATCATTTCTTTCCCTACTAATGTGACTGCGTGAAACATAATAAAGTACAATGCATATTATACAATGTAACCACCAAAATTTATTTCCACATGTAGAAAATTTTAAAATGAAAACGCACAACATTCATTCTTTATACCGTTTAGAACGAGGAAAGAATATAAATTATACCGAAGATACACATTAGAATGTCAGCCGTATCGCATTTAGGTATGAGGTAGTGAAAAATTAAGAATTTTTTTTTAATGGCATATGTTTATAAATAGACTGACTATTAATCGCACGTATCTTCCTATCAATGTTATAAATGAGCACGCGGAAAAATTCGAATACCGCGCACTTAAAACGTGTTTTAAGAGCATAGGCTAAGCATTTTAATTGCGATTTAAGCGATACCTCCGGTTGTCAACATTCAGTATCGGACAAATATTTTGCAAAACGAGACATAACCCGAGAGAATATGCAGATCACATGCACTGAAGTCGTCTGGAATTTATTTTTGTTCCTTTAAAAATGCAAATTCTGAAATGCTTCATTAAGACGTCTTTCCTAACCTGTTCGTCTCCGAACTTAATGAACAACATAACTTGACAGAAGGAGTACATTAGATAACATTCTATAATTATTAATTTGTTTAATATGTATATATATATATATATATACATCTATATATATATAAAAGGAAGTCTGGATTTCGCATTAATCACAGCACAAAAAAATCCACCGAACCAAAAATCTTGAAAATTGGGGTAAAAATACTTCTTATAACATCGAGTGCCGCTAAGAAGGGATTTTCGAAAATTCCACACCTAAGGGAGGTAAAAAAAAAGAACGAACTTTTAAAAAATTCTTTAAAAATCGGCTTTTGTGGTTGTTTTTCAACTGATAACATATTTTAGTGTATTTTTTCACTCTAAATCGAATGGTACCAAGCAAATTCTTTTAAATTCATTAGTTCGTGAGATACTTCACATTTTCCTAATTTGGCGAAGTCTTCGGCGCAAAAACCTGAAATTTTCAATCCTTATCTATCTATATATATATATAAGAAAGTCTGGATTTCGCATTAATCACAGCACAAAAAAAAAAAAAAAAAAAAAAAAAATTCCACCGAGCTAAAAATCTTGAAAATTGCGGTAAAAATACTTATAACATCGAGCGCCGCTAAGAAGGGATTTTCGAAAATTCCACCCCTAAGGAGGGTAAAAAAAGAACAAACTTTTAAAAAATTCTTTAAAAATCGGCTTTTGTAGTTGTTCCTCAACTAATAACATATTTTAGTGTCAAATTCTTTTAAATCCATTAGTTCGTGAGATACTTCACATTTTCCTAATTTGGCGAAGTCTTCGGCGCAAAAACCTGAAATTTTCAATCCTTATCTATCTATATATATATTATAAAGGCCAAACGTATCTGTGCGTAACGCATACGTCATTTTGCGAATGGCAGCATTTTCCCATGCAATTTCAGTTTTGCATTTTTCGCTACTGTAAATTTTATACTTCTAAGCATCGCATATTTCCGATTTTTACACCGTCGTATACAGAAAGAAATGTACTTTTAAATGGAATTTGTTTGAAAGCTTTATCTCAATTTGTTTTTGAGATATTATTATTATTTTTTAATTTTTAGTACTACATTTTAATTGTGGCAACAGAATCATTCCATTTTCTCTTAAAATTGAAAAAAATATATATGTTACAGGCCAAACCCGATTTTAGGCCAAACTAGATTAGCCTAGGCCAAACTAGTCTATCCTAACGCCCATCGGATAAACTAGTTTTTCCTAGGCCAAACTAGTCTATCCGAAAGCCCATCGGATAAACTAGTTTTTCCTAGGCCAAACTAGTCTATCCGAACGCCCATCGGATAAACTAGATTTTCCTAGGCCAAACTAGTTTGGCCGAACGGTCATTAGGCTAAACTAGTTTAGCCTGCTATTCATTGGTTTGGACTAGTTTATCCTAGGCCGAACTAGATTGTCCTAGGCCAATTCAATTTGGCGTGATATTTTTTAATCTAAAGACCACTACGGCGCCAACTTTTTAATTTTGATCTATTTTATCCTAGGCCGATGCAGTTTGACGCGATTTTAGCTCACAGACTATCAAAGCCTGAGAGCTAATGTGCTCGCAGATTCTGTGTATGTGTATGTAACAATTTACGTACGTATGACCGTATGTACGTACGTGTGTACGTAATGCGATAACTCCTGATAGAAATATCCAATTTGTTTCAAATTTTGGACATAGATTTATCCTGATAATGAACTTTCCTGATTAGTTTCAGGGGTTCATTGAATAAGAATAAGGGGAGGAGAACAAAAGGCTAATCCGCATCCCCCCCCCCACACACACACCTCCTTAATTTAGTTAAGTCAGTTTTCCATGCAAAATGATCAGATTTTATTAAAATTTTAGGTATAATATCATTTTGATAAGGTACATCAATGATCAGTTGTGGGTGTTCATTGTTTATGTATAAAGAAAGGAGCAATGGGAGGTAACACTCTTAATTTATGAAAATAGCTTTTTCACAGAGAATTTACCAATTTGTTTCAAATTTTGGATGTATGTTCCTTCTGATAAGGCGTTTACCTGATTAATTTGGGGGGTTCTGAGATATAAACGTAGAACGGATTTTTTGTTTTTCAATCGGATAGAGACTTTCGGTTTTATGAAAAGATTTTTAATTCGTAACAGATATTGGTTTTTGCACACATCACTTCATGCGAAATTGTTCATATTAAGAAACTAAATATCCTAATCCTTTTAAAAATAAGAAAAAGCTTAAATAAAGCAATACACTTGAAATTTAGGATAGGGGGGGGGTGTAGAGTAAAAGGACGCTAGATTTTTTTTTATTTTATCTCAGCACTTTTTAAAGTTTTAGCTGATAATTAAATATTACCATTATTTGAAACTTTTAGAAACATAATAAAAAATGATGTTAAATATTTAAAAAAAAAAGATGGCGCGTCAAATACCACTATTTTCTATTAGTAATTTTTGTAAAAATGTTAAATTGTTGTTGGAACTGTTTGAAACTTTGTGATAGTTTATAACACATGATAAAAATTGTAAAAAAAGTCCCACTACGAAAGGGAAAGAGGGGGGGGGGGTGCGAAGAAAATCAGGAAATATAACGGAAATTCTAGGTTGATCTAGTTGAAACTTTAAGATAGTTTATGACACATGATATAAATTTATAAAAATATGTTCCGCGTTTAATGCCACTATTGACGAATAGTGATTTTTGAACGATTTACATGAAAATGTAATCAGAATCAATTTATAGCAGGGACTATCTGAATATAAATTTATATTAAATTCCGTTCATTAGCTCTTGAGATACAGCTATTGTAAAAATTGTTAAAAATGCAGCATAGCATAGCCATGTTGAGTGATTTACTTCAAAATAGAAACAACACCAACTTATCTCATGGACGAACTGAATCTGATGTTTGATGGAAATTCGTGTATTAGTTAAGATAAAGCTAATGCGTAAATCATAAAAAATGCAAGCAGCTCCACTTGATGAGCAATTTACACCAAAAACTAATCAGCATCAATTTAGATCAGAGACTACCTGAATGTAAATTTTTATTAAATTTCGTGCATTAGTTCTTCAGCCGCATCCCTACAGCTTGCGACAGCGTATAGCAGGTGCGCTGCACACGTACTGCCGAATGCCCCTTTCTTTTCGAACGAACTTCGAAGCGAACGAAATTCAAATCGTAGCAAGCGTGCTGAGTACGAGTACGCACCGCCGAATGTAATCCTCCTTTTCGAAAGAGCCTCGAAGCGAACGAATTTCCAACCCTAACCCCGCTGCCTAGGCCAGCCAGATAGCGGGCGAAGCCAGCAAGTTTTAACTAAGCCACGTTATATTAGTTTCTCATTCCAACACCAAGGAGTGCACTCTATTATTAACAAAGCTGAATGAAACTCCGTTAAACTCGAGGTCGCGGTGCTTTAAAAGCTAGAATTTCCGTTATATTTCGCGATTTTGTTCGCATCCACACCCTCTTTCACGCCGAAATGTGACTTTTTTTATAAATTTATATCAAATGCCATAAATTGTCAGTTTCAAAACTGTAAGTTTCATAAACTGTAAGTTTCAAAATGTTCCAACAAGAATATAACATTTTTACAAAAATTACTATTAGGAAATAGTGGTATTTCGATGCGGAATCTTTTTTCTTAAATATTTTTCATCATGATTTTTTCTCTTCGAGGTTCATTCGCTTCAACATACGCCCGTTTCGAGATTTTATATAAAACAAGGGGCCCGATAGCGGGCGAAGCCGGCTGATTTAAACTAAATCGCATCCAAATTCCAAATTCCAACACTTGGGTGCTTGTGTTATATTAATTCCACATTAGTCCGTTATATTAGTCGCTATATATTAGTCCGACGTACGTACGTACGTACATAAGTAAGTACATACGTACGTACATACATACGTACATGGTTACATACACACACACAGAATCTACGAGCACATTAGCTCTCAGGCTTTGATAGTATGTGAGCTAAAAGCGAGTCAAATTGCATCGGCCTAGGATAAATTAGATCAAAACTAGAAAGTTGGCGCCGTGGCGATCTTTAGATTCAATAAAATCACGCCAAATTGAATTGGCCTAGTACAATCTAGTTCGGCCTAGGATAAACTAGTTCAAACCAATGAATAGCAGGATAAACTAGTTCATCCTAATGACCGTTCGGCCAAACTAGTTTGGCCTAGGAAAATCTAGTTTATCCGATGGGCGTTCGGATAGACTAGTTTGGCCTAGGAAAAACTAGTTTATCCGATGGGCGTTCGGATAGACTAGTTTGGCCTAGGAAAAACTAGTTTATCCTATGAGCATTAGGATAGACTAGTTTGGCCTAGGAAAAACTAGTCTATCCGATGGGCATTAGGATAGACTAGTTTGGACTAGGCCAATCTAGTTTGGCCTAAAATCGGGTTTGGCCTGTAACATATACATAAATTAAAATGCGTGTTCTTTGTAAAAAATATCGTCTGTTTTAAAATTCCGCGATTTCGGTTTTTTAGCTCACAGGCTATCATAGTCTGAGAGCTTATGTGTCCGTCCGTTCTGTATGTACGTTCGTACGTGCGTAACGCGATAACTCATGTTAAAAATATCCGATCCACTTGAAATTTTGTATATAGGTATATCCTGATAAGGCGCTTCCCTGATTAGTTTTTGGGAGTTCATTCGATATGTATAAGAGGGGAAACGGGGGGCTTAAGCCCCTCCCCTTCATTGATGTAAATGGGTTTTTCATGCAAAATTATCAGTTTTCGTTCAAAATTTAGAAGTAGGATCATTCTGATGAGGCACTTCCATGACTGGTATTAGCTGTTCATTGGATAAGTATAAACAGGGGGAAGGGGGGTTCTAATGCCCCTCCCCTTAATTTATATAAATGGATTTTTCACGCAGAATTATCAGATTTCGTTCAAATCTCTAAATAGTTTTGGAAGTTTAATGATTAAGTATAAAAGAGGGGATAACTCCGCTTAAATTATATAAATGGGTGTTTATTAAGAATTTTCCGATTTGCTCTGAATTTTGGATATGGATTTTTTATATGATAAAGCATGTCTCTGATTAGTTTTGGGGGTTCAATAATTAAGTATAAAATGGGGAAAGGGGAGAGCTGCTTCCCCTCCTTAATTTTATTTTGAAAGGAATTAATTCTTGAAACTATAAAGCTGTAATGTACAATTAGTATGCGTAGCCTGTGAGCTCAATGCCATCAGTTTAACTGGGCATTATTCTTTTTATTTTAATTTTTATTCATCAGTTAAATAAAACTTCAAGTTTTAAGTGAAAGTGATTTTAAAATGATCAGATTAAAAGGCCATTTTTTTAAACATGGTGAATACGGATATGGGAAGTACGTGTTTAAATTTTGATCAGATGAAAATTATGACGGGTTTTAATTTCGCGTGAAATTCTATGATTGTGTCAATTTGGTATAAATTTTGTTTATTTCATTCGCATTTATACCAAACATAAGGGTCTCAATTGATAAATTCATCATAATAGCTAATCTTTATTATATTTTACTGACTTTATATGCAATTAAAGTTTAATTAAAAAAAATATGGACAACTGTTTTTTTTACAGTATTTTGTAAATCTTAGCTTAAAATAATATTTGTTTGAGAGGTAGACTGATCAATATAAGATGCATTTTTTATTGTATGCAATTTTGTAGATTTATTATAAATCAATGAAGCAGTACCTTCTTAAACATTGTCTTTCGTCGAATTTCGACGGGTTCCACCTCGTATATATAAAAGAAAGTCTAAATTTCGTATTAATCACAGCACAAAAAAATCTACCGAACCAAAAATCTTGAAAATAGGGGTAAAAATACTTCTTATAACATCGAGTGCCGCTAAGAAGGGATTTTCGAAAATTTTACCCCTAAGGGGGGTAAAAAAAAGAACAAACTTAAAAAAAATTCCTTAAAAATCGGCTTTTGTAGTTATTCTTCAAGTGATAACATATTTTAGTGTCAAATTCTTTTAAATCCATTAGTTCCTGAGATACTTCACATTTTCCTAATTTGGCGGTCTTCGGCGCAAAAAACCTGAAATTTTCAATCCTTATCTATATAGATCAGATTTTGTATTTATTTTTGAACTGATACCATATTTTAGTGTATTTTTTCATACTGCATCGAATGATATTAAGAAAATTCTTTTCAGTCTAGTAGTTCGTGAGATACTTCACATTTTTCTAATTTGGCGACGTATTCGGCGCAAAAAGCTGAAATTTTCAATCAATCTATATAAAAGAAAGTCTGGATTTCGTATTAATCATTGTACAAAAAAATCTATTGAACCTACAATTTCGAAAGAGAGTTTTATAATCAGGTTAACATGATTATGTAAGCTATATTTAATTATCTCAATATACGTAAAACGCAAAGTGAAAATTCATTCCGGCCGCTTATATATTAAGTTCTACTAGATAGATTTTAATGAAATTTACATTGTTAGTTGGATAATGTTTCTGAAATTTTGTAGCAAATGAAATATAGCATTTTACGTTGTTTAATTGAATACTTATGGAGATTTTTTACATCAGATGAACCCAATTACAAAATGTTGGCTTTATTTTAAAGGTTCCACTGAATGAATTTTTATGTGATTAAAACTGTTAACATGTTGAGCGCAATGTCATTCATTGGTGACTAACATTTAACTTTCGTTTTCACCGATGACAGACATTCTAAAATACGATGTAAAACTAAAAATTACTATGATATAAAAATTTCGTTTGATTCAAAATTTCTTTAAAAAACACTGACCAGCGTAGCGGGCGAAGGCTGCTAGTATTATGCATAAAACACTTAAAAATCATTACCAACCGAAATTATGAATCTATAAATAACAAAAAGGCAATAAAACTATAAAAAAAAGTTTCATCAAATTCATCAAAATATTCATCATAGATTATAAATAAAATAAACATAACAGGGGGGAAAAATGATGGAAAATTGTGGAAGCAAAACAAATTCATAAAAAGTCGTAAATGTCTTGACTTTCACAAAAATAATTTGTGGTTTCATCTTTGTAAAAAAGCTAAAGAATACGAAATTAGGATTGCAAATACATAAAAAAATAAAATATTAGAAAGTTAAATGCGTTTAAATTAAAATCTGATTTAAAAAAAGGATTGAGAAATAAAAACACATTACCAATTTGAAAGCCTATCACATCTAAAAAAAACGCAGATTTGCAAGTGTTGGCACGAAATTTTTAAAAATTATAATGGACCAAGGAAGGAGTATAATGTACGTTACAATCATGCACAAGTCTCAATAAAAAGAATATTGCCCAGTTAAACTGATGGCATTGAGCTCACAGGCTACGCATACTAATTGTACATTACAGCCTTGTATTTTCGTTAATTCCGTTCGAAAAAAACATTAAGAAGGGGAAACAGCTCTCCCCTTTCTCCTTTTTTATACTTAATCATTGAACCTCCTAAATTATCAAGGATTATTTGCTTACCCTAGTAACCAAAAAGCTGGTTGCTGGGGTAAATAAATAGTTGATTTCGAAAAAAGTTGGGTGGTTGGTTGTTGAAAACTTATCAATGAGATGTAAATGAAGGGGAGAGATGAAATAACTTAACAAATAAAACTGAAAACCTAACTCACATAATAGTTGATTTTGAAAACAGTTGAATGGTTGGTTGGTTGATTAAAACATATCAATGTGATGTATTTGAAGGGGGAATCTGATAACTTAACAGTTAAAACAGAAAACCTGAGTCACATAAATGATTATCCACATTAAAATTCGACGATTACTAAATATTAGTGAAACATTTTTAAATAATTTGAAAAGTTTTGTAAAATTATTTTAATAATTTTTTCAAACCTTTAATAGTGACTTGTATTTTTTTAAATTAATTATTAACATTTGATTTTTAAAAAAATTTTTAATAACATTAAAATTATTAACAAGTAATTACACTATCACTGATAAACTAAAATATAATACATTTCATATAAGCAAGTGTTTGAAAATTTAAGCATAAGAAGTGATTCGTAAGAAGTGGATATGTCTATTTAACTGATGAAGTGACTCATAAAATCTCAAAGTAATCAAAAACATATGTGATTTTTTTCTTTTCTTCGTGATTTTTAACTGATAAGTCACAATAAAAATTATTTTTGCATGTGTGAAGTAATCACTTTCGACGATCTTTCTTACTTTTTAGTTACTAAATTACGAGCCTTAATGGCCCAATGGTTAGCGTCGCGTGTTAAAAATGAGAAGTATGATCAGATGTTTGTGGTTTCGAAACCTGCGAGTAAAATTACCAAGAAAATGTTGTTATGTTAATACATCTTACCTGCAAATAACGCTTATCATCAAAAGGGCATAAACTAATCTTATTCTGTGTTAACGTGTGCAGACGTTGTGCATCATAATTTTTCAAACTGTCGAAAAACTTCGGTTATAATATTGTGTTAATGAAAATTCAAATTATATACAACATAAACAGCTTCTCTATATTCTTCAGTGATGTGATCGTGATCACGTGTGCGTTTCGAATATAAAGAATGCTTTCAAATATGACACAACTTTGTTTCTTGAAATGCCAATTCTTGCACGGGTATAAACTTTAAAGACTCTATATTTAATAACTTCTGTCCTAATATATCCTTCTCTCACACCATTTGAGTTAAAAACTGTTCAACACAAACTTTTCATCAATATACTAAGTAATGATTGTTCAGAATAAACACCTATTTGATAAACACTAGTATATATAAAACATTGAAAATGAGAAGTTTGAATTGTATTGTGATTCATTTAATGAAATCGTGTGGTATACATTATATATTTCTCGATAAAGTTATGAAGAGAAAGCTAAATATTCAACTGTGATAGTCTTTCATTGAAAAGAAAATTTCAGAAGACATGCTTAAAAATCATTAAATTTGGTTACTAAGTACATTGTAAGATGTGAGTGTAAAGAGTGCATGTCTATTAATTGATATTTAATAGTCAAATGTTAGTATATTATATAAATAACTTTAAAATGTGAAGTTTAAATCATTGGTAAATGAATAATTTTAACGATAATTAGTAAAGAAGGATCCAACACACAATGAAATATATCAATAAATTTGGGTACTTAAACTTGATTTTATAACATATGAGAAGAAAAGATCATTCACAGTGATGACTCATCATGATTAAAGTTTGTAGTTATTCGAAATATTGCTTAATAATAATTTGGTGTTTCTTGAAAATTTTGAAAATAATTCCTTTTTTATTTTATATATTTATTTTAATTATGAAAATTTTTATTAAACACTAATTAATTAGAAAAAATCATTTAAAAATGTTAATTACACATTCATTAAGAAAAATAATCTATTAAGTATTCGATAACATGTGTGTTTCTTGAAAATGTTGAAAAGAATTTCTATTCTATTCTATTAAGATTTAAAAAAATTATATTCAGGATTTAATTAAATTCTAAATTATGACATAACAAAAAAATTAAGTCCCTTTTTAATTGCATGTTATATTAATTATATTCCATATGAATAAAGTAAATTCATTAACATAAGTCTTAATTTCATATTTGAACGTGACATTTTTAGTTATCTCATGATTCAGAGTATTGGGAAATAACGTTAAAGATAAGACGTGGGGTTCAACAGTCTGATTCATTCCGTATATTGTCACTGACTGGTTATGAAGTATGGTTTCTAACGTGTTCAACTGTTGATAGTAAAACGAATTTAAGTAAGTCAATTTACTTCTTATGTTTTATTCTTAACATTAATTGCAAATAAAATATCGCGATTTTGCTAGCAAAAAATGATACATCACATTATCCTTAAAAATCATTTTTATTATGAATTAGTCATTTCTTATTTATGTTGGAAATATTAATATTCTATTGTACTTACCTAAAGTGTGTTAAAAAGAGTTGAAGAGTTATAATTTAACATTAAGATTAGTCTTCTAAAAATGTAATAGTTATATTTTAAAGAGACTCTTAAAATTCATTAAGATCAGTTGAAAATTACTGAAGAATTATTATTATTATTATTTAATATTTAATTGTTCTAACAGTGAAAAATTACCCATGTGAAAAGTTCTCTATACATTAAAAATTGCTTACACTTACAGCTCATAATTATTTTATATGAT
The DNA here is from genome assembly GCA_964019185.1 of Maratus speculifer. NCBI lineage: Eukaryota > Metazoa > Arthropoda > Arachnida > Araneae > Salticidae > Maratus > Maratus speculifer. Next base: position 220,402,384 of record OZ025297.1, on the reverse strand, counting down.
AATGATATTAATTAAATTAAAAATTAAGCGAATAGTTATTCGAGTGAGATAATTTAAACTTTAGTATGTTTACTACAGATTACTTACTGAGACAAGTTTTAATAATATTCTTATTAAATAAACTTACTAAAGAAAATTTTGACATATTATTGATATTATTATTATTGTAAATTCATTTGAAGTATTTCCGATTGCATGTTAATTTTTATATAAAACCTTGGGAGATTAATGTTGGACTGAATTCAAATATTAAGAGTAATTTTGGGGGAATTCGTCTTTTTCTGGGTTGAGTCTTATCAAGCAACTGGTGAATCATTGTTTGTTTATCTTTCTTTGCAAGGTCAATTATTAGAAGAGCATTATAAAATTCATAAGAAAAATTAATCTTTGATGATGATACTTCGAAAAATTTTTTACTTAAAATTTTTTATGTGATATTTCAAATCTTTAGAAGTTTTAATTAAATTTTGAACGAAAACTTTCTTCAACTGGAATTTTTGAATAGGTCTTTCACATTATTTATTGTGAAATAAGAATAATCTTTTAATTTGGCGATTTTTTTTTAATGTTTTTATTCTAATTGCATGAGATTTCATTTTGAGTTGGCGATTTTAATCTTTCGTTTTTAATTTTGTGAAATATTTAATGTTAAATTGTCGATTTTAAACATTTATTTTCTCATTGCTTGAAGTATTTTGTTCTTACTTGGTGATTTTAATCAATCATTTTCTTACTATTTGAAATATTTTGTATTAATTTGATGATTTTATGTTGATACTCCAAACAGTTAGGCCGACGCGCGCGAACACATATCATTGCAAATATTATTTTAAAAGAGTACCCAAAGTGGGGGTCTTTCTGAAATATCCTTATTGACGCAAGGTTTTCCAAGGTTAAAGGAAAATGACAGACTCCAAACAGTAAAAACCGACGAGCGTGATTAAATGTTAGTACGTAAAATTCCATTTTGAAACATTCTTTCATTTAAATTTTAAAGTTATTTTTTAATTATTCTACAAATTCAATTGCATGTTATGTTTCACTAAAAATATCGCTCGAAATAATGTATGTGAATGTGTGCAATACGGGAATCATGTGATCTACCTGCCCGTGGCGATTCCTAGGTAAAAGTTTTGACCCTAGGTCACTTTCAGCTAAAGATCACACCTATTGGCAAAAAAAATTACACACACATACATTCAACATGCACATACATACAACACACACATACATACAACACACGCATATACATACACACACATGCATACAACACACATACATACATACATACAATACACGCACATACATACTACACATACATACAACACATACATACATACACACACATGCATGCAACACATACATACAACACACGCACATGCATACAACACACAAACATACATTCACACACATACATGCATACAACACACACACATACATACATACACACACATACAACACACACAAAATAATAATAATAATCATTTCAATTAAATTTTCACCAAGGTTCGAAGGAAACCACATATTCCAAACCGTTAGGGCGACGAGTGGGATTCAATGCTAGCACGTAAAATCCCATTTTGAAACATATTTTTTCATTCAAATTTTAAAATTATTTTTTAACTATTCTAAAATATCAAGTGTATAACATAGTTGACTAAAAATAGTACTCGAAATAATTTTAAATTTCCTTCATTAAATAAATATTCAAAATTGTTATTCCCAAATTCCCATTACCAGCATGTGTTATTTATGATAATGGATAGATATAAAAGTGGTGGAAGTCATTCTAAGAAATTCTAAACCAATATTCACACATGATTTGAAGAAAACTATAAACTCCGAACGGTTAGATCGACGAGCGCACGTCAATTTCTATGCAAAAAAATTAAAGTCCCCCTATTAAACATTAATATCCGCTTAAAACTCCAAAAAATGAAAAAATAATTCAATCTTAACAAAATTACTCCTAAAAAAATAATTCATTAATTCACCATGAATGAACCCTTCTTAATTAGTTCTTTATTATAATATCAACCCCCGAAAACAAAAAATATATATATCCTTCGCGTATGATTAGTCTAAAATAATAATTTCCCCCAAAATACCCGCTTAACTCATCATGTAAGAGCACAGTGGAAAAAAAAAATCAATCTCCTTAAAATTTCCGCTTAAAATCAAAAAATTAAATCCTTAAACTAAAGTTCACCGAAAAATTTTAAAGTCCCCACATTAAAATTAAAAACCACTCGTACAATAGTACAGAAAAAAAAATTCTATGTGCCCAAAATATCCGCTTAACCCCTTATTTAAAACACGGTGAAAAAAAAAATCAATCTCCCCAAACTTTCTGCTTAAAATCTAAAAATAAATCTTTAAACTAAAGCTCACTGAAAATTTTTAAGTCGCCACATTAAAATAAAAAACCACTCGTACAACAGTACAGAAAAAAACATTCTGTGTTCCCAAATACCCGCTTAACCCCTCATCAAAAAACACGGTGAAAAAAAAAAAATCAATCTCCCTAAAATTCCCGCTTAAAATCAAAAAATAAATCCTTAAACTAAAGTGCACCGAAAATTTTTAAAGTCCCCACATTAAAATTAAAAAAGCCTAATACTAAAAATCACCAAAAAAAATTCCATGTCCCCAAATACCCGCTTAACCCCTCATCAAAGAACACAGTGGAAAAAAAAAGTCCCTTCATTCTTTATTTTTAATTACTTTTTAATTACCTTTTTAAATGAACAACAGCAAAATTCAATCGAAAAACATACCCCACGTACTGTAACACGCCGAAAATTTTAGTCCCCGCATTAAAATTAAAAAAAAAAAAAATCATCGTACTAAAGTTCGAAAAAAAATTCTAACTCCCTTAAATTCCCGCTTAAAATTAAAAAAATTCTTATCTAAAACTAAAGTGCACTGAAAATTTTAAAGTCCTCGCATTAAAATTAAAAAACATCATCGTACTATAGTACGCCGAAAAAAATTCTAACTCCCTAAAATTCCCGCTTAAAATAAAAAAAATTCTTATCTAAAACACACTCATCCTCTAAGATGACGTCATCTTAACCTTCCGTGACGCCCGATGACCTTCACCCCCCTCTTAGGCGACGAACGCCCGATGACCTTCAACCCCTCTTAGAGGTCAACGCCCGGCACCCGGTGAGCTGGAACTGTCATCACTATACTACTCGAATCTAATTTTGTTTTCCAATCATATATATGTCGCATTTTCAGGAAACGACAGACTTCAAGGGGATGAGTTTTAATTACGATTTATTTAAAACAGAAAAATCTTTTCGCAAGTCTTTACATCATGAGTTCTGGAGACCAAGTGCGTAGATGTATAATGGAAATCTCTCATCTCCCGCGGGTTGCCAGTTAAAAAGGCCATGTGTTTTACTTAAATTAATAGGATAAACTTAGGTTTCTTGTTGCCCTGTAAAACCCGTGATTATTAGTCATGGGGCCCGTATCCACATTGAGGGGCGATTTATTAAAAAAGTAATAAATAGGTCTGATTTTTTGTATTTTCTTACAATTTCCCCCCCTTCCAGACAAGTCTCCGGGAATGGGCCGGCTTCCATCCATGATACTCACCTGAAAAGGGTAAACAATTTTTACATTAAGTGAGCTAATGGGAGATGAGTTATTTCTTTCGTATACTTAACAAATAATAGAATAACAATAATAAAATATGTACAAATATCATATCTAAAAACAACACTATTATAAAATGTACCATTATACGCCATTGAACATGATAAAAACAATTGTATTAATAAATGCAAAACACTCAGTAAATATTATACATAGAATAAGATAATCAAAATAAGAAATATGTTGCAGATGGGATTCTGAAAATCCAATGTTATTTACAATTTCAAATTTGTATGGAACTGTCCTGACATAGTTCAAGAAATAGTACTTTTACACATAACACAATGTTCACAATAATGCAAAAATAAGTTAAAATTCAAATATTCATAATACATCAAAAAGGTAATTAAATTTCCAAGTATTCATAATAATGCAAAACGAGATCAGATATAATATAATATCAGTTCATATGATACCAACTATTTCAGTTTGTTGGTGTAAGTAGTTTAAATTGATTACTAGGAAAAAAGTATCTTAGTTTGGAAGCGTGTATTACTTCATAATCCTTTTTTGTAAGCCAGTTAGGCTTATTTATTTTGAAACTTACATTGGATAATTTTTCCATAATTTGATATGGACCAGAAAAAGGCGGACTTAACTTCCGAGTATTCGGATAGTGAAATTCTTCCACTATGACAAGGTCACCAGGTTTAAAAGGCGCTTCCACAAACTTTAAATCATACCTGACTTTATTTTTCAAGTGATGTTCACTTGTTCTTTGGAAAGCCTCTTTTCTGGCTTCCTCTACAGGGGGATAATAATTTTCATTGCCTAATACTGATGAATAAGGTAATTGGCCGAACATTAAGTATGCAGGAGGGTACTTGGTTACTGAATGAGGTGTGTTATTGTACTCATTAATTACTTCCTGCAGAATTTTGGACCATGGGATGTTTGAAGGGGTAGAATTTACTTTAAGTCTTAGTCGGGTGCAAATTGACTGATTCACACGCTCATTTTTCCCATTACACTGTGGTCTATGAGAAGAAGTAAGTAATTTTTTTACATTCTGTTTATGTACCCATTTACGAAGTTTAGATGCTGTAAACGCAGGATTTCTATCTGTTAAAATTTTCTTGGGAAGTTGAATATTAAAAATCTGTTTAAGAATATTAATGTAGACTTCAGTTGTAACATTTTTAGATGCAAAACCCCAAACATAACGAGTAGCGTGATCAATAGCTATGTGCATATACCTTTTAGATGAATTATAATAGTTAAAACCTCCTACTGAATCTAATGAAATTATATCGAAGGGTAATTCTGCAGGTGGTAATGCCTCCAGAAGACCAAATTTTGGTTGGTGTGATTTTTTGTTCAGTTGGCAGACCTCACAATGCTTGACAAATTGTGTAATATCGTGGGTCATGCTGCTCCAATAGTATTGTGGGAAAATTAAATTTAACATTTTTTGGATTCCGGGATGGCCAAATTCTGAATGGGTATTTATTAGTAATTTCTCTCTCAAGGAGAATGGTACTACAATTTTTTGAAAACCCTTTTTGCGAATTATTACAATGTCATTAACTTTTTGAAATTTAGGCCCTGTTATATTATCTAATTGTTGGTGTTCTTTAATTTCATCTGACGTTAATAAATGAATATGGGGATTTACAGAAAAAGTAGGATTTCTTGAAAGCATGTCTGCTTCAAAATTGGTGGATCCTTTGTTATATTTTACAGTATAATCATACATACTTAATTTTAATGACCATCTGAATAACCTACCTGTTAAATGCTTCACCTTCTTAAGCCATACTAAGGAGGCATGGTCAGTATGTATTGTAAAAGGTTTTCCGTGAAGGTAATAATGGAATTTGTCAAGGGCATCGATTATTGCTAGACATTCCAGTTCTGTGATAGCGTAATTTTGCTCGTAGGGCCTTAATTGTCTCGAGTGGAACGCAATGGGATGCAAGTTCCCTTTTTCATCCATTTGTTTTAAGACAGCACCTACGGCTTCCTTTGAGGCATCAGTATAGACATGGCATGGACGGTTAGGATTGAATAATTTTAAAATAGGCCTAGAAATTAATGCGTTTTTAAGCAATTCAAATGATTGTTGACAGGCATCTGACCATTCCCAAGGAGCATCTTTCTTTAACAATTTATTTAGAGGGGCTCTAATTTTAGCATACTTGTCTATGAATTTGTGGTATACGTTTACAGAACCAAGGAACCTTTGCAATTCTTTAACGTTTTTTGGAGGAATTAATTTTTTAATAGTTTCGGTGTTAGCATTGTCTGGTTTTATTTGGCCGTTACTAATTTCATAACCGAGGAAGTCAATTTGAGATTTAGCAAAGTTACATTTGGAAAATTTTAATTTTAGATTTTCTTGACGGCAAATGTTAAATATAGTTTTAAGGTGATCCATATGCTCGGCATAGGAATCGGAATAAACTATAAAATCATCAAAATAATTGGTAGCAAAATTAACTTTATGTTTATCTAGGATTCTTCGAAGAGCTCTTGCAAATTGAGCTGGGGCGTTTTTATAGCCAAAAGGAAGAACCAACCACTCATAAAGACCTTGATTGGTTGCAAAGGCCAACTTCTCTGTGTCTGAAGGATGAAGTGGGATATGCCAGTAGCCAGAGGCTAAATCTAGCGTGGAAAAATATTTGGCATTGACAAGTCTGTCCAAAAGCCAATCTATACGGGGCAATGGTTCCGAGTCAGTCTTACAAATGGCATTGATTTTTCTGTAATCAATACAGAGACGCGTTTTACCTTCTCCTTTTTTATATGCCAGAGTGACGGGAGAGGAATAAGGACTGCAGGACTCTTTAATAAGTTTAGCTTCCAGTAATTCTTGTATTTGTTTTTGAATTTCTTCATTGTCCCTAGGAGATGCACGGTAAGGTCGAAGCGAGATAGGAAGTTCCGAGGTGAGAGTTACCCGCTGAGGTTCCCATCTGACTCTACCTACGTCATATCTATTGCGCGCAAAAATATCCTTGAAGTCGCTTAGAAGCCCTTCCAACTGTGAGTTCTCTTCAGTAGTACAATGACTAAAACTTTTGTCATCATAATCCGAGAGAATTTGAGTATCAAGATAACTTTGTCCTTGTTGCGACAAAATTTCTTGATTTGATTTGGAAGGAGAACGAAGCGGCTTCTTGCAATTCATATCATCCGTTAAAGTTAAAGTATGGTTAAATGAGTTTTCCTGAGAAATTTGATTGAAAATATTTTGATCATGCTTAAGAATGACTCCATCCTGAGTCAGAATATTCGAGTAAAAGTCCATTGATATATGGAATTTTTGTAATTCTGGGGTTCCCAGTATCGCATATGGCAAGAATGACCTAACTAGGTATAAGGTGCTATTTTGCCTGATATTTCCTATTTTGAGGGGTACGTGAAGTTTTTCAGAAATCTGAACTTGTCCTTGGGTTTGATTAACATTAAGAGGATGACAGCTTTGAATAGACGTCATATCCAAAGCTGCAACTAAGTTTTCTGGAATAAGGGAAAGGGTACTTCCGCTATCCAATAAAAATGGTATTTGAACCTCATGACAAGTTTTTGGATACGTATGATTAGCGTAATTCCTATATGTGATGTACCCCGGGACTATAAACCGTCATAAAGCATTATGGGGTATTCCTTGATCAGGGGAATACTCATGGACATTTTGTGATTGAAATTGATTACTATGGATTGCCAAATCGGGATTCGTTGTTGTCCCTGCATTGCCTTGAACATCATATTTATGGAGTAAAGTATGATGTCTTCGATGGCAATTTTTACAGTTCATCTTGGAGGGACATTTATTTGAAAAGTGGCCACCACGCAAACAATTGATACATAATTTGTTTAGTTGGACAGTTCTCCAACGGTTATCTATAGACATATTCGTTAATTTTCTGCAGGCATGGGTGGCATGCGACTCAAGGCAAACCCCGCATTTAGCATTTTCTTGATTTTTGGGGAATTTATATCTATCGGAAGAATCTCGGGAATAATTTGCATTTCTTACATCTGTTTTAGTTGGATTCTCCAACGCTAGCATACTTTTGGCATGAGTCTCTAAAAATTTTAAAAATTCCGTGAGACTAGGCATATCATTATGAGTAAGAGAGAGCTCCCATCGTTCTTTTAGATTATCACTTAGTTTTTGAATTATAGTGTAAATTATCATGTTATCCACCAAAGCATTTTGAGTCAAATTCAAAGACTCTAGAATTCGAAGTGACTCATTACAAGTATCTATTATGTCAAAAATAGCTTTAGAGGAAGAGGGGCAATTTTTCATGTTTTTTAAATTGTATAACTTACTTATTTGTGCTATGGCTAAATCTCTAGTTTTATCATAGCGAGTGCAGAGAGTGTCCCATGCATTTTTATAATTGGCTTCCGAGAGAGGAAATCCAGAAATTAATTTATGAGCAGGACCCTTTACACTAGCCAGTAGATATTGCAATTTTGAGACGCCCCCCAACTCCAAATTTTGATCTATAGTTGCAAGAAAAATCTCTTTAAAAGAAAGCCATTGATCAGCTTCTCCGTGAAAAGGTTTTAATTCAAATTTTGGAAGATTAACAGTTTTTACACAAACATTACCTGTAGTTTTATTTAGACTTTCTGAACCACCCTCGTGAATGTTTAAACTTTTAGTTAACTTATTACGTGATGTATTTATTGCTATGTTTAAATTGTCTAATTTAAGTGCAATCTCATTATATTCATCAATTATAGGATCAGTTTCCGATGCATCGCTCTGAAGAATGGCATTTTCATGGAGTTTATTTAATTCGGTTTCAATATCCTGAACCTGTTTACCATATAAATCTAACTCTTCAAGAGTTACAGTTTCATTATCAATTTTGGGATTTATAATATTTTTTATGCGAGTGATTTTTCCCTTAAGAACAATTTTTTTGTTTTTTAATAGCTTCCATTTTAAATTAATTTTATGACAACTTCCTAAAAATCTAAATATAAGCAAATTCTAAATGATCTTCAAAAAAATAATAATAATATCAACGTAATACAAGCATCTGCATAGAATTGTGAAATGAAATAAATAAAAAGAATTAATTATATAAAAGAATTAGACGTAAATATGGATATCCATTTTTTCTTTCAATTTAAAATATAATTACACCTTAAAACCATGGTTTGTAGAAGTAATAAAAACAATAACACTAGAGATATATTACTTACCTTAATCAATTAGTTTTATAATCAAGGAATTAGGGAAAAAAAAACATGTGCACTAATATAAACAAATAAATAAATAAATAAATAAATAAAATAGTGTACACTTGTGAGCTCACATATTATAAATTAAACATTCCTTTAATCATAAATCACTGTACCACCCCTTGAGTATACTCATGTAATAGATGTCGAATAAATTCACGCAACACGAGTTTTTCTTTCAATAAATAACGAAGCGATTACAGGAACACTATTTGAAGATTATTGATGAATCACTAGAAAGCGAACAGAACTGTTGAAATCGAAAAGATTTACGCGTTTCATGATGACTCGATGACTGCATTCAAACACTTTATTGAAATAAAACACAAAGTACCCGACATTTTTGCTGATAACATTGCTCTCATTATCACCATAGAAGAATAAACACATACGGCACCACACTTCGATGAAGCCAGATGAACACAAACAAAAATAAATCACAAATTCGGAGAGACCGGCCGAAGTAATTCATGGCACGACAGCAGGCAGGAGGGGGGACGAACGGCGATAGTTGAAGTCCCGCTCAAGAAGAAATCCAGTGTCCAGGATGCGGCAAAGCCCGGCCGAGTAGAAAATAGCATCTAAGTATTCCAATATGGAATACGTTTGCTGGATGATAACTCATGACGAGACATTAGCTCCTTTTCAGGGCCTCTTTCGATGTTTGGAGTCAGAATGACCACTGTCTTTGCTTTCCTTTGTGGGTCTGGTATTTTTAATGATGTTCATATTTCGTCGATTATTTTCCCGCACTAGGTATCATACTGCCGACTATGAAGAACTGTCGCATTTTCAGGAAACGACAGACTTCAAGGGGATGAGTTTTAATTACGATTTATTTAAAACAGAAAAATCTTTTCGCAAGTCTTTACATCATGAGTTCTGGAGACCAAGTGCGTAGATGTATAATGGAAATCTCTCATCTCCCGCGGGTTGCCAGTTAAAAAGGCCATGTGTTTTACTTAAATTAATACGATAAACTTAGGTTTCTTGTTGCCCTGTAAAACCCGTGATTATTAGTCATGGGGCCCGTATCCACATTGAGGGGCGATTTATTAAAAAAGTAATAAATAGGTCTGATTTTTTGTATTTTCTTACATATATTATAAAGCAGAAGTTCTGAAACTTCCAAACGAGTGTTTTCAAAAACTACCCGATGGATCTTTTTGCAGATTATATCATTCGATAGGAAATATTTTTGCGGAGGTTTATGATACAAATATACAGGGATAAGTCTGATTTTTCGTACTAAATTTCGTATTTTTCGGTTATTTTTGACGGAAGGGTTGCAACAACTAATTCTTTGGCGATAATTATATTTCAAAAAAGAAATGAAATGCTTTCTCTAATGAAAAATAATATAAACATTTCGGAAAAAAAACCCTGTTAATTCATTGATTTAAAATAAATAATGATAAAAAGAAAAAAATCCGTTTAATGCAAAATAATATTATGAAAGGAAAATATTTATCTTTAACAAAAAAAAAAGAATATATATAATATTTAAAAAGTAACTCAATGTGAAAGAAAGTTTTGAAGTGACACAATATTTGGCTATTTATTTCTTTCGAGCCAGATTAAAAGAAAACAACATATCAAAAATTTCATTAGGTAAAACATAAGTATTTTTTTTCTTTCTTTTTTTTTTAAATATTTTTAAATCTAATTTTCCCGTTATGTGTTTTACAGAAGAAACTCGCAGAATTAATTTTTATTTTTTATTTTATTTTATTTTTTTTTTTTAAGGCCCTAATTGTTATTTGTATGTTGTTTGTTCAATTGGGTGTTTCAATCTACTTTTGTCGCCAATCAATTCGATTCTAAACCAAAGAAAGCACAAGACGGAGCGATGTTCGCAAGAACTATTTTTTTTCTCTCTCTCTCTTTTAATGAGTGAGAGCATTTTTAGGAAAGCATTTTACATTTAACTTAAATACATATAGGGTAGATGTGCCAGTAATGGGCCACCTTAAGGAATTTCTCCAAAAAATAATTTTTTATTAATAGTTATAATTATTGTATTCCAATTTTTTTCATATTAGATTAATCTTTCAACAATATTTAACTAATCCCACAGTTACATTTCCCAATAGAAATAAAAATTTCATTTTAAATAATAGAAATATGTCTAAACACCCAAATGCCCAGTAATGGGCCACCTATGTTCCAGTAATGGACCGCCTATGTTCCAGTAATGGGCCACCCTACAAAAAATAACATATAATTATTTTTAGGTGCGTTCGTAATTATGTAAATAGGTAGCACCTATAATTGTCGTTCAGTCCGTCTGTCTGTCCATCTATCTGTCCGTTTGTCTGACAGTCTGTCTATCTGTCCGTCTGTCTGTCCGCATATAACAACGGAAAACTATCCAACCGAATCGTTTGAAATTTAAAATACATAATTATTACATAATTTTGTCGAGTCATTTCAAATTTTATGAAAATCGGATGGATAGATCAATTACAGGGACATTCAAAAGAATTCCGTTACATTACGGTCAATAGGGAAAAAAGTTTTAAATGCATTTTAATCGTTTGAAATTTAAAACATATAATTATTGCGTAATTTTGTCGAGTTATTTCAAATGTTATGAAAATCGGATGCATAGATCAATTACAGGGACAATCAAAAGGATTCCGTTACATTACGGTCAATGGGGAAGAAGTTTCAAATGCATTTTAATGATGTTACACTCATTCGAATATAATAGAATTGGCATGAATCTTTGAAATATATACTAAAATATGCATTCTGTACAATCTGTGACGCAAAGAATTTTTATTATTAAATTACAGGGCTACACAAAAGTATTCCACTATATAATACTATACGGGGAAACATGGTTTGGTACGTGTTTTAATTATATTCAACTATTTCACATTTTATGAATAAGATATACGTTGCTGAGGTGTAATAAGAATTACTATTCCTGTATATTTACAGATTTTCAACCAATATACTGTATCCGAAGTACTATTTACTATAAAAGCAAGATCTGAGTATTTTTAAAACTTCATTATCGTACGAACGCACCTCATTTGCTACGTTCACGTGCAATTTCCAACTTGTTCTTTTTATGTCTGCGTAAGTCGCATCTTCTTCTTCCTCAGAATCCACATTATCCTCTTGTATACAAAATTCGGCCTTTTTGAAGCAATTGTAAATTGTTTTTTCTTCAATTACCCCCATTGATCCCGTTCTTATATGTATAACTATTCAATTAACACTGTTTTGAGAAGGATGTTGAAAGGTGTGTGAAAGGAGGGGGTTGATGAATTTGTTGGACTTAAGGAACAAGAAAATTCAAGCAGAGGAGTAATATAAAAAAAACTCAGCACTGAACGATTTATTAGGAATAAGAGATGGAAATTTGATTTTATGTGATTTCGAAGTATTTTTTTACAACTGAATAAAGAACATTTTATGAAAATATTCGTTATATGGAGATAGATATTTCGCTATATAGAGACTGTTTTTAATGTAATCATGGGAAAAGGGGAACATTCCTACTAAAAATTCGTTTTGTAGAGAAATTCGATGTATGGAGTTTCGTTATAGAGAGACTTGACTGTATTTATAAAGAAATTGTCTTTATTAAATTCTAGTAAGTAAAATTTAAGTATTAAATTTGTTTATTTAGTTTTCAGTTAAATCAAAATATTTTATCACTACTGAAATTACACTTTTAGTATTGGTCACTTGGGTGGCCCATTACTGGCAAATCACGAAATAAGCAATCCAGTAATGGACCACCCCTCCTAAAATCTTAAAAATAAATAAAATTTTGTAAATGGCCATTGGTATATTAAATTCAATGTTTTATATTGCTAACCAAACAAAAACATTCAATTTTTACGGAAAAATAAAAAGATATAAAACTAAGTAAGTAAAGTCTGCTCTTAGCATGTTCATTAAGATTTTCAGTGAAAAACAGAAAAACTGTGAAACTTTATTTTCTGCTTCCTAATTGTTTAGACGAAAAGTGTCAAAAATTAATCCAGCTTATAAAGCATGCAAGGTAGAGTTCAGAAAAAAATAATAAAAGCTTAACTATTATTTATTATTTTTTTATAAACCAAAAAGTGCGAGGTGGCCCATTACTGGAAGGTGGCCCATTACTGGCACATCTACCCTATAGCAGTTAATACCACAAAAATGAATAATATTTAAATTTTAGGGTAAATGTTTTTCCACATACATAGATATTGTAAAATAATTTAACTGCAACTTTTAAATTTTTTTTGGCACAGATATCTCCTATGCACTACGTTGGTGCGATTTGTCTCTTACGCCAATACTATATATACATCTGGGTAATTAATTGACGCCAAAGTGTCATTATTTTGCTTGATATGGCAACCCGAATGTTATTGTCTATTTATTAATAAATTGTCTATTTACAATTTTTTTCTTTTTTTTCCAATTATATAAACTATTTTAATTTACACTATATTATATTACACTATTATATTACATTATATTATACATTACATTATATTACTTATATTACACTATTTGAAATATTTTAATCTAGACACATTTGTCATACATGCGCCACATTTGCGCGACTGCAATAAAATGGCGATTTTATGCCTCACTTGGTAACCTGGCTGTTGTTTATTTATTAATAAATTTTTATTTTATTTTATTTTATTTTTTAAAGGATATAAATAGTTTTGTTTTATAATTATTAACTAAACTTTTTAAAATTTATTGTTATTTTCTATTTAAAATAACAGAAAATAATTGTAAACTCTATATGTAACTGGTATTTGAAAAGAAAATTTTCTCCAAATCGGCATGAGAAGAAAAAAAAACTCGCCAATGTGGTGCGTATATGTCATGTATACATTTTTTTCACTATACTACAGTATTTAAACATGCAGTATAAATAACGATTATTGTTTTTTCCAAACATGTTTGGCACAGATATTATATACACATTGAGGTATCTGACTAATCGCCAAAACGGTGTTGTTTTGCTTGATATGGTAACCCAGCAATAGGGTTTTCTGTATTAATAAATTGTTTATTCATTGTCAATTTCTTTTTAGAAATTCTATAAATTGTTTTGTGCTGTAGTAGCTTTTTTTATTTATTAATATTTTTGTTTTAAAATAACGAAAATAATTTTTAAAAATGCACATTTCTTCGCTATTCTAAAACAAGGATTTTGCCGCATTGGAAGGAAATCTTGCAAATCCGGGTTTGTGCCGGAGTTTTTTGCGAAATATGATATTTTCAAATGTAAATTGAGTGCTACTTGATTAACACGTCGGCCAGTTTCGCCAAACTATTCAAATTTACATAAATTCATTTTAAATAACGAAAGAACAATAAACATAAATAAAAAATACAAATTAAAAGTCGAATTAAAAAGCACTTTTGACGTAAAAAAATACGTGTATCACGTGTAATATCAATTGCTATCATACTTACGATCATCGATTATTGACATTTATTCCTATAATCTGCTATTAATTTTTTTCTCGATAGAATAATCAAGTAGTACCGTCGTACATTGTACAAACTCCAGTTAATATTACAAAAATAGAGCTAAATAACTAAATTTAAATGCAAATGCACACACCCATGTTGTAAGAAAGAGGCACAAATGTTATATATGCACCACGTTGGGGTGATACATTTCTGGCGCCACTTTAAGGGAGACCCAAACCCCATTTTCGGCCAAAAATCATCAAAAATTCAAAAAAAAGTTTATCTCAGAAAACGATAAAATACATATTTGCGAATATCCATGTAAAATTTCAGAACTGGGGCACTTGGAACAGGTAGAAAATGAGCTTTTTTAATTGTACTCACTATAGAGTTTAAAGGACTAGCGGCCATTTAAAACGTGTTTTCTTGAAAATGACTTTTTTCATATTTTGCCTAAGTTCAAAGTACTAAGGCTCAGTGGTAAAATGATTTAGAAACAAAGTGTTTATGTTTTTAGAATCTTAAATATTTTTTCAATAAAAGTAAGGAGAAATATTTTTTTAAACCATTTCTGAAAATTTTACATAAATTGCTAAACATGAAAATTATAACGAATTTAAGGAAATTTACCATGCCTATTTTTTTTTTAGCCGATTAAAATAGAAAATTAAAGATGTATCTCCTTAGTTCTTTTCTATATACTATAACACTATTTAAGAAATTTTAGTAATACCAAAATATTGAAAATTGAATGAGGAGCAGTAATTTTTAAAAGTGTATTTTTCAACAAAAAAAAAAAAAAAAAAAATCATAAAAATCCCCAAAAAAATGTACTTTTTAATAAAAAGTGAATTTTTTTGCTAATTATTTCTTACAAAAAGATTCTTTAATAGTACACCAAAATTCATTACTTTAAAATCAGTAATAAAAATTTGGGGTTTTTTCTTACGGGTCTCCCTTAACGGAAACTTCGTTTTCAAATGACAAATACATTTCTATTTTCTATTTTACTTTTCTATGTATAGAGTATAACATTTTGTATCATTTTAAAATGCAAATGAAAGTAAATAAATAGTTCATTAATAAATTAAAAACAAAGTTGGATTACCATAAGAGGCATAAAATGTTCATTTTATTTCAACCACGCCAACGTAATGCATATATGACATCTGTATCAAAAAATGAATTTCACACATTCAAAAAACATTCACCTTATTTTTCTAAGGAAAACTTTATTTAACTTTAATTATTCTGCTGCATTCCAAAAACGGAACACTGTAATAGATTTGTCAAGAGCAGATGTACGTTGCGAAATATAATATAATATTGATAGAGGATGTATTAAGGTTTCCACAGATACCCATATTCTCAATTTGAGAGGTTCAGAATTCAAAAACTATCAAATGAAAATGAATCACTTTAAAATTGTTTAAATTCAATAGTCAATCTCTGCGATCATAATGCTCGCTATTTTAGAAGTATGGTGAATAGACAATATTTAAATTGCTCTTTTCATAATTGCCTCATTTATATAATTGCCTCATTTATCTATCAAACTCTACAGTAAATGGTCAACTGAAATATTTTTTCCTTAAAAGCCCAAATTTTATCGAATGCATAAGCTGATACAATAACATAATATTTTATTATTATTTTAATATATTTTGGCGTCAACGGGCCTTGATTCCATTGTTGTTGTTTTTATTTTTGGCTCAGTTTTGTTTTTTCTAGCTCGCTGAGTTTTGCACTGATGAAGAATCTCGACAGTAGATTCGAAACAGCTGTTTGCTAACTTTTAATGCATTTTTGGTGCATTTATAATCGTTGGTTTTCTATCTTTAAATAGAATGGGGTTTTGTATGATATTCAGAAATGTGAAAGAGCATTCGAGGTGAAGTTGCTTTAAAAAACACAATCATATTCAATATTTTGTTTGATTCATGTTTTGTTTTGAAAAATAGACCAGCGCAGCGGGCTTAGCCTGCTAGTTTATGATAATTAAATTACCTACCGAGTTATAAGTATTTTTAATCATGTGATCACGCTGTTTTCTCCCGTTCGTCTACTACTTTTTCTGCTTTCTTCGAAAATGCCATTCAAAACGTAACAACAAAAATAAATAAATAAAAATAAATAAATAAATAAAAAAGATTTTCTGGAAAAAAAAGACTTTATTTTTTTTTTTTTTTTTTCAAAGGGTTAACTGCAAAATTTTTTTGAATTGATTACAGCATTTGAGACCTAAAAGTGCGATCTTTCGAAATATGTCTTTCAAGTTTAAGTGTGTCGAGCGGTTTCGTTAATTTGGATTTAAACAAAATGATCCAGAAATAGAAATAAGCTCGGAAAAATGTGCCTTCCTTCATTTCGGTGTGTAACGTATTTATGCGCAAGTGCAAGCTTTTCCATTCCCCGAGCATCAAATAATTGACTTTTTGATGAAAATGAGTTGCTTTTAGTAATTTATATCTCGGAAACTAATCAAAAATAAAAATTCTGAGCTTCAGGTGCATCAGGAGAAACCTTAGACTAACTTCACAAAAAATTGAACCTCGTTCTTGGCGTAGATTTTGTTAGCCATCACACATACACAGAGAGAGAAAGAGCGATTTATTCTTTTATTCGTATAGATTAACTGCGAAAGTAAAAAGTTAAAAAATCTAATAAAAATCACTAGCGTCTAGACCCCACCCCAAACAACGGCTCTTATCACAAATTAGAGGTCTGCACGGGCCGGAATTTTCAGGCCCGGCCCGTTGTAAAACTCAAAAGTTCGGCCCGGGCCCGGCCCGTTTAAATTTTTATATTTTGGGCCCCGCCCGTACAAAAATCAGCGAAAACAGGCCCGGCCCGTTTTGGCCCGTTACAATTTCTACGATTTCTAAAAAATTCAGATTTTTATCATATAACTAAGATTTCTTTAAAGAATACTGCATACATATCTAATAAAAGAAGATTTATAAATATATTTCTATATCATTTTATTATAGATTTCAAATCCAAATTCATTCTTAAATTCAAAGAAGCTCCTTTCTGATACATTTCAAATTCATTTTTTTCCCTCAGAAACGCATAAGATTAGCAGATATCTTTATTCAGAAACTATATAATCGAATGGCGTTATCCATTTTTTGATACAAGCAATTTAAGAATACTGCAAACAAATAAAATACTGACATAATTAGCGTTTTGAATAGAATTTCCGGAAGCAATAGCAAGGGAAGGGAGAAAAACCTGCAATTATTTGAGAAACTATTATATCTCAACAAGGTTATACAAGTATTTTATTTACCAAAAATGAAAAACGCTGTTCGATTCTAAATCCCTCCAATAGTTAGGCTTGTTAACGTCCGCGATTCATGAAGCAGTTCTTTGGTGTTGTTAATTGTAAATAAATTCACACTAATATATCTTTTTGTATTATATTAATCACTTAAAGCACATTTAGTAAATTGACAAAACAAAAGACAGGAATTCAGTTTCCTGCTGCGGTTTACTCCTGGATTAACATATATTATCCAAGTATGCGAAAACAGAAGAGAAATATAAGCACCGTGTGTGCTTTTACAAAAACGTAAGAGAAACTGAAGTCAGTTCACTCACAGTAAAAAATTGTCCTTGAAGTAATCAACAAAAATGATTTCGCAATCATGTGCAATCAACTACTTATGAATTGTTTTATATAAACAATGATATTAAATGAATTTCATTAATGTCACTTCTGAGTTATAAAGTCATTTATCGTTTATAAATATTATGGTTTTAAAGTAAACAGTTAAGGTGATTAATGTCACTTCTGAAATATGAAGTTATTTAATGTTTATCAGTATTACTGTTTTAGAATAAACACTCTAAACATGCGAACACACTCCCACCCTATCAGGCCTTAGTCCTGATATATAGGGAGCAGAGCTAATTTGTGGACTGGTCGTCTCAAAAAAGATCTTCTGCATTTGACTGTTACCACACGGACATGTCCGTCTTTTCCTGGATGCACTTCTGTTACCCGGCCCAATGGCCAAGAGTCTGGTGGCTGGACATCATCAAGGAGTAGCACAACTTGTCCAGGTTGAAGATTATGTTGCTTGACTCTCCACTTGCCTCTCTTTTGGAGCGAGCATAAGTATTCTTGCTTAAATCGCTGGGAGAATCCTCTTTTTAAATTTTGCAGCAGCTCCCAACGATTTCTAGGGTTGCACGTAACGGATGAGGTCTCCTCCGGTATCGAGAAGATTACATCACCTGTAAGAAAATGTGAGGGTGTGAGAACATTTATGCAGTCACTGTCATTGTCATTTAAATGTATGAGAGGTCGCGAATTCAATAAGGCTTCGACTTGGCTAAATAGGGTGGCCAGCTCTTCGAACGTTAGGAGTGTCTCTTCTATTAATCTTTTGAGATGGTATTTTGCGGATTTTATAGCAACCTCCCAAATTCCGCCAAAGTGAGGGGAAGGAGGGATAAAATGCCATTCAATGGATTTTTCAGTTAAATATTGAGACATGATTTCATTTTTAGGAAATGACAACCATGCCCTCTGTATTTGGTCTATTTTTCTTGATGCACCGACAAAGTTCTTCCCATTGTCACTATAAAGGTGACGTGGGGTACCTCTTCTTGCACTAAAACATCGAAGAGCTGCTATAAATGCTTCAATTGTTAGGTCACTTACAGCTTCTATATGGACCGCTTTCGTAGCAAGACAAATAAATAAGGCAATGTAACCCTTAGTTATTTTGCACCCCTACCCTTGCTAATTTTAATGGATATGGGGCCTGTGTAATCAATTCCGCTGGCAAAAAAGGGGCGTTCAAGATTTACTCGAGGTTTAGGTAAATTCCCCATTAATTGAGGAGTTGTAATAGTTTTCTTATATCTGAAACATTTTAAACATCTATTAATGCATTTGTTGATGAGCTTTTTTCCACCAACTATCCAAAAAGATTGTTTTATGATGTGCGATAGTAGAAAAGGTCCAGCATGTAAAGTGGCAATATGCTGTTGTATTATCAATAGTTCACTCATTTTATGTTGTGATGGAAGTATTACCGGATGCTTGTGATTAAATGCTAACTGTGAATTTTGCAGGCGTCCTCCCACCCGTAAGATACCCTTGGCATCAATAAACGAATATAGGGAGTGTAATTTGCTTTTTTTAGCTAGAGGTTTTTGTTCTTTGATACATTTTAACTCTTCTTTAAAGTAAGAATTTTGAATCCAAAGAACGATCATTTCTTCAGCAGATTTTGTTTCGTTAAATGTAAGTACTGTTGAAGGGATTTGATAATCATTAGCATTTTTGCATTTTTTAATGAATCTTAGGCAATATGCCAGAATGCGGATAATTTTTGAAAGTGAAGAGTGCTTTTGAAACAAATTATCTAGTACATCATTTGAAGGATGCGTGTGAAATGAAAAAATGGGATCCGACCTTTGCTCGGATTTGATTTGCTCATCGTATTCATCAACATTTAAGTCGTCTTTCGGCCAGTTAGATGGGTCTAGAAGTAGCCAGCTTGGCCCTTTCCACCATAGCTCGCATTCTGGCAAACACTTTGGGTCAATACCAGAAGCGATATCTGCGGGATTTTCTTTTGAGGGAACGTGTCCCCAGTGCTTAGTAGGTAAAACGTCTGTTATTTGAGAGGTTCTGTTTGCAACAAATGTTTTCCACTTGCGGGGATGTGCGGATAACCATGAAAGGACTACTTTAGAATCAGTCCATGCAAAAATATCGAACTTGTAATTCTTTAGTGTGTCCATAACTGTGCGGAATAATTTAGATAATAAGTGAGCACCACAAAGTTCTAATTTAGGGACAGAAATTTACTTGATTGGTGCGACTTTTGTTTTAGAAACCAAAAGAAAAGTATTGGTTTTTTCATTGCAAGTTTGTCGGCAATAAAAGTTAGTGTGGCAGCATAAGCTAGTGTTGACGCATCGGAGAATCCGTGTAATTCGAAGGCATTCTCGGATGAAAGCGTAACACATCTTGGTATCGAAAATTGATTGATTTCATTGAATGAATTTTGAAATGTGAGTAATTCCTCGGTTAGATGTTCTGGAATAATAGTGTCCCAGTCCCCTTTTGTCAACCACAGTTTTTGATAAAATATTCTTAAAGTTATAGTACATGGTGAAATTAGACCCAGTGGGTCAAAGATTCTAGCAGATTCCGCTAAAATTTTCCTCTTTGTAAGAGGTGGAGTGAGATTTAGTGAAACCTTGAAAATAAAAGTATCTGAAGAAGAGTTCCAGCTTAATCCTAGAACTTTAGAGCTTCCGTTATCACTAGGAATTATTTCAAAATTCGATTCGGTATTGGAATCATCTTTAAACTCTCTAAGAAATTCCTTTGAATTTGAATTCCATTTTCTTAAGTGGAAACCATGCGCGTGCAAAACATCGGTAATTTCTTTACAAGTTTCTATTGCCTCGGTAACAGTATTTGAGCCTGAAAGTAGATCATCCATATAAAAATCTTTCTCTAATGTTTGAGAAATAACAGCATTTTTTGTATAATCATCAGGAATTTGTTTGAGACATTTAGTGGCTAGATAAGACGCTGGAGCTAACCCATAAGTAACCGTTTTTAATTTAAAATTTTTTTATTTCCTCATTAGAATTAAACCTCCAAACTATTTTCTGATAATTTTGATCTTCTTCAGAAACTAAAATCTGGCGGTACATCTTTTCCATGTCAGCGCAAAAAACAATTTTCGGAACTCGAAAATTAAGTAAAATTTCAAATATGTCCCGTTGTAATTTAGGACCTACTCCCAAAATTGAATTCAAGGAGTTACCTTTTGAAGTATTACATGATGCTCAACTTGGTAGTAGTACTAGAAGGTTTAATAACCGCATGATGAGGAAGAAAATATTGTTCATTTTCAGAATCGTTAATGTCATTTTGTGTTATTAATTCCATATGGCCTAACTGTATATATTCGCGCATAAAATCCTTGTATTGCTTTTCGAATTCTGGGTTTTCTTTAAATTTCCTTTCTATCGCCAACAAGCGAGAAATTGCGCCAGGTCTAGAATTACCTAATTCTGTCGTAGAATTAACAAAAGGTAATTTTACCACAAAACGACCCTCGGAATTGATTGAGTAAGTTTTCTGAAAATGTGATTCAACAAATTGTTCTTCTGGAGACAGAATTAGAGCATTATTATTGAATACTTCTTCCATTTCCCAAAACCTTTTAATTCATTATCAATATTCAGTTCATAAATATGCAAATTATGCATTGAATTAGGAGTTGTGTTAAGATGTGGCATTTTTCCCGATACGAGAAAGCCAAAGATGGAATTTTGCGCAATTAAACTGCTCTGAGCACATGTTATTTGACCAGGAAGCAAAATAGAAAAAAAGTAATCTGATCCTAAAATAACATCGATTTTATTTGGAGCCCCAAAATGTGGATCTGCCAAGTTTACATTTTTTAAGTGCGAATAATGCTCTTCACTTATTTTCTCAGAAGGTAATGGAGCTGTTAATTCGTCTAAAATAAAAGCTTTCACTGACAACTTACTGTCAGCATTATGAATTGATAAAAGATCAATCACTACGTAACCCTTTGTTACTGCGATCTTTGAATTAGAGAGACCTTTCACGGGAAATCTGGCATTTTTTCTTTTGAATCCTAACACTTTCATGCATGATTCTGAAACGAACGTAGATTCTGAGCCACTGCCACACATAATTCTTAACGTGTGCTTTTGACCCATGCAATCATAAATATATACCGTAGAGTGGGCAAAAGTGCGAAAGATGTTTGAACAGAATTTATTGAAGGAGAAACTTCTTTTTTATTATCATCAGGAGGTCATCATTATCATCGAAAGGTCCTCTGAATCAGATTTGCTTTTCCGACTCTGTTTTTCATTCGAACGTGAAGTTGACATCGCATAATTTTGTAGTTTATTCTCGCATAACAGCGTATGGCGTTTAAGCTGGCAATGATGACAGCTAAATGTAGAATTACATTGATATGTGTAGTGTTTGTCAGACAAACAATTGCTACATAATTTGTTTTTTCTCACAAATTGTTTTCTGTCTCTTACGTTTAATTCCTTAAATTTAATACATTTGTACATTAAGTGATTAGCTTTACAAAATAAACATTTGATAACGTTGTTGGCGGGAGCTTTGTGAAAATTAAATTGCTTCTCTTTTTTATGTAACCCTGTATAATCATTATTATACAATTCTAAAGATAAACATCTGTCATTAATGAACTGAATAAATTGATCAAAAGAAGGAAAATCATCCTTTGATGAATATTGAGCCCATTCTTCACGTGTTTTATTATCAACCTTTTGAAGAAGAATATGAATTAACCAAATGTCTCTCTCTGATGCTTTAACATCGATTGATTTGAGAGCACGAATTACCTCGTCAGAGATATCTGATATATTGCGTAATTTAAGTGCATTAGCATGAATAATGGGAGGTATATCCATAAATGTTTTGATAAGAGCTGCGACAATTTTTTTTTTTTTTTTTTTTTTTTGTCGTATCTTGACAATAATTTTTCCCATGCTTCTGCATAACTGGTTTCAGAAATGGGAATATGTTTTATAATTGAAGATGGCTCTTCACCGAGCAAACCTCTTAAGTATTGAAATTTTTGAATATTTGTTATACTGGCATTATTATGCACTAACGATAAATATAAGTCTTTAAATGACATCCAGTTTTTGAAATTACCATCAAATTGCTCAATATTCAATTGGGTAATTTAAAATTATTAGTTGTATTAACTACAGGTAATTGTTCATTAACAACTTGAGAATGTGTATTCATACTATTTATAGAAAATTTTTCAAGCTCTGATTGCAGTTTGGCTTTGGTTTCATAATATTTTGTTTCAAATTCCTCCATTTCCGAAGATTCTTCTAGTAATTGTGCATCATATTTATCAAAATCGAAATAAGCTGTTTCTAGCTTTCCAATTTATTCAATAAATCATTCTTTTGAAAAACTTGATTTGCGTCAATGAAGTTCGTGATACGTGTTAATGCAGATTTAGCTCTGCCACGTAAATTTATTGCTGCCTTTTCTAAATCTTCTTGACTCATTATTAAAATAATGAGGGAACCAAGTTAAAAACAAAGCCAAACTGATAAAAAAAACCAAAATGTACTTATCTGAAACAGCTGGGCTGAAGGGTACTCCTTTATGGCGACTTTGTACAGTTGTAATCCACAAAAAGCAATGTGCACAGGTACATCTGAAACAGCTGGGATGAATGGTACTCCTTTATGGCGACTTTGAAACGGTGTAATCCACAAAAAGCGATGTGTGCAGGTATTCTTTATCTGGCCGATGCCTCCATAATGTTAACGTCCGCGATTCACGAAGCAGTTCTTTGGTGTTGTTAATTGTAAATAAATTCACACTAATATATCTTTTTGTATTATATTAATCACTTAAAGCACATTTAGTAAATTGACAAAACAAAAGACAGGAATTCAGTTTCCTGCTGCGGTTTACTCCTGGATTAACATATATTATCCAAGTATGCGAAAACAGAAGAGAAATATAAGCACCGTGTGTGCTTTTACAAAAACGTAAGAGAAACTGAAGTCAGTTCACTCACAGTAAAAAATTGTCCTTGAAGTAATCAACAAAAATGATTTCGCAATCATGTGCAATCAACTACTTATGAATTGTTTTATATAAACAATGATATTAAATGAATTTCATTAATGTCACTTCTGAGTTATAAAGTCATTTATCGTTTATAAATATTATGGTTTTAAAGTAAACAGTTAAGGTGATTAATGTCACTTCTGAAATATGAAGTTATTTAATGTTTATCAATATTACTGTTTTAGAATAAACACTCTAAACATGCGAACAAGGCTTATCACTTTTATATTTTTACAATTTAAAATTAATCAGAAAATGTGTCAAACTTTCGCATTATTGAGCAATTAATTTAAAAATCATCAAGAAGTATACATCCGAAGACTAAGCTAACATAAATTCTTTATCGCTGTTAATAATTTTACAAATCATGTTTTCTGCCAATAATTAAGTCTAGTACCGGTCCGGCCAGTCTATATGTAGAAAAATAATGCAAGCGTGATCTCGGACCGGCATGAGTCAGCTAAAAAAATATTAAAACGGGTTACACATAATGTAATTTTCCGATGCCGATACACTGTGCATTTTTATATTGACGCTGTCAAACTAGTATGGCCACATTTATACTTATTCCCGTTAAAACCATTTTCGTTGAAAATAGCTCATATTTTATCGTTTCTGCTTAAATCTTCAGAACGGGCCGGCAGGCCCGAAATTTTTTTATCGGCCCGGCCCGTCTGGCCCGTTCAATTTTTTTGCCGGCCCGGCCCCTTTATGTTGTTTGTCGACCCGACCCGTTGAAAAAACTATTCTAAATCTGCCGGCCCGGCCTGTTAGAAAATTCGAAACGATTCCGCAGTCCCGGCCCGCGGGCCGGGCCGTGTACGGGCCACGAGCGAAGCCCGGGCCCGTGCAGACCTCTATCACAAATGCACCCAAGAAATTCCCCATGCTGCCGGTAATTTCCCTTTTCAAATGGAAACTACATACATACAGAACGTGTGGGCACATAAGCTCTCAGGCTATGATAGCCTGTGAGCTAAAAAGCAAAATTAATTACATTATTGAATCAATATATAATAAATATATTTACAAACTAAATGTCAAGTTTGCTAGTTACAATTTTGCATGCAAATATTCGCACATCTTCAGTTAAAATTGTAATCTGAGTGCCGGCGAAATCCAGAAATTTTATTTTATATGCACTCACAGAAAAATAGTTTTATAAAAAAAAAAAAAAAAAAACTGAAACTAATTTCATTTTTACTGTGACATTATTTTCACTAACTGAAGTCATCTGAAAGTAAAATCTCAATCTCAGTGTCCACAATGAAAAGAAATATTGAAATGTAATATCGTTATGAGTAAAAATGCGATGTTTTAAAAGTGACGTCATTTTCTCTTCAAATGTTTTTTTTAAAGTTACTGTTATTAGTAATATGAAAAAGGCATCCGTAATAATATTGTAATTCCCATTTATCTCGTTGCTGAATGACATCATTTTCCTCATTTGAAATTTTTCTTTAGACATTAATTTTTATCATAAATTATTTTCTGTTATTTTATTTACATTATTATTATTATTTCTTAGTAAATATATATATATATATACATATATATATATTTTACCTCAATTAGTGCATAATTATACGCAATCATTTTATTGTGGTTAAATTTTACGAAAACGATTGACTTTTTTCTTTTAAATGCAAGGACATGTTCACTGATGAAATAAAGCTTCTGACTCGTGGAAAGTGATAATGGAAAATAAATTTTTATTATCGAGAGAAAAGGTAAACTGAGTTGCCACCATATTTAAGAAATATCGTAAAAAGCATTTAAAATTAAAAATAAAATATAAAAATGGAAATAAATTAAAAAATAGCTAAAATGGGCACAACTACAAATAAATAGCTTTCATTAAAAAAAATAATTATCAAAATCGGTTGAGTGAAAATCCAGGGCTGACGACACGACATTTTTTAGCTTGTCTGAAAGAAATAGCATCGGAGGCAAAAAAAAAAAAAAAAAAAAAAAAAAAAAAAATCTTAAAAGTACAGAAATTCTACTGGTAATTTAGACGTCAGTATTATTACCGTAATTTAACGGAATTTTTTTCCCGTAAATTCCAGGAAAACTTCCGTGATTTCTAAGATTTCCGTTTTTTAATTTTCGTAATTTTCCCGAAAAACCTTTTACTAACTCTTCCGGTTTTTGTTTTCTTTTTTTGACATAAATTTTTCTTCATTTTACTTGTATATACAATATACCGGGTGTCCTGAAAAGGACTGAACGATTTTAAAAATCAATAACTTGCAAACGTTTACAGATATTAAAAGAATTCTTGCACGAGAGTCATCAAAAAGGTCAAAAGTTTTTTTTCCCTGTGATTTTGGATTTTAGTTCTAATTACAAACAATAGATGGCTCTGAGAGCGCTAGGTGCTGTGCTGAGATGGATATTGACGTCACTTGGCACTGAAGCAAAATAAGGAGTGGGTCTCGTTTGGTAATGCAATCTTGCTCTTAGAGCCCGATTTTGAACTTTTGTTTATTTTTTTTTTATTAAACAACAAACATCTGACTTGTGTACTCGACATGAAACCCCGATTTTGAACTCAGTTGGTAAATGAAATGTGTTCAATGAAATGTGTTGTTGCCATGGAAATAATAAATCCTTTGATATAATAGCAGCGATTGAAATTGGGCATATGTTGGTCATTTAACGAGCAACATTTGAGTTTGCAGACGATTTTATATTTAAGAAAATTGTATTTTATCGGATTAAATAACTTTTTATTATCTAATTCAAAGAATATTTTGTGCATCATATTGTAAAACAAAGTGAAACGATTTAATAGGGTATTTTTTGTTGTTGTTAAAAATTAATCAATTTTGCTATTCTAAAAAATCTGTTATATTCTAAGAAATGCCAGTTCTTTTTAAAAAGTTCTTTAGTAGAATTGTATGTATGTTGTAAAAAAATTGCGGAAATAGTTTATTCTTTAGAATAAAGAATATTTATAGTATAAACATTGAAAACTTGGTGCAATAGCTGTTGCACTCTTTTGAAAAAATACCTAATACAAAATTTATTACAATTAAGTATATTTAATTCATGATAATAGGGAAATAATATTACCTCCATCTTAAATGAGCCATAATCATTATGACAACCTAGAATCATCACCTATCATTGGAATCATTGAATTAGTTACGCATGACAGGCTTTAATAGAATGAAGAAAACATTTATTAATATCCTTTTAAGCTTTGATTCGCTTTTCATAAAACTTTAAATGAGTTGCGGAAATACTGCAACGAGTATATATATTAAAATTGAAAGCATTTTGTAGGGTAGTTTTTGCGCTATTATGTGCGGACAGATAAAAGAACTTTCCAGATGACAAATATAGGTGCTATATATATAATTACCCTCACAGAACATAATAAAATGGAATAGTTTTGAGTGTATGTGTAAATGAATCATGAATTATGCATAGTTTGTTTACAATACCGAACGCAGCATAATAAATCTCATTAAAAAAGTATCACTTTCAAACCAATTCAACTATTTCAACGCAAGTTAGAGTTTGGAAAGATAGACATCGAGACGGCTAACTAAATAGAAATCATAAACACTTTCAACTATGTTGGAAAGCGTTAAAAACACATGTTAAGTTGAAATTTGACATTTAGCAATTTATTTAAATAGACGGAAGCATATTTGAACTCTTTTGTATAGCACTGCAGTTTACCTATTATCTTTAAATACACGTCATTATTTAGCTAAAATCTCTTTAAAACTGAAACATGCTTTAAACTAATGAAATCTCACTTCCAGAGATTACCATCCAGAGCCGGCTATGTATCCAATTTTTAAGTGACTCTGTATATCATTTCATTTCTATTCTTTAAACATATCGTAATATACTTAAAGCTGTTCTGCGTAAAAATGAATAACTCATTTACACACCACCTTTAAGATATTTACTTTACACACTTAATAAGGAGCGCGAATTGTTTTGTGTAGCCCTGTACATGATTTGCACCATTTATATATACAACGTAACATGCAAAAATTTAGTGAAACTTTAAAAAAATCATATCAAAACTAAAAAGTTCACGCAATTATCGTTAGCGTACAACATTTTTGATGCAACATAGTATCCGAAATCTTTTGTGTATCCCCCTGTAAATACTTCGTATTTTCTCTTACACAGGAAGTAACTCGTAGTAAACCTAGGCAATTTATAACAATTTTTTTTTAACAAAATTAAAATATGCCGCAAATAATGTTCCCTTCTGTACCATTATGTTACATAATTATTTTGTGTGGCCCTGTAAATGAATAATAACTATTCTTTGTGCAGCATATTCTACATCAATTGTATTCTAATATAATTCATAAATGCATATTAATTTCATTAGGTTCGGACGGGTGTAATATCACCAAAAAGCACTTGAAACTTTTTTCCCCGTCGGCCATAATGTAACGCAATACTTTTGACTGTCCCTGTATTGGAACTACACATCCGATTTTCATAAAATTTGAAATAACTCGACAAAATTCTTCAACAAATATATATTTAAAATTTCAAACGATTCGACAGAGTAATTTTTTCACTATTATATGCGGATAGACGGACGGACGGACGGACCAGAGACGAATATAAGTGATACGCATTTATATAATTACACTGTAAAAAAAAAATTGTAATTTTCACAGAAAAAAACTGTATTTTTTACAGCAAAAAACTGTTTTAAAGAAAAACAGTTCTTTTTTGTAAAAAATACAGTTTTTTTCTGCAAAAATTACAGTATAATTCTTTATTTTACAGAAAAAAACTGTTTAAAGAAAAAACAATTTTTTACTGTAAAAAAAATTGGAATTTGTAATTTTTACAAAAAAAAATCCATATTTTTTGTGTGACAAAAAATAATTGTTTAAAAGAAAAAACAGTTTTTTGCTGTAAAAAATATGGATTTTTATATTTTTTACAGAAAAAACTGTTTAAAGAAAAAACAATTTTTTACTGTAAAAAAAAATTGGAATTTGTAATTTTTACAAAAAAAATCCATATTTTTTGTGTGACAAAAAATAATTGTTTAAAAGAAAAAACAGTTTTTTGCTGTAAAAAATATGGATTTTTGTATTTTTTACAGAAAAAACTGTTTAAAGAAAAAACAATTTTTTACTGTAAAAAAAAATTGGAATTTGTAATTTTTACAAAAAAAATCCATATTTTTTGTGTGACAAAAAATAATTGTTTAAAAGAAAAAACAGTTTTTTGCTGTAAAAAATATGGATTTTTGTATTTTTTACAGAAAAAAACTGTTTAAAGAAAAAACAATTTTTTACTGTAAAAAAAATTGGAATTTGTAATTTTTACAAAAAAAAACCATATTTTTTGTTAGACAAAAAATAATTTTTTAAAAGAAAAAACAGTTTTTTCTGTAAAAAATATGGATTTTTGTATTTTTTATAGAAAAAAACTGTTTAAAGAAAAAACAATTTTGTACTGTAAAAAAAATTGGAATTTGTAATTTTTACAAAAAAAAATCTATATTTTTTGTTTGACAAAAAATAATTGTTAAAAAGAAAAAAAGTTTTTTTCTGTAAAAAATATGGATTTTTGTATTTTTTACAGAAAAAACTGTTTAAAGAAAAAACAATATTTTACTGTAAAAAAAAATTGGAATTTGTAATTTTTACAAAAAAAAATTCCATATTTTTTGTTTGAGAAAAAAAAACTGTTCGAAAGAAGAAAAAAAAAGTTCTCTTCCGTAAAAAATATGGATTTTTCTAATTTTTTCAGTAAAATCCATGCATTATTTATCCGTACAGATTAAAAGTAAAATATTATTCCTTTTCCTTCAAGGGTCTCAAATCAGAAAGAACAATTTTATAACATAAGTTTTTTTTTTTTTTTTTTTTTTTTTTTTTCATGAAAATAGCAGGTGTTGTTCAGAAAGTTCCTAATCGCGCTTATTTACTCGTCTTTTTTTCCGCAATTGCAATAGATATGTTAGAAAATGTTGTCAAAGTAGACGTTTTGAACTGAATTCCCGCGCGGAGAAAGATTAACCACTCAAACAGGGGAGAAAAACGTGTTTGTCATGCGATTGAAAACGCTTTTAACTCAATAGGTAATTTATTAATCCCAAAATGGAAAATGCCCTTCGATTGCAAATCGCTTCCTTAGTCTGGATTTCTAGTTTGCGATATTTCCGTTCAGAAATGGATTTGTGAATGTGTAAAAAGTTTTTTCGCTTGTTGAGCAGAGTAGTTGAGAACAGCCTTATTTGATGCAAGGAATACAAACTGTAATCGCACTATGAGTTTTTACTGTATGGCTTTTATTAGTGGTTTAAAGCCACAGTAAACAAGAACAAACTGGAGTAACATTTGGAAATATTTTTTTCTTCAATTGAAGGATAGGGGCTGGTGAAGAATGGACTAAGACTGGTTTAAAAGATAATAAAAATGCAAAATAAATGTCTGAAATTTTTTTGCGAGTATTCTTTTGTAAGATAAACATCTAAAAATTTAGTCCAGGTATACAAAATTTTGTCATTTTACAAGAGGAAATTTTAAATCATTTCACTGTTCAAAGGATCGGGCTTTCTGTGGGACGGGAGCAAGTTTGGGAGTAGAAAATATATTTACAGATTTTTTTCCGTCACATTTAACTTGATTCATAAATACTTTATATATAAATAAAACGGCTCATTAAGTTATTTTTTAAACTTTCATTAACAATAGCCATTGGGGTGATAGAAGCAAAAACTCAATTCCAGTTTGCAAAATGCAAGAAAAAAATTAAATTATATTATCATAAAACTCAAAACGAAATTAATAGAAATAGAAATTTTTTAAAAGATCAAATAAAAAGCACCCGCAAGCGTAAAACAGAAAGTCATCTTCTTCATCTAGGGTAGAACCCTCGACCTTCCGCTTCGAAGCACTTTCCCTATCGTGAGAGGGAGGTCTAAACCTCCCGGCCACAGTACTCGACTTTCGCCAGTGAGAATGAAGAATAGTCTCGTTAAATAGCAGAAATATACTTGTCTTTTACTTTTCGCTGAAAAATAAATACTTACAATTGTTATGTTGGCCTACAAATGTTACAACTATCTTAAAAAATAAGCTTACATATACTTTTTCTTTTCTCTGCTCTCTCCCCCTGTTTTTTTTTTTTTTTTTTTCTTTCTCACAACATGAATGTTTTAAGAGTTAGATGTGATAGACATAGATATTATGCATTTCATTACTGTATTGTTTGTGAATGTGCCAAATGAAATAAAAAGGTTAATTGCAAGATATTTTAGGATAATCTTTTTCTTTTTAATCTGATTCCTTTAACTATTTTTCTCGATCATTCTATTTGACAAAAAAATAAAGTAAAATAAAATAAAATAAAAGGGACAAAAAGCTAATTTTTACAATGTAACTTTAAAATATGTAATTTAAGAAATTAACAACCATTTGGAAAATAATTTTTTCTAAGACTAAAGACTAGTAAATAAATTCTGGCTATCATGTAGTATTCGCCAGAGATTGTGGGCATTTTTTTTTGGGGGGGGGGGGGGTGAAGAGAGGCGATTTAAAAATTTTTGTATTTGGATTTATTCATACATTTTTTTATATATAATCTCTGAAACATTTTTTAAATTCTATATACATCTTTTAAAAAAATGGTATTTTATGATCAATCGCAATCAGTTCAACATTAGATTTTTTCCTTTTATTGTGGTCGCTGCACATTTCGTAATCGATAAACTCGATAATAGGACTTATTTTTCTTTAACATACAATTTTTCATACGTTGTTTTTCTTTGGATTCGTCTTTTGACATGTCTGATAATTTACGTCTACCAATTTTGTAACTTTTTTACTTTCTTTTGTATTAAGAACGACATTTCGATTTCCTATTCAAATAAAAATTCGTCTAAATGGGAAATGCTTCATAAAAAAGCAACATCCATTGCCTAAAGCAAAATGCTTAAATGTTTCCCATTGAGTTAATAAAAATCAGTAAAAACAATATTTTTATGATGATCAAAATGTGGTTTACATAATAACAGAGCCATACATTACATACGCTTTGGATTAAACATTAATCTTCCTGGATTAATCATAACAAAAATAAAATGCGGACACCACTAGGTCTATTCTCCACCGAAAATAAGAACCATTTTCCAAATAGTTAATAAAATAAGCTTTAAATATGGTGGTATTTTTTTGCTTTAAAACATTATAAATAACTTAATATTCGAATAAAATTATATTGCACTTTTAATTATCTTTCATTTCATTATCATCATTGTGTTTTCTTAATTTTGATAGAATAAGCAATTACTATAATTTGCTTTAATATATTAGAATCTTTTCCGCTTTGGTATATTCGTATCAATATAATTTAATTACAAGTAGAGTAAGCTACGTTAATACTCCACATACCCACCCCCAATTTTAAAATCGAAATTTTTAAAGTGCTAATATTTAGCTTTTAATTATCTCATATTTTCTATCCTAGAATTTGTCCGTATTCAGAATCGCTATATTTCATAACAAAGAACTGGCGTTCCCCCACCTCCACTCTAATTTAAAATATCAAAATTTCAAATGTACCTATTTATTTATTTATTTATTGAACAACATATCAAATTATATGTCGGATGCTTATAAATCGGAGGGGGGGGGGGAGAGACAGTCGGTTACAGGGACGAGATAACAAAAGGAAATTTTACAACACGAGAAAAACTCAACGAGGAGCTCCACGCAAAAAGTGTTTGCAATGGAACCAGTGGGATTCGAACCCACAACCTTCTATGCTCGCAAGCGATTAGCGGCGGAATTAGGGCAGTTGGAATCAGCTGATTTACTTTTCAGCCGCCGATTAAATCTTGGCGTTTGAACTTCAGTCCCATTCATAATTCTCTCAGCTGCCAATCACAGCTGCCGTTTAACGATTATTTGACCTCCAATGGTCGATTTGTGACGTCATATGAAACTGCCCAACGTGACGACAAACTTCATCTGGCGCCCAAACTTAAGGGAAATGCGGTGCTTTCTCATTTGTAAACATAGTGATTTGTGCTTTATTTTTTAAATTCTTGGAAAAATAATGCAAGAATAAGAAAAATCAAAATTAAACTGAAAGATCACATGTGCTTTAAACGGTAAACGGCGAGTTATGATGTTCTGTGTGGGCTCCAGATGTGTACCAGATTAGAGTACCAGTCGTTACTGTGACTTCAATGCAAGGGTCTATATCTAGCATTGCAAAGGTTAGAAAAAACCCGGTTTAAACCCGGGAATAAACCTAGAAAAAACCCGGGATTTTTTGGAAGAATTCGTTTTTTTGGGAATAAACCTGGTCTATTGGAAATAAACCCGGAAATAAACCGACTTTTTGCAACTCTATCTATATCTAGTTGTTCATTTTTATTTATTTATTTATTAAACACACACATCTGACTTGTGCGTTTGACATGAAAGCCCGCTTATAAATCCTCATCAATATACAAAGTCTGATAACACAAGGAGATTTATATCACTAGAGAGTTGCTGCCGTGAGTTTATTTTTGTTTGTGTATACATGCATGTATGTCTGACTTATGTGCATGACGTGAGATGTCTGCTTATAAATGATCGTCAAGAACACTTCAAGGTCACAAGAATATATACAGCCAAGGCAACACTAGATACCGGGCTTGCTCATTCCTTTCATGACGTCACAAAAGGTGGCTGAATGACATCCAGCGATTGGTACAAAACGGTGGGTGCGTCACTTTGAGCCCTGTTTGTACCAATCAAAGATAGCGGCCAGCCACCTTTTGTGACGTCGTGATAAGGAATGAGCAAGCCCGGTATCTAGTGTAGCCCTGATACAGCACCAGAGAATTACAACGGGAACTTCACAAAGAGCGTACGACGGAGCCACCGAAAATTGTAACCGCAAACAATCACAAGTTTTCATACTCTCAGTATGTCCAACTCCTCAGCCACGGTGGACTCATAATACAACGCTACCTACACTGTTAAAAATGTCGTGAAAAACTACTTCTGTTTTTAAAGACTATTTTCTGACCATTGAGAACTCTCCATAGGTAATTATGTAACCTTTTGATTGGTTAGAAAATAGATAGTCTTTAAAAACTGAGGTAATTTTTCAGGATATTTTTAACAGTGTAGAGACAAAATAGATTTCAGCGTCACGGCAGGTCAGCCATCAGCGGATCACTCATTGGACCCTATTCTTACGATTTTTACCTCACAAGAAATGTGGTCCAATCAATGATCCTCTGATGGCCGATCTGCCTTAATGTCTATGTCAAAATTGTACTCATCGGTGTTGTCTTTAGGTAGCGTTGTCGCATATCAGTTATATGAAACATCAGTAGTGTTCCCCAACTATACGTGATTTGATTAGGCGAATATTCTTAGCAAGATGGCGTGGAATATTATTGACCGGGACGAGGCAGTACAGACAATCACTTCATCGTACATGGGTGAAATTCCAGAAATAGTTTAAACTCAATTTAGATATTCAAATGCAACCGGTTTGCCAAGTCATATCTTTGTGAAAAACACCTGAAAACTCAATTTTAGCGGTAGACTCGTAGGTTTATCATTGTTTTTTCCTACTCCCAAGCCTCCATGCTTTCATACCTTTGGGAGCTGATAAACACAAATCTACGACTTTACCACTAAAATCGGGTTTTCAGTTTTTTCCAGTAAGATACGACTTGGAAACTGATTGCGTTTTAATGTATGAATCGAGTTCTAACTAATTCTTGAATTCGATTATCTGATTGTATGTGGTGCCGCCTCCCGGTCTATAGATAAATTTCAACCACGTGATCACCTGCCCACCAAGTTTTATCCAACCAATCATTATCGACAATTTGTAGCAATATTATGAGTCAATCAGTCACAGTCGACCAAATTTGTGGACACACTGTTAAAAATTTGACCCATTTGCTGCAGCATCACTTCACTGCTTTTATGAGGAAAGGGCAACTGACGTCACTGTGGACAAATTACTGTACACTGTTAAAATTTTGAAACTTTGGCTGCATCGTCACTCCACAGCTTTTATAGACTATTTCGAGCCCAAGCTCGCACTCTGATTGGTTATTGCTCTCGGCACTGTTTTCATGTAACTTGGCGATAATCATACTTGGCGTAGCGATAGATGCTTCCATCGAGTTTGATTTCCTTCCGAACCGAGTACAAAATAACTTTTCTCTTGCAGCATTGGATTGGATGGAACGTGTCTTACTGAAAGCTGCACTCTTTAAAAGTTTTTACACACAAGAGCACAAGACCACGTGGATAAGAATGAAGGAAGAATAAGAATGAGTAGGTTAGGTTTTAGGTTTACTCGTTCACTTACGAGCGAAGTATTTTTCGCCAAGTATGGTTATCGCCAAGTTACGAGAAAACAGTGCCGAGAGCAACAACCAATCAGAGAGCGAGCTTGGGCTTGGAACGACGAAGGTGCTTGGGAAAAAAATTTCGCGTTATTGAATTTTAAAATCCATCAGTCATTTGTGGGACACCCGGTACATAAGCCATATACATAATTCATAACTTATATTTATGTCATTTACTTATCATTTATTTTGTAAAAAATTTGACTCATTTGCTACAGAGTCACTCCACCGCTTTTATAGAAAACGGTTACTTTACTGTGTAATGGAGCATTCTCATTGGTCATAAAACAGATATTCTATAAAAACTGTGGAGTGATGCTACAACAAATGGGTCAAATTTTTAACAGTGAGGCATCATCGAAATAATCGCCACGGGTGATTTTCAAGAAACGCTATTCCTGCAAAAGATGAGGAATTTGACGCAAAAAATTCTAGCCAATCATGCAAAATCTGGTTGGGAAACCGAAATATATATCGATTTAATAGAGCAGTTCACATCACGTGACTTTTGCCGGAGAACAATGAAGAAAGCTGTAGGACACACAAACACAAAAAGCATTGATAAGGGGTCGTCCATTAATCATGTGATGTTTTTTTGGCATTTTTAACCCCCCCTCCCCCTTGGTGATACACGGTGAGGTTCAAGACTACCCCTCCCCCCCCCTACCCTATATCACGTGTATTTTTTAGTACCTACAAAGAATCGTAATTTTTTTAGAATATTTATTATAAAATACAGGTTCAAGTATTATTATTAGAACAACGACCATAAAAGATATAGTTACATACAAATTTTAACTTACCTTTTTAGTATTAGAACAATAAAAGAGGATATTAGATGATTTATTTGCTTGGTGCTTTCGGCGGTAATCTAGTTAAAGATCATTCGCCCACTTCATAAATTCTTCTTTGATAGTATATTTTTGTTTCGCGTTAGCCCACAATTCATTGAATTCTTTTTGAGCTACACTAGGTTTTTCCCCCTTCTTATACTCTGCAAATAGGTCTTTATACAGATCACCTATTTTAGACATTGTTTTAATGCTAAACGTAGATGGTTAAACAATTTACGCATGTATTCATTGCCAAAACAACAGAATAACTGACACTGACAAGCTGAGTCCGGCAGGCGCTTGTCACGGCTCGCGGGAACTTCACTTCGTTCGTTGTCGGGCAACGGGGAATCGAGGTCACACTACAAGCTGCTTTCGATTTTGTACGCGTTTGACGAAAAAATAAATACACGAAACGCCGCTTTTCGGTTCAGTATCGCGCGTTTGCCGAAAAAATAAATACTCGTGATATATTACTTACTACACCCCCCCTCCCCCCTTGTAATGTTTCGTGTTTTTTTTTGGACCCCTCCCCCCCCCTCTCGAGCCTCGCATGATTAATGGACGGCCCCTAAAGGTAGCGATAGTTGTCCTACAGCAGCAGCAAAAACCTGTTTGTGACGTCATCTTGCACAGCTCTATACACCATTACACCGTGATAAACGAGGATTCGAACTAAACATCAAATACAAAAGTTACGTATTTTTGTCCGTAGAATCCGAATCTGCAATAAAAAATGGGGGTTATAATTTAAGATTTCAAAGTTGGACCTCCTCTGACCCCCTGGGGGTCGGTTGCGAAGGTCAAATTTGGTATCACTGAGTAGCTTATTTAAAAATATTTAACACGTATATTTCGTTTTTCAATCTCATATGTTATTTCTCGAGTTATTCGACCGTTTCCAGACTTTTCGGACACCCTGTATATGTCTTATAAGGTTGGCTATTCATATCGGTCGCTTTCATAGCGATATTTGAAATGTTCAAATTATATTTGCCAGTAAATTGTGGAAATGAAATTCATTTTTTAAGTATGTTTTTACTTTACAATTTCAAATGTTCATTTAAATTTTGTAGCGAAGAAATAACGCCCTTCCACTTTTATGAAATCATAAATTGGCAACAGGTTAGACAGTCGCGTTTGTTTACACTTGGCGGGAGGGAAGTTTTAACGCACGTTGCAGCGGGCGACGAATGGCAGAGGGAATGGAATATTTAAGTTCAAGATTTAAAAAGTAAGTTTTATTCATTTTGTCTATTAATAGTCTATTGTCTATTAATTAAGTTATAATGTTATGTTCATCGCAAAAAAATGACACATAAAGTTTGTTTACAATATGAAATATGGTATCTCAAAAAACACCCTTCGATGTAATTGTTTATACAGTGCCTGATTTATGGCAGAGCATTCGGGGCACAAGTCCCCAAATGCTTCTAAAGGTTTCTCAAATTTTGTCTAAAATCTGATGTTATTTTATTATCTAAAAGGAACTTTAAAATTCATTCTACATTCTATTGTGCTCGTGTTGTATTTAACATTGTATATTTTGTCTGAAACATCCATATTTATTTACTTTATTTTAATGAATATTTTCTTTTGCCTTTATCACTTAAGTAATTTATTGTATTTTTAATTCTTATTCAATCGTGCTCTTGTTTTCGTCAGATTATTTTGGGTTTGTGAGGGTAGCTCGTAAGTGGCAGAACCCTTAAATATTTTAAATTATTATAGCTTGGTATGGTGAAAATTTATTATTAGTTGTTGCATATTTTATCATTGCAGATATAAAGGTAATATATACTATAGTAATATATAATATGTAATATAATATATGGTAATAATAATAATTAATAATATGGTATAATATAGGTAATATATAATAGTATACATATGAAAAGGTAATCAGAACCATACTATTTATTATGAAACGTCTAATCATTAAATTTTATAATTTTGAATTGATTACTATTTAAAAGAATTATTAATTGTCATATATGATTTTTAATTGATATTTTAAAGTAATTATTAAAGTCAATATTTATATTAGTAAGTAAATTTTTTATTTCTTTTTCTTTTTTTACTCAATCAAATTTGATGAAATTTTTTATGGGGGGGTGTAACGGATAAGTACAACAAAAACATGAGTATAAACAAACACCAAATTAAGCAAATTTCTTCAAAGGATTGCAGAAAAAAATGCAAATTTCTCCAAAGGATTGCGAAAAAAGAAAAACTATAAATTCATCAAACGATCATGGAAAAATACTATTTCTTCAAAGGATTGTGTGATATAATGCAATTTCCGTTAAAAGATTGCAAAAAAAAAAAAAAAAAAAAAAAAAAAAAAGTGATTTCTATCATAGGATTCAAAAAAGAAAAAAACACAGTTTTTGTTAAACGATGATGAACAAGACTCGATTTTCATCAAAAGATTGCTGGGAAAACAAGATTTTCATGAACAGATTGCAGAAAAATACTCTAACCAAAGGATCATGAAAAATACTCTAATTTTATCGAAAGATCTTTAAAAATATTCGTTTTTTAGAAAAATTATGTGAAAATACACGTTTTTTTTTCGAAAGATCGAGGGAAATAGGCGAATCAAGATAATGAAAAATACAAGAATTTTGACAAAAGATCGAGGAAAACATGTGAATTTTGTCAAAAGATCATGGAAAATATATAACTTGTCGAAAAATTATGGAAAATACAAGAATTTGACGAAATTAAAGAAAAATGGATATCTTTTGTAGGAAGATCGTGACAGATATGCAAAATTTGTCGAAAGATCAGAGAAAATATGCAAATTTTGTTAAAAGATCGTTGAAAATAGGCGAATTTTGACAAAAATTTGTGAATAATATGCAAAATTTGGTGAAAAATATGCAAATTTTGAAGAAGGATCACAGAAAATATGTAAATTTTAATGAAAGATCGTAGAAAATGTGTAAATTTTGACGAAAGATCTGAGGAGGTATGTGGATTTTCTGAAAAAATCGAGGATTCAAAAAAAACCTTGAGTGTATAACCTGTGTTCTTTTTACAACTACACTACTGTGTATAGCTTAACAGAAAATTAAATATGTCTGCACATTCGGCAAAATCATTAAAAAAATGACATTTAAAATCTATACATACATACTTTTTTTTAAACTGGGTTATATACATTTACAGGCTGTTTAATAAAAGGTATAGGGCAATGTTTAAGAGCAGGAGAGCATCATTTGTGTAGGAACTAGGAAGCCAGTTCATAATCCATTTTTTTAAACAAAAAATGGAGGTTATTAGCAAAATCTTTAGATCCTTATTATGAATGAGTGAAATCCTGTGT
The DNA here is from genome assembly GCA_964019185.1 of Maratus speculifer. NCBI lineage: Eukaryota > Metazoa > Arthropoda > Arachnida > Araneae > Salticidae > Maratus > Maratus speculifer. The sequence continues at coordinate 220,362,863 of OZ025297.1, read as the reverse complement.
ATTTTATTGTATCGCTAATTTTCAGTGCAAAAAATTTTCATTGCATTGTGTTCTTTCATCTTTTAAAAATTTTCTATGATTTTTTAAAATATTTTGCATAAATCTAACAATTAATTGTTTCTTAAATAATGCATTTTAAGATATTGTAACTCTAATATTGTAAATCAGGGCTTGAAATTCAATTTTCCAGAGGAGGGGAGTCTCCTAACATTTATAAATGGAGGGGAGTTTGGCTGTTTTGGGAGAAAGAAAAAAATCTTTAAAAACCTACTGTTATTTTATGAGCTATTTAAAGAATTACACAAATACAGATATGACAAAATACCACTGAAGCAAATTTTACCAACAACTCAGAATAATTATGCAGAATGTGTTTTTTATTAAAAAAAAAAAAAAAAAAAAAAAAAAAAGTAAGTCAAGATTTTATGTAGTCTTTTTAGTTTTCAAAGGGATAAATTCTCTTCCTTTGCTAATTACTTTTGTTTCAGGTCTAATAAACTCTGTTTTTCGTTCAGGTTGAATTTTCTGACGAAATTGACATCTTTTTTGTGATTCTGTGATAAAATGTGCATTTTTTTAGCAGCTTTTTGGCTAGATTCGCATTTATTTGGCAATCTTCTGACAACATTCACATCTTTTTTGCGGCTGTTCAATGAAATTTGTGGGTTTTTTTGGCAGCCTTTTGAATAAATTTTTGTTTATTAATGACACTTTGACGAAATTAGCATTTTTTTTTCCCCACGATGCATTGTTGAAATTTGCATGTTTTACACGATTTCTGTGACAATTCGTATGTATGAAGCGATCCTTTGACGAATTTTGCATTCATTAAGTGATCCAAAGCCGATTCTGTTCTGTATTTTCCGAAAATCATAAATAATAAGTTTTCGATTTAAAAAAAAATCGTCATTAATTAGGAAATTTAGACAAAAAACACACAACAAATTTTGACAAATCATCACATAAAAAAACTTCTCAAATCGTTCGCAGAAAAATCGTAAATATCATAAGAGGTTTGTGGGAAAAATGCGGATTTCGTTAGATAATTGTGGAAAAAAATCAAATTTCGTATGACGATTGTGAAAAAAACCTGTGAATTTCGTGAAACAATAGTGAAAGAAAAAAGCAAATTTCATCAAAGATTTGCAAAAAAAACCCCCACAAATTTCAGGTAGGGATCATAGAAAAAATGAAAATATCGTCAAAAACCTGTAGGAAAACACAAATAATGAAAATGTAAATTTCTTCAAAAGATCGCAAATTTTGATAAGGAATCTTGAAAAATCCATAAATTTTGTGAAAAATTTGTAAATTTTATCAAAAAAATCTAAAAAGTCCAATAGTTTTTTCAAAAAGTTGCGAGAAAATGCAAACTTCATCAAATGGCCGTGGAAATACAGAGTCAAAAGTAAATCTTGCCCCACCCCCTTTCACACCATTTCCTGTAAGTTTTAAGAAAACTTGCTGTAAATTTCGAAAAGTTTTTACTCAGATTCACCCCCTGAATAACCCATTGACAAATTTGGCATTTTTCCGCAATCTTTTAAAGAAATTAGCATTTTTTTATGATCTTTTAATGAAATTCGCGTGTTTTAAGCAGCATTTTGATAAATTCGGGTTCATATATAATGACATGCGAAGAGAAAACTGCGCTCGGAGCAAAGTTTCAATGTTCTTTTTCTTCATACCGACCAAAAATGATGTTGGTAGTAGAAAATGGCGCCCTTAAATTTCTGCGTCTGGGGCAACCACCCCCCTGCCCCCTTTCACACGACGCTGTTTATATGGCGACTTTCACAAAATTCACATACATTCCGCGATGCTTTCACAGAATTCGTGTTTATTCCACAATCATTTCCCGAAATTCGCATTTATTCAAAAGTCATTTCACGAAATTCTTGTTTAGTCCGTGAATTTTTTAAAAAAAGAAATTTGTTTTTTAATGAGATCGTTTAAGAAAAGTTGAGCCGAGTTTTTTTTGCGCTATTCTTTGAGAAAATTAGTGTTTTATCGGGATAATCTAACAAAATTTTCTGCGACCAATTGATGAAATTATGAAAATATGCAATTCAGCTTGGTTCAAAAGCTATGAAAAATTGGTAATTATCTCGGAAATTCATACATAACTATCTAAATTTCAGGGTTGATAAACGATGTTTTATAACTTTTGGAATCAAATGCATTATCTTTTTGGAAAATTTGAAACTGAATTGCTTCGTTCCCGCAATGGTAAATTGCACAAAATTTGTCACTCAATCGTGGGGGAAAAAATTCGAAATTTGATGATTAGTTGCAGAAAAATAGCGGGAATTCCAACGAATTTTTGCAGCAAAAAACTCACAAAATATGTCATTCAATTGCACAAAATTTGCAGAAAAAAAATGTGGAAATTAACTGTAATTTCAAAATGCAAAATTTTACAGAAAATTCGTGATTTTTTGGGGGGGGGGGATTTTAAAATTTTGGGTGCAAATCCCGCCTAATGAATCTTAAGGGTGTATTCGAAAAAGTGCTTTTCCATCTTCAAAAGCTCAAAAATTTCCGATACAATTTCAGACACATTTTTAAAAGTAGAAACATGAAACTTGCTGAGGGGATTTTTGAAGAGTCGTATAAGGTGCCTTGTGGTGTCGTTTAATGCCCAATTCATTAGAATTTGATTTATAAACAATTATCTTCTCAGTATGACCCTTTTTTTTTCGTTAAGAGATCTCCTGCTTGTGAAAAATTGGTTCAAAAGGCCATTTTTGGATGCTTTTTTTTGCAATATTTTCTGCATTTATCAAAAAATCGACAATCACGGCACCTTGAGTACTTTCTAAATAAGATAATTTGTCAATTTAATGCAAATGAGAGCAAAAATGAATTTAAAAATAAATTGGAAAATAAGCAGTTTGAATCGAAATACACCCTTAATCAGCGTAACTGCTGATTCTAATATCCAATGAAAAAAAGGGTAATGATTTCAGATATTAAATAGACTGATTTCATTCACCAGCAATCATCTCCAACTAAGCCAACCCCCAGAGCCCAGTTCTCGCTGTGCCATTGATTAATGAGTTTTGTTTTCTGTCATTTAAATTTTAGTATAGGCAAATATGAAAAGTGCATTTTCAGTTAATAATATTTGATGTTTCTGATTCTAGTATTACCAAAAGAATGCATCAATATATCCCAATACAAGCAAGGAGATAATGCTGTCATGTTACTCATAGAGGTAGTTTATCTTTTTTGCTCAAAATTTTATGTACTATTTAAAAATAATTATATCAAAGTTTCATATATTTTTATAAGGAGACAGGAGAGAGTAGGGCAGCAAAGTCAGATAATATAGATGAACATTTGAACATCGTTTGCAGAAATTTTTCAAAGTTTTCAGACAGTTTTGATTTTTTTTTTTTTTTTTTTTTCAAATTTCTTAAAATTATCAAGATACCTGGTGGAGGATTGGCACGTCGCAAATTATTGAGTAACTCTGCAGACTTTTTTTAAACTAGAGAAAAAAAAATTGTTAAATTATTTCTAACAGTATTCATTACAGTATTTTAGGTGGTTGTTGTTGTATTTGTAAGTCAGTCAACTGCATGAAGGATACAGGATGTAGGGGGGGGGGGGCTTTCTAAGGGAACCTAATCTGTATTTATGCAATGAAATCCGAGGTTCGAAGAAAACCATGGAAAACTCCAAGTGATTAGGCCAACGGCCGTGACTAGATTTGAACCTAGCCCCTGCTGTCTACCAGTTTCAAGGGCAGAACCTCTCAGCCAATGGTGGGGCCAGTATTTTTTTGAAGAAGCACCATGGTGCATATGAGTTTAAAACTTAAAACCATTATAATTGAGATGGGTATGATGCTTCTCTTCTCCCCCCCCCCCCCCTCTTGACAGGTCCAGCAGCAGAAATACTGCAGCATCAAAACGGGTGCTGCAATGTTTCAGTTTATAATAGGCTTTGCAAATTAATTTAATGAATTAAAAATACATTTTGTGTTGAAAAATAGATTTTAAATGTTGATCTCTTAATAAAGTTTGATAGCTTAGAGGTAATCTATTTGTATTTAACTTTAAATTTTAGTTGTTAGTGGTGATATAGGACCCAGGAAAGGCACAGTGTTTTTTTGCAGAAAACTTTAAAGAAAATTGAGTTTGCAAACAGTTTTATATTTTATCTGAGTCTGGCCGGTAGTGGGAGGGATGGGACAGGTCTCTCTCTTTATGTATCATTCTAAACTTTTCATCAATCACTCACAAAATGAAGCATTAGAAGCCCAATCTTTAGTTGAAAAAAATATTGATTTGTATGAGCTTGCATTTTTATTAAGGAGAATATTATTTCAAAAGTAAATTTTCTACATATACTTTTTATCCTTTCTGTATATTAACTTGTTTATGCATAGATGTAATAGTTTTTCTATATATTGAACATTATACTGTATATTATCCATAATTTCAAATAAGCCTAAAAGCAGCATATTTGTTTATACTCAAAAAGTTTAACACAAAACAAGGAAATGGGGAGGGACCATTTTATCTACTCAAAATCCAGCACAGATATGATATGTGCACCATATTGGTCTGATTTTTTTTTCCCTACGCCAGTGTCATATAATACATTGTTAACTTTTGAACTATAATGCAATTGCTGCCAAAGAGTTGTTATTTTGCTTGGTATGATAACCTGAATGTTTATTTTCTTTTATTTATTTATTTTTTAATTGTATAAATTAGGGATGCACAACCTGTGGCCCGCAAGTTGCGTCAATTTACAACTGGAGAAAATTGCAATTTTTGTGCATATGTCACAGTAAAAAATCATAAATTTTGTTAATTTACTGCAGGAAAATATAAAATTTCGTCATTTAGGAATTGCAAATTTCGTTTATCGTAACGGAAAAGTCGCGAATTTCATTGATCAAGTGCGGAAAGAAGCGAATTTTATTGATGAGGTTCAGAAAAATTTTAAGTTTTGCTCATTAGATATGGAAAAATCGCGAATTTTGCCCATGAGACTCGGAAAAAATAGCAAATATACCCAATTGGGCACGGAAAAATCACGGATTTTGTCGGACGGACGTGAAAAATCGCACATTTCATTGATTGAGCAAAAAAAAAAAAAAAAAAATCGTTTGTTTTGTTGATTTTTGAAAAAGTTGCAAATTAAATTCATCAGATGAGAAAAAGTATTATATTTTATCGCGTGAAAAAAACGCGAATTTCGTTGATAAGGCACAAAAAAAATCGCAAATTTCATTGATAAAACACTGGAAAATCGCGAATTTAGCTATGACAAGTGGAAATATTGAAAATTTTGTTAATCAGCAGCGGAAAAAAAAACTTGTTTTTGTCAGTTTGTGAAGAGAAAAAAATCGCGAGTTTCATCTTGCCACAAAAAAGATGCAAATTTCGTCAAAGTTAGTACAAAATCACGAATTTCGATACTCGGTCGAAGAAAAATGTATTTCGTCAATTAAAAGCAAAAAAAGCCCACATTTCGTCGATCGAAGACCGAACAAGTGCGAGTTTTATTGATCGCATTCCAAAAAATAGCAAATTTCTTTGGTCGGAGAAGGAAAAATTGTATAATTACGTGAATTTCATCTATCGGCTTTAAAAAATCGCAAATTACATCGATCAGGTGTGGAAAAATCACGAATTTTGTCGTCGGCTTTGTAAAAATCATAAATTTCTTCGATCAGTTTGTAAAAATCTCAGATCGTGAATTTCGTCGATTATGCGAAGAAAAATAGCGAGCTTCATCGATCGACTGTTAAAATCGCAAATTTCATTGATCGGCTTCGTAAAAATGAGAATTTCGTCGATCGGCTTTGGAAAAATCGCGAAATTCATCAGTCAGGCGCAGAAAAAACGTGAATTTCATCGATCAGGTGCAAAAAAAAAATCGCGAATCTCTTCGATCAGGCACGGAAAATCGCGAATCTCATTGATCAAGCTCGAAAAATAGCAAATTTTGTCGATCTTGCGAAGGAAAATCATGAAACTCGTCGATCGGCTTCGGAAAAATTGCGAATTTCGTCGATCTTGCGAATGAAAATCATGAAACTCATCGATCGGCTTCGGAAAAATTGCGAATTTCGTCGATTAGCTTTGTAAAAATCTCGAATTACCTCTATCAGGTGCAGAAAAATCGCAAATTTCGCCAATCATACGAAGGAAAATAGCAAATTTCACCGATCGACTTTGTAAAAATCGTCAATTTTGTCAATCGGCTTTGTAAAAATCACGAACTTCGTCGTTAGGCTTTTTAAAAAACGCAAATTCCGTCGATCAGGCGTGGAAAAATTAAAAATATTGTTCGATTAGCCGCCGAAAAATCGAGATTTCGTCAATCAAATTTTGTTGATCATTCAAGGAAAAATCATGAATTTTTCTTGATCGGGTTCATAAGAATTACGAATTTTGCTGATCAGGCGAGTAACAATTGTGAATTTTCTTGATAGCTTCAAAAAAAATACGAATTTTGTCGATTGGTATCGTAAAAAGTACAAATTTGGTGGATCAGGCACAGAAAATCAGGAAATTCGTTGATCGGGTGCAAAAAAAATCTTGTTGATCGGCTCCTTCTCTCTCCTTCGTTCATAAAGTTCACATTTTTTGGCACCAGCCATTTATACTTGTTTTGTAGCACTTTTAATAAAACAAAACATACTCTCCTGAACCATGTCAAGGAATATTTTTACATCTAGAAAATAATCCTTGCTATATCTGTTATACATAAAAATGTAAAAACTGCTGATATATCCATACTAACTGAATTGGGTATTTTGACTTGGTAAGTGCACTTAAAGGGTAACCCCCTACCAAAACGCACACACACACTCCTCTAAAACCATATTTTTTTATCCAATTGTAGGCCACAGATCACCTCCTCTAACTCGAATTCTCTCCGTGTTATTGATGTGGCCCTCGACCACCCAGATATTTTTGAATATGGCCCCCTTCTTCAAAAGGTTGTGCACCCCTAGTATAAATTCTTTTGGTCTATAGTTATTAAACTTTTTTTTAATATATTGTTGTTCCCTTTATGTATATATGTAACTGGTATTTGAAACAGAGGTTTTTCATCAAATTGGCGTTAGAAAAAAATCATGTTACTGTAGTGCATATATGACACTTGTCCCCAACTGTCATATCTGTGATCACATGTCCAAAATTCTTTGGGTATTTTTTGAATTGTTCAAAAGTAAGCTTATATTCTAAGCATGTGAAAGTTATGGAAATAAAGTTGTTTAAAGTAGACTTTAAATAAGAAATTTCCATAATGTTCTTTTGCTAAAAGATTAATTTGAGATGCTTATATTTAGTGGGAGATTTTTTTTATTCTTTTGAAAGAAAGGGTCTTAAAAACCTAAACATCCAGAATAATATTAGTTTTGAAAATTGAATCGCTCTGCTTTACATAAGTTTATCATATGTAAGAATTGATGGACAATTTTTGAAAATTTACCAATCGTAAAAAACACAACTGAGATGTTTTTCAAACGATTATTAAAATCATTGTTTTACAAGTTTATAAAGCAGTTTTTAGCAAATACATGGTTGCTGAAAACAGATTGAATTAAAAAACAAACCAAAAGGAGACTATAATGGAGTCGCAACAGTGGAAAATTCATGTGATCATGTTCCCTGATTGTAAAAAGTTGAAAAGTCGTTAAATAGTAAGGGGAGTTTAAATAACAAAAATCAGAATTTCTTGGCAATTAGCCACAAAATAACCAAAGAAAAAAGAATCAAAAGCAGCCCTAGTGGCAAGAACATGAATTAAAAGGATAGTAAATGGGATCAAAATCTGTTATTGATTTTTGTGCGTCATTTGAGATAAGTTTTATATTTTCCCCGCTGTTAAAAAACTCTACTGTAGGGAGGCACAACCTTTTCCGACCACATCAATCACACGGCGAGAATTTGATTTCCAGGAGGTGATCTGTGAGTTATAATTAGATTTTAAAAATATGGTTTTAGAGGGGAGTGGAAAGTTATCCCTTTAAGTTTGCGTACCCAGTCAAAATATCCAATTCAGTTGATAAGGATATAAAAGCATTTTTTATGTTTGTATCTGTAACAAATATACAAAGGATTATTTTCAAGATGTAATAATATTCCTTGAACTTCATTCAGGAGGGTAAATTTTGTTTTATTAAAAGTGATAAAAAACAAACATAAATGGCTGATGCCTTTCATGCCTTTTTTTCCCCCATGCCTGATCAACAAAATTCCTGAATTTTCTGTGCCCAATCAACAAAGTTTTCAATTTTTCTATGCCTGATCAACCAGTTTGTGCCTTTTACTAAACTAATTGACAAAATTCACAATCTTTCTGCTTCTAATCAACAAAATGTACAATTTTTACAATGTCTATTGATAAAATTCAGATTTTTACAAAGCCAATTGACAAAAATTGCGATTTTTACAAAGCTGATCGACAAAAATCTTGACTTTGACAAATCAATCGACAAAAATTGTGATTTTTCCTCACATGATCAGTAAAATACACAATTTTTCTGTGCCAAAACAACCAAATTCTTGATTTTTCTGTACTTGATTAACAAAATTCTCTATTTTTCCATGCTTGATCAACAAAATTCATGATTTTTACCAAGCCATTTGAAAAATTTCACACACAATTCACCTATCAACAAAATTTGTGATTTTTAGGAAGTTGATCGAGAAAATTCTCTCTCTCTTAGCAACTGATCAGCAAAATTCTCGATTTTTACGAAGTCTGTTAACAAAATTTGCTATTTATACAAAGATGATCGACAAAATTAGCTATTTTTCTTCACACAATCAATGAAATTTAAAATTTTTACGAAGTAAATTGATGAAATGTGCAATTTTTACAAAGCCGATCCTGAAAATTCACGATTTTTTGTTCTTCATATGAAATATTTGTGAGTTTTACGAGGCCGATCAGAAAAATTCACCATCTTTTAGCATCTGATCTACAAAATTCACAATTTTTATGAACTCGTTTGAAAAAAATTCAGACTCCTTCTGCACCCTATACACAAAATTTGTGATTTTTATGAAGCCGGTGGAAAGAATTCGAAAATTTTCAGCGCCAGATTGCTGAAATATGCTATTTTACAAATTCAATCAACAGAACTTGCAATTTTCGCAAAGTCGGTCAACAAAATTCATGTTTTTCACATGGTAAACCGGGAAGACATGCAATTTTTTCACAGACGATGAATTTAATCAGAAATAATAATCGTTAGTTTTTTAATTGAAACAAGCATGAGTTTTGTCAGTTTATCAAGAAAAAAACATTGCACATTTCATCTTACCATAGAAAAAAAAAAAAAAAAAAAAAAAAAAAAAAAAAAAAAAAATTACAGATTTTGTCAAAGTAGATAAATATTATGAAATTTGTTTATTGGCAGTGAAAAAATGAGTATTTTGTCAATTACATTTGGGGAAAACGCCACTTTTATCATTGAGACAAGGAAAAATCACAAATTTTATGATTGGGTCTCGAAATATCACAAATTTTGTTGATCGCTGATCAAAAACATCTTATTGATTAGCTCTTTCATTTATAAAGTTCACATTTCATTCGACACTAGCTACTTATGTTTGTTTTTCAGCACTTTAAATAAAACAAAATTTACTATCCTGAAAAAAGTTAAGGAATATTATTATATCTTGAAAATAATCCTTGTTATATATACAAACATGAAAACTGCTGATAATCCTTATCAACTGAATTGGATATTTTGACTGGGTAAGCAAACTTAAATTAAAAGGGTAACTTCTCACTCCCCTTTGAAACCATATTTTTTATCAAATTTTACGTCGATAGATCACCTCTTCAAAATTTCTCCATGTTATTGATGTGGCTCTCGACTACCTAGATATATTTGTAAGTGGCCCTTCTCTTGGAAAGATTGTACACCCCTACAGTAGAACATTTGTTTATTTCTGATTATTGTCAGAGTTTCCCCCAGCGGGTTTCAGGAGGGCGCTCCGCCCCTCCTGCCCTTTAGTTTAAAAAGTAACGCCCCTCATCCAAAAACTAGCGCCCTTCTTGTCACTCATTTAAAAAAGTAGCATCCTTCTTGCAGCACATTTGAAAAAAAGCAGCCCTTCCATGATGATGCGAACGTGCTACAGCGTGTAAATTACACAAAAAATCGGTGACAGAATGAAAAAGATAGCTAATACACGTCCCACGGGATGCATACTTTCGTCAAAAAATCGCGAAATAACGACTAATTTCGGGCAAGATTCGCGAAAAAATGTCTAATTTCATAACAAAATCCCGAAAAGGCCTTAGATTTCCTAAAAATATCGTGAAAAGGAAAATTTTGTCAAAAAATTCTCGAAAACGGAAAATTTTGCCTAAGATCACGAAAAACGGCAGTTTTCGTCAAAAGATTTGCGAAAAATACAAATTTTTTTTAAAGGGGCACAAAAAAAGTTAATGCCAGATGGTAATTTTTCTGTTGTGAAAACTAATTTTCCAGCTTCAATTTTTTTTTTTTTTTTTTTTTTCCCCTCTCCATAAGCGGAGTTTTCTGTCCCCCCGTTTTTCCGTGTTTAAACGTGACAAAATTGGCAGTTTTTCGAGATCTTTTGAAGAAATTTGCCATTTTTTTTTCATTTTTTAACAAAATCTGCTGTCTTTTCACAATCTCTTAACAAAACCTGCTGTTTTTTGTGATCTTTTAACAATATTTGCCATTTTTTTTGCAATCTTTTAACAAAAGTTACCTTTTTAAAATTTTTGATGAAATTTTTGGAATTTTTTTTTTTCAGGATTCATAGACGAAATTTTTGGATTTCTGCTATTTTTTGAACCGCTAGATTCATCTCTATAAAAGTGCCCTTAAAAAACAAAAAAATGCCCTGAAGAATGTAAAAAGTGCCCTTTTCAGAACAGTAGCGCCCTGCTTCTTTTTAAACCTGGGGGAAACTCTGTATTGTTATTATTTTTTAATGGATTATGATTTCTGAAAATAAAGAATACTGCCAAAATTGAATATGTGATTTCTACTTGTGATTCTTTCAGAAAATGAATGCTGATCTAAGAGGTGTTAAGCAATGTAACTAAGAAAAATGTTGCTATTGTTCATCTTGAGAATATGAAAAAAGGGAGCCTAGAGCAGCCATTGTTTCTGTCTGCACACAAAGCATCGAAAGATAGGTAAATATATGCTTTTCATGTTTCAGTTGAATACTGTAATTTACATCAGTATTTTCAAATTACAAAATTTCATGGCATATTTTTGTAACATTTGCAATAAATCTACCAAGAAGATTGTTTGGAAAGGAAAAGTGTTTTTTATTTATTTTTTAAGATGTTTATTTTTAGATGAAAGATTAACACAATTAATAATGTCAACTTTTCATATTTTAGAAAACAGCTCTAATTTACTATTCTGTTTGTAATTGTATGAACATTGGGGGTGTTTCATATTTTAGAATTAAATAATTTTATAATAATTTAGTAATTTTAATAGTAATTTTGTATTTTATTAAAAATAAATAAGTTTTTAAAAAGGTAACATGCTATTTTGTACCGAAGATCAAGTCACAAATAAAAAGAGAAAATTTTGATTGCACCAAAAATGATATTGATATCAAGACAAACCTCCCCTCCCCCTTGAGATATCTTATGATAGCATATGCTAGCTCTCCCCCCTCTTCCTAAAATGATTTTGTTATATTTTCATAGCTCCTAATAACTATTTTCAGCATTTCAATATCTTATTTTTTTTTTTTTTTTTAAGCACACGGATAATTGTTCTAACTATAATCATAAGAATCCAAGATTTATTCAAAATTTAAAAAGCTAGTTGTTAAAAAATGATAATTTATACGTTATTTCGATTATCGCAAAATTACAATTTAAAAAACAAAGCAACATGTGATAATTTTGTATAATGTGCTTTTTTTCAATGTATTTGAAATCATTATGTGAAGAATAGAAGCTTATTTATGTAATTAATAACAAATGAATTTTTAAGTTAGTATAATTTTTTGGTTTATAAAAGTTCCAATTTACTTTTTTTTTTTTTTTTCATTAATATGCAAAGATTCACAATTAAAATTTTATTTATATAATTTAAAAAAATCAGATTTATTAAAAATATAAAAGTGAATTTTTATTGAGTCTTTCAGTATTTAAGCCATTACGGGTATTCATAAATGTACAAAAGGAAGGCGTAAGTGTACAAAAGAAAAATATTGAATTTGTTCACATATTTTATTTCTCTTAAAAAAATTATTTTCATCATATATTTAAATATGTAAAATTTCACAGTGAAAAATGTACTTATATGCTACAAAATCTACACATAATTTATATTTTTTGTAAATTTCAATCGTATTTCAATAATAATTGATCTATCTTTCATGAGTGCAGAATATGTTTGATCAAGCGATGAATGGGGGAAATTTTAGCCATCTGGGGAAATTTAGCAGAAAATATATAATTGTTTTCTTTTAACAGTGAATTTCATAATTTCCTGAGAAAGAAAAAAATTCATTGCAAATAATATGTATATATATATATATATATATATATGGCAACTTTCGCTAAATCAATTTTAGTATAATATAAACTATGTATAAAAATTTTAGAAAATATATATATATATATATGCGTACAATAATACAGAATTTATCTATAAAAATATCATACAAGTTCAAGGGAAATTTTCACATGGATTGAGGCAAATGTTGGGAGTAAAAACATTTTCTGTACTTGTCTTTGAGCAGTAACTATCCTAAAATAACTACTATAATCTTAAATAAATTTATTACTCATTTTGTAGTAAGATGGTTTATCTGAAAATTTGATCTACAATAATTTTATATGTCTCACTCATCTGAAATCTTCACACACTCTTTGAAATTTTTGCTCAATCTGTTAGTCTCCTAACACAGTGTAATTCTTCATATGTGGAAGGAAGCAAAAGATGTTTTTGTAGTTTTACTGTTTTTTACCTTTAATTGAATGGTATGTATGTTTAAACTGTGTAAGATGTAAAGGATGGGAGAAGGGGATGTTCATAATATGAAAGTTGTGGTTTTTTTTTGGGGGGGGGGACAGGCTTGATACACAAATTTTTGGAAAAATTTAGATGTTATATTATTAATTTATTTTTACTATAATGTATTAAATACATCAGAAACTAAATATTTAAGGTTAAGGAACTTTATAGAATAAATTGTGCGTTTGATACCAGATGTGGAACAGTAAGATAAACAATTTTCGTGTACTTTTTTTGTAGGGTGTCAAATATTGTTGCTTGCAATCAAATAAAGAGGTAAATATAATAATGTTAAATAAAAAGATAATACTGTTTGAACTTTTTTTTGAGGGGGAGGATTTTAAAAACAAGACCCCCTCCCTTTTTTTTACAAGTTTGTATTTGTTAAAACAGAAAAGATTTTTTTCTCACCCTTGTAGTTGCTTTATCTACTTAATAAAGTAGAAAAAAGAAAGATTTTTAAAGACTTTTATTATTATTATTATAAGCTTCATTCAAAAATTTAATTTTTTTTTTTTTTTTTTTTTTTTTTTTGTGTGTGTAAAAGGAGGCTTACAATCTGGATTTTACTGATAATCATCTCATTGTGTTCATGGTTAAAGAGTTAGTTAAGATTCAAATTGCATATTAAAATGTCTGAAAACCTAAGTTTAGTCTCTAAAGCTTATCATTGTGTTTTTCTGCATCCAAAGGTGTAAAAGCATAGAGGACTGCGATCTGTAAAATGCAATGCTATACCTATGAGTCATCCGCTAAAATCTGATTTTTAGGTGTTTTTCTCCAAGATGTGATTTGGTTGAGGTTATTGTCTGTGCGTTACCTCTCTGTCTAGTATTTATTTTTTTAAATCATGTTAATTACTTTTGATATTTTCATGTCTAACGTTTATTTTCAAAGTATTGTGTACAGTATTTTTTATATTTTCATGGGAAAAACATGCAAATGAACTTTTGAACTGACTATAGTGTAAATAGATATGTACACTATATATACATAGTGAGTGTTCTGCAGTTAGAGTTTGTGCCTCAAGCAATCAACAATGATCATTTTAACTTCCCCTCAAAAAAAAAAAAGTTTTATGTTTGAAAAATAATTTTTCTGGTTCTGATTTAGTTTAATTCACAGTATTTTAAAAAATGATAAAGCTTACAAGCTTATTTTAATATGAATTTTTTTAATAGAAAAAATGAAACTTGTTTCACACTTAAAACTGAATCCTATATTTTGAGTTTTCATTGGTGTGTAGAGCAGCTAGTTTTACATTTCAGAAAATTCTTTATTTTTAATTAATTGATTTTCAGTTTTGTTATAAGTTATGGGGGGGGGGGGTGTTTAAGTTTTCATGTTATGTTTTAGGTGTTCATATCTTGTTTATATTAAGATAAATATCCACTTAAAGACATTTTTAAAATATTATTAAAGTGTCAGTGAATTCTAAAAGATATGCATTAGAGTAAAAATTTAAGGTTTCAAAATGCATTCTCAAGGGAGAAAAAAGACAAAATATATCCTCTGTGCTTTAATAGTGAGCCTAATGAATTTCTGGGGCATGCATTTTTAAGCCTTCGGCATATCTAAAAAAAAATATTTACAATGTAATCCTTCTATAGTAAAAAAAAACTAGCCTTAAAAAGAATGACTCCTGGAATGATGCTGATGTGGAAGATTTCCGGAACTAACGAATCCGGGTTGTCCACTCCTTCCATGAGTCGAATAGACCAATCAGGAAAGGGCTCCGTCTATGCATCGCCATATGGGTTACCATAAAGAGAGGAAAGGTTACCATCGCCAACAATCGCCAAGTTTGTCGCCAACTTGGCGATATATCGCCAAATTTGGCGACCAAAATTATTTGTCAAAAGTGACGCCAACTTGGCGATAATTGTAATATTTCGCCAAATTTTTAATTTCTTTACAACACCATTCGTTTGATACATCATTTGAGAGGTTTGCAACTGCTTATTCATATAATGGATGTCTTGTGTGTTATCCCCCATTCTGCCCCCCAGGGGGGGAAGCATTTTTATTTACTTTACAACACCAGTCGTGTTACACAAGATTTGAAAGGTCTGCAACTGCTTATTCATATTATGGATGTCTTGTGTGTCACCCCCACACTCTGCTCTCCCCAGGGGGGGCGGTCATATTTTTAATTTATTTACAACACCAGTTGAGTGACACATCATTTGAAAGGTCTGCAACTGCTTATTCACATTATGGATGTGTTGTGTGTCATCCCCCATTCTGCCCCCCAGGGGGGCACATTTTTAATTTCTTTACAACACCAATTGTGTGACACATCATTTGAGAGGTCTGCAACTGCTTATTCATATTATGGATACCTTGTGTGTACCCCCCCCTCTGCCCTCAGAGGGGGCGCATTTTGTAATTTCTTTACAACACCAATTGTGTGACACATCATTTGAAAGGTCTGCAACTGCTTATTCATACCATGGGGTATTGGCGAGCGCAGCAAGCAGGGGTAGACAATAATTTGAAATCGCGAAGCGATTACGCGGGGGGTTGGCGAGCATAGCGAGCAGGGGGCGGGGCCCCCCTAGTAGTGTATATCAATAGCAGTTTAGTTCATTATAAAATTAAAGGAAAAATATTTCTAAATAAAAACATGTATTAGTGAAATCGCTAAGAATTTACCCAAAAATCTGTTTTTGAAGACATTCTAGAAAGTAAACAAATAATCAGAAAAAAAAGTATTTCAGGATGTTAGTCAGTCATTTTTCAGAAATATATTGTAGACTTGGTTTTAAACTTTAATAATTATTGGCCCAATTGGTACATAGCCCACTGTAGGTGCATTTACCTTAAGTTGCTTTTATTTAAATTTTAAATATTTAAAAGCGATCTTAAATTGACTAATTTGAAAATATGGGTTGTACATACATAAAAATATCAGGTGTTTTTGGAAGTTTATGTATATTATATATACAAACTCTGATTTTAACTTAAACATTCAGAACATGAAGTTGGCTAGAAATTATTTCAGTATTATGATATTTTGTGTGCTAAAATGTGTCTAATTATTTATTTGTAAAAGATAATTAAAATCAGTATTTTTAGTAGTCAAACACAAATCTCACCAATATTCCCTCCCCCTTCCCCCCAAACCCTGCTAATAAGAAAATTTTATTTTTCACATTAGAAACATTTAGATTCCCAGTAGCTGAATTTTCTGTGTCAATCAGCAGCAAACTAAATATGTGACACCACAATGTCAAATCTGGCTTACTATCATGTAGTAACACATAAAATAATTAAACTGCGTTTAAAAAGAAAGTATAACAATAATATAGCGTGAGCCTAAAGACAAATTTTAGCAATTTTTAATTTTTAGATTAATCTGCAATGTCTAAAATAATCTTCAGCACCTGCTGCTGTTCTGCACAATTTCTACCTACTGGGATTTTAATTTTGATATTACGATTTATGATATTATCTATTTGTTTACTTTTGTATTTAAAATGAAATGCATGTATTTTAATTGTATAGAACCTATGAACTTTAAATAAAAGATAAGTATTTATATACAATGAGAGAAAAGTTTATTTTTTATGAATAAATTTAATACAAAATAATGAAGATGAGACTAATATTTGTTCACCTGAATCTTTCACCTGCACCCTACTTACATAAAATTATTTTTATTTAATTATTTTTATTTTAACCACTAAAGTAATAATATTTCTTTTGCAGATGTATTTTTGAAATAAATCCCACTCTCTGGTTGAAGATAAACTTGGAAGTGAAGAGATATAATGTATATATTTGAAATTTCTGTTTGTGAATTGATTACTGATTTTTCTGTATTTTTTAAGATCATAATAAATGTCATAGTTTTATTTTTTTGTTTTGATGCATTTTCAATTTTAAACTTTTATGAAACATATACTTTATTTAAAAAATAAACTAATTTGAAATCTTGATGCACGTGTGGTACATGACAATTGTCAATTGTAGTTTTTCAGCTCTTGTAATTCCAAGGAATAATCTTCATTTTTAATTACAGAATTTCCTTTCAAAATTATAAGTGACAAACAATCACTGCAGTGATGCAGATAATAGGAACATCTGTGATATGCTCAAATAAAGGTTAAGATTTTTAAATATTTTATATTTTAATTTTTCTAAAGCTGACAAATGAGCAACTGGAAAAATTTGGCAATTTGAATAATGAATATATATATATATATATATATTTAAAATTTTCTTTCTTATGCTGTATATTTCTTTGTTACGTGTATATCGGAGCTGGAAAAATTGAAATAAATTTTCAAGAAATCTATAAAATTGATTTTTCATGCATTACTTCCAGAAGTTGAGACTTCTTGTTTTATAAACTTATGCTCAACAGGAAACATGGATCCCCTATTTCAAAATGAATGCACTTCACTGTGTTGCACTGTTGCACATCATTATTTTGAATAATAATTTTTAGGTGCAGAATTTGTTATTAAAGAAATAGATATTTTTTAGGAGTAATAGATCAAATCCAAAGACTTGCGAGAGAGTTGAATATTTTATCAAACATTGCCTATCTGAGTATGGAAAAAGTGTTTCTTATATAAAAATTGTTCTTTTATTTGAAGTGAGTGCCCTCACTAAACTTGATTAGTAAATCGCACAAATGTTGTTTATATATATATATATATATATATTTTGCAGTTTTCACAAAAATTTTATTTTTATGCCAAAGTTAGCAAATTTTATATAGATAAGCACACAAGGTATTCCTAAAATTGAAACATGCTTTAATTTTTTACAAATTGAAATATGTATGCAAAGTAAATTACAGAAGAGTTTAAATTATGATTGTATTGATCACTTTGTTAGCCAATTATTTTCAAAAAATTACACTTATACCATTTTTATAGGACTTCTGAGTCAAATAAGATATATTTAAAAAAAATACTTCCATGCTCTCCAGAGTACAACAGTAATGATTCACGTATTTTATAACGAAAATTCTTTAAACTATTATTCTTGAAATTTTATCAAATTTCATTTTTCTAGTATTAAGTGTGTTTGTTTTTAGAGGCAAGAAGCAATGAAATTTTATAAATTCTAGTTCAACACTGAGTGTTTTGGCCATAAAATAAATCCTTCTCTATTTTACTTGCAGAACATGTGGAATATTTTTTTTAATATAATTTGACCACCCTCAGGGACCAGATAAAAATTAAAAAGTAACTTTTTGAAAATCGATGGAAAAACCCTTTCATCTGCATAATCTTAAACTTCACTTTATTTTGAACAACTTTGCAATAAAATTTACATATTTTTTCCATAAAATTTGCAAATTCTTTCTGTAAAAATCTAAAAATATTTCTGTTAAATTTAGTTTTTTTCTCGTAAGATTTACTAATTTTTCTCATAAGATTTACATATTTTTCTCATAAGATATACATATTTTTCTCATAAGATATACATATTTTTCTCGTAAGATTTACATTTTTTTATCGTAAGATTTACACATTTTTCTCGTAAGATTTACACATTTTTCTTGTAAGACTTACACATTTTTCTCGTAAAATTCACATTTTTTTTCTCGCAAGATTTACATTTTTTTCTCGTAAGATTTACTAATTTTTCTTGTAAGATATACATATTTTTCTCGTAAAAATCACAATATATTTTTGTTAAAAAAACAGTTTATCCCTGTAAATATAACTGTATTTAACTGTAAAAAAAAATCAGAAAATTTGATAAAATTTGCAGTTTTTCTTTGTAAAATTTACAAGTTTTCTTTGTAAAAATTACAATATATTTCTGTTATAACAACAGTTCATCCCGGTAAATATAACAGTATTTAACTGTTTAAAAAATCAGAAAGTTTGATAAAATTTACAGTTTTTCTTCGTGAAATTTACAGGTATTCTTTGTAAAAATCACAAGAGTTTTCTGTTAAAATAATAGATTATCGCTGTAAATGTAACGGTTTAAAAATGTTAAAAGAACAGATTGTCGTAAAAAAAATTGCAGTTATTCGCTGTAAATTAAACGGTTTTAAACTGGCGCAAAAGTTGCCAGTTTTTTACCGTAAATTTAACGGTTTTTTTTTTTACAGTGTACTAACATATCTAAAAAACAGTTAAATTTAAAAGCGCATGCCGAAATTGAAAACGCATTTCCAGCAATTATTACTTAAAGAAGTACAGTAACCGATTTCTTTTTGTGTGCCCGTAAATGAACGATAAATGCTATAAACACCCTATTCTATCATAATCATCTTGTACTGAAATTCAGTGATTGATATCAGTTTTAATGCATTTGAAATAGTGTATTTCATTAATATACACTGCAAGCGATTTTCCTCCATAGCATAGACTATGATGTAACGCAATCTTTTGGGTGCACCTGTAAATGAACTGTTAATCCCACTTACTTACTGTACAATATAGGACATGACTAAGTGACAAAAATAAAGGTTTAAAAGATATCCAGATAAATAAATAGATAAATAAGATATCCTGTTCTCAAAAGTACTTACATTCTTGGAATGTAAAAAAAAAATAAATAAATAAATAAATAAAAATAAAAATAAAAGTCGGCAATTCGAACGTTGTTTTTTCACACATTTCGATTTCAAAGGAGTCGTACCCATGAAAACAATATTTTTCTCAATTATTGCGCTGACGCACGCAAAATCAAAATTATATGGATTGCATTCAAAATCGGACGGTAAAAGCAAAAATCCATTTTCGAATAAGATCCACTCCACAGCCTTAACCTCCTTATTTTGCTTCAGTGCCAAGTAACGTCAATATCCGTCTCAATACAGCACCTAGCGCTCTCAGCGCAATCTATTGTTTGTAATTCGAACTAAAATCCAGAATCGCAAGAAAAAATCTTTTGACCTTTTAGATGACTCTCGTGAAAGAATTTTTTAAATATCTGTAAAAGTTTGCAAGTTATTGATTTTTAAAATCGTTCAGTCCTTTTCAGGACATCTGGTATATATTGGCCAATTAGGGAATCAGCTTTTACAGCTAAGCTTGCTTTTTCGATCATAAATGAACTTTCTTTTTAGTTATTTTGCAAAATAATGCCCCTGACGAGAATTTTACAATGTAAAGTTAAACTTTTATTCGCGTTTCTTATATCCCTTTTAGAATTTTTTATAATATATATCCTCAATTGATATATAGCATTTTGGATGATTTATTTTTATGATTTCATAAATGATTTGATTGGTTAAAATGATGTATTATTACAAAACGCTCTGTATTGTAAGCATATACTTCAAATAAAATTTCTACCAAAATAGGAAAAAAGAGGGGGTCTGATTAGAGATTGACCTTAGGATATGTAAAAATCTTAGCTAAATAAATAAATAAAAACAATAAAATTTAACCCTTTGCGGGGCAGGGCAAATTCATTGCTTAAGTATTGAAATTAATGACTGACACCGGAATTCGAAAACAACTTTATTTTTAAATAAGAAAACGCTATACTTCACGCATTGAATAAACCGCAATTTTCTTTAATAACAAAATTCCGGTGCGAATGTGGCGTTTGGGAATTAAAATTAAGTGGTATATCTATGAAACCACCGCCCATAAGGGGTTAAATGAAATATTTGAAATGAAAGTTGACACAGCGTTAACAATAGTTTGAGAAATTCTAATCGTGTTTAAAATTAATCTAATAAATAGCTTGAGAGTTGAGACAAAATGCATAATTTCAGGATTTCAGTAATATGAAAAATTAACAAAATTTAAAACCTTTTTATAGTTCTTTGCTGTGTTAATAATTTCTCCTGAAGCTACTTATATAAACATAACATAGCAATAACAAGCTGATAATCTAAGCATTCCCGGTGAAAAATTAAATGTAAATCAATATTAATATAACATCAGTCATATTACATGCGTTAATTTAGCATTTATACGGACATTAATTCCTACTTTCTGGCAGCAGTGATTTAAATCCCATCAAATAACATAACAGAGAAAGAATAAAAAAGGCCATCACTGATATATGATAGAGATCAATGAAAGTAGCATTCATCGAATATTCATAGCCGCCCATTATACGAGCTATAATACCTCTGAGGTAAATATATCTAAGAGGTATGCAATTACATGAGGTCTCAGAAGAATGAAACCTTTGGGATGAAAGAGGTGACATAACATGGACAACGAACTTCTCGATTACTTATTCGCGTCAGGTACTTTTTTCAAAAGCAACAAAAAGTACGACTACGAAATTTATTCCGAGCACAATGTTTATACACGAATAGGATTGAAAGGGAAGCATGTTTATATTTCTGAAAATTGCTTAATTAATTAAGCAACATTTCCTTAAATTGGATAGATATTTTTTGAGGTATGCGTACGCAGGGGGGGGGGGGGGGAGGCAGTAGCGCCAAATATTTAAAAATATTCGGTGCAGACAAAATTTTTTGAGTAAAAAGATAATTTTCCCCCTTAATGTATGTCTGTTTGGAAACAGAGGCAAAGGAGCAGTAAATGACTATAAGGAAGATAATTGGATGTTAAAGATGCATTTGTTAAGCAAAGTATAAAATATTATAATTTACATTTATAATTTTATAAAATTACATTCCCATAAGTTCTTTCTTATAAATGCATGAATATTTATTATAAAAAACATAAAAATTGCTAACTATTGAAAATGAAATAAATAAATAAAAGTGAATAAATGTCAAGAAAAATATACAGATTAGTCACCAGATTCCTTTAATTCAAGACATTAAAACAGAGAGTAAAATACGAAAAAAAAATTTTTGTTAGAATTTAATTACACATCCACAGAAGGGATTTTCAGTGCTTCTGTAAGTCTATTGCTGTCCTTACTATTGTTTAAACAAAAATACTTTGAGATCGTCAATAAAACAAAAAATTCATTTCAGCAATTAAATTATACATATAAAACCCTTCCGGGAAAACAATTCCGGGGTCAATCAACCCACGAGAAAAAGAAAATTATTGCTACCATGTTAGGCTTAAGTATTCCGAGCCGTTCACAAATATAGTCGTTGAGCCAGGGACTTGTGTAGTTTCATCTCTGGGGACTTGTGTAGTTTCATCTCTGGGGACTTGGTAAACTATATATTTTTGGATTCACCACAACAACATCTCATTTATCCATGATACTTTCAAAACGAGGGTAGCTTTTAGGCGGCATATTGGAAAATGGCCGCCGCCATTGAATTAAACGGTCATGTGATTTTATGTCAGCAGACTTGGTAAAAAAACACATTTTTAGATTCACCACAACATCAGCATCTCATTTGTCTAAGATACATTCAATACTAGGGTAGTTTATGAGCGTCATATTGGAAAATGACTGGCGTCGTCCAGGCAGGGACTCTTGTGGTTTCATGGAAGGGACTAGCTAAACTATACTATTTTGGATTCACGACAACATCATAATGGCATTTATCCATGATATTTTCAAAATCAGAGTAGCTAATAGATGCCATATTGAAAAATGGCAACCGCCGTTGAGCCAGGTGGTTTCATGTCAGAGGACATATAAAATTATACATACATTTTTTGATTCACCACAACATCAGAATAACAGTTATCCATATTTTTAAAACCAGGGTAGCTTTGGGCGCCATTCTGGAAAATGGACGTCGCCGTTAATTCAGGGGATCGTGTATTTTCATGTCAGTGGACTTGTTAAACCACACATTTTTGGATTCACCACAACATCAGCCACAACAGGACATTTATCCATGATATTTTCAAAAATAGAATAAGTAATGGACTCCATATTGGAAAATTCTGCTGATAAGCAGGGTGATAGGAGACAGTTTTTGGTTTTAATGCTGCTAAATTAATAGGGCGATTAAACAGACAATAACTAAAGGCACGTAGAGGTCAAAAGCTACAACAATATCCATTCAAAGCAGGGCCGTAGCTAAGGGGGCGCTATGGGCGGCTCAGCCCCCCCCCCCCTGGAAAAAGTTCCAAGGTCACTAAATGTTCCGAAAATTCAAATTAAATTCTGTTCATTTTAATTTTGAGACCCTTTCACAGTTTTGCAGAGTTACTAAATTGTATCTAAAATACGTGTTTCAACACTCCCTCATCCTATTGGTACATAGGAAGCTAACAGGATGTTTAATTTTGCACCAGTTATACATTCAAAATTTTCTTCATCATATACTTTTCTTAGCATAAAATGAAGTTATTGCAATAGTTTAGTGAGAAACATAGTACCTACAATGTGAATATGCACTAATTTATCTTTCTGCATTAGAGAGAGAACAAAAAAATATGAGCTCCCCTATATTCCCCTGAGCCCCCCCTATCGTACACTTCTAGCTACGGCCCTGGTTCAAAGACCTGCTGCAGTTAAGAGATATTTTTTATACCAGGGCAGAATTTTTTCATATGATTCGTGAAAGAACCAAAATCAGTTCTTCAGAAAAATCTGTTCTACATCCAGATCAGTCTGTGAGCAAGATCAAGAAAGACGAACGTGATATCTCATATTTACAGAACATGGTTATCAATGAATAGATAAATAAAGAGTCAGTTAGAGCAATTACAAATCCAGAAATTGTCGAAGAATGGTCAATTCCCTTGAGATGAGTGAAGAAATTTACGAAATTTTCCAGAGAGAATATCTGTCTGAAGATTCAAAGGCTGGAGGATTTTTCTAACTTCCGAAGATAGGAAAGCTAAACACATTTTCTGACTTGAAGAAGAAAGAAAATTTAAGGTTAAATAAATCAGAATTTGTTACCAAGACAAAAGGAAATCTGCTTGCTCAGATGACGATCATTACGGAGTGAAGGAATTTGATATGAGAACTGTCTTTTCCTATATTTTAGGGCTTCTTCTGTGATCCTTAGCAGCACTTGATGGTCAATACGAAAAACTGAAAAATCAAACTGGCGGATGTTATGACAAAATTGCAACTGCTGAAAGAAAGCGATGTTGTTGTTAATATAAATGATGTAATGTGCTTTGTTTAAAGCTACCTTAGGAGCTACAATCATTTGAACAACTTTCAAAGATTTTATTTTCTAAAATAATACAAGATTCTACATCCTCTCAAAGGATAGATGTTGTATTTGATACATACAAGCAGTTAACAGTAAAAAGTAATTAATGAAAAATATGAACTGTCGGTGATGTTATAAAAGTTATATACTTCTGGACAAACAGTACGGAAAGGGAAGCAGATTTTATTTGATGAGGAGAACAATACATAACTTATGCATTTCAATTTTCAAGAATCAGAGAATGAACATTATCTGAAATAGTTGAATACACGAATGCTGTATGTTATCTACGAAAAAAATGTAATAAAATCACGAAATAACTAGGTGAAGAATATACTAAATTGACCTTCTTCCAACAAGAAGTGATACACAGCTTACGTTTTGAGCACATCACGTTTTAGCATATGGATTTAGAAATATTATTATTATCTCTACATTATTTACTTTAGAAAACGATTTGAAAAACTGGGAAGGATTAATGTCTGTGAAATTTGGATCCAAAGACAGGGCAAAGAAAATTACAACAATTTGTGCGAAATGCATGGATTTCTAGGTAAAGAGATATATAATGCATCATTTGAAAGGCATTCACTATCATGTGCAATACAATAAGTGCTTTTGCAGGCAAGGGAAAATGCTGAATCAGATCACAAAATTTCGAGATGCGTTTAAGGCGTTTGATACTGAAACTGATTTATCAGAGTTAATAAAGAAACAGCTTGAAATGACTCGTAAGTTTACCATCTCTATTATGGAAAGCATAAATAATCAGGCATCAAGGAATTGAGCTAAATTCTATTTTTTCTGTAAAATAAAGAAACTGTGGAATCGCATTGCTTTCAGACATGTAGTAATACACTTTACCTATAGGTAATGCGAGCCAATAACCACAATCTTGTTCAGAAGAGGTGCCTACATGCTAGGTTCACTTTTAGGTCATTCTTTTACGTTCACTTACCCTGCCAAAATATCCAATTTAGTTGGTAAGGATATATCAGCAGTTTTTACGTTTGTATATATAACAGATAGCGCAAGGATTATTTTCAAGATGTAATAATAATCCTTGACTTTTGGGGAGACTAAATTTTGTTTCGTTATAAGTGCGATAAAACAAACATAAGTGGCTAATGGTGAATAAAAAATGTGAGCTTTATGAACGAAGGCAAGAGAGGAGCGGATCAACAATAATTTTCCTGATCAACGAAATTCCCAATTTTTCTGCACCTGATCAACATAATTAACGATTTTTCCGCAACCGATAGGCAAAAATCGCGATTTTTGTGATCCACGAAATTCGCGATTTTTTCGTATGTGATTGATGAAATTCGATATTTTTCTGCGAATGATCGGCAGAATTTACGATTTTTCTTCGCGTGATCTGCAAAATTCGCGATTTTTCCTTGCCCATTCGACGATATTAGCGCCTTTTTTCGTCCTTGATCGATGAAATACACATTTTTCCTCGATTTTTAACTGACTAAAGAAGTCTGCATTTTTTTCCGCCTCAAATTGATAAAATCCGCGATTTTTTTCTCACTGTAAACTGCCGAAACTCACGACTGTTCAGCAGCCGATCAATGAAATTTTCAATTTTTCGAGCGTATCATCGATAAAAACGAGTTTATCGTTCCGAATCGACAAAATTCGCGGATTTTTTTGCACCTGTTAGCCCGAATTTACGCAATTTAGAAGTCGATCGACCATATTCTCGATTGTTTCGTTCCCGATCAAAGAAATTGGCAATTTTTTCGTTCCCGATCGACTAATTCGAGCTTTTTTCGAAGGCGATCAACCATATTCGAAATTTTTCTCTATCGACGAAATTAGCGCCTTTTTCCGTTCTTGATCTATGAGATACGCATTTTTCCGCGCACAAAAAATGAAATTCGCGATTCTTAAATGACTGACGAAATCTTTCTTTTTTTTTTTTTTTCCATTTTAAATGTATGAAATCTGTGACTTTTTTTTTTTCGTGATAAACTGACGAAACTCACGATTGTTCTATAGCCGCTCAAAGAATTTTTCAATTTTTCCGTGCATCATCGACAAAATCTGCGTTTTTTCCGTGCTGTATCAATGTAATTAGCGATTTTTTTTGTTCCAAGTCGACAAAATTCGCGAGTTTTTCGTATCCGATCACACAAATTTGCGCTTTTTACGAAGCTGATTGATCATATTCGCAAGAATTTTTTCCCCAATCGTTGAAATTGGTAGTTTTTGCGTGGCATATCAACAAAATTCGCGATTTTTTCGTTCGCGATCGACAAAATTCGCGATTTTCCGTGCCTAATTGACGGAATTGGCGATTTTTCCATTTCCTATCAACGAAATTTGCGATTTTTCCGTTCCAGATCAACAAAATTCGCCATCTTTTTCGTGCTCGATTGACGAAATTCGCGATTTTTTGGAGACCTATGGACAAAATTTGCGATTTTTCTAAGACCAATAGACAAAACTCGCTATTTTCCCATGTCCAATAGACGATATTTTCGATTTTTCCGCAACCTATAAACTTAATTTGCAATTTTTTCACCCATCATCAAAAAATTTAGATTTTTTTCCCTGTCCGATCAAAGAAATCTGATATTTTTCGCGTCGATCGATAAAATTCGTGATTTTTCGTGCCCGATGAACAAAATTCGTGATTTTCCCGTGCCCGATCACCCGAATTCGCACTTTTTAACAAAGCTGATCGATCATATTCGCAATATTTCCCGATTATTGAAATTGGTAATTTTTGGGTGCTATATCAACGAAGTTCGTGATTTTTTTGTTTCCGCTCAACAAAATTTGCGATTTTTGGTGTCTATAATCGTCGATATTAGCGATTTTTCCGTGCTCAATCAACGAAATTTGTGATTTTTCCGTTCCAGATCAACAAAATTCGCGATTGTATTTTGCTCGATCGACGAAAATCGCGATTTTTCGGAGACCTATAGGCAAAATTTAAGATTTTTCGAAGACCGATAGACAAAACTCGCGATTTTTCCATTTTCGATAGACGGTATTTTCAATTTTTCCGCGCCCAATCAACGTAATTTGCGGTTTTTTTTTTTGGTTTTTTTTTCGCGCGGTAAACAGACAAAACCGACAACTTTTTCGCAACCTATGAACAAATTTTGTAATTTTTTCACCCATCATAAAAAAAATTTAGATTTTTTTCCCTGCCCGATCAACGAAATCTGAGATTTCTCGCATCCGAGCGAGATTTTTCCGTGCAGAATCGATAAAATTCGTGATTTTTCCGAGCCCGACAACGAAATTTTCGATTCTTAAGTGACTGACGAAATTTTTAATTTTCCTATCGCAAATTGACGAAATTTACGATTTTTTTTTTGCGACCTATGCAGTGATATTACCGAATGCAATGAGTATTTCGAAAATATTTACTAGTTTTAAATATAGACTAATTCTGTCCATCAGTTTTGACATTTTTTTTATGTTTGTAATAATTTTTTAAATGTACTTTTGAAAATTTTTAGAAGGGCGAAATACAGCAAGAAAGATGCAATTTTTGAACGAAAATGAAATTACCGAATGTAATGAGTATTCTGAATGTGTGGCACGAGTTTTCCGAAAATATTTAATAGTTTTAAATATGTTTTGATATTGGTTTTATAGTAAATTTTTTAGCATTTTTTAAAAAATTCTTAGAAAGGAAAATACAGCGCAAAATGATGCAATTTTTGAATAAAGTGAAATTACCGAATGTAACGAGCATTCCGAATGTGAGGTATGAGTATTCTAAAACTATTTAATAGTTTTTGACATGTTTTGACATTGTTTTATATGTTTTGTTAGATTTTTTTAAATAAATATCAAAACTCTTAGAAAAGAAATATACTGAACAAAATAATGCAATTTTGAACGAAAGTGAAATTACCGAATGTAATGAGTATTGTGAATGTGGGATATGAGTACTTTAGAAATATTTTAAGCATGTTTTGGCATTGTTTTATGTTTGTAATAATTTTTAAAATTAAGAGAACTGCAGAAAAAGATGAGCGGGATAGATTAAGTCCTTTTAAAAATAATGATAAATGAATTATGAACACTAACCTATCAAATAAATGTGAAATATTACAGAAAGTTGTTTTTTTATTGATCAGCTTTTAAAGCCCCCTCTCTCCAACTCTCTGTTTTTGAGAATTGTCTTTCCCAGATACAAGATCAAATTTGAAGAGAAAAAAAAAAGTCAAAGAGACTCTTTGACTATTATTTTTTGATAAATTAGTCTACTATTATGAAATATTATTACACGCAAGTAAGCACCTGCTTTTGGATGCAGTATTCCATTTGAAAGAATGCATTTACTTCTCAAAGAAAATTTAAAAAATCATATTTTAATTTCTATATTTTTCTAGCTTCAATATTTTATATTTTTTACTCATTTAAATATCATTTCATTAGATGTAATAAAAATTTTATTTAGTACAGAAAGAAAAGAAGCCTTTTTTTGTTTTATGATTGATTAATGATAGATTTCTAGATGAGATTGCTAAAGTACTATAGCAATCTATTAAAACAGTTCGAATTCATTTTTAATAATTTCATACAATTTTACATTATCTAAAAAAAAAAAAAAAAAAAAAAAAAAAAAAAAAAAAAAAAAAAAAAGCTGTTTTTTGTTTGTGAATTTGTGGAGAAGAATAAGTTCCCATTTGCACCATCCTATCTATTTCCTCTTTATTATTATTATTTTATTTGTATGTGTGTCATTCGTTCATTAAAGTACTCAAGATGCTATGTAAGATATAGAAATTAAAAGAAAATTCACTATTAAAATAGAACAATGTATGTAATCTCATATATGTATGTTATCTGTTTTCAACTAATTTATTTATATTTATACATATATTCCTTACATTATTTGTTAAATTGTTTGCTTTCATATTCATGGTCGCCAAAAATTTATTTGCCTTAAAAATAATCAGCAAGAGCTGATAAAATTATTTTTGGTATGGGGTTATTTTAAAAAATAAAGTTTTTTTTTTTAAATCATTGTATTTCAACCCTTTAGTAATTTATTTTTATTTAGCTAATTAAAGAGCAAAAATTATAAGTGATCTCTAAAAGAAATCTCACGATTTCAGGAGGTAATTCATTTTTATTTAAAAATTGTGAGGCTCATGTTTTATGTAGCCAAAAAGGATTTATTATTACTATTATTACTTTCGTATAAAATAGCATTTCTAATGCAGTATTTTATACTATATATAATTTTAAAATTAAAATACAGTTGAAAAATAAATGTATTTAAATTAAAAATTTGAATTTTCACAAAACTTCGGATACAAATAATAACAACAATGCTATAGTGTTAATGATAGGAGGTATTTCATGTAATACGATTCATAATTTTAAAAAGAACAAACCTTCTAAATGTCTTCAATAAACCGATAAAATCCAAATGAATTGTTTAAATTTTAAGTAAAAAAATCTAATTCATAGATCTGATATACATTTATCTAAGTTTGTACATAAACAACAAATATTTCGTACAATAAAACCAAAATTTAATTTTCAAACTTAC
The DNA here is from genome assembly GCA_964019185.1 of Maratus speculifer. NCBI lineage: Eukaryota > Metazoa > Arthropoda > Arachnida > Araneae > Salticidae > Maratus > Maratus speculifer. Next base: position 220,333,316 of record OZ025297.1, on the reverse strand, counting down.
TGTAAGTACGGATAAAAAATCTACAGAGAATGTACGGATATTTAAAAATAATCTTCGTATTTTTCTACTTAAACAAATGCAAATTAGAAAGGTATTTCACATTTTAATTAGACCTTTTGTAAGTACGACATTTATTTCGATGCTGTAAAATATTAGTTCTTTTTTTTTCTTTTTTTTAACATCAAAATTGCAAAATGTAAATGACTTTAAACAAACTTTAGACAGACGCGTCAGTTATTACTTTAATAGCAATTTATCAATCGTCTGTCTAAGCAATATTGGCTATTTTAACCCTTTGAGCTCTGTTGTGTAAATTTCTTCAAAATTCCAAATGTCACATTGACACCAATATTTTGCAAAGAAAAAAACCGGTTAAGGATAAACAGGAAAAAATGCATTAAACCTCTTTGAAGTAAATTTGGTCAAATTTTCTGGTGTCATTGTGACATTTTGGAATTAAAATTATGTGGTAGAAAATTCTACCAGCACAGCTCAAGGGGTTAAAGAAATATTTTTTTCGCGACCACGCGTATTTTTGTAAACAAACAATTCAACGCATAATATATAGAGTATTTATACGCAAATATAAATAAATTAAATAAAAATATTGAACGTAATACACATATATGAGATTACATACCTTTACATAATGTTCTGCTTTATTTGATTGTAAAACTTTTATATTTTGACAGCACTATATTCAGTACGAAAATACGGTCATCGCCATTGTAATTGTAAAATGCCCGTCTCCTCTTTCTCTCTTCTTGCTTGTTTTTCGTAAACTACGCATGCTCGGTTATGAGAAACAAACTTGAACCTAGCTGGAGAGCTTACGGTCGTATTCATGAAGAACTTCGACCGAGAGTTAAACCACGGGTCCAGTAACGCCGAGTTGGGATTTTTAACCGAGAGTTGAAAACTCGTATTCGCCATCGACTTCGGATGAAAAGTTACCCAACCCGGAGTTCCTGGACACCGGTTGAAAGAAGTATGCCTATTGGTTAAAAAATTCTCGTCTTGTTCGGTTTCGCGTCGCGACATTATTTTTGTTTTGGAAGAAAAACGTTAAAAAAAGAGGGAAGTGAACAAAAAGAAGAAAAAACAAAGTATGTGTATGTGTATGTGTATTTTTGTCGGCCGATTATCTACGCTATGGGATATAGGCCCTATGGGGTGGGTTGCCCTCCGTGGGGGTCTAGAAAAAACAAAGATTCAATGTGATTTTTTATTTTTTTCTTCACAAAATATATGGAGAAAATTAAAACTTGCAAACACTAAACATGGAAATTTAATTTAATTTATTGATAGTTTAATATTTTTTAAATAATTCATTCAACTATTTTTTTTCTTCTTTTTTAAATTTATAAATAAGTTAGGTAAGTGATATAAATCGTGTTAAAGGCTAATAATAATACTAATAATAATAATAATAATAATAATAATAATACTGATAATGATAATAATAACAAAAAGAAGGAAAAACAAAGATTCGATGTGATTTTTTATTTTTTCTTCACAAAATATATGGAGAAAATTAAAACTTGCAACCACTAAATATGGAAATTTAATTCAATTTATTGATAGTTTAATATTTTTTAAATAATTCATTCAACTATTTTTTTCTTTTTTAAAGTGATAAATAAGTTAGGTAAATGAATAAATCGTGTTAAAGGCTAAAAATAATACTAATAATAATAGATTTTTTTTTTTTTTTTTTAATAAATTTTCACATAGCTGCTTAATAATGGAGCTTGATTTGGATAAAAAGTAATGAAATTTGACTTGAATAAAAACTAAAATTTTATTCCAGCAGTTATTATGTTGATTTCCATTATTAATAGCTTTAATTAGTAATTAAGTAATTTCTGATAAGCAAAATATTAAAATAAAAAAAAAGGAAAAATGAAAAAAGTAGCCTGTATAGATGGTATCCAGATATAATAATTTCATTGTTTGGATTTTCAGAGAAAAAGGTTAATTCTGATTGAACTAGATAGCTATTAATATTCCAAATAGACTGGAAAAAAGTATTGAAATAATATTAAGAAAACTGCAGAAAAAGACGAGCGGGATAGATGAAGTCCTTTTAAAAATAATGATAAATGAATTCTGAATACTAACCTATCAAATAAATGTGAAATATTACAGAAAGTTGATTTTTTATTGATCAGCTTTTAGAGCCCCCCCCCCCCCCCCTCTCCAACTCTTTGTTTTTGAGATTTGTCTTTCCCAGATACAAGATCAAATTTGAAGGGGAAAAAAAGTCAAAGAGAATCAAATGAGTTAAGCTCATTTGATTCTCTTTGACTATTATTTTTTGATAAATTAGTCTACTATTATGAAATATTATTATATGCAAGTAAGCACCTGCTTTTGGATGCAGTATTCCATTTGAAAGAATGCATTTACTTCTCAAAGAAAATTTAGAAAATCATATTTTATTTTCTATTTTTTTCTAGCTTCAATATTTTCTATTTTTTACTCATTTAAATATCATTTCATTAGATGTAATAAAAATTTTATTTAGTACAGAAAGAAAAGAAACTTTTTTTTTATGATTGATTAATGATAGATTTCTAGACTAGATTGCTAAAATACTATAGCAATCTATTAAAATAGTTCGAATTCATTATTAATAATTTCATACAATTTTACATTAAAAAAAAAAAAAAAAAAAAAAAAAGCTGTCTTTTTTGTTTGCGAATTTGTGGAGAAGAATAAGGCCCCATTTGCACCATCCTATCTATTCCCTCTTCATTATTATTATTTTATTTTATTTGTTTATTTATTTATTTATGTGTGTGTCATTCATTAATTAAAGTACTCAAGATGCTATGTAAGATATAGAAATAAAAAGAAAATTTAAAATACTATTAAAATAGAGCAATGTATGTAATCTCATATGTGTATGTTATCTGTTTTTAACTAATTTATTTATATTTATACATATATTCCCTACATTATTTGTTGAATTGTTTGCTTTCATACTCATGGTCGCCAAAAATTTATTTGCCTTAAAAATAATCAGCATTATTGAAAGAGCTGTTAAAATTATTTTTGGTATGGGGTTATTTTAAAAAATAAAGTTTTTTTTTTAAATCATTGTATTTCAACCCTTTAGTAATTTATTTTTATTTAGCTAATTAAGGAGCAAAAATTATAAGTGATCTCTAAAAGAAATCTCACAATTTCAGGAGGTAATTCATTTTTATTTAAAAATTGCGAGGCTCATGTTTTTAGTAGCCAAAAGGGATTTATTATTACTATTATTACTTTCGTATAAAATGGCATTTCTAATGCGATATTTTATACTACATATAATTTTAAATCGGATACAAATAATAACAACAATACTATAGTCTTAATGATAGGAGGTATTTCATTTAATACAATTCATAATTTAAAAAAAAAAAAAAAAAAAAAAAAAAAAAAAAAAAAAAAAAAAAACTTTCTAAAAGTCTTCAATAAACCGATAAAATCCAAATGAATTGGTTAAATTTTAAGTAAAAAAATCTAATTTATAGATCTGATATACATTTATCTAAGTTTGTACATAAGCAATAAATCTTTCGTACAATAAAACCAAAATTTAATTTTCAAACTTACTATAAATACGGATAAAAAATCTACAGAGAATGTACGGATACTTAAAAATAATCTTCGTATTTTTCGACTTTAACAAAAATGCAAATGAGAAAGGTATCTCACATTTTAATTAGACCTTATGTAAGTACGACATTTATTTCGGTACTGTTAAAATATTAGTTCTTTTTTTTCTTTTTTTTTTTAACATCAAAATTGCAAAATGTAAATGACTCTAAACAAACTTTAGACAGACGCGTCAGTTATTACTGTTGGCTATTTTAAAGCAAATATTTTTTCGCGACCACACGTATTTTTGTAAACAAACAATTCAACGCATAATATATAGCGTATTTATACGTAAATATAAATAAATCAAATAAAAATATTGAACGTAATACACATATATGATATTACATACTTTTACATAATGTTCTTCTACTTTATTTGATTGTAAAACTTTTATATTTTGACAGCACCTATATTCAGTACGAAAATACGGTCATCGCCATTGTAAAATGTCCGTCTCCTCTTTCTCTCTTCCTGCTTGTTTTTCGTAAACTACGCATGCTCAGTTATGAGAAACAAACTTGAACCTTACTTTAGAGCTTGGTTAGGTTATTCGACCTGACCTTGCATTTTCCCCTCGAACCGGTTCTGCCAGGTTGATGAAGAATACTGATCTTGCTTTGAACCTGGGTTTCGGCCGAAACGCCGGGTCCAAGTTGATCGTGAATACGAATGTTAGTTGGGTTATTCGACCTGGCGTTGGATTTTCTTCTCGAGCCGGTTCTACCAGGTTGATGAAGAATACCGATCTTGCTTTGAACCTGGGTTTCTGGCGGAACTCTGGGTCCAAGTTGATCGTGAATACGAATGTTAGTGATCTGAATTGCTGAAATGAGACATTCTATACGAACAGTTTGGAGATGAAAATTATCCGTGATTACATAGGTCTGGAGAAAGAGACTTATCTGAAAGAACTGTAAGAGAGCCTATTATTGATCGGAGGTGATTGAGAGCATCAATGAAAAGGAGCTTGACGTCAAATGGGGTAAGTGAATTCTTTTATCTCAGTTGGCATTGTTTAAAGAGTTTAGGCATTGTTATTGCCTGGTATATGTTTTTTTTTTAGTTTTACCTTTGCGGGTTCAGTTATTGGATTTCGACATGTAAAATGTCTCACTAGATATCGATAAAAGATTGCATTTAACAGTTGGTTGCAATAAGAATTTTTTCTATTAGATTGTTTTTATGTAAGATCTTTCTGTGTGCATGTAAAAAAGGGTACTTTAAGAATATTAACTAATGTTACAGTTAGAAAAATTTTCAGCATATTATTTTGCTAGTGAAAAAGAGTATTTAGAGAAATTTATTTGAACAGTTTCTAAAATTTAATGTTCTAGTCTGCTTTGAAGGAAATTATTTCTCAGGGTTTGGCAAAATGTTTTAAGGTGTAATAATGTTGCATAATGATGGTTGCAGATGAGAGGCATTTTATTGTTTTCAATGAAATTTTAAATAGGGAAAAGTGTACTTCTAATTAATGTGTAAATTTATAATTGAATGATATATTTTGTGCATGCTTACATATTTTTTCTGTTATTGTTTTTTTTTTTTTTTTTTTTTTTGTATTTGTGTAATTTGTGGGGTTAAGTTTTCAAAATGTCAGATTGGAAAAGTTTCAAAAAGATTGATTTGCAAGTGTTAGCAGGGGAATTGGACGTTCAGATTGATGAAAATGACACGATATCGATAATAATAAAAAAATAGAATCGGCAGACGACTTTGATAAAAATTTTGCGTTGGCACAAGCCAAAAATATTACATGAACGAGAAACTTTGTTAGCTGAGGAAAAAGAAAGAAAAAGAGTGGAGAGGGAAGATAAAGCAAAAGACAGGGTATATGAATTGGAAAAATTGAAATTATCGCAAGAGGCAGAAACGCGGAGTGTAGCATCAAATAATGGGGTAGAGAGAAATAATAAATTGCCTTTAAAATCCTTAATACATCGTTCTGATGAGAGTCGCTATTCTTAAATTTGCTTGAGAGACAAGCAAAAAAAAAAATGTAATTTAGAAGATGATGAATTAATAACTAATTTATTAGCGCTTCTACCTGTAAATGTGGCAGAATTAATTCTTAGAGAACCAGCACACTTAATAGATGATTATGAGTATGTGAAAGGTAAATTATTAGAACGGTACAAATTAAATGCAGAATCATATAGATTAAAATTCAATCAACATCAGAGAAATCCAAATAATCCGTGGAGATATTTAATTTTTGAATTAAATAGCTATTTGAAAGGTTGGTTAAACTCTTTAAAAATCACGACTTTTCAGGAATTAAAGAAAGTTAATTACAGATCAGATAAAAAAAGAGCTCCTCAAGATTTGAAAGATCATCTAATAGATGTTTGGTCGAATTTCACTGACCCAGAAATTTTAGTAAAACGCTTAGATGAATTAGAAGTTGTAAAAAAATCTAAACAAAAAAACCTTCCACGTAAAATCTTTTGGGGAAAAAATTCGAAAAAATAGCCCGCGTGTAGAGAACAAAAGCGTTGAAAAGAATTTCAATTGGAGAGAAAGGGAACCGGAAAGGGACCGTGTTTTTGAAAAGAGGCGGGTAAACAAATGTTTTCTTTGTAACTCGTCAAGCCATTTTAGGGCGGAATGTCCGGAGTTAAAGAAAAAAGAAAAATATAATGTTAAAGAGAATCATTTAAGTAAATCTTCAGACTTTAAAACAGGATTTAAATCTTATTTGAATAAGGCAAAAATAAATGAGTGTGAAGTTGTCACCCTCAGAGACACGGGAACGAATTTAGACTTATTAAGTGAGGAAAATGTAACAAAAAATCAATTGACAGGGGATTATGTCTTTGTGAAACAACCTTTGGATTCTAAAATCAAATGCTTGCCTGTAGCACAAGTAGAAATAGCTTTTGATGGCGTGGCGCTACTTAAGACGGAAGCAGGGGTTGTCAATAAAGAATCAGACTTGCGTTATTACCTCTTGGGAAATAAAACGCATAAGCTAATTGATTCTGCCAGACAGCACGTAAGCGAGGTGAATGTAGTGATTACCAGATCACAGGCAAGAAAAGAACCTGTCAGTTTGATGGATGAGGCTAGTGAAAATATGGAATGTGTAAAGACAGAAGGAATACAGGTTGGGGGGTCGGAATATGAATCAGACGATGCTATAGTAAGTCGTGAAAAGGATTTGGAACTTTAAGACAAAGATGAAAATTCGAATTGTAAATTGTTACCTAAGGATTTAAATGACAAGTTCGGGAATTTAGCACGGGTTAGTCGTCACGAATTCAAGACCGAACAGGAAACAGATCCTTTGTTAAAAGAAGTTAGGGAAAAAGCGAAACATAAGAAGTCTCACTTTGAAATTATGAATGATTTAGTGTTTAAGAAAACATTTGATAACAAAGGAGGGGAGAAATTACAATTAGTAGTACCTTCAAAATTCTGATTAGATGTGCTAGGAGCCTGTCATGAGGAGATTTCTTTGCATTTTGGAGAAATGAAAACAAAGAATAAGGTGTTGCGTCATTACTTTTGGCCAAATAGTATCAAAGGGATAGAAGATTATGTTAAGACGTGCGCTAGTTGTCAGCGCGTTGATAAGCCTAAAGAGATAGGGAAAGTTTCTCTCAGGCGTGTACCTATTATTGGAGAAATTTTTTCGAAGATATCCGCTGATATCGTGGGCCCTTTGCCTAAGTCGGAAAAAGGAAATAGCTTTATTTTAACGATAGTTTGTATGGCGAGTAGATATCCCGAAGCTTTGCCGTTACCTAATGTAAGATCGGGAATTATAATTGAAGCGTTAATGTGGGTATTCAGTAGATTAGTTTATCCCAGAAAATTACAAACGGATCTTGGGCGTTACTTTATAAGCGAGTTAACAACTACATTCTTAAAGAAATTTGGAGTTAAATTAACTCATTCATCGGTGTGTAGGCCCCAGTCGAATGGTGGTATTGGACAATGGCATCGTTCTGTGAAAGGATTATTGAAAGCACTTTGCACAGAAAATGGTGCAAGTTGGGAGGTAAATTTGCCGCATGCGTTGTTAGCGTTACGGATGGTAACTCATGATACTACGGGATTTTCTCCGGCTGAGTTGGTACATGAGAAGAATTTACGAACTCCCGAAGCTTTACTCTTTGAAAAATGGACAAGTGGAGAGGAAGAGAATGGATTAATTACCGAGCATGTGTTTAATTTGGTCAATAGGCTAAAGCATTGTCAGGAATTAACAGTTGGAAATATGACCGAAGCGAGAGAAAAGAGAAAGTTGTGGTATAACAAAACGGCGGTGGAGAGAAAGTTTAACGTAGGTGATGAGGTGTTGGTTTTAAATACAAACAAAAAGAGCAAACTTTCGGTATCGGGGATAGGTCCTGGGAAAATTCTATCTAAAATCTCTGAGTCAAATTATATCGTAAATGTTCCTGGGAGGCGTGAGAAATCTCAAATATTTCATGTTAATCTCTTAAAACTGTATTTAAGAAGAATTGAGTTAGTCAATTTCGTAGCTCAAGAGATAGATGAGGTCGAGGAGAATATAGACTTGGATATAGCATTTCCAGAAGCTGGCACTGAGATTTATAACTTTGAAAATGTTATAAAAGATAGCAATTTGAACCCTAGATGCACCTCTGCGCAAACTGAGCAGTTGAGAGAATTATTAGATAAATTTAGTTCTTTATTTTCAAATGATCCGGGACGCACTGATTTAATGGAGCACGATATCTAATTGTTAGAGTATAAACCTGTCAAAATGAAACCTTACAGATCTTCGCCAAGACAAACGGAAATTTTGAGGAAAGAAATTAAAAGAATGCTGGAACTGAATATTATTGTTGAAGGGGAATCGGATTTTACCTCCCTTATGATTCTAGTAAAGGCACCTGGGAAATACCCTCGACCCTGTATCGATTATAGGAAATTGAATGAGATCACTAGGGCAGAGTTTTTTCCTTGGCCGAACATAGAGGACGGAGAAGAGAAAGTTGCCAGTGCAAAAGACATTACGGCGTTAGACCTCACAAAAGGGTATTGGCAAATTCCGTTAACCGCTACAGCTCAACGGCTGGCCGCTTTTGTAACCAGTTTTGGTTCATATTTACCTCTGATCATGCCGTTTGGAATATTAAATGCGTCCTTTAGATTTTCGAAATTTATGGATAAAATGTTAAGAGGGTTGGAAGAATTTTGCTTACCTTATCTTGATGATATGGCCATATTTTCGGAAACGTGGGAGGATCATATGTTGCATTTGGAGAAAGGGCTTATGAGAGTCGAAGAAGCTAAAGTGAAGATTAAATTAGCCAAGTGCAAATTTGCACAAAAGTCAGTCAAATACTTTGGACATGTAGTGGGCGACGGGAGGCGCACCCCAGCCGAAGCAAAAAGTCGGGCGATTTTAGACTTGCCCACCCTAAAAATAAAACCAAAATACATCGATGTTTGGGTATGGTGGGTTACTACTCTCCCTACATAAAAGATTATGCAGTTATTGTAGAACCATTAACTCGCGCACTTAAAGGGAAAAATAAAAGGGACAAAATAAGGTGGAGGCGACGAAATGGAAAAGGCTTTTCATCAGTTGAAAACGAAACTGACGGAGGAACCTATATTGTATGCTACCTACTACTCGAAGGAATTTATAATACAAACTGACGCTTCCGAAAAGGGTATCGGGGTCATTTTAGCGCAACGTGACGGATTAGAGGAGCATCCCATAATTTACTTAAGTCGAAATTTACGGAAACCGAGAAAAGTTTCTGTGCGACAGAGAAGGAATGTGCGGCTATCATCTTTGCAATTAAGAAATTGCGTCATTATATTGACAGCCAACTCTTTTCGATAGAGACCGATCACAATTCTTTAGTTTTTCTAAAACGTAATTCTGGTAACAATCCGAGATTACTGAGATGAGCTCTCATACTGCAACCATATCATTGCGCAATAAAGCATCGCCCGGGACGAGATATTGCCCACGTGGACTATCTTAGTCGTGTAGAATAAATTCATCCAGAGTTTTTTTTATACTTTTATACACTTCTTGAAAGTTAATTTGATTTATTTATATTTTGTAAGTCAGGAAATGTAATTTGTTCAATTTTTTAATTAACGAATCTTATTGGTTATGTGTATATGCTTATATATATGTATTTTTTAAATGTATTAGAGGGTGTCGATAAATGCCATTCTGAGATACTGGATTTTGCTAACCCATTTTAGTGATTATTAGATTCTTCATGCAAGCCCGAAGAATCATCTTTAAAAGGGGGTGTTGTAAAGAATTGAACTTTACAGATTGAATTGCCTACGTGGGAACTCATCATAGTACTATTTCTTAGATATTTTGGGCCACCCAGATTGAGGTTTTCGTTGACAAGAGAACACTTTAGTTTAGACAGCAAATATCTTTCTCACAATTTGTCAAAAGATGCCGCGCAATGCTTTTATTTTGAAATGCGACAGGTGTTAGTTTTTCTCACGGTAGTTTGTGTATGACCTCAGTATTTTTAGGGAACCAATTCTAGAAGACTTTAAGGCTGACATCATGTCTGAGTTTTCTAATAGGTGATCTACAAGGTCCTGCCCTAATCAAGCTGTTTTCGAGGGAGGACACGGGAGGACAAGAGACAGTTTGGTGTGGAAGCCTGGGACTAAGCAGGCAGCCCAGTGAGAGCTCCGGAGAAAGAATCTCCTTATACAGTGAGGAGGGAAAGAGCGAAAATTCGCCGAGGTCCACGGAGACGCTCGTATATATGATCAAGTGAAGTTGTGAATCTTAGGCCTATAAGATTATATAATCTGACATTCTCAGAGACTTTATGTGTTCAGGGAGCATTCGCGCAAGACACAGAACCCACTTTTAAAAAAATGCTCAACTAACTGATTTATATTTTAAATAAGACTTTTTTGTAAATAATTTTTTATTTAATCAATTAGATTGGTTTATTGGGTGAATTTCATTTCAAACGCCATGGGTATACCCGTTTCAGGGGGAAAAATGGTCGTTTTGGAGAGGAAATGTTTGTTAACCAGAGGTATTGACCGTGTTGAGGGGTGATTGACAATATTTGAATAGAGGATCGTTCACCTCTCATGTCATAGTAGAAAATTATTTTTTCCCTCTAGGGTGCGATGCTGTGCTGATGGAAGGGGTATTGGCGGTGGAGCGGGCGGGACGGCCCCTCGAGTCACAGCAGGCGGCACAGTGCCGCCTGCTGCACCAGAACTCTTATTTTCCTACTACTCACAGATGACTTGAAAATATGTTCTTTCTTTCCAGGTAATGAAATACAAGTGATTTTTTAAGTATGTGCCGCGTGCTGGAGATCAACCACTTTTGCCGAATAATAATCAATATTGATTAATTATAAATTTAAAGAAAGTTGTACTCTATATTTTCAAAGTTATTGAAATAAGAGTTCAAAGACCATAATGAAACAAGTGGCAGTTTCCTATTTCAATTCAGTCAATTATTATTAATGTTTAAATTTAACGTTAATTATCTTTGAACTCCTTTCAATCTAAATCGTATTTTTGTGACTTATACCCCTTGGCTTCTGAGGTCCGCATATATACTTTAGTGCATGTATTGCCTTGAAATGACAAGATATAATCCTAACAGCTTCAGTCACTCTTTAGAGAATTTTTTTTTTCATTTCTCCATAGCTAGCACTGTAGTTAGAACATTTTGAATATTCATAACACCTACACAGGGGCGTGCGAAGAAAAAACTGCGCCCACGGCGAAATTGCAATTCGACGCCCCCCACCACAACTTTTTCTTGTGAAGGGCCAAAAATAATGTTGGTAGTATAAATTTAGCGCCCCCTTCGCCCCTCCCCTTTTTACACGGCACTGTTCCTACAATAGCTGTTATGTGTTGTACCATCTCAGTCGAATGAAAATCACTTAAAATTTTCTCATTCAAAAGCAATAATTGTTACGTACTCTTCTATTCCGCTGAGAATCAAGTAAACGAAAACGACTTAAAAACTTAAGAAATTCTTATTTCTTGACATTTTAAACTTCTTCTAAAAGAAAGGAAAAAAAAATCACTTATATTCAAACTATAAAGAAACTTAATCGTTAACGAGTTCATTTCCTTCATTATGGCCAAAAAATCTTAGTAAACGTCCTTTTTGATTCTAAATTATTAACCTTTTCATTATTAAGATTATGCAGAACCCATGTTCATCATGTAAAGACGACGTAGACAGTCTGCCGTTGACTCGAAAATAATAATAGTAGTAATAATAATAATAGTAATGCATATGTTTTATATTGTAACGATTAGCACTTATTGGCTTGATCCGTGTCAGACTTTCAAATTGGTGGTTTTTCCTTTGTCGGTCTCGAGTATAAACATTAAGCGAAAAATCCTTCATTAAATGCCTCAACCTAGACGAAATCAATTTACCTCAGTATTTCTACTGGCTATCACTTAATGATTTACTGGAACTGCGAATGGAGCATTGTGTTTCCTTACTTTTTTTTCCCTCTTACTCCATCCCCCCCCCCTCGTTTCTTTTCTTTTAAAGCTAGCTTCCATTACAAAAAGTAAGAAGTATTACAGTTGTCCTGAGGAAAGAAATTCCGGAAAATTCCGGCACAATTTCATCGAGCAGAACTCCCGAAACTCCAAACAGCCCTACTCAAATATTTTATTATATGATATTATATATATACATATTTCTTATTTATTGGGTTATTATATATTCATTGTAGATGTTAAATAGTAGTATTGTATAATTGTTACATATTTTATATAAAACTACCATTCAACATCTACAATTAATAAATAAAAAACAAATAAATAACAAACCCAAACAAGATAAGAGGAGTCTTCAATACTGGAACAATACAAATTATTGGAAACTGTGGTACTTCTTGATTCGTTATAAATTTATATAGAATCAAATGTTTATGTTCTTCTCATCTTATTAACACAAATATTAAAAAGCAATTTATGATGCATTAAATAATGGTTTTCCTTACAAATTCATACATTCTTTAATATACAATTAGTAATTTACACGATTTTAAAAATAATTACACATTGCGCAATATTCTTCTGTTTCGCTATATTGATGACATTTTAATTGACACTAACTAACTCTGATAGTACTTTCCAATAGATTATCCTTCCAATCTTGGACTCACGGAAAAAAATTATCCAACAATATCATTAACGTTTTAGATTTACAAATTAAATTAGTGGAGAACAAAACAATAACTGATCTATATGACAAACGCAGAGGCCTCACTAAGGGGGAGGGAGGGAGAGCCTCCCCCCCCAAGCGTTTACACACGCTGTTACAGTTGGCAAATTTACAAACTGAATTGGCAAATTAGTTCAAAACTTTAATAAAAAACTATATGCATTTTCTATTTCTGATAGATTTGACGAAAGTTGCCAATACAATTAGAAACATTATTAAGCTTTTTGCAAATAAAAACTATATTACATTTTCCATTTGTGATAACTTGGTAAAATTATAAAACTAATTGGTAAACTCCGAGAACTATTTATGTTTGCCTTTCGCTGAGTTGGCAAATACTGAATTTTGACTTGACAACTTAAGGCTTTTCCCCCCACCAATAAAAAGTATTCGCGAGGGCCCTGGACAAACGTGAAGATTTTAAATTTAAAGTTAATACCTTTACTCACTTTAAATCTTGCCTCCATATTTCTGTTTATCGCAATATACTCCTGAATCACTTGTTCAGAATCAGAAGTTTATGTTCCCGTCATCTTATTAACAAAAACATTACACAATTAATATTTGATGCGATAAATCACGGTTTTCCTGAGAAATTCATTTAATCTTTAATGTACCATCAGTATGTTTATGACTTATAGTAATGTATTGTAGGGATTTTAATTTCAGTTACCTTTAACATTTTGCGCTTCAATATATATATATATATATATATATGGTACTTCTAGGTTATCCCGTCGACCAATTTCGCCAAACTAATAGTCAAATTATACATGTTGACATAATTTTTATTTTAAATAACGAAAAAACAAATAATTAAAAGAATACTAATAAAAATATTAATAAAAAGTCGAAATAAAAATCATTTAATGACATTTTAAACACGTGAATCGCATTTAATGTCATTGAATGTGACATTCACGATCATCCATTATTGGCATTTAATCTTATAGTTCGGCGATAATTTTTTGGTCGACGGGATAACCTAGAAGCACCATATATATATATATTTATATATGCATATATATATATAACATAAAAAAAATAAAAAATGTAAAATAATAAAAATATTGTACAAAAATATTAAATAATAGGAAGGCTAGGTGGGTAGATGTTAGATTAGGGACGACGGGCGGTCTGCACGAAAATGATTACGCACATGTTAATATAATATTTATATTTTAAAAAAAGGATGTAGTGTAACAAAAGTTAATTGATTGTTTAATTTCAGATATTATGTTGACTTAGCATTCTTTTATAATACCTAATGGCTTTAATTAGTAATTTAATTTGTGGCTTGATAGTTGTGATTACACTTTTTTTTTAAATTTAACCAGTAAGTTATCCATATAAACTATCCATAGTGCTAGTACAATTAAAGACTTTTTAGATGATAAAATTTATTATTAATTCTAATATAGTTGATTAAGATTCAATTGTAATGGTAACTTGTTATTTTAAATTTATAATGAATATAATTTGCACGTTAAGCATTTTTTAATCTTTTTATCAAACTTTAATTATTCCAAACAATCTTTAATAGTCATTTCTGCGAGAGATGGCGTCATTAAACAACTGTTAAAAACCCCTCTTCTTTGAAGCATTTTGTATCGATTTGCTTCGATTTGAAACTATTGGTCATTTTATTATAATTACCATGTATTTACATTCATTTACATAAAATATGTTTTGTTTAATATTGTTTTAGTGGTTTAATATTCTTAATAATAATTTGTTTTTAAAATAATAAGTATATTTATTTAGTTATTTATTCTATTATTGATCTCTTTTTGCTTTCCAATATTTCCTTAACTGTATCCCATCTCTTAACTGCAAGAAAAATGAGCTTGCACATTTAAATTTTTATCAACAATTTGGCGATTGTATATTGTAAGTTTTTCTCATTTCTATTTCTATTTTTAATGGTCTAATATACAGGGGTTGGACAAAAATATGGAAACACCTTTTGAAATGCATGTTTGAAAAGAAAGATTGATTATAATGAGCTATGTTGATGGCACTGGAGTTTTCGCCTACTGACGCCACCTATACAACTTCGTAAAATCGCTGCACCGTTCAGTCGTTGTTGGAGCACTGTTATGTGAGATTATCATTGCATTATGTCAGAGTTAACAGACTTCGAACGTGGGCAAATTGTTGGCGCGCCTATGGTGGGTGCTTCCGTAAGCAAGGTAGCCGAGGTTTTTAGTGTTTCAAGAGGTACTGTGTCGAAGATTTATTCCGCATATTTGAAATGCGGAAAAAACATCATCCGCTAAATCACAGCGCGGGCGAAAGTGAGTGCTGAGTGATCGTGACAGACCGTCATTAAGGAGGATTATCGCGAAAAATAAGCAGTCCACAGCTGCAAAAGTTACTGCTGAAATGAATGTCGTGTTACCAAATCCTGTGAGTACCAAAACAATTAGAAGGGAGCTTCATAAATAGGGAATTGCTGGCCATGTTGCAATTGAAAAGCCATACATCAGTAATGCTAATGCCTGTAACAGGAAAAAGTGGGGTTTAAGTCATAAAGCCTGGACTATAGAGCAGTGGAAGAGCGTAGTATGGTCTGATGAGTCTTCTTTCACATTGTTCCCCACTTCTGGCCGAGTTTACGTCTGGAGAACGCCATCTTAAGCCTATAATACAGACTGCTTGTTGCCAAGAGTGAAACATGGCAGGGGTTCGGTGATGGTTTGGGCAGCCATATCGTGGTTCTCTTCTGGCCCCATGATAACTCTGTAAGGGCGTATTACTGCTCAGACTTATGTGAACATTTTGGCCGATCAAGTCCATCCAATGGTAGAAGCTTTGTTCCCCAATGATGATGGTATCTTTCAAGACGACAACGTCCCCGTTCACACAGCTCACATTGTCTAGGACTGGTTTTCTGAGCACGAGGATGAATTTTCGCATCTCCCCAGGCCACCAAAGTCATCAGACTTGATTATCGAACCTTTGTGGTCTACATTGGAGCGGAAAGTGCGTTCTCGCTATGCACCGCCAGCATCGTTATCTGAACTTGCCACCGTTTTGCAGGAATAATGGTACAATATTCTCTTGGCAAACATACAGAAGCTGTATTTATCCATTCCGAGAAGATTGCAAGCTGTTTTGAATAGCAACGGGTATCGTACACAATACTAGGCAAGGAAACGTGTTTTTTTAAGGTGTTTCCATATTTTTGTCCAACCCCTGTATGTCCTGTTTTTCTTATTTGATTAACATTTTATGGTTACGATTAATAGGGTAATGTAGAAATCATATTTCGGATTTTTTCCTGATTTTTACCCAGAAATTAATCGTAATTGTTGTGTCTACGTGGTATTACCCATGATAGCGAACCATGTACCACAATCTCCATTTTTATTTGTAATTGTTCCAATATTGCTAACTCCTGTTAAGTTTGTTATATATTGGGTTAGTCTATATTCATTGTATGTTGAATTGTAGTATTATAAAATAGTTATATATATATATATATATATATTGCGCTGTTAAATTTTCTAATGTGTCAGACAAAATTTGAGCTTTTAAAAAACTTTTTTCATTGATCATTTACAGTAAGATTTTGTAAAGAAGTATAAATACACTAAAACTTCACTGAAATTTTTCTAACAGTGCAATTATCTAACAGCAAAAATTATTGTATTTTCTAAAGTATTTAATTAGGCAGTTTCATTTCATTAAAAGGTGAAATTTTGTTAATGCATTCTGAATGTGTTGAAAAATATTTCATAATCCATATTTGAAGCAGGATTTTTCGTTCTTGTTTAATTTTAGAATATTCCCGAAAAATTGTTTTAGCCTGTTTACCAAATCTTTATTAGAACTGTAATAATTAAAGATCAACTGCAACAAACTTTTACGATTGAAATTGAAAACGAAATCGAATTTTGGTAATCTTATTTTCGGACGAAAACGAAAAGGCCCAATTTTTTTATAGTAATTATTACATATATAAATATAGATAATTATTAATTAATTATAACGGTGGCCCAAATTGATTCTATGCATCAAATTCAAGCTATTTATTTTCATATAACATAAAATGTAATTAATTCCTCATTGACAAAAAATGATTTTTTAACTATACGAATTTCATCTAATAAAAAAATATTTTACGTACTATATATATTTTGATTTTTCTTTTATAATAATTTTTGGAATTGACCATCTGTTAAACTTGATGTTTCTGAAAGAATATTCGAAACACCTCTGCGGTTTCAAACTAAAATTTTTCACTTAAACTTTTTCTCAAAACTAAAAAATTCTATTACTGTCAAGTTTGCACTTTTAAAGAGCATGCGAAACAAGCCTTCAAAGTTTAGTTACAAACGAGTTGATTGCTTTATAATTTGCATTCAAATATTTAATCAGTCATGACTCATAAACAGTGAAGTTAATAGTAATAAATAAAGAACGTCTTATTTGAGCCGATACAGCTCAAATGAATGAGTAATGTTGGAAATTTCCGAAAGAAATGAGATTTTTGGAATACAAATAGATTCGAGTCCGGACGAATTTCATGCAGCATTTTCGCCCTAAAACGGAAAATGATATCGAATTTTTTTTAATCTATCTCTATATAATAAAACACAGTGCACCGCTGTCCTAACTCTACTTATTCATATGATGTAAGCCGCGGAGCTGGGGTAAACACCAATCGGCATGAAGAAAATTTTAACAATGCTCTCCCTTCGTTCAATAAAGTCTTTTTTGGAGGGGATTTTCTTTGGAGGTCGTTTTCAAAGCTCAAACGCCGTTCTTTAACAAATCTAGCGTTGTTTGTGAAAGACAGGATAAACGATTATTTTCGTTTCATACATTAAAATATTAAGTACAAAACTTGTGCACAATTTTAAAAATGGGAATTAACTATGTTTGATTCTTCGTAGTATTGCAATAATTTGAAAACTACATTACATAAAAAAAAGTTAAGGTTACAAAACACTAAAAAGCATTTATAAAACTTATCCTTGAATAAAGATAGCTTTCGTCCTTTGCTTAGAGATTTTATTGACATATTTAAAAACCACTGAGACTGTTTTATCTTTGTAAAACTTATGCTATTTATTAATCAATATACATTTTTTTTTTTTTTTGTCGGGGGAGAGGGGTAAACGATATAAATACAATTTCAAAGTGGGATTAAAATAATAATAATAATAATAATTAATATTATTTCAATAGTTGCAGCATTTTTAATTACGGAGTTTTATTGCATATTTGTTAAATTTTTGTTTTATTAAGAAATCTTAATTTTGTTATGATATTGTAGCCGGAAAGTCTGGTTTACATAAAAGTATTGTAAGTGCTAATATAGTATTTATTAGAACATAAACTAGCCGAACTTTGCTCATCTAAACGCTTCTATATTGTCAATTATTTTTATCTTTATTTTTTTCCCCCACATTTTAAGTGAAAATCACAAATTTTACCCACCGTTCCGGGACAAGCATTTAGGCTGCATTCAGATTGCAATACTTTCAGTTGAACTGAATTCTTGAAAGAGCCTTTTATATAGGACCCATTTGCGATTTCTTCATAATAGAACAAAGGGGAATGAATAAAAGAATCGGGAGATAAGCAATCTACCCTACTTGACGGAAAGATTTTTCTTTTGCCAGACAACCGTCCCTTTCCCGCAAAACTCGGTAAAGATCAAAAACACCGTGTTACCACAACAAGTGAGTCGACACCGAACAACAAGAAGTGGTCAGGTTTGTTTGGGCCTCACTAGTTTGTAATAAAATAAAGCCAAATATACGGCCGCCAAAGCAGCCAAGCAGAGCGATAAAATTCTGATATGGGAATAAATAACGCTGAAATCCCAAGTGAGGTTACAGGTGGCAGCGACCTTGGCACATATCTCCATGAGCCGCGGGCGATTCGCATCTCAAGATGCTGTGTGGGAAAAAGAAGTTAACTGAGCGAGAGCGGTGGGAAAAAGGAGCTCCTTGGCTAACATCCACAGAAATAAACACAGCGAAGAATGAAATAAGGAAGCAAATAGCTCAAAATTAAGTAATCTCTCTGCACAATAATAGCGAAATGCCCGACAAAATTGTTTTATTCACACAGGTGAATTGGGAAAGAGAGC
The DNA here is from genome assembly GCA_964019185.1 of Maratus speculifer. Classification (NCBI taxonomy): domain Eukaryota; kingdom Metazoa; phylum Arthropoda; class Arachnida; order Araneae; family Salticidae; genus Maratus; species Maratus speculifer. The sequence continues at coordinate 220,314,357 of OZ025297.1, read as the reverse complement.
TCAGAGGGCGATTCGAGAAAGTAAAGTTAGAATTAGCATAAAATAGTCTTGGGAAAGATTTTTTTCCCCACCGGAACTGCATGTTAATGTCTCACAGTATTTCACCGAAAAGAGTATGTTTTTAAAAATCGTTTTTTTTTTTTTTTTTTGAATATTTTTAAGAAGATATTTTTTTTTTTTTTTTTTTTTTTTTTTTTTTGACATGAACAAAACATAAAATATAAAAAAAACCTTTTTGAAAAAAAAAAAAAAAAAAAAAAAAAAAAAAAAACAGTATGTCATTATTTGGTACATATTTTCTGATAGCGGAAACCTTACTTCGATAATTATTCAAAAGAATCAGCAATCGCTTTTGTCAATAGGATTTCATTGAAAACTTGAAGCAGCAAAAGTCTGCAACGATATCTCTCTGGCCATATATATGCAGGGGTCTATCCAGACTTTTCTCACAGGGTCCTGTTTTTGTAAAATTGAGAATTCTTATATTAGTGAAAATTCTAGTCAGAATTTTGTGAATTTTAAATTATCGATGTCTTCAGGTTCTATTTTTCATATATAAAAAGCTAAGTAATATGCTCTTTGGTGAGTTCAACTGTTTATTTACAAGCCAGATTTTATTATTAGAGGATTAAATCTGTAAAAAGTTCAATTTGTAGGTGAAAAAATTCTATGAAAGGTTTATTTAAGAGAAAAATAATTTTGTGAAGGGTCCTGTTTGGAGATAAAAAATTTTGTGAAGGGTCCTGTTTTAAGATAAATTATTTTGTGAAGGGTCCTTTAAACGACCTAAAATTTTTCTAAACATATCCCTGATAAGGCTGCATAGGATGAAGTTCTACAGAGCAGCTGGTTCCTACCTTAGAACTGAAAAGCAGTCAGTTAGAACATCTTTTGCAAAAAGTTAGGTTAAATTAACCCGTTACCGCCCAGCGATCTGTTTACGGATCACCGTCAAACGAATAAAACTTTTATTAGTATTTAAGAACGAAAATTTTCTCATTATCTAATCTCAAATTTTGAGAGATTAAATAATTAAAAATTACTACATGGAAAAAAACTGGTGTCGAAGAATTAAAAAAAAGTGTAAAAGTTGGGCGTTAACGGGTTAAAGAAAATTCACCCTCCCCACCCCTCCCACCGCAATTGTTATATACACATACAACAAATTAACACTTTATGATAGTATATTATTTCTAAATGCGACAAATGTACAAGATTAAAAGTTTAAAAATAGTAAAATAATTTGATTTGAGTGACCAATCAAATAAGAATTAAAACTTTAATAAATCCTAACTTCTTTAAAAAAAAAAAAAAAAAAAAAAAAAAAAAAAAAATCGGAGTAATTTTTTTTTTTTAATAAATTGTGTGTTTTTTCCATTTCAAATTTCACCCTATTCTACTCCCTCACAGCTCCTCACTATGCCCCAACACGCTTTAAATATTTTACTTTCTTCTATCTATACAAGAAGAATGTATGACATTCGTGAATTTTTTTACTTTCGGTTTTAAAAGGACCTGAACATGATTTGAGAATTTTTAAAAAATGTCCCCCTGTGAGTGTATATGACTTTGTGAGCGCTATGTATGAAAAAATAATATACGGATTTTATACAACCTTCACATTCAGTTATACGTTGACATAAACTTTTGCTAATTAACCATTTCGGGTCCGAATATTTTTTCCGTTTTTGGAAAAAATTACTTTTACATTAATAACATTAACACTAGTTATCCGTATAGATTAATTAGTGTTTTACGAATATTTCATTGCCTGAAGGATTACGAATATTGTTGTTTTGCGTACTATTCAATCAATATTTATATGACAATAGGTTAAGGAAGAATTTTTAAAGATGTTTAGAAAATATTGTATTACAATAAGATTTAATTTATATTACCACTTTCTAATACTTTTTCAGTTTTATTGCGCATAATTCTTTCAGCAAAGTAACTTTTATTTTAAATTTAATGAGTGAAATACGTGATAAAAATAAAAGAATCGGAAACGGCGCAAAGAGAATTAAGAAAATAATAATAATTATTATTATTACTAAATACCTAACCATAAATGAAGTCATATAGTAAATACATAGACATATACTAACATCATGTAAATAGTAGTAGCAAAAGTATTTCTTAAAACAAAATAATATTCCATTAAATGGCAGGTACTATTAATAGTACACCAGACTCGAAAGGGTTATGTTAGGGGGTAAATCTCCCAATAGGTGAGGTGACACTGTTAATGTGCTACTTCAGTTAAATGAAAAGACCCGTTCGCTAATGCTAATCCTATGGAAGAAATTTATAAAGATATCTCGGTTGCATTTCAATATTTTTAAATGTTTTTTTTTTTTTTTTTTTTTTTTTTTTTTTGCATTGGATAGTTTAGATCGATCTGTATGCAGGCCATTTTTCACTTTTTTTGATTTTGTTTATAGGTATTTTTTTTTTTTAAGACGCTTTCATTTTCGGAACCGGTTTGGAATGTGAAAGCACCCTCATAAAAATATCTGCAACCAAAATCGAAAAAGTAAAAAACGACCAGCATTCAGATCATTCTCAACTAGTCAATGAAAAAAAAAAATCTTTAAAAGTATTGAAATTCAACCGAGATATCTTTATAAATTTCTTCCATAGGATTAGCATTAGGGAACGGGTCTTTTCATTTGACTGAAGTAGGCTTTTAAGCTGCATTTTTCACGACTTCCAAAATAGTAAATCAAAATCTCAAGTACAAATGCACGGATTTTCATCAAACTTCAGATTGAATGATACGCTGACATTAAGTTGTTAATTAGCTTCTGGTGAAAATTGCTCAATAGGTGACGCTGCTATGCTGCATTTTTCGTCATGTATATGAGTTTAGCGATAGTTATACCTCAAGAATCATCATCCTCATCATCCAATAATCATCAACCTCAAGAATTTCATCAAACTTCATATTCTGTTAGACGCTGACATAAGTTAATGTTGATTTGGTTTTCGTGTAAATCAGATAATTGGTGTCACCTCTGTGTTGCATTTTTCTTGATTTTCGTGATTGCTATCTCTCAAAAACTAAACGCATAGAATTTAATAAAATATTCCGTTACACTTTCACATAAATAGATCTTTCTTAGGCTTGAATGCATACTACCCAAGAGGTGTTGCTTTTATAGTCTTTGGATTGGGAATTTTGGCTGCATATGCCTGAGGGAACTTGCGTGCCGAAATTCAATGGTTTGTTTGCAAAACAAGATGCTTATACCGTGTTCGCACTAGGATAGTTGAGTCACTCAACTTTAAGTCACTTAAATTTTTTGAAGCGGGATATCCGGAACTAGGCTTCACCTGTTCGCACTTGCTAAATATTTTAAGCGACTTAACTTGGCCAAAATGACATCTGGGCATGCGCATAAGTTCGGAAATTTGTAACTGCAACTTCTAACTGCTTTTTTGTTTATTATCGTGCTATATTTCAATTAAAAATTATTTTTGTCATCCTCCCAATTTATTTTGCAGGAGGAAATAACAGGTTAAACATTTTCCATTTTTGACCTTTGATTACAAAAAAAACCCCACAAACACACGTGTTAAGCAACTGGGGCAAACAAATAACAACTTGAAACAATTTATAATTATTTGTAGGACTCAACTCCAGTTATTTAACAATCAGAATTAAATATTCTAAAATTCAGAAATAATAATTAAATATTCAGATGGCACATTTCAACTCAACTCATAGTTAAGTGAGCATCTCAAAAGTTAAGTGAGTTTCAGAAATTTGCTTAAGTGAGAATCTTGATTCCGGGTACGACCGCTTCAAAAAACTTCAAGTTAAGTGACTTAACTTTCTCAGTGCGAACAGGGTATTACATATACTTGTTAAATGCACACAATTCAATCTTTAGAATCCTGCTGTTGGACATAGATTATAATTTCATTTAGAAACTGTGAATTTTTAAGTATGAATAGAAGAAAGTTTTGAGATTGCACATTCAGCTAGTTTTTTTTTTTAAAAAGAGATAAGGCTCTCGTATTTCACAATTTTCAAAAATCCAAGGCATTTTCTAAACAAGGGGTTGGGAATTATACAGGGTGAGTCATAAATATTGAAACAATAGGATATCTCCTTAAATATTGCCCCTAGACCTATACTTTCAATTGAAAATACAGTCGAGTCTCGATATAACGAAATCCATCGTTCAGTCAAAAATTCGTTATATAGAAAAATTCGTTAAATAGAGACCGACAAAAATTTTTTCATTTAATGCTTAAATTTTGAAATAGAATTGTTTTTGGGGTGTTGAATTAAGTTTTGAAATGTTTAATTGAATTTTTCCAGAATCTCAAACATTTTTGCCACTTTCTTTTCTTTTCCTTTCTTTTCTTTTTTAAGTGTCTTATAATCCCTCACAACAAAAAATGCTTCGAGTTCCCACAAACAACAAACATCCACTCTAAACTCTAAAAGTAATGAGTGTTAGTTTAAATGAATAAAAACCTGCTAGAAAAAAAAAAAACTTTTTTTGCGGTTGCCCCCTTATTTCTTCCTTACTATCCAAACCAAGAAACAAACAACATTTTTAAGACGAAAATGGAATAGTTTTATATTTTAGGATTATTGCAAATTTATATTTTGTGATTATATTGCAAATTATATTTTGTGATTATTGCAAATCGCTCCAGTAAAAAGCAAATGTTTCAATCTTTTCCAAGAACGCATGCTCATCTTGGTTAAAACAAAGTCAAGTGTAACCATGCAAAAAGTATGTTTATTTATTTATTTATTTATTTTGGGGAAGGGGGAAAGGTTGAATGCGTTTTTTATTTTTTATTTTAATTTATTTTATTTTATTTATTTTATTTTTTTTTTTTTAACGTAAGGAATAAGGTAGAGGAATGTAGCTATGAAATATAAACCAGAAATCAACGAAAAAAATGTATTCTACAAATAATTTGAAGCGTTTTCTGAACATATGAAAGAACATCTTTGAAAAAATTCGTTAAATAGAGTTATATATTTCGCTATATGGAGATTATTTTTAATGTAATCATGAAAAAAAAATTGACCGTTTCCTACATAAAATTCGTATAAAATTCGTTAAATTGAGAAATTCGCTGGAGAGAGTTTCGTTATAGAGAGACTCGACTGTATTCATTAAAAAAAGTGCCATATAGGGTAGATGTGCCAGTAATGGGCCACCTTCCAGTAATGGGCCACCTCGCACTTTTTGGTTTATAAAAAAATAATAAATAATAGTTAAGCTTTTATTATTTTTTTCTGAACTCTACCTTGCATGCTTTATAAGCTGGATTAATTTTTTACACTTTTCGTCAAAACAATTAGGAAGCAGAAAATAAAGTTTCACAGTTTTTCTGTTTTTCACTGAAAATCTTAATGAACATGCTAAGAGCAGACTTTACTTACTTAGTTTTATATCTTTTTTATTTTTCCGTAAAAATTGAATGTTTTTGTTTGGTTAGCAGTATAAAACATTGAATTTAATATACCAATGGTCATTTGCAAAATTTTATTTATTTTTAAGATTTTAGGAGGGGTAGTCCATTACTGGATTGCTTATTTCGTGATTTGCCAGTAATGGGCCACCCAAGTGACCAATAATAAAAGTGTAATTTCAGTAGTGATAAAATATTTTGATTTAACTGAAAACTAAATAAACAAATTTAATACTTAAATTTTACTTACTAGAATTTAATAAAGACAATTTCATTATAAATACAGTCAAGTCTCTCTATAACGAAACTCCATACATCGAATTTCTCTATATAACGAATTTTTAGTAGGAATGTTCCCCTTTTCCCATGATTACATTAAAAACAGTCTCTATATAGCGAAATATCTATCTCCATATAACGAATATTTCCATAAAATGTTCTTTATTCAGTTGTAAAAAAATACTTCGAAATCACATGAAATCAAATTTCCATCTCTTATTCCTAATTTATCGTTCAGTGCTGAGTTTTTTTTATATTACTCCTCTGCTTGAATTTTCTTGTTCCTTAAGTCCAACAAATTCATCAACCCCCTCCTTTCACACACCTTTCAACATCCTTCTCAAAACAGTGTTAATTGAATAGTTATACATATAAGAACGGGATCAATGGGGGTAATTGAAGAAAAAACAATTTACAATTGCTTCAAAAAGGCCGAATTTTGTATACAAGAGGATAATGTGGATTCTGAGGAAGAAGATGCGACTTACGCAGACATAAAAAGAACAAGTTGGAAATTGCACGTGAACATAGCAAATGAGGTGCATTCGTACGATAACGAAGTTTTAAAAATATTCAGATCTTGCTTTTATAGTAAATAGTACTTCGGATACAGTATATTGGTTGAAATTCTGTAAATATACAAAAATAGTAATTCTTATTACACCTCAGCAACGTATATCTTATTCATAAAATGTGAAATAGTTGAATATAATTAAAACACGTACCAAACCATGTTTCCCCGTATAGCATTATATAGTGGAATACTTTTGTGTAGCCCTGAAATTTAATAATAAAAATTCTTTGCGTCACAGATTGTACAGAATGCATATTTTAGTATATATTTCATAGATTCATGCCAATTCTATTATGTTCGAATGAGTGTAACATTATTAAAATGCATTTGAAACTTCTTCCCCATTGACCGTAATGTAACGGAATCCTTTTGATTGTCCCTGTAATTGATCTATGCATCCGATTTTCATAACCTTTGAAATGACTCGACAAAATTATGTAATAAATATACGTTTTAAATTTCAAACGATTAAAATGCATTTAAAACTTTTTCTCCCGTTGACTGTAATGTAACAGAATACTTTTGATTGTCCCTGTAATTGATCTATGCATTCAATTTTCATAACAATTGAAATGACTCGACAAAATTACGCAATAATTATATGTTGTAAATTTCAAACGATTAAAATGCATTTAAAAATTTTTTTCCCTATTGACCGTAATGTAACGGAATCCTTTTGAATGTCCCTGTAATTGATCTATCCATCCGGTTTTCATAAAATTTGAAATGACTCCACAAAATTATGTAATAATTATGTATTTTAAATTTCAAACGATTCGGTTGGATAGTTTTCCGTTGTTATATGCGGACAGACAGACGGACAGACTGTCAGACAAACGGACAGATAGATGGACAGACAGACGGACTGAACGACAATTATAGGTGCTACCTATTTACATAATTACGAACGCACCTAAAAATAATTATCTGTTATTTTTTGTAGGGTGGCCCATTACTGGAACATAGGCGGTCCATTACTGGAACATAGGTGGCCCATTACTGGGCATTTGGGTGTTTAGACATATTTCTATTATTTAAAATGAAATTTTTATTTCTATTGGGAAATGTAACTGTGGGATTAGTTAAATATTGTTGAAAGATTAATCTAATATAAAAAAAATTGGAATACAATAATTATAACTATTAATAAAAAAATATTTTTTAGAGAAATTCCTTAAGGTGGCCCATTACTGGCACATCTACCCTATATGATGGCATAAGTTAAAACTCCATTGGAGAGGGGGTCTATTTGAAAAAATACGAAAATTAAAATTTTATACAGCCCCCGTAGAGTAAAAGTTCCAGTTAGAAAAACTTTCCTCAGTCATTCCTGAATTAAACACAAAAAATTGCATTTTCATATCTGCAAAACTCGCATAGTTATGGTCGTTTAAATAATTCATCAGGTTTTAAGGGATTATACAAAAATTGAAATGCGTGCAATTCAAGAAAAATGTTACATTAAGAGTTGCAAAAAACATATTTATTGCGTTAGAATTTTGATTTTTCCCCCTTTTTTGTGATTGTTAACCATATAATTTGTAAACAAAATCACACCTTAAAATTTTCCATAAAGTTTTAAAAAAGTAATTTATTAGTATTTTTTTAATTACAGTAATTTAAAATCGTTGTAACTCAAAACATTATCTATCGGATTTTATTTTTTGTATTTAATTAAAGAGGAAAATATAATTTCAATTTTATTTCAGCCTTTTTTAAAATATTAATTTAAAAAACATCAACAATATTTATTTAAAACACGATGTAATTTATTTTTTCAAAAATCATATGTTCAAAAGTAAATATTTTTTTCAAATTTGCCGAAACAGAATTAATGTAATAAATAAATAAATAAATATAAGTAAAAGACAAGTTCCAAGTTTTAACCTTATTTCGTGAACGATTGTTGAGTTAATAATTTAAAGACGAAAAATGGTGGGAAAGAAAGAAAAACACCATGCAAAGAAAAGCAGTTAAAGTTTTAAGCAAAGATTGTCTTCTAATAAAATGTTGAAGTGTTTTTTAAAAAAATCGTATGTGAAAAAAAATAACTTCTTTCTGTAGCTTAAACTCCCGATTCAGTTTAACTTTTGCGTTTTCACTTCATTTCTGTAAGGGCGAGTTGGGTAGAGTGGAGCAATTGGTTTTTCTGTTTATGTATCATTCTAATCATTTCATCAATCACACGCAAGATGAAAAAATGGTAGCCAAAAAAATTGTTTATACAGTGGACTCTCTCTATTCCGAACACTCATGGGACCGACCAAAAATGTTCAGATTACGGGGGTGTTCAGAATAGAGGGAGAAACGGAAATGCATTACTACTACTACTATGTATTGAATTTAAAGTCGGTTTAAAATATTTAGCATGGGTAGTCATAACATTGTGCAATAGGGTGGGCCGAAAAAAACTTTTTTTCGATTTTCGATAATGGCGGGTGCGGAAAAGTGGCTACTGGTGGCACTCAGTTCACATAAAAAATTTGAGATTTTTTGGACCATTCCTTACCCTGCCGCAAATGGCTTTAAGTTTTGCCAAAATGCTGATTTTTGAACTTTTTTATTAAAAACTTTTAAAATATTAAATTAAGTTTATTTTGGCTGTATTTACTTGGAAAGGCATACTTAACGTATCTAATGTTTAAATAAGTTCTGATAATGCATTATTTAATTGCTATGTGTATTTTAAATCAGCCGATTTTTATAGGCGAGTACAACTCGGCGTGCAGCTTCGACATCCACGCGAGGAGTTCTCGGTTGTTTCGCGTTGGTACGGAACGCAAAACAAGTTAAAATCTGTACATTTTTAAAGAACATAGCACTAAACTAATGCATAATTAGAGGTTATTTAAACATTAGGCACATTAAATACATCTTTTAAACTAAATACCACAAAAAAAAGCTTAATTTATTATTTAATTTTTTTTTGCTAAAAAAGTTCAAAAATCAGCATTTTGGCAAAACTTCAAGCCATTTGCGGCAGGGTAAGGAATTGTCCAAAAAATCTCAAATTTTCTGTGTGAACTGAGTGCCACCAGTGGCCACTTTTCCGCACCCGCCATTATCGAAAATCGAAAAAAAGTTTTTTTCGGCCCTATTGTGCAATGCCAAACTAAATTTCTGTTTTGTACTGTGCCATCTCATTTTTTTTATTAAACAATTTTTACAAAACATACATTTACATTAAAATACACTTCTTGAAAACATAATCAGTATATTACTTAGACGAATAATTTTAGTCTGTTTTTGCATTGTATGTGTTCATGCAATGTACATGTTATCTGTCTGTTTAAGAAGTGGAAATGCTTTCAGGTGATGTTTCAGACACATAATTCAACAGGTCTTGAATGAGTCTCTTAGTCATATTGATTGAATATAATCATTGTTCGTCTTATTTCGCCAGTGTCTCCTGGTTCTGCTTCTTCTTCTCTTTCCTCTTCCTCTTCAACAATGTTGTTCGTTCAAACCATGAGGATTTCATCGGTTTCCAGATAAGCTCCAAGTTCTGTTTCAGTATGAAACTTCTGAAGAATTGATCCCAAGTCATTCACAGCTTTTGCTTCTTGGTCCTCTATCAGGGCCGTAGCTAGAAGTGAACAATAGTAGGGGCTCATAATTTTTTTTCTCTTTATCTGATGCAGAAAGATAAAATAGCGCATATTCACATTGTAGATACTATGTTTCTTACTAAGCTGTTGTAATAACTTCATTTTATGCTAAAAAAACTATATGATGGTGAAATTTTTGAGTGTATAACTGGTGCAAAATTAAGCATCATGATAGCTTAATATGTACAAATAGAATGAGGGAGTGTTGAAACACTTATTTTAGTTACAATTTAGTAATTATTGAAAACTGTAAAAGGATCTCAAAACTAAATTAGAATTTTGAACAGAATTTCATTTCAATTTTCGAAACAGAAATTCATTTGATGACCTTGGAATCTTTTCCAGAGGGACTCAAAATACTTTAGAGGGGGCTGAGCCGCCCATAGCGCCCCCTTAGCTACGGCCCTGTCTCTATTCTTGTTTGCCCATTCTCACATAAGAATTCAACTTTATAGAAGTATCTTTGGATGGTATATGAGGTTTTTCATTTTATGCCGTTTATATCCAATAGACAGCATCCATGATGTTGACCCTCTGCCGAATTTGCCGCTTCCATCACCAGGGACAATTTCTTTAGAAAATGGATTTGGTAGTAAGTTTTAATGGTCTTGATTACTGTTTGATCCAGTGGCTGGATTATAGAAGTACAGTTTGGTAACAGGAACTTCAAGGTTATGTTGCCCTGCTGCATGTTTGTAAGTGATCTGATATTAACAAAAAAAAAAAAAAAAATCTTCCTTTTTCTCTTCATTATCTCGTTAATTCTCTCGAACCATTATGAGAAAATTGTGAATATCATCTACACTTTCAGATTTGGTTTACAGTGGTGTAGGCAATGATGCGATCTTCACATTTTAAAAACTTTTTCGATCACAAGAAATTTGAGCTTTTCATCCATCAAACTGGTACAGAGCATAATGGCAAATCTTTCTTTAGACATTTTCCCAACTATGCAGTTTTTGCTTATTTTTGCTTGAGTTTTGAAGAGCTGTGAAAAACAGGTCGGTTTCATCAGCATTGGAAATGTTTGTTGTATCGAAATCCTTCGTTATGTTCAGAAGTTTTATTTTCTATTCTTCCACAGTGTCGATATTTACATCTGCAGCTTCACCATTGATTATTTTGAATTCGATTTTATGTTAAATTTTAAAATGAGTCATCAATCTTTCCGATGCATTTAACCCTTTGAGGGGCAAAGCACTTCTATTCTTAAAATGCTAAAATGATTGATTCACACCAGAATTTAAAAACGAATTTATTTCAAATTAGATAAAAACTTTTCTTCACATACTTCATAAAAATAACATTTTCTTTTCGAAATTCTGGTGTCAATGTAGCATTTTGCAATTAAAATTAAGTGGTATATATTTTATACCACTGCCCTTCAAGGGGTTAATTCTGCAATTTTTTGCTTTTGTGAAAAATCCGAAGTAGCAGTCCAGTGACAGGATGATTCTTTGTTCTCATTTGACAAAAAATCTTCCAAGCATTAATGTTTATGTTCTTGTTTCCCGTTTTTTATTCCAAAATTCTATACTTATTTGAGTTTATTAAACATTTTTATTCTTCTGCAACAAGTTTAGCTGAATTTCCATGATGCAAGAATTTCCTGAATTCTGATTTCAAACACCTGTTCAGTTTACAGAGAGGTGAGGTAAAAATGGGGATCGAAAGTAGCGTTCATTATAGCGGGGTGTTCAGATTAGAGGGTGTTCAGAATACAGAGAGTTTATCTTATGTTAAGTCTATGGAGTTTCGCCGGGACCATCGAAATGCGTTCATAATACTGGGGTGTTCAGATTAGAGAGTGTTCAGATAGAGAGAGTCCACTGTATATATAAGCTTGCATTTGTTGAAAGAAAAAGATTATTTCAAGAATCAAAAGTAAATTTGATTCATATACTTTTTATGCTTTCTGTATATTAATGACTTGCTTATGCATATATGCAATAGTTTCTTATTTATGGAACAATATACTGTGTACTATTTAAAATTTTAACTAAGAATAAAAATAGTGCTTTTGTTTATGCAAGAAGTTTATCACAAAAAAGGAAGTGGAGAGGAATGGAACATGCCTGTAAAGGACATGTCCAATTACCCCTTTTTTAATAAAATGAATGTAAATTGCTAACATGCAAACATTTTTACAGGATAGTATATTAGTTATAGCATTAATAAAGTATTTATTTACTTCAAAATGCAAATAAGTTGAATCGATGATTTTTTAGTGTCATCTATGACTGACAATCCTGAATTTTCATTCCAGTCATTAAAACACTGGAATTTTATATTGCGGCACATACATCACCAACCTACAATCTCTGTTTGATTGCATATCTAACCGACAATAAACTATTTTTGTTTTACAGTTTTGTTTTATTGCTGTTCCATACCTCCCTATATTAATGGTGAAGTATGGGACACATTTTAAAACTTACAATTTCTTTAATCAAAAAATAGCTTTTGCAGGTTATGTTTCTATATAGTTCAGAGAGATTAAAAAGTGTTTCACCTTGCACTCTATAAATTAAAAAAAAAAATTTTGTGTCAAAGTTGATTTTCTTATTTTTGTAAAAAGTGTCCCGCACCACTCTCCTCTCTCCTACTATTTAAATGTCCGTCAATTATTTAATAGAATGCGTTTTCTAACACGCCGATTAGGAGTTTTTCATAACTTTAACCCTCACAACTTCAGCCTTTTTGTCCTTTCGGCGAGACCGTTAAAAAAAAGTTTGTATTCTGGGTCCGGGTCAAACCAGGTCTGGGACCTTAATTTTCAGAAAACTCGGCTAAGCCTTTCATATTTTTTTTCATTTCGAACCGGGACTGTCTTCCTGGGTCTTCTTAGATCTGCACACGGCTAAATTTTCAGTTCCGTTCTCGACACAACCCATATTTAAAATCATCGTCTCTCACTGGTCTAATCCATGCAAAAATAAGTAAAATTTGTTCAGCCCAAAAATTTTTACAAAAAGTGCACATATTTTTAAATTGCCATTATTTTACAATAAAAAATTTTAAATTGATTTTTTATATCGGATAGTAGACTTAAAGGAAAAAAGAAAAAGAAAATACTGAAAATCAGTGAAAACAAACCTGCCTATGGCGCAATCCTATCTTACATAGAAAAGATCCACGCAAAGTTAATGTGATAATACCCGAGAGAGAGAGAGAGAGAAAAAAAAAATCCCTGTCGGCTGGGCCTATAGGCGGAGGTAGATTTCGAAGAGTGCTCATTTCAACAATAAAATATATGATTAGAGATAAACCCAGTTTAATAACTTCATTTGGCCGTTTATGAAAAATTTTTAATTTCATTTTTCTGCAAAAACTGGTTTTATCAGCATCATCTTAAGAAAAATTCAGCTCAAATGCCCATTTTGACAACATATTTTGAAATAGATTCTGAATTTATTAGAAAATCGACCAAAACAGTACATTATACAGTTCCTAAATAACAGAAAACTGTCAGTTGAATGCATTTGAGAAAAAAATTGAATTTAAAAATGAGTCATAAAATAACCGATTTGTTGTTTGAATACATCCTTAATTCTTTAATCATGATTGCTTAGGGAAATTTTGTGCGAAATACTCATTTTGACAGCATTTTTCAAAATATATTCTATCTTTATCAAAAAACTGGCCAATGCGTCAGAGTATATAGTTCCTAAATAAGAGGATCTGTAAATTGGATGCGTTTGAGAGCGAAAATGGATTTTAAAACGAGTCATAAAAAACGCAATTTGCTATGTGAAAACTTCCTTAAATTTTCAAATCACGAAGACTTCGGGAAATTCTGTTCAAAATACCCTTTTTGGTAGCCTTTTTCAAAATATATTCTGTCTTTATCAAAAAACCGATCAATGCATCACATTATATAGTTCCTAAATAAGTGGATCTGTAAATTGGATGCATTTGAGAGCAAAAATGGATTTAAAAACGAGTCAGAAAAAAACGCAATTTCTTATTTGAACACTTCCTTAAAACTTCAGTCACGATGATTTCGGAAAATTCTGTTCAAAATACCCATTTTGGTAGCCTTTTTTGAAATATATTCCGTCTTTATCAAAAAACTGACCAATGCATCACATTATATAGTTCCTAAATAAGAGGATCTTTAAATTGGATGCGTTTGAGAACAAAAATTGATTTAAAAACGAGTCAGGAAAAAACGCAATTTCTTATTTGAATATTTCCTTCAATTTCCAGTCCCGATGACTTTCGGAAATTCTGTTCAAAATACCCTTTTTTGTAGCCTTTTTTTGAAATATATTCTGTCTTTATCAGAAAATTGACCAATGCGTCACTTTATACAGTTTCTAAATAAGAGGATGTACCATTTGGATGCGTTTAAAATCAAAAATGAATTTAAAAATGAGTCAGAATATAAGCAATTTGGATTTGAGGTTTTTTTCTCCAACTCCTATTTTTGTTTAATTTCTTTTTGCTATACGAATTGGTCCTATGAAAAACTTGTCAATATAAAAGTTGTAGATATTTTTGAGAAGATGTAAAATAAATTTAATCAGATTTGATATCTTAAAAATTGTCGGAGTTATGGATTTTTCTCTTTTTTCAGCGCCCTTTTTCTTTTCGTTTTTAATTTTTTTCATCGGTAAAAGTTGGTCCTATCAAAAACTTGTAAATACAAAAGTTTTAGATAATTTTAAGAACATTTACAAAAAAATTAGTTGGACTTGATATCTTGAAAATTGACGAAGTTATTTTTATCTCTCAAAATCCCTGTTTTTTTCGCCCCTTGAGCCCACTTCTAAAGTTATCAAAAATCTGTCATGCATATACTTTTGGCCCATTTTTAAAAAGTAATATAAACTTTAAACCGATTCGATATCTACTTTAATTAAGAAGTTATAGCGTTTTTTCGGTTTTCACAAAAACGCCCCCTATTCCGACCCCATCGGTCCGATTTTGCTCATTAACGAACTTAGCCAAGATTTTAACCTCTTTGATTTTATGTACAAGTTTGGTGGAGATTGGTGAAGAATTATAGAAGTTATCGTGTCCATAAAAAAGTGAGATATATATATATATAGATAGATAGATAGATAGATAGATAGATAGATATATAAACTGGTGCGATTGCAATAGGTAGTATTTCTTACGAAATCTACCTAAAAAAAAAAAGATTGCATACCTTCTAAGAAAGGACCTTGTCTATAGCGCAATTTTATCTTTCCCATGAGATTCCACCTTAAACGATTTTACTGTATAGCAATCGATATAAAAGGAAAAGTGAAACATTTACGTATAAATAGAGATTCATTAATAAAACAAATATATCGCAGCTTTTTGCGCTTCTTTAAAAGTAAACTAGTCGTTGGTTGCCACCGTAATACTTACCCATCATGGATATGCATAATAAAACATATGAAAATAAAACATGCGTAAACTATTAATAAAATGCATTGCAATTTCAAAACAAAATTTAAACGTATATTTAAATATTTTTAATATACATAGTAATGCTCTATTAATGAATTGCTGATGAACGAATTTCAACCAATGATATAAAACGCCAAACTACTCAAGTAGTACCGGATTGCGCAAAAGAAACATCCTTATAACTCCAAAAATAATAGGGGAGAGTGGGGATACTTGAGCATAGGGGATACTTGAGCCACCCCTATTATCTCTACAGTTGGTTAATTTTTCTTTCTAAAACTACCAATATGTTAACACATTTATAGTTCTGAACATGTAAAAAAGAAATCACACATCTTGGTACCATTTTGAAAGTATAGTGATCAATAGTTGTCTTTTCCCTATCTGAAGTAAATTTTTGGGTACATGGTTTTTTTGTTTTTTTGCAATCAAAGTTTTGTTTAAAGTTGCAACTATATACATAAATTTAATAAGCATAATTTCAATTGTATTTTGAATCTAAAATAGTTCTAATAGCTGCATGCTTTATTTAGTAAAACTCTGGGAAACAAAACTAGTGGTAGTGGGGATACTTGAGCCAGTGAGAGTGGGGATACTTGAGCCATGTCTCAACCCTCCCCACCAGAAATTAAACATAGGAGAAACAAACAAAAAATAAAATTCCTTCCTTATATTCACTAATAGATTTTTTTCTGGATAAAAGAGAGAATAATTTTTCATTTTATTTTATTTTTCTTAAAAAAATAACGACTTAAAAATGTTTAAAAATGTATATTTTTTAAATGAAAATATCCATTTTAATTTTCATTTTGACTAGCAAAATAGCCTGTCTAGATAAATGTAAACATAGTTTTCAATTTAACTTTTATTAAATTAAAATAACTTTTTAAAACTGTTTTAGAGGCTATAATCTCTAATACTTTAATTAGTTAGGTCCAACATATTAAAATATTTTTTTTAATATAACATATTAAGATTAATATCTTATATTGAAATCGTAACCTCTTTGCTGTAATTTTTTTTAAACTAAGAAAATTGAAGAAAAATTGGTAAAAAGAGCGCACAAAAAACAAGAAAAGCAACAAAAATCCCAGTTCAAATTTACCTGCATGGAGCCAAAGAGGAAGACAAAATCTTTTCCTGTGAAATCAAAAAAGTGTTTGAAATGGTAGAATGATACATCTGGCTTAAATTCCGACAGCTACTAAATTAAAAGCATGAGTTCGACATTATCATTAGAGGAAAATTCTGCCAATGATGGTGATGATGTGAAAAGAAAATCTTCTATTGATAGTTGGTTACTAATAAAATATGCCAGAAACAAAACTAAAAATATTTGTTGGATAAGCACTTAATATTTTGAAAATGAAATTTGCCCGAAGAATAGCAGATTCCAAATTTAAATGGCTCTGAACTGAGGGTGTTTCTACCGTCGTTATAACTCAAGTTGAAATTATCATTTGACAACCAGTTCTAACGACAAAAAATCATCGTATTACTAACTTTGTTTTCTCAATTGGTTTGGAAGGACTTTATGTTTCCTAATTTATCAGTCTGTAAAATGTTTGTGCAAAAATAAAGCGAAAAAAATTACTTTTGTAGGTATTTTCCCGTAGTGGCTCAAGTATCCCTTCACCATGGCTCAAGTATCCCTCCCATGGGGATACTTGAGCCACCATGTAAAACAAAAAATAAACATTTTTTATACATAGAAAAATAGTTCAAAATTAATTGAAAGTGGTTTTCAGTTGAAGAAAAAATATCAAATTTTCATTTTCATTATTTTATTTTATTATAAGAAATTATAAAAAATTTAAAAAAAATTAAAATTCAAAAAATGGCTCAAGTATCCCCATCTTCCCCTAATTATGTTAACTAACAATTTACTGAATCGGATTAATCCTTTGAGCTCAGATGGTTGAAATTTCTACCACTTAATTTTAACTCCGAAATGTCACAACGGCACCAGAAAGTTTTAACAGATTTATTTGAAAAAGGTTTAATGCATTTTTTCGTGTATAACGTTAACCAGCGTTTTTCTTTGCAAAATACTGGTGCCAATGTGACATCTGGAATTTTGAAGAAATTTACCCACCAGAGCTCAAAGGGTTGAGCGTATCATTTCCAATTAAAATATACCTTTGAACTGAAATTCGAATGGGACACAGAGTCATGAAAAATCGAAGAATGTGGAAAACAGGATTACAAATATCTTCGGCAACTAATAATCCGATCAACTTTGTTCTTTATGTAAAATTTATTGTTATTTTATTGCCTTTTACGTCCACTCTTTAAAATAAAAAAATATAAAAAAATCGAGAATTTTTATATACCACACACAGGCAAACAGACGGACGGACGACACCCCCCCCCCCCCTCTTAAAAATATGTTATTCGGAATCTTCAGTATCTGAAACATGTAAGTCCATCATTTTTTTTTCTTTTTTTCAAAACGATTGCAAGACTTACCCTATACTACGTATGATGGGTGAGTAAAATTATAAACATAAAAAAGAAAAAGCTATAATAAATATTTTTTAGTCGGAACTCACCTATATGAATCAATTTTTACTCATATCGACGTAAAAAATTATTTAGAAATTCAATGAGGCTGACTCGGGCTATGATTTTAAGTTTTTTCAGGACTGGCCGAACTTTTTCCTATATGTCAGTTTGGGATCGCACCTAGATATTTCGAACCGTGCAAACTTCTAATGCACACTACCATAATATTTTGAAATTAGGTTTAGCACTAATTCTGTATGCTGCTTTTTTTTATGTCCAAATGAGAGACACTGTGTTAAATCGACTTTTAAAAATGCACAATATGTGGATGATCCCTTCTTTGTTTTCAAAATGAGTCAAAAACTCATCGTTTAGAGGCATGGTTAAGTGGTATAAGTCATGAATTTTGGAGAATTTTGGATTTTAATATCTCAAATATCTCAGTTTGATTTATAAACATAGAATTTTTTTTTTTTTTTTTTTTTTTTGTTATTTAAGAATGGGAATTTAGCCCTACGGGGCTATATGAAAATTTAATTTTCGTATTTTCTCAAATAGACCCTCCATGGAATTGCAACATATGCCATCGTATGTGGCACCATTTTTAGTGAATTTTTGCAAATCGAAGTATTGCTCTAGGGGCAATATTTAAAGACATAGCCTATTGTTTCGATATTTCTGACTCACCATGTATGATTTGACGAATCTTGTACATAAGATAGCATTTTAAACACAATTCATTTCGTAAACATTCCCGAATTAATAGAAATTTGTATCTGAAGCTAAAATTTACCTAGAATTGACTGTTTATGTCAAATTCAGATTGTGATCTGATTTATGGTAGCGCATTCGGAGAACATGCCCAGGACCCACACTCAAACTTTACATGGTAATAGAATTAAAATATTAATATAAACTGTAAGAATTAATCTCCAAAAGGCAGTGTATCAAAGTTGATCAATATAATTTAATACACCCTATGCTTACACATATATATATATATATATCCTATACATAAAATCTCAATGAAAATCTCAAACGATTTTATAAAATGACCCATGTACAAATTTGAATATATGAAAGAGTAATGATACGCTTACATTCGCGTTTTGTCGAATAATTTTAATAGAGAGTTTTGAGTCTCGTTCCCATAGCCTGATTTGTTGTGTTTATGATGATGTTGCTAGTATATATATAAGTTTGTGTAAGAGTGAACACAAAAGTGCCTATCATATGCTTTCGGTTGAACTCCTATTTGAAGACTATTTTAAGCCACTGTTCCAAGAACTGAATTCATTTTCGTACAAATGGGTCAATAAGTTTGGTATGTTAAACATTTTTTTTATTATGTTGTGCCTTCCCCTCTTCCACTCATAATTGAGGGAAAAACGTTTTTATTCTTCATGCTTATTTTATTTTCATACAACAGTCATATTTCACTAGAATGAAGATTATTTTATAGATAGGAAGTCGACTGTACAGTCCTTCACCTTATCGAGATAACGGCTGAAATTACAGAACTCGATTAGCATTTTAAAATACAACTGGTCTGCCAAGTAACCCCTTAAAACAGGATTTTAGTGGTTGATTGATTGGCTTATCATTGTGTTTTCGTGCAACCAAAGGTACGAAAACATAAATGTTTAACACAATGATAAACCTACCGATCAACCACTAAAATCAGGTTTATATCTCTTTTGCATCACGTACGATTTTGTAGCACAGTTGTATTTTAATATGCTAATTGAATTTTGTCCGAATTTCATCCGTTAACTAGATGAGGTGATGGCAGGGTCATACAAAAAAGGAGGCGAAGAGGTCACTCAAAGAGGTGCGGAAATTAAGGCGTCGTTAAATTTACAATATAAACCTAAATTTTTGTAAAAAAGTATATTTATAGTAATATAAAAGTAGTAGTAAATCTTAGTAGTAGTAATTTATAAATATAAAAGTATATTTATAGACTGGATTTTCAATTTCTAAATTTACAATATAAATTTAAATTTTTGTAAATTAAAAAAAATGTATATTTATAGATCAGATCCCCCCCCCCCCCCAATAAAAGTATCTGCATTTTTCGCTTCAATGTTGTTGTTGCTGCATTACCCTACATCTAATATAAATTTATGAATAAGGAATCTTTTCAAAACTTGTTATAGGTCTTAGGTCGGGATTCAGATAAATTTTCACTTTTTACTTCCAACAGCAAATAGTTCTTAAAAATGTAAAGTTCTGATTGGCCAATCTCTTCTCGCTAACAGCGAAGAATCTATCTGTATAGACTCCTTCGCTAACCACCCCTTTTCTTAGTCTGTGATTTTCTTTCCGTTTTTGTGAGTTGTGACAAGAGAATGTATACTCTCACTATAGCATGGGATTTCCTTCTGGGAATACAAAACAGTTAAAAACTGTTATATTGTACAATTAGTTAAGGGTATATTTCGATTCAAACTGCTTATTTTCCGATTTATTTTAAAATTAATTTTTGCTTTCATGTGCATCAAACTGGCAAATTGTCTTATTTAGAAAGTACACAAGGTGCCGTGATTGTCGATTCTTTGATAAATGCAGAAAATATTGCAAAAAAAAAAAGCAATCAAAACAGGATTTTGAACAGATTTTTCCGAAGCGGGAGATTTGGGAACGAAAAAAAGTGGCCATGCTGAGAAGATAATCTATATATATAAAAGGAATTCTGAGGATAATTGAGGCACAGGCGAAAGCAAATCTTGGCAATGCGCCAACTCGGTCCAGAGGAAGCAAATCTTGGCAATGCGCCAACTCGGTCCAGAGGTATAAAAGCAAGATAGAAAAAAACGCGCAGGTCTGTGCATTCAAGTACAACCACCCATATGTATATGCTGAAAGTTTGTTCTGACGCTCACCCGACGCACGTGGAGTGCCGATGGTCCGGGGAGAGTCACCGGGGGATCCGTCGCGAGCTGAGAGAGAAGCGTACCATACACATAAATTATTAAATAAACCTTCAAATTAAGCCCGGCGAAGCGGGCTGGGTATGCTAGTTGTTCATAAATCAAATTCTAATGAATGGAATCGTAAAATGACATCACACGGCACCTTGTACGTCTCTTCAAAAATCCCCCCAGCAAGATTCATGGTTCTATTTTTAAAAATGTGTCTGAAATTGTATCGGAAAATTTCGAGCTATTGAAAGTGGAAAAGCGTTTTTTCGAATACACCCTTAAAATAAATAATTTTCCAAATGGCCGTTGCGATTTGTTAAATTACAATATAAAAATTTATTTTATTTTTTAAACCATTTGGAAAATAGTTTTTGTTTTCGGTCGAGAAAAGAGAAATCTGAAGCATATCTAAATCCTTGTGATGTCACCAATTTTTTTTTTTTTTTTTTTTTTTTTTTTTCTTTTCTTTTACTAAGATCATGGGTGCAAGAAGTCCATCTAAGTCAAGATTGAAATCTTTTCTGAATATTAGAAATAACTAAATGAAAAGGGGTTAGAAGATTTCTAAGCCTTGCATTATGGCTAAAAATTGATTTCTTACAGTAAAAGAAAGTGATTAAATGTTCTTGATGGTAAAACTGCTATTATTTAAGAATATAAAGTGGAATTTAGAATTAGTCAAAAATCTCTTCAAGACTGAAATCAGTCCTGAGACTGAAGTCTTGCACCAATGACTAAGATTGGTTTGAAATTTGCACATCGTAGCACAAATAAGACTGTTTACAAAACTAAAAAATATTTTTACTTATTTATACTTATTTGTTTATTTTTTTTCTTTGCAAAGACCTGACATTCGCATAACATAGCACAATTAAGATAGTTCACAAAACCAAAAAATAATTACTATCAAGTAATAAAATTTAGTTTCTTTAATCAATTCTTGTTAATAAAACTCAATTTTAATACTTGATTTTATTTATTTATACAACTATTTTTATTGAGTTAGTATTTAATTAATTTTTAATATTTGTCATACTTATTTATATATTTATTCTTATTGATTTACTATCGTTAATAAAATATAATAATTTTTCAATCAATATTTGTGAATGAAACTAAATTTTAATATTTATTTTCATCTATTTTTACAGTAATTTTTATTAAATTACAATTCGTTAATAAAATATAATTTTCTAAATCAATTATTAATGAAATTAAGTTTAATATCTCCTAACGGTTATGTTTTAATAATCAAAATGAAAGATATTTTAAATCAATAATTATATAATTTAAAATTACAGAAAAATTTTTTTAATTGTTATTTTACAAAAATTTATTTTTATTAATTTACTGTCTGATAATATATTAACATCATATTTCAGATCTATTTTTTATGATTAAACAAAACTTTAATGTTTAAAATTACGTAAAAGCCACATTTTAGTAAAAAAAATCAATATAATAATTGCAAAATAAAAATATTTTTATGCATTTTTTTCCGATGTTATTATTGCATTAAAATATATCTTTCATTTTAATTATTAAAATATAGACTTAGGTGACATTAAATATTAAAATTTAGTTTAATTGAGAAGAACCGATTAAAAAAATTATTTTATTAATTGAAAGTAAATTAATAAAAAAGAATTAAAATATTTTAAAAAATATCTTCATTAAAAAGAATTGATTTATTAAATAATATTTTATTAACTGACAATAAATCAATAAAAATAATTGTATAAATAAATAAAATTAAATATGAAAAATTAGTTTTATTAAAAAGAATTGATTAAAGAAATTATATTTTATTAATTGATAGTAAGTTGATAGAAATAATTGTATATGTAAATGAAATTAAATATCAAACATTCGTTTCATTAACAAGTATTTATTAAAATAATAATACATTATTAGCTGTTAGTAAAACAAAAAACAAAAAAATGTTTAAATAAATAAAAATAAAAAATAATTTCAGTAACAGAAAATTTATTTAAAAATATATTTTATTAACCAGTAGTAGATCAATAAAAATAAAAGTATAAATAAACTAGTTGGATGTGTCAATCCCGAAACTTTCTTCTATCTCATAAGTACATTTTAATATTAAAAAAAAAACGTGGTGACCCCAAAGTTACCCACTATCGAATTTACTCGAACATTTGACCTAGCCTAATGAGATTCTGGTATCCGAAAAGCCTAAAACGCAAAATTTAATTAATATTCTGAGAACATGAGTTTAGTATTGCCTCATGTTGGGTAATTTATACTAAAACCTAATAAGCATCTATCTAATCAAGACCTAACAGAATCTGAAATTTGATCTGAATTTCGTCCATTAGTTCTTGAGGTATAGTTATAACAAAAAATTTGCAAAACGTAGCACAGCAACACCATATCTTGGACAATTTATGCCGAAACGTAAAAAAGCGTCTAATTATGTTATGGTGTAAAAGAATCTGAAGTTTGATGAAATTCTGTGCATTAGTTCTTGAGATATAGCTAGTTTAAAAAAAAACGTGTAAAATATAGCACAGCAGCATCATCAGTTGAAGGAGTTATAACAAAACGTAATCATCGTGTAATTATGTTATATGTCATTTTGTAACAAAATCTGAAGTTTGATGAAATTCTGTGCGTTGGTTGTTAAGATATAGTTATCGGAAAAATCGTGCAAAATGCAGCATAGCTGCACCACCTGTTGCAAGGTTAATACCAAAATGTAATCAGCGTCTAATTATGTTATATATTTTAGTGTAAAAGAAACTAAAATTTGATGAAGTTCTCTGCATTAGTTCTTGAGATATAGCTATCGCAAAAATCGTGCAAAATGTAGCATAGCAGCGCCACCTATAGGGCAGTTCACACCAAAACCTTATCAGCGGCTATGTATTTCAAGGTATCGTGGAATCTGAAGTTTGGTGAAATTCTGTGCATTAGTTCTTGAGATATAGCTATCATGAAAATCATGAAAAACGTGGCATAGCAGTGCCGCCTGCGGGCCAATTTACACCAAAACTTAATCAGCGTCTATGTATATCAAGAGATCACAGAATCTGAAGTTTAGTGAAATTCTGTGCATTAGTTCTTGAGATATAGCAATCTTGAAAATCATGAAAAACGTAGTATAGCAGCGCCACCTGCAGGCCAATTTTTACCAAAAACCAATAGGCACTAATTCATATCAAAGTCTAACTGAATATAAAATTTTATTAAATTTCGAGCATTAGTTCTTGAGATAGAGCGCCCACAAATTTTTTGTCACATACAGACAGACAGACTCACAGACAGACTGACACACTCACAGACAGACACACAGACATTTTCTAAAAATAGTCAACACGTGTTCAGGACCTTCTAAAATGTGTAAATCCGTCGAAAACCGGAAGTCGAAAATTTTCATGAATCCAATACTTTCTTCTTGTAAAGATAGAAGAAAGTAATAAAATAAAATATTAAAAAGTAAATTTTATTAGCAAGAATCGATTTTAAGAAACTTTTAGAATAATTAAAAATAAATCAATAGAAATAAAATTTTTAAAAAGTCTAAAGCGGGGACACAACCCTCAATCTCGGGTTCACTAGAAAGATGCGCTAACCATTACACCATAAGATCCACGTAATTCTTACCAAACGACTCCATTTACATTCATTTTACTAATAGCAAATAACAATACGCTTTCACGTAGAACAATGAGTTTTCTGAAATTGTAGTCAAAGTTCAGGGGCTAGACGCCTGTAAATTAAAATTTATATGTTAATTAGAAATTAAGTCTTTCCATAACTATTTTTTACGCTTTTTTAGTTCAGATATTCTATTTAAAGGCAGTAGAAATTTTCCACCGAAGACTAAAGTAAACAGCCAATCAGTAATCAGAATTGGTGCTGGTCGCTAAATGAATGTGCATATGTGAATTACGCGGTCGGGATATAGAGCATTTGCTGACATAAACACATAGACAGACGGACGGCAATTTTTTTTCTTCTAAAAATATGCTTTTCGGAATCTCCAGTGACTAAAACGTGTAAATCCGCCAAAAAAGTTTTTTTTCGATTTTCAAAACGATTGCAAGACTTACCCTATACTACATATGATGGATAAATAATAACAGTAACTAAAGTCTCTTTTAACACTCTGAATTTTTGTTTCATTATTTTCTTCCTTTTTAAAATATTTTCCAGGTCAAGTGCGATCAATGGAATACATTCAATAAATCTTTCGCGCATCCACGCCTATTTTAATATATCATAAACATGTAGTACACACTTTTTTTTTCTTTCTTTCTAAGCATCAGCTCCACACCCCGTGGCACAATTAAAGGGCCTCTTTCCTTCCGGAGGCCGAAAAACTACGAAAAAGCATGAATGAAGGCACTTTTACTGGGATGGGAAAAGCCCCTTGCGAAAGTGAGGCGCGCAGCGAAGCGTACAGAAAGGAGGAGAGAGGAGGAGGACCGGGCCGGAAAAGTCGGGGAGTCGGTGGGAAGAAAGTTTGGCTGCTGGGACCATGACCCCTCCGCGAATCACAGCGACAGGTCACCTTTGACACAGTCACTCACTCTCAGTCCCTCTGCCAGGATTCTTTCTTTCTCTGTCTTTGGTTGTTGATTTTAGTGGACTGTGAGGATGCGAGCTCTGAAGATGCAGAGATTTTCTTTTTTCTAATATCCTATCCACAGAGCATGATTACTGCACAGGCCAACTAGACCATGGCCTTGGGCCCAATGCTGAAAGGGTTCAAATTTAATAAAGTGATTTAGAAAAAATATCTTTAAATTGTAGTTTCCTGCATCTATTAAAAGAAAAACTAAAACGATTTTGTTTAACTTGGACAATTGTATGATAATCTAAGGATAACCCCTTAAATAATCTCAATAAAAAAAGAATCTAATTACTATTTTTGTACGAGGGTGGGGGGGGGGGCACCGAAAATGCGTTGGGCCTTGGGCTCCTCACACCATTAATCGGGCCCTGCCTATCCAATGGCGTATTCAGGGGCACAGGGCCCGACATATGCAGAGGTAGAGGTCTGCACGGGCCGAAATTTCCCGGCCCGACCCGAGCGAAAGAAATATTGGCCCGGTCCGAAAGTTATAATTTCGGCCCGAGCTCGGCCCGGAAAAAAGTTTAAAATTCGACCCGAAAGTGAATTTCTTCAGAACATTGATTTTTTTTTTTTTTTGTATTTAATTCTATTTTAAAACGCCTTGTAATCTACGATTCTTTAAAAGGAAAAAATTCTAATGTTTAGTTGTAGAATAATGACGGTTTAAAAGTATATGCCTTTTTTGCAAAAATTTTTGTACAAAGCCAAATATTACTGATTTATAAAGAGTCGAGAAAAGGATTTTCATATAGGAAGATTCAATAGGAACTGATTATTTTAGTCCGTGAAAACTAGGAAGAATGAAATCAGTCTCGGCTTCGTACGAAAAAAAAAAAAAAAAAAATTAGGCCCGGCCCGATACTCCAGCCCGGCCCGGCCCGTAAAGATTAGTGACTAGGCCCGGCCCGAGTCTTCAGAAGTAAGGCCCGTGCAGATCTCTATGCAGAGGCATGCGGGGCAACTGCCCTGGGCCCCCTCTTTAGGCTCACCCCCAAGAGAATATTAAGATTTTCACTGAAAAGTGCCAAATAACTAAAAATAGACAAAAAAGGATCAAAATTCGTGTATTTTCAAACATTTAGGAAGGTAAGAGTTGTTCTGTAAACAATCAAAACTTATTTGGGTTCAAAAATCTTCTAAATATTCTTGAATTTTCTTTTTAAAAATTTTATTACATACTTAGAATTATAGAATAAAGAAATATTGAATTCAAATTATTTACATACTATGTACAAAATGTATAATATGTACAAAATATAAATGCTTTTACCTTGATAATTTTTGATCATCATACTAAAAGCTGGAAAGATGATCCTTTATGCATTTCTGCGTGCCTTTTCATAAAATTAACATAATTCTTCAATAACACTCAAGACACGCACGACAAACAAAAAATATAAACATTCTCTCTCTAAAAAATTCTTTTACATTCCATCAAAAATTGATGCCAACTTTTTTATCTAAACTTTTAACTCATCTCGTAAGATAAAAAATATAAAAGCAAAGCAGACGAAAAAACAGCTTCGCTTCCATAGCAACGAGTCGCGTCTTATAAATAAATTAAATATCACAATTGCAAATTTGCAAACGATTTTCTGTGAATAAACTGATATATTAATTTATCAATTCCTAACATACTCCCACCTTTAATTTAGGCGGAAGCCAAATTAAACTTAAGATCACTTTTGATCAAACTAAACCCTAATTCAAAATAAAAAATATAGAAATAAATAAAGACAATAACTAAACAATAATAAAATAATAATGAAACATTTAGAGTTCTAGAAAAGTTATTTCAGAGTTCTAGAAAAAGTCAGTTCAAAAGTCTCTTTACTACTCTGCCACTTCTAGATGTACTGTTTCTCACCATCCACCCCACCAAGCTGCTGCTGGATGGATGACTAATAGGACACAGTTCTTTCAATTAATAGGAAACAGTTCTTTCGAAGAAACTATTGTCTTCCAATACAATGATTTTAAAAGGTTGTTGGTTCCTCTAAAATTTGAGCCATTATCAGAGTATATAGTAGTCGGCCTTCCTCTCCTGCATATAAATCTTCGAAGTGACTGAATGAATCCTTCCGCTGAGAGACTGGATACAAGTTCCAAATGTATTGCCCTATATACTGCACATGTAAAAAGTACAACCCAAACTTTGGATCTTTGCTTTACGAAAAGAGGGCCAAAAAGATCAGCTCCAACAACTTCAAAAACTTTGGAATCTCTGACTCGATCTAGAGGTAGGTGGATTGGAGGTGTAGTATATGGCTTTGTAGAGTATCTTTTGCATCTGTAACACTTAGACAATTGACTTCTAATGATGCGTCTAGAAGAAATTATCCAATATTTTTCTCTCAAAATGGATCCAACTGTTTGAAGTCCAGCATGACAATTCTTTAAATGACATTCTTGAATCAGACAATTCACTACATGATGTTTCGATGGTAATAAAATTGGATATCTGAAAGAAAACTCGTCATCTCGCTCTAATATCTTTGTTTTTACTCTTAACAAACCTTCTTGATCTTTCATAACCTTTAATCCTTTTATTGCATCAGTAGTATTACCAAAACTTTCAGATTGTATTATTGACCAGAGCGACCTTTCCGCATCTTCTTTTTCTTCAATTGACAATTCTGATGGAAAACATATATTTCTGTTTCTGCACTTCATTATGAATCTCTTCACCCAACATACGACATTAATAAATCTACCAAATTTTGAAATTCTACTATATATCATAAATTCATGTGAATTAGAACATAAAAGAGTAGGTACTGAAGTTTTCTTCTTTTCCATCATTACTAATTCTTCGTTGGGGCTTGTTTCTGAATGTGGCCAATTTTCTTCTGATAACTTCAACCATTCTGGTCCCTCCCACCATCTCATCTTCAGCAGCTGTTTAGGACTACATCCGCGAGAAGGTAGATCAGCAGGGTTGAGATGACCAGGTACGAAGTTCCATTGTTGAGATTCGGAAAATTTACAAATTTCTCTAACTCTATTGCCTACAAACGTTCCCCATTGATCATTTCTTCGAATCCAAGCGAGAACAGTCGAAGAGTCGGTCCAATACTTTACTGGTATGGAAATACAATTAAAGGCTTTCAAAACAAATTTAGTCAACCTTATTCCTAAAATACAAGCAAGAAGCTCTAAACGTGGTATGGTTACATTTTTCTTTGGTGCAAGACGAGACTTAGCTCCTAAAAGTTGTACAAAGACTGCGTCTTTATCTTCACAACGTAAGAAAACTGCTGTTGCATAAGCTCTGGAACTTGCATCACAAAATGTATGAATAGACCATTTTTCTTTACAACCATATCCTACACGTCTATTTATCTTCACGTCATTCAAATACTTGAGTTCGCTATACCATTTTTGAAAATTATTCCGGATTTCTTCTAGAAGTGGAGCATCCCAATCTAATTTCGTTGACCAGGCGTCTTGAATTATCAGTTTGGCTGGCAACAATGCTGGGGCTAAAAATCCTATTGGATCGAAGATCCCTTGGGTTACAGCTAATATCTTTCTTTTCGACAGATTTTCTATCTCATCACTAAATTTATGAGCGATCTTCAAACTATCTTCCATTGTGTCCCACTTCAACCCTAAAACCGGAACTATCGTTGTTACATTTTTGCTGAGCACCTTCTTTTCGTTAAGGAAACTGCTGTCTTCACTTTTAATTGGTCCGAATTCCCACATTCTTAATTCCATTTTCGCATCAGCCATGATTTCTGTAGATTTTGAAATAAAATTTTCTAGTTCAGGCACATTGTCGACTGAAGTAACGCAGTTATCTATATAGTATGATTTCATAAGCTTCTCAGCTATCTGTTTGTTTTCTTCATCAACATTACTCAAATGATATCTTATAACTGCACCTAGCAAAAATGGGCTACAAGTTGCTCCAAAAACTACTCTATTGTGTTGATAAACTTGAAATTCGTCAGGACTCTTCCACCATAAAAATCGCAAGAAATGCCGATCCGATTCTTTGACTTCAATTTGAAGAAATGCTCTTCTTATATCGGCTACTACCCCAATAGCTTTCTCACGAAATCTTATTAACACTGCAGGAATTTGTTCGATGAGGTTTGGTCCTTTAAAGAGACAATCATTTAAAGAAGGAGACCTCCCTACCTTACACGATGCATCAAAAACTGGTCGAACACTTGTAGTAAGACTATCTGGTTTGATGACGGGATGATGAGGTAAAAAATGTCCTGGAATCTTGAGTGCTTCATCTGGTACTTTACTTATAACGCCTTCTTCTTCCCATTCATAGAAAACTTTAGCATATTCAAACATTTTCATTGATTTTAATTTCTTTGTTGAATTTATCAATCTTCGTTCAGCTATGTGTCTATTTGAAGGAATCTCACGTTTGCCGTTAATCCAAGGAAGACCTACAATATAGCGACCTTCTATATTTCTATCAACTTCTTTTATAAAATTATCATGAGCGAGTTCTTCTTCTTCTGCTTTAGACAAAGTTTGACAGGGATCTGTTATACCAATTGTCTCTAACTTCCATAATTCTGGAATCTTCATATCTTTTAAAGCTAGGTTCGTGATAAACATATTTCCATAATTTAGGCAAGACTGTGATGTACTTTCTAAACGACCACAAAGTGTCCATCCAAACTTTGTCTCTATTGCTGTAAGACCGCTCCTTAACTGTTTTACTCGACCAGTAAGAAGTTGTCCGTAGTAATCGCTTCCAATCAAAATTTCAATTTTTGGACTTCCTGCTCCTAAATCTGTGATCCATAGTTTATTTTGTTTAAGCTCTTTAATTACTGATTCTTTCGGTATCCGAGGAATATAGTTACAAATTATATCTTGATCCAAAAGTTCTAAGACTTCTTTCGTTTGTTTCTGTCTATCAGAAGAACTTAACTCAACTTGGAATTTATTGTGAGATTTAGCTTCTGTTTGCGTACCACCAAACAAAGTGTGTACAATAGCTTCAGAAGAAATGGGATGTAAACCTAACTCTTCAGCTGTACCTTTTAAAATATAGCTCTTTTGCGACCCACAATCAAGTAACGCTCGTACTTTCTTTGTTATTCGACCTTTAATAACTATTTCTAAAGTCATAAGGGCTACTTCAGCAGAACACTGCTTACTTGCTATGGTGCTTTGAATAACTTCTGGGGTCTTAACTGTATTTTCTGGTTCTTTACACATTGAAATTTCAGGGCATAATAACTCGGTATGGGGTTTAGAACAAACGTGGCAACGAATAAAAACTTTGCAAACTTTAGCGTGGTGACCAAAACGAAGACATTTTAAACAGCAATTTTTATTCTTAATTTTGGCCTTCCGTTCATTAAAGGAAAGAGATCTAGCCCTAACACAGTCCTTGCTTTCATGAGATTTACTGCAAAATAAACAAAGGCGTTCTTTTGCGCTAAATAGCCCTGCCGCAGTAGGTATTTTACTTTCTGCTTTTCTTAACTTTTCTTTAGGTTTGTCTTTAAAGCCCAGCTCTATAAAACTCGATTTGGCTAATTTGAATCTTTCCTCGTTTGCAACTTCTTGTTTCAGAAATTCCATCAAACTTACTATATTTGCTTTTGTTGACAATGCATTATTATTACTAACAGTGTTTGATGTGATTGAAATATTATATCGCTGCCATGCTTTTAATACATCTTCCGATAAGCTAGATTCTATCATGGGATAGAGCCACGCCGAATTGCTTTCTAAACTTAAACCCATTGATTCTAACGATCTTAAATATGCCTCGACTTTCGTGAATAAATCTGATAAGGGAAGTTTATCTTTGCCGTGCGCCTGTACATTAGCTACAATCAATTTTAGGAATTCTCTAACGTACACTTCTATTAGTAAATCTTTATTTCCAAAACGCTCTTGAAATGCCTCGACAGCTTTGGGGTAATTAACTGCGGTCATTGGATAGCTCTCTAACAAGCGCCTGGCACTGGTTCCAGGTTCTACCGATTGGATAAGATACTGAAATTTGTCACTATTATCCAAATCTATGTCTTCATGAATTTTCTGAAACTGAGACCAAAATGAAAGATAATTTATTAACTGCGAATCGAATGGCTTAATATTTAGTTTAGGTAATTTATAATGCTTTGATTTGGAATAACCGTGATCTGTGCTTTTTTCACTATCATCTTGATTACGTTTATTTGTACCCAATGCTTCGCTAACTTTACGCTTAATGGTAATAAATTGATCTGAATAACTTTCATTTTCCACTACTTCATTTTCAATAGCCTCTTCATCGCATTTATCATCATCTAACATGAGTTCAATTATAGCTTCATCAATAGCTTTAATTTCATGAATCAAATTTTCTAATTTACTAAAACCGTCTAAAATTTTGTCCTTATCTAATGACTCGCTGTTAATTTCTTCATTCAAAACATTTAAAGTTCTGGTAAATGACGAACGTAGTGGTGTACGCTTTTTCTTTAGCTTATTCATCTTAGAAAAATTAAGTAGTAATGCACAGCTTATGAAAACACTATACGCTATAAAAACAATTCAATATCTCAACAGTATTATTCAAATGTCCGTGCTCGGGGCGCCAGATTTTTGTTCTGTAAACAATCAAAACTTATTTGGGTTCAAAAATCTTCTAAATATTCTTGAATTTTCTTTTTAAAAATTTTATTACATACTTAGAATTATAGAATAAAGAAATATTGAATTCAAATTATTTACATACTATGTACAAAATGTATAATATGTACAAAATATAAATGCTTTTACCTTGATAATTTTTGATCATCATACTAAAAGCTGGAAAGATGATCCTTTATGCATTTCTGCGTGCCTTTTCATAAAATTAACATAATTCTTCAATAAAACTCAAGACACGCACGACAAACAAAAAATATAAACATTCTCTCTCTAAAAAATTCTTTTACATTCCATCAAAAATTGATGCCAACTTTTTTATCTAAACTTTTAACTCATCTCGTAAGATAAAAAATATAAAAGCAAAGCAGACGAAAAAACAGCTTCGCTTCCATAGCAACGAGTCGCGTCTTATAAATAAATTAAATATCACAATTGCAAATTTGCAAACGATTTTCTGTGAATAAACTGATATATTAATTTATCAATTCCTAACAAGAGTGGTCTTCCTTCCTTTCTTTGCCTCCAACCCAAATCATCTATACAAAAAACAAACTACAATAGAAAATTAATAATTAAAGTTTTATTATAACAACTTAGTATTCAATTGTTTATTGTTTTTGAAAGAAACTCTTTATTATGGTTTTTCTCGTAGCATGGCAAGTTAAAACCATTAATTATTACCAATCTGGCACCCCTCCGCCTCCCCCAACTTGACGCTAAAGTCCAAAAATGATATTGGTAGAACAAATTTGAAGCCCCCCAAATTTCTGCGCCTAGGACAATCGCCCCCCTTTCTTCCCACCCCTTTTGGAACGGCGCTGACTATATGTATTCAAAAATCTCGTTTTTTCCTTGATAAAATTTCAACATTACTTATTGATTTGAACAGTATCGGCTCAAATGAGACATTCTTTTTTTATTGCTATGAACTTTACTGTTTTTAATTATCAGTCTTGACTGACTCAAGATGTTAACGCAAATTACAAAGCAAATAAGCACGTATGATTAAACTTTGAAGACTTTTTCATGTGTTCATTAAAAGCTGCAAACTTAACAGCAATTGAAAATTTTAAATTTAGAAATCGCAGAAGTTTTTTTGAATAGTCTCTGATAAAGTTTCAGTATAGCAGATTATCATACACAAAAATCATTATAAAAGATAAATCGAAGATGTATACTCCAAACACTTTTTGATTAGATGAAATTCATATAATTAGAAAATCATTCTGTATCGTTGATAAATTAGTTTTGTTGTATTTTATTTGAAAATAAAACGCTTTGGTAAAAGACTCAGAGACCGAGAGCCAACTTGGGCCATACGTATAATTAAATAATAATGATGTATATTTATTAAACACAATTAATTAATAATTAGGGATATTTATGTATGTAATAATTAGATTTAAAAATATTTTTTGAACATTTTAGTTTTCGTATTTGACCGAAAATAGGAAAATTACCGAAGTTCGGTTTCGGTCTTAAACACTTGTTAAAGTCCATCCTTATCAATATATAAAATGACTATTAGATTATTCTACGCGATATACAGTTGGCAAAAAAAGTATTTGTACACTCTAAAATTTTTAATTTTTTACTAAATAAAAACAGATATTTTGTCAAAAATAGTTTTAATACAGTCTGTTTACCGTGCGTTTTAAATTACACAACAGAAAATTTCGATAAAGATGTAAAATAATTTTCTAATGGGAAAAGTTTAAAAATTTCTTGCAAAAAAAGTATTTGTACATTTCTCCATCCTGATATGTACTGTGTTTTATAGTGTTTATGGTTCAAAGGACTACTTTTACAGAAGCTGTTAATAATTTTTAAGTTCATATTATATTTGTCTGACATTTAATTTAATTTGCTCTTGAAGTAATTGAATATAGAACCTAATACTAGAGAGGCACCTCTAGATATATGAAATCCTATGATTGAGCATAATAAAAATTTAAATACGCAACAAGAATTTGTAAAAGCTATTAAATTACCATTTACAACTATTGGATGTATAGTGAGAAACTATGAATAAATTAAAAGAATCGAAATTCAATGAAAACCAGGACTTCTTAGCAAACTAACAATGAGGGAAAAAGAGAGTGTTGTTAAAAAAGCTTTAAAAATTCCTGTGCGTTCGGTTCAAAAATTTGCTGGAGACCTTGCGACATCTTCTTGCATCAGAGTAATACCTCAAACAATAAAAAATATTCTTCTCAATGCAGATTTAAAAGGAAGAACCTCAAGGGAAAATCCATTCATCAACGAAACAAATAGGCGAAAACGCATAGTATTCGCTTTCGCATACAGAAGTAAATCATTGGATTTTTGGAAAACAGTAATTTTTTCTGATGAGGAAAAATTCGGAATTTTCTTACCATCAAGCATTCGAAAAAATTGGCGTAAAAATAAAACTGTTCTAGATCCAAAACGTATACCTCAAACTATCAAGCATGTTGGTGGGAATATTATACTTTTGGGGTGTATAGCTTCTAATGGAGCAGGACATTTAAAATTTTTTGACAATGGAAGGACAGGTTTAACATACAGTGATGTGTCGCGCCATAATTTATTAAACTGTGCCAAGAAATTATGCATAGAGGAAGCTTTTAACTTTCTGCAGGATAATGACCAAAGCATACTGCTGTGATCACCAGCACATGCTTACGACAATACTCGAAGACGACTGGTAATTCCTCTAAAATCTCTAGACTTGAATCCAGTAGAAAATTTGCAGATGCTATTGGATGCAAAAATCCGAAAAAAAAATATGTATTAGTAAAAAACAGTTTTAAAGAAGCTCTTATTGTGTCATGGAATAACATTAACCAGACCACTACAAAAAAGTTGGTGGAATCTATGTCATACCATCTAGAAGTAGTCATAAATGCTAAATGAATTCGCACAAAATATTAATTTGTATCATTTTACTAAATTTTCCTTAATTATATTACATTAAGATAGTGTACAAATACTTTTTTTGCATTATAATTTTGTATATTTGTTTATTATAATGTAAAAAATCGATTCGTTTAATTTTGTTTCTGCTTCTTTAATATTATAATGCATTAAATTAATGTATTACAGTATTTTTTGCTTAAATCTTTTGTTTAATTTCATTATAATTTAAAAAAATGAAGTGTACAAATACTTTTTTTGCCAACTGTATTAACTCTTTGCCAGAGTACTGCGCGACAATGCGCCGAAAACGGTCCTGTACAAATGAGAGGTGATAATTAATAACGATCGAAAACTACAGCCGTGTTCTTTTATTATTATATGGAGAAAAATATAATATTAATTCATTAATCAATCTCATTTTTTTAGTAATATATTTCCGGATATTTGACGGATGGTATTCCGGATAATATATGGATGGACTGACCAAGCACAAGACTTGGCAGACCGATTGCGTTTTAATATGCGAATCGAGTTTTAACTTATTCTGGAATTTCTGCTGCGAACTCGATGAGGTGATTATCTGAGCAACTTCCGTTCTATAAAACATTTATGAGAACAATTAAACATTAGAAGCTTAATTACTAATGTCATTATCAGAAAATCAATACAAAAAAAACTTATGTAAACGGAATCTAAAAATTTCATGGTTCCAACAGAAGTTGCTAACAAGGAAGGTCTTTACACGGACAGGCACGTAGCCAGGGAGGGGGCTCAGGGGGCTGAAGCCCCTCCCGAAAGTTTAAAAATACAAAATTATCTGTATGATAAAAGAAATAAGTTTTGCTTGTTTTTATCTTCCATTAAATTAAAATCAATTGAATTTTTAGCTGTAAAAATAGCCATTTATTCATTTACAGTTTGCGGTAATCCTTCATTATATCGGTTATTTGGATATATTATTTTTTTAATAGGTATGTACCACTAAAAATATAAATTCTTTTTGAAAAGCAATTTTTCCTTTCTTTTTGCGCATTAAAATTCGATCAAGTGTAATTTCTTATCATTAATTTGACTAAGAAAAATTAAGTATAATACGCATTCGGCATAAGAAAGGTTACGAAAAATGATCAAGATTATTTTCTACATGTTTCAGTCATTGGAAAAAGGTTAAATGTTTTTCTTAAAACATATGCAATTACACTGTTAAAAATCTTGTCCTAGTTTGAACTAAATTTTGGTGCTCAATAGCTGGCACTCTAAGATGGTGTTATCTTGAAGAAACATTTGGAGCTCTTATTGAAGCATAGTTCCAATCGTTGGATCGAGGTTGAAATAAGAAGCTCCAAATGGCTAGAACGAGATTTCACCATCTTATGGTGGCAGCTATACTAAGCATCAAAATTTTATTCAAACTAGGACAAGATTTTTAAAAGTATAGATTATCACAAATCGTATGTTATTTTAGTTAACAAATTTTAGATTTCTTCAGGAAAATGTAAATCGGATTATTTCATTGTTGAGTTTTCAAAGAGCTTCAGGAAAAGAAGAAATTAGAACAGCTCTTGGACTAATATTTGGAACAGTCTTATTTTGTGCAGAGCAAAATATATACTTTACGATCGACGATGATGATCCTCTAACGTTAGAGAAATAGGTATAAAAAAAAAAAGACTGTTATCTAAAAGCTTTTTTAAGTTTTGAGAGAATTAATTGAAACGAGATATTATAAAGATCCGTAGAAATGCTATTTACTTCACCCCAGAAACTTAGAATGAAATTATTCAAATATTCTCGGATACAGTTACCAAAATATTAATTATCAAAATAAATATCGCGATCTAAAAAATTGAAGATAAGAAAGATCTAAAAATATATGTTTTAGCTTAATTGCTGATGAAACTATGGACATTTCAAGAGCAGAACAGCTTGCCATTTGTGGTAGCTATAAAAAATTCACAAAACCCAATAATTCGGAATTTTTTTTACGTTTTCTTCCAATAAATGTTTTTTTTTTTTTTTTTTTTTTTTTCCAAAAATTTAAGAAAAGTAATCTTACAGCATTGTGTTGAACTATGTCTTGGCATGTATAAATGTGTCGCATAAGCGTATATGACGAAGTAGCTAATAAGTTTGGTCATGTTAGCGGTATCCATTCTAGAATATTTCGGAGTATTTAAAAATTAGATAAGTCCTCTGTGAAAACCATTGGTTAAATCTTGCTTTCGCCAACAGCATACTGATTCCCATCGTTCGAAAGTAGCATGGACTTAGGACTTGTTAAAGCAGCGGCAAAAGTTTTTTAAAATCACCTAAATGCAAATTTAGCTCTTCAAGAAGCAATTGCCTCATATATCCTAGAAAACAAAAGAAGATGACTTCTCCGCATTTGTGACACAAAATTTATCTAGAGGCATGAAAAAATATCGACTTTTGTTGATCTATTTAACTCCATTTGTATTAGCTCAGAAAATATTTCGAAAAACACATGGAAGATTTCTGCAACATCTAGAGCTTTTTTTGGCAGTCAGGGAGAAGAATAATTTTCTCACAAGCCGGTTTGTTTATCAGAAGGTTTTCTATCTGACAAAATCATAGTAAATTCTTCAAAAAAAAAAAAAAAAAAAATACATTTTTTTTAATTAAAAAAAAAAATGTGATAGAATATCGGCTTTTACCCATTCTAAAGATGTCTTAATTGTTTTACATAAATAAGCAAAAAAATGAAGTAGAAATCTTTTTTGAGATGTTTATTGTGCATCAAAACTTTGGAAAGACATCTTCCAATCTGAAATAAAGATCCCAAGAAGAACATTTAGACTGATAACAGGTACAAACCTTCAAGTTACAGCTGCCGACAAGTATTACAATATCGTGGTCTTAATTCTCAATGTAAAAAATCTTATTAAAAATTTATATTATCGATTCATTTCGAATGAAGACATTCTAAGAGATTCCCAGTTACATCTTCCAGGATATGCTTCAGTGGAAAAAGCAATCAAATTGGAGAATCTGACGTAATATTTTCAGGATAAAGTGTCAATGTAGCAAGTGAAAGCTGAATATGAATTAGGGTGCAAACGAATTAATAATGTTGACACCAACACAGAGGTCCTAAAAGTTTAAGTACTGTAATGTGATGTATTACAATAATATCAAACACTTGCAGATAGTTTTGGTTGAAAGCCGAGTAACAACAGTCAGTGCTGAAAGATCTTTTTCGACAAAGAAAATAATTAAAACTTTGACTAGAAGCGTTATGGTCGATGACAGACTGAGTAGTTTTCCAGTGATTTCAAATCAGTGGGATATTACAGTAGATCTTGATAAATTAATCAGCATCATGGCCCCGGGAGCAGAATCGGCGCAACGCTGCGACGCACGTCGCAGACTCTTGGGAAGGTCTGCAGACTATATTTCAACTGTTAAAAGTTTAGCAAAAATTAAAAAAATTCGGTCCTAAATCCAAAAATTCGGACTTAAAATGTTTCGCGAATTTCGACAAATAGTCTTCGAAAAGAAATCAATTTCGTCATAGATCGCGGAAAACACGCGAATTTCGTCCAAATATCGAGAAAAAACGGCAAATTTCATCAAAAAAATCACAAAAGGGAAAATTTCTTCAAAAAATCTCGAAAAAAAACCCGGCAAGTTTTTTTAAAACATCGCAAAAAAAACGGCAAATTTCTTCAAAAGATCACGAAAAAACGGCAAATTTCGTCAAAAGATCACAAAACTGCAAATTTCTTCAAAAAATCGCAAAAAAAGGAAAATTTCTTCAAAAGTTCACGAAGAAACGGCAAATTTCTTCAAAAGATAATGAAAAAACGGCGATTTTTGTGAAAAGATCACGAAGCAACGTCGTAATCGCGAAAAAAAAGATGGAAAATTTCTTCAAGAGATCGCGATAAAACGGCAGTTTTCGTTAAAAGATCACGATAAATCGGCAAATTTCTTCAAAAAGATCGCGAAAAACATCAAATTTATTCAAAAGATCGCGAAAAAAACAGCAGTTTTCGTCAAAAAATCATAAAAAACGACAAATTTTGTCAAAAAAGCACGAAAAAAATGAAAATTTCGTCAAAAGATCGCAGAAAATGACATTGTGTCAAAAGATCATGAAAATCCCGAAATTTTTGTCAAAGGAGAGACCCTCCCCCTCTTTCGCACAATGTACGACAGTGTTAAAAATTATGAGAACAAAGGCAATTTCTTTTTAAAAGTATACTTTTCTATTATGTCTATCACAAATACTTGAGAGGTTTGAGTGCATATAATGTAATGCGAGGGATTGGTCTGCAGATTGTTTTTTTAAGTTTTTATTTGGGTTGCAGGCTGCAGAAAAAAATTCTGCTGCTGGGATCATGGCTAATAAGAAATAATGATGATTGCTTCTGTTACACTAGTAAATTTATTGTACCAAACATATCATTTATAATTATTATAATCAGAGAATGTGAAATACAAACATCATTTTTATGATTACATGTAACTGTTGCAATTATTTATTTTATTTTATTTATTTATTTATTTATTTTTGTGCATGTAATTAATTTCATTTATGGATCACTAGTTTCAAGACCTCGCACTCGTAATGTCAGATTCTCGCACCATAAGCATCTGTTATTTAAAATTTTCTTGCTGAAAATTATATAAATTACTTTTGTAAAAACAGAAAAAAATCCAAAATTGAGCCCCTCCCGAAAGAAAATCCTGGCTACGGGCCTGCACACGGACATACTGAGAAAATTTGGGAACAAGTGGGTAAGTGTGATCGTAGATCGCACAGAGGTTTTCGTTTAATATTTCCTACAAAACATGTTTATTCATTAAATTAACAAATGAAAAACGTTTTTTCGGCGCTAATTTGGGATTTCTTCGCCAATCGCCCCAACCAGAACAGAATATTAACAGATTCTTCCCCTAAATGTTGCCTTGATTGCATAGATTTCTTAATTTCTCTATCAGATTCTGCAGATTTAGTGAAGGTACGCAAATAAATATATAATATTGCAAAGCTTAGCTTAAATTTAAAGGAGACATAACTGGTCACCAGACGTAGTTCTTAATTTAAATGAATAAGAATTTAAAAAATAAATTAAATATTTCACTTCGCGTTTAAAAATAGATCATACATAGGATGAAATAAAAAAACAAATAAGCGTAACGTTTTTCACGCGTTTTATTTAATCCATTAATTTATGTTGCATACATAATAATTTTATTTAAACTTGCTTGCAACAATTAGAAGAAATGAAATTTCAATTTCGAAATTTACGCTATCGCAAACTTTTAATCTTCTAAATATCCCACATTTTTAATTTTTACACCATCGTATAGAAAAAATATATACTTTTAAATGCAGTTTGTTTGAAAGCTGTATCTCAATTTATTTTTGAGATATTAATTTATTTTTGTAGATTTTAATACCAATTTTGTAATTGTGGCAACAGAAGTACTCCATTTCTTTTAAAAGTAAAAGAAATAATGTAATTAAAAGAGAGAAAACAACAACAACAACAAAAAAAAACTGATGACATTAAAAATAATATTTTAATTAAAATAACAGTCTTTTTTCAAAATTTCATGATTTGTTGTGTGACAAGAGATATTCAGCTATAAGTAAACAAAATTTGAACGCTCTGGCTTATATAGTTTTTGTGTACGGACTCTGTGACAGACAGAGGACAGAGACGAATAGGGTTTCGTCAGATGAACGAAACACTAAAAAATTACAGAATGGCCTTCACAAGTGGATAGATATGTTTATAAAAAAATTTCGGCGGAATCCCGATAGAACGTCAGTATAAAAATAAAAACCAATTCATTTATAAGGCGATTTATTCTGGTTGGCGAAGAAAACAAATTTCGAAAAATGCTTTTGTAATTCAAATACTTTTTAAGATAAAAATATTTCAACTGAACTTGTTTAAAAAGTTTTTATTTAAATAGCTTTCGTTTTATCAGTTTTAGTTTATTTTAATTAAAGTTTTGTCACATACATTTATTCTTAATGAAAGTTAATTATGAAATTTTATGAATAAAAACAAAACTTAAATTAATTAAAATTGTTTCAATCCCAAAATTAAATCTTATTGATTATTGATTAAATCTTATCAATTCAGTTTTATTGCTATGAAAACAAAACTTCTCCGATGTTGAAATTATTTACTGTAGCATTCTTCATCTGGCCTTTATTTTGGAATATGCTTAAATGTATGAAAACATATTTTTTTCTATAAAATTTTTTTTATATATGGAATTTTTTTAAAAGTGATAAAATTAAATACTACTGAGGCAACAAACAACATAAATATGTAATACAAAAAAAAATGTATATGCATTAAACTCCTTTATTTTTTAAAATTAACATGCATTAACAACATTTACACGCATTCTAAAAATCTACTAATAAACAATTTTCAGTTATATTAAAATCATTTCCTTTTGGCGATGGAAAATTCTGCTCGTCAAATCGCATGAGCTTTTGTCTTTTCGACCAAATACTCGAAAGTATTTTATTTTTTTTACAGACTTTCTACTATAATTCCGCCGTTAAATTTGACTGATCCTTTATTACAAACATAAGTGGTTTAATTATATACTAGATGGAACCCGTCAATACTTGACGGAAAAAAATTTACTACTACAATGTTTGTCAAATAAGCTTCTTCATTGTTCAACACCTTTAGGGGGAAGAAGGGCATTATTTAATAGATCGTTATGAATTATTTTTTTTCAATTTTACTATAAAAATTATTTTTATTTTCTTTCTTTTCCTCTGGATGTTTAAAGTTTTAATATTTTAAAATCAAAATCTCGA
Organism: Maratus speculifer; assembly: GCA_964019185.1. Classification (NCBI taxonomy): domain Eukaryota; kingdom Metazoa; phylum Arthropoda; class Arachnida; order Araneae; family Salticidae; genus Maratus; species Maratus speculifer. The sequence goes on along the minus strand of OZ025297.1, from coordinate 220,272,674 downwards.
AACTTCAAAACTCATGTCTAATTTCTTAGCTTTATATCATAGTTTGATAACTATCATAATTTGAAATTTTAGATAATACATATTTCTTAATTTTTTTCTAGCTTTAAAATAAATCGTAAATTTGAAGGACACCCATCTGAAAACTATATTCCTATTTTAGAAAAAAAAAAAAAAAAAAAAAAAAAATACATTTGTAATTTTAAACCAAGTCGGTTAGAAAAAATATTTTTTCCTTAATTATTTCTGAACAAATCTTGTTTTTTCTGACCTTACAAAATTAATTTTTCTTTCTTTCTTTTCTTCCTTCCTTTATATTTCAGCTGAAAAGAAAGAATATCATTTAAAAAGTTGGTTATTTTTTTATTATTAAAATCTAATTTGCAAGCGCGTTCAAATCCACTCGTCCGATCCATTTTTATTGGCAAAACTGTATGTTTTTTATTTCGCACTTTGTTTTTTCCCCATAATGTACGCTTATGTCTTGAACTTTTGGACGAAAACAGATTAAAGTCGTGCAAAGGCTTTTTTTCTATTTCCATTCATAAGTGTCAGGACTCATGCATTACGGTTAAAAAACGAAGTCAAAAACCAAAAGCATACGTTTATTTCCAATAAAAGCGCTAGATGGCGCCATCCCTCAAAACTCCCCCAGTTTTCTAAAATCCTTTTCGAAAAAAAAAAAAAAAAAAAAAAAAAATTCCAAGTTGGCGGATATACATTGAACGAAAAACCTCTCACAATTTCCATCGCCTATTATCGGTACAACAAAGTTTTCCATTCCAAGAAATGATTTAAAAACTCAATAATATCAACCTCGTGAAAAAAAAAAAAAAAAAAAAAAAAAAAGCTTGTAGTTAGTAAGATAATATACCGTATATACTCGCGTATAAGTCGACCCCCTAACTTATGTTGTTAAAAATAAGAAAAATTTGAAAACCCGCGTATAAGTCGACCCCCTCCAAAAGGGGGACCGTTTGACTTTCCCCCGAAAAGGATATGGACTCTGATTCGTTCCTAAATGAAACGACTCCGGAAAGGACTGATTCCTCGTACTCGTTCCGAAATGAAATGACACCGAAAAGGAGCGATTCCTCAAACTTGTTCCGAAATGAAACGATTCTGAAAAGAATCGATTCCTCAGAAACCTTCCGAAAAAGACGGACTCCTCTGAATCATTCCGAAAAGAACGAATCCTCGGACTCCTTCCGAAATGAAATAACTCTAAAAAGGAACGATCCATCAGTTTCGTTCCGAAATGTGTCGTCCGAAAAATTATGCTTAACGTCATAAATCGGAATCGGGGAATGACGAAGTAAAATCGGATTCATTCCGCTTTTTCTTTGACTCGTTCCATTTTCTCGGATTTTTTCCTTTTTTTCTTGGACTCGTTCCTTTTTTCGTTTCATTTTCTCGGATTCGTTCCTTTTTTCGGAACAACTTCGAATGACTCATTCTTTTTGGTGAACCATTCTGACTGGAACGATTCCTTATATTGGGCGATTTTGCCCATCTCTTTTTTTTAGGTGCTAGCAAACTATTTTCGGATATTTTTTTTATAGATTTTTTTTAGGTCTAAGGTTAGGTATAAGTCGACCCCTCCACTTTGAGGTTCTTTTTTTGTCTAAAATTTCTCGACTTATACGCGAGTATATACGGCAATGATAACCAAAGAATCGTCGAGACGACAAAAACACAACCGGTTTCCACCGCTTATGATAATTCAACTGAGCGAGCATTTATACGCATGAGTAGAGCTTCACTGCAAGACAGATCAGCACTTATGGATTACGCATGCCCATATGTGAAATTATAATTGATAATTACAGCTAATTAATAACATTTTTGATCAAACGACTGTATGATAACAAATCTGTGGACAAATATCTTTCATTTAAAAAAAGAATGGTTTAATTTGATACAGTAGTTTTTGCTCACGGACTGTTGAAAGAAAACGCTTAGCGTTTTAAATATATAGATTTTTTTCAAAATATTCCAAGTATGGCCAGTATGGAAATCTTCCTTGTAAGACAGAAAATTTTCAAAAATGGAACTGAAGGAAAGTTTATCTTTGATCCAGTCGGTCTTCCACGACTCTCATTGGTTTTGGTTGTTATTTGGAAGACTGCGAAATTGCAACATCTTTTAGAAGTTCTCTCTATCACAGCAAAACCATCCTAGTTTAAAAAAAAAAAAAATCCCTTTGAGACAATTTGCACTAGGCGAGACAATGGCGTAGCAAATTGAATATTATAGCAGTGCGTAGGCGTCGGCAAGTGAAGGGCGCAGCAGAGTCTCCTAACAATATTCCTTGGATTTTAAAACCTAATTAATCGAATTTGTTTTAATCCTGGTATTAAAAAAATATTTATAACAAGTTTTGGCATTATTTATAGCAGATTATCGACACAAGGGATATAGGCATTAGGGAAAGCATCCTCCTTGGCGATCTTTCTAAAGCAGGCATGTCAAACACGTGGCCCGCCAAGGCTTTAGCATTTTCGTATATTTGATTCAGTTCTTAGTTGATGCAGAAAATACACTTTGCACTGCAAATATTGCAGCGTAGCAAAATTGGAGAATGATTTTATTCAAAATATCTATCATTATTTCAGAATATTAATTTTGATTACATTTAATTTCAGATATCGACATACATTGAATTTAGTAATCCGCAATTAAATAAAGAAAAGTCTAAACTTTTTAATTAATGGTTGTTATTTTGGATGAAAATTTTTTACATAGAAGATTTTTTGGCATAGAAGAAGCAAACAACACCGATTCAAAACCACTGTGGCATTAAAAGATGCAAAACATACTGTCATGAATATGATCAAATCTAACTCATTTTAAAATTTCGTTTCCAGGAGATAGGGTATGCAAACGTTACCAATAAGAAAGTTAAGAAGAGCATGTCTTAATCTGAAAATTAAAAAATATATATAAATTTTATGTGTTTTTTTTTCTAATAGTTTATTACATGTTTTATGTTGAAACGAATACATTTTATTGCTCTCTTTGATTCATTGTGACATTACAGAGTAATACGTGGTATTTGTTAGGTATTAAAAATGTAGCGAAAATCAATTAAAATACAATGCTAATTTCTTATTAAAAGTCTCTAAAATATCAAAAGAAATAAATAACTTTAAAAGAGAAAGTGATACGATTTCTCGTCTCGTAAAATAATAGTAAAAAAAATAATTAGAATAACAAAAAATTGTTACCTATTTTTATTATTTGGCTGCATGCATAGTCGAAAGCAAGCATTTTGAACATAAGCTCATTCATTAATTTCATTGTTAAAGGTTGGTAAACATATCACTGTAAATTATCGCTATGTGATCTTTAAATTTCTTGATAATGAAGATATAACATCACAGATTCATAAAAGTCAAATTGAAATAATTTTTTATACTCAAACAATGACTGAAAAATTGTGTTCGATACGTAGAAACTTCGTTGAAGTTTGCTAAGAATTTATTCACAAATATTTCGGAAAACCCACAAATATCTAGCAATAATTTGGAAAAATAAATAGATTTTAAACCATAGGTTCCCAACGGGGGCGGTACCGCCCCCCAGTGGGCGCTGGAGCCTTCCAGGGGGGCGGTAGCGAGTCTAGAGAAAAATGGGGGGCGTTAGGGCAGTCAAGGGGGGCGGTCATGGAGTACATACCTATTTAGGAACTAATGTAGTTAAAATAGTTGATCTCCTTTGCACTCACGGTTTTGGCACCCGAATTGGTATCCAGTCGAAAAACCAAGCTAATTTCCACCATTTGGCAACTCCAGCTCCGGCAGTAATCTTCGGAACTTTCGAAGGTTACGCTCCGGCGCAGTAGATTCATGTCGAACTGGGTACTATCCGAAACAAAATGGATTTGCGTCAGGGGCGTAAACCACTCTAGTCGCGTAGGGGGGTGTAGGCTCATAAATTTCCGACTTTCAAGAAGGAAAATTTCCGAGTACTATGGCCAACATGAGGACTAATATATATATATATATATATATATATATATACAGAGTTTCCCCCAGATTTAAAAAGGGGCGGGGCGCTACCGTTCTGAAAAGGGCACTTTTTTGATTTTTAAGGGCACTTTTACAGGATTGAATCTTGAACTTAGCGGTTCAAAAAATCGTAGAAATACAGAAATTTCGTCAAAAAATCCAGAATAAAATAAAAAAAAGAGAAATTTTGTTAAAAGATTGCATAAAAATAGCCGATTTTGTTAAAAGATCGCAAAAAAAAACAGCAGGTTTTGTTGTAACATCACGAAAAAACGGCAAATTTTGCGACAAAATTTCGTGAAAAGATCGCGAAAAAAAAAAGCGGCAAATTTGTGACGGATTGAGAACAGAACATTGTGTGTGTGTGTGTGGGGGGGGGGGGGGGTCGCCCTGGGCGCGGAAATTTAGGAGGTGCCAAATTTATACTACAAACGTAATTTTTGAGCTGTCATAAGAAAAAGTTGGGAGAGGGTGGCATCAAATTCTAATTATGCTCCTGGTACAATTTTCTCTTTGCACGAAAATGATTGTGAATCAGGAAAATTCGCTTTTGGAGCAATAAAAACACAATTTTGAAACAGGAAAATTAGTTTATAGAACAGAAAATTTCACTTCTGGCATTAACTTTTTTTTTTTTTTTTTTTTTTTTTGTGCTACTTTAACAAAGTTGCATTTTTTGTGATCTTTTGACGAAATCGACAGTTTGTTGCAAATTTTTTGACAGAATTTTCCGTTTTATTGCGATTTTTGGACGAAATTTGCCGGGTTTTTTGCAAATCTTTTGACGAAATCTGTCATTTTATCACAAATTTTAACGAAAGTTGCTGTTTTTCAGGATCTTTTGGCAAAATGATCCGTTTTTCGCGAATCATTTGAAAAAAAATTCTATTTATCGCGATTTTTCAACGAAATTTGCCGTTTTTTTCACGATTTTTTGAGGAAATCTGCCGTTTTTTTCGAAATTTTGTGACGAAATTAGCCATTTTTTCACGAATCTTGCCAGAATTAGTTGTTATTTTGCGATTTTTTAACAAAATTTGCCGTTTTTTCGCAATTTGTTGAGGAAATTACGCATTCCGTGAGACGCGTAAGAGCTATTTTTTGCCTAATTTACGTGCTATAGCGCGTTCGCATCATCGCTGAAGGGCTGTGTTTTTTCAAATATGGGGCAAGAAGGGTACTATTTTTTAGAATGAGCGACCAGAAGGGCGCTAGTTTTTGGATGAGAGGCAAGAGTACGCGCTATTTTTTAAACTAAAGGGCAGGAGGGGCGGAGCGCCCCCCTGAAAACCTCTGGGGGAAAGTCTGATATATATATACATATACATTCATAGATATATATACATTAATATATATATATTATAATTCTCAAGATAATTATGACTTAGTGTATCAAGATAGTCAAATAATCTTATATTATGCTATTATTAGTCTTATATAACAATATATTTTACCCATTAGTAGACGATCTCCTAATGGAATAATCGTACCACCCGAGAGGGACATGGGTAGTGCATAATATGAATAAACAGTCACAGGGCTTTTCAACAATATATCACACGAAAGGTGTCGGCTAAATTTAGAAAAGCCAATGGACTAAGTGGGTATCCAACGATATATCACAAGAGAGATGTAGGCCAAATTTAGGAAATATTTTCCCTCCCAAAGTAGACTCTTCCTCTAACTGTGAATTTTTCATATATCATAAATAATATTTATCGGGGGGGGGGCTGTAAAAAAAATCCGATCTTAAATGATAAAACGCTACAGTTTAAAAAAAGATCGAAAATTGTCCACGGTAGGGAAATTGGAGGGGGTCAGGGGGAGGGAAGAAACGTTTATAATATGAAAGAGTGATCTGAGGGCTCTCTTATGATACGCCACATGGTCCAAAAAGTGTGGAATTTTTCCACCCTCACTTTAAACCCTCGGGAGTGGAAATTTATAAATATTGCTGAAACACTTATTTAATTAGTTTTTAATAATTTTATTTTCTGCCGTTTCATGCTATTATTAAAAAAGACTGCGGAGATGTGCCAAATGTCCTAAATTTTTCGACCCCCCCCCCTTTTAACCCTCTGAGGGGGATTTTGAAAATCGTTGGATTATGTGTTTAATAATATTTTTAGTAGATTTATTTTCTGGAATTTCACGCACCTACCTGAAATGTTCGCTGAGATATGGTAAGTTGTACCAAAATTTTCGACCCCGTCCCCCCGCTTGTCCCTATTAGGGGGGGGGGGGTAATTTTAAAAATTCCATCTTAGTGGACACGTACATCATAAGAAGTATTTTCTCTCTCATTTTCATGGTTCTACATTCAATATTTTGGGCCGAACGTTGATTATCAGTCAGTCAGGACAAACTATTTTATATATGTATAGATATCTCTACTAGCTGACCCGCCCTCCGTTGCCCAGCCATTAGATAAAATATATACTAGATATATTATATAAATATATTAAATGCATTATATAGATAAATAACAAATATTAAAGCAAAGTATGTGAGTTTTCAGGTGCGAATTCATTGTGTTTTCAAATTATACTCAAATTATTCTTAAAAATAAATAAATAAATAAATAAGGCAATTAAATAGAGCCAACAGTTTTGCTGTCTCCGTATGAAAACATGCACAAAAAAAAAAAAAAAAAAAAAAAAAAAAAAAAAAAAAGAAAAGAAAAGAAAAGAAATGCATAAGTCAAAAGTAAAATTCTTGTTTCTCTACAACCCCCCTTCCCCTACACACACACACACAGGCACACCAGGCTCAAAAAAAAAAAAAAAAAAAAAAAAAAAAATGTATCAGTAAAAAATTTCAAATTGCAAAAGAGGTTTAAAGATCGATTTAATCATCAATTAGCTTTAAACAATCAAAAGTTGCGCCATTTTATCTTCTTCCAAGGCCGAAATTATTTTCAAGTTTCAAATGATTAAATTTTGTTTCTTATCTATACACACACACAAAAAAAATCTATGTACAAAATAATAATCATATTATTGTTACGCAGTGAGACATAATTATTATATCTGGTACTATAACAAAGTTTTAAAAATATAGTATATTTTACATATATTGACATTTGAACTTCAAAAAATAAATTAACTTTCTTAGTATTAATGAAATAATATTGATAAAATATAAAAAGATCCATAGTACAGTTTTAACTTCATGCACAATGCTAAATACATTCAGGCACGTAGCCAGGGAGGGGGCTAAGGGGGCTGAAGCCCCTCCCGAAAGTTTGAAAAGACTTTACAAAATTATCTCTATAAAAATAAAATAAGTTTTGTTTGTTTTTATCTTCCATTAAATTAAAATCAATTGTATTTTTAGATGTAAAAACATCCATTTATTCAATTACTGTTGTAGTAATCTTTCATTATACCGAACATTTGGATATATTGTTTTTTTAATAGATATATAAAACAAAAAATATAAATTCTTTTTAAAACGCAATTTTAAATATCTTTATGCTCAGTAAAATTTGAAGTGTAATTCCGAATCATTAATTTGACTAACAAAAAATATTGTAATACACACATGACGCTATAACTTTAGGAGATAGATATAAAACATTTACTTGCATGTTATGATCTTCCTTAATTTTCTTTGTCTTCATGCGTATAAATGATATTTAGAGCGGTCAGTGTTAAAATATTTTGTGCAGAAAGGAGCTAAAATCTTTAACAGCCGCCTATAATGTAAAATCTTGTGAAAAAAATATAATTTTAAAGAAAGTACCTTTGATAGTGATGTTATAACTCTAAAAAGAAAAAAAGGAACTATTAGAATTTACAAACTATTAGTATTACTAATTTATTAAAAAGAAACTATTAGAATGTATTTCTGAAAAATAATAATGTAAAAAAAAAATGATATGGTACCGAAAAACCTTCAAAAAACGTCACGACGGCATTCTCCAATCTCTTCACTGAACAACTTTTCTGTGAATTGTTTGCATGTGAATCTTTAATAGTAAGAAAATGTGCGTAAAGTAGTTGCTTTGTCTAGTTAATTTTCTTTGTATTTGAACAGTCAACTAGAACTATCAACTTCAGGGATGGATACCTCTATGTAGGGATTTTTTAAAGTTTTTCATTATAAACCGGAAAGAAAGAACCGGAGAGAGTTTTATATCCCGTCAGCACACGTATTTGGATAAAATTTACTGCAATTACACTGTGAGGCCAATCTATAGATGTAAGCGGGTGTGCTTACAGGTTATTATACTATTTGTAAAGTCAGTATAAAAACATTTTGAGTTATGTCTAGGAACGAAGTAAAAATTTAAACAACAACACTGGCTCGATTTAAAGCCAGAAATTTAATTTAGTAATTGAAGTGAAGTGTATTCTGAGTGTTAAACGAATTTTATCAAATACAATTTCTGGATCTAAAGCAAACTTTTCGAGCCGCGAATTTAATGATAGAAAATACAGTATTTTGTCAAATGGCTAGATAAGATGGAAAGAAAAATGTTAATGATTGTTAATGGAATCTTTAAGTAACTAGAAAATATGATATGAAGTGGCAAAAATAGTTTTTCAGGCTTGTACTTTTCTTTTTTAATTACAAAATCACAAAACAGCACCATGGGTGCATTAAATCTTGAACTGACTTATGTAAAACCAATTCCAATAATATCATCTTTTTCTGGTAGCAAGTCTTGTTTAGAAATTAAAATTTAGAATTTTTTGGATGTTAGCGTTCGAAAATATTTGACTTTGGTAGGGATTCGCCAAGTTCTCGATATGAGCCTACAGTATGGCAAGGAACTCGATTCGATATTGTTATGTAACTAGAAATGACTTAGATGATGCCACGAAGCGAAACGTTTTTGGTTCCATTTTACTTTCCAAACAGCCATATAGTTTTCCAATAACCGTAGGAAAGAAAGAAGAATAAGAAAAATGGAAGAAAGATCCAGAAAAAGTATTTCCTTTTCTTGCATATTCCAAAACGCATTTATTATAAACCTTGTTTTTTGTTTTATCACGAAAACATACGTATAGAAAGAATTCAAAAAACCAAGAAAACTAAATTTTACATGTTTCAGACATTGGAAAAAGGCTAAATGTGTTTTCTTATGCAACTCTTATAACATATGCAATTAGATTATCACAAACCGTATATCATTTTAGCAAACAAAATTAAGATTTCTTTAGGAATACAGAAAATTAATATTTCATTGTTGAGAATTCGCAGAGTTTCAGGAAAAGAAGAAATAAGAGCAGCTCTTGGACCAATACTTGAAACAATCTTATTTTGTGCAGTCAAAAATACGCCACTTTGAGATTACCACGATGATGATCTTCTAACACTACACTAGAAATCGATATACCTAAGAAACTTTTAAATTTTGAGCAATGTCTTGAGAGAATGAATTAAAACGAGATATTATAAATAAATATCAGTTGAAATGCTACTTACTTTATCCAAGACATTTAGAATAAAATCATTCAAATATCCTCGGATACAGTTACCGAAGAATTAATTATCAAAATAAATAACGTGATCTATTTTGTTAGTACAAACAAAACGCGTAGCTTAATTGCTGATGGAACTCAAGTGCAGAACAGCTTGACCTTTGTGTTAGATATGTGAACTATTAAAAAATTCACAAAACCCGATAATTAAAAAAAATCTTATAAGTTTTATTCCAATAAATGTCTTCTCTGCCAAAAATTCACGAAAATTAATATTACAGCACTGTGATGAATTTTGCCTTCATATGTATAAATGCATAATAAGGGCGTATGATAAAGCAGCTAATAAGTCTGGTCATGTTAGCTAAAATTTTTCAGAGTATCCAAAAATTAGAGACATCCACTTTGAAACACTTCTGTAAAAATCTTGCCTTCTCCAGCCGCATGCAGATTCCCATAATTTGAAAATATCATAGCCTTGTTAAAGCAGTCACTAAAGTTTTTAAAAATCACCTAAAGGCAAATTTAGCGCTTCAAGAAGCAATTGCATAATATACCCCTTTAACAAAAGAAAATGACTTCTCCGAATTTCTGATGCGAAATTTATCAAGAGGCATGAAATCGTATTAACTTTTGCTGAGCTACATACATTTGCTTTAGCTCAGAAAATATTTTGAAAAACACACGGAAGATTTCTTTGGTAGCCGGAGCTTTTTTGGCAATCGGGAGAAGGTCTCATAACCCTGTTTGTTTGTGAGAAGGTTTTCTGCCTGACAAAATCATAGTGAATTCTTCAAAAAAAATTTTGCGACATGATATCGGCTGTAACTTGTGTTAAAAATGTCCTAATTGTTTTACATAAATATAGCAAAAAATGCAGTAGAAATCTTTTGTGAGATATTTCATTGTGCATCAAAACTTCGGGAAGACATCTTCCAAACTGAAATAAAGATCCCAAGACTAACATTTAAACAGACAATACATACAAACCCTCAAAATATATCCGCTGAAAAGTATCACGGTCTTCATTCCCCGTGTAGAAAGTCTTATTGAAAATTTTCATGATAAAGTGCCAATGTAGCAAACGAAAGCTGAATATGAATTAGGGAGCAAACAAATTGTTGACACCAACACAAAGGTCCTAAAAGTTTTGGCACTGTAATGTGACGTATCACAATAATATCAAACACTTGTTCGCAGTCTTGGTTGAAAACCCAGTAACAACTGTCAGTGCTGAAAGATCTTTTTCGACTGTGAAAATAATTAAATCTTTGCCTCGAATTATTATGGCCGATGAGAGACTGAGTCGCTTTGCAATGATTTCCATTCATTTTCCATTCATTGAGACATTTCAATAGATCTTGATAAGTTACTCAGCATCATGGCTAAGAAGAAATTACGATAATTGCTTCCGTTACATTAGTAAATTTATTGTACAAAGAGTACTGCAATTGTAACTATTATAATCAGAGCTAATATAAAATACAAAGATAATTTTTATGATTAAATATGACTGTAGCAATTCTTTTTTTTTTTTTTTTTTTTTTTTTGGAAGAAAAAATAATGCAAAAGAAATTAATTTCACTTATGGATCAGTAGTTTCAAGACCTCGCACTCGTAATGGCAGACTGTTCCACACTAGTATTAATCCTGTGTTTTAAACTAATTCATGTTACTTGTTTGCATTTCAATAATTTTTAACTTTTTTTTTCATAGGATACTCGAGGCTTATCTCAAAAGTTGTTATTTTGTGTTTTTAGGTTTCGTGAAATTTTTTTCCTAAAAACTATCCGGTTTCCGAACCGGTTTGGAAACTGTAAATGCTTTTGAATGTCAAAAATTGCAACAGAAATTAATAATAAATAAATAAATAAGTAAAATAAAATAAAATAAAATAAAATAAAATAAAATAAAATAAAATAAAATAAAAACGAAATAACATGACATGATTTTTGACATGATTATCTGACATGATTATGAAATAGCATATGCAGAAACACATTTTAGGTTTGTTTAATTTTTTTTCTATAAATTATACAAATTACTTTTCTAAGTTCGGAAAAAATTTCAAGATTCAGCCCCTCCCGAAAAGAAATTCTGGCTACGGGCCTGAATACATTGACTTGCGAAATGTAAAATGGTTGGCAAAAAAGAAAAACTATATATAGAAAGAAAAAATTTAGTTAAAAATAATAACTTCATGAAATTTAAATAATATTTAGCTTGTCATATCCAGTTTGAAACTAAACTTGCAAATAGTTCGGGAATTGCGATACTAACTGTTAAAAAAAAAGTTAATATATATCGAATAACAGTACATTTTTACAAGTTATTAAATAATTTATTTGTCCCCTCAATAAATAAATAAATAAATAAATCTATTATTAAATATGAAAACAATAGTTATTTACACATTTTATATATCTAAAATATTCTGTAATAAAGTAGCTTACTTACTTCAAAAGGTTTTTTTGGAACTCCAGCAACGCAAAACGGTATATGTATATGGGCTGAAATTTTATCAGCATGTTTTTGTTTATTATGTGTATTCCTGTAATCATTATCGAAAATGGAATTAAGTAACGCAGATTTGCACTTTTTGTCTCTTACATTTAGGTGAGAACATAACTGATGCAAAAATATTGAATTATTAACCAAATACCAAAATATTCTCGCATCAACATTTTGTAATTGGATGATTTCGTATTATGAGCTTGAATACTAACGGTTTAAACAAAGAGTTAATGCAGGTGCTGCTTGTTTTGTAATTGACACATAGGACAGGAAGTTCAGCGCCCAGTTGTCTAGGTGCCCAAGCCTTACTTTGAAGAGAAAAAAAATTTTCTATCTTTCTATTTTTCAGAAGTCAGTTAAAATCTCTAGCTGTTTTTTTTTTTTGTTGTTTGTTTGTTTTAATTTGTTTGTTTAAGTAATATTTTAGAGACAAAAATTTGTCAAAAATACGGGATTTCTTAATATAAGTTTTAATTCTTTCTAACTACAAACTTTAAAACAGCGTAACAACTTGATGTTACCCCTTATTTTTCGGACTAAACAAAATGCAATAGTATTAATAAAAATATTTTTAAAAAATTGAATACAATTAATTCAGGAAGAAAAAAATAATTGTAATTTAAGAAATTACCCCAACCATTTGAAAAATGTTTCACTCGATACATTCATCTATCATTTTAAGCTAAATACCAGTTGTTTTATTGTGTATTATCCGTGCCACTGCTATAAATGACTTTATACATGCTGCAATTTGAAGGTACGGTTCGTTTAAGTTATATCACTCTATTGTCGCCAAGCATAAAAGTTGGCGACGAAAGAAACATTTCAAACTATTTAACATTGTTGGTGCAAAAGTAATCATTATTAAAATACAGCTTTGGCATATACTGTTATACTTGTAAGACTTTGGCATATATTGTTTGATTTTACAGAGCAGAATTTTGGTGATGGAGGTTTTAAACCAAAATCGATCGCAGCACATGCATCTGTGAATGGGTCCATCAGACATCGAATCAAAAAAGTTTTTTCCCAGTTTTTCCCAAGCCGATTGCTTTTTAGTTTTCTTTTTAGGTGGTGGAAAATCAAGAGTAATAGCTATAACATTTTCCGGCTTGTTAGAATCACTATTGGCACTCAAATTTTCCTGGTTAGAACCGACCGATAGTAAAACGCCATGGCTAGTGGATTGGTCGCCCTGGCGACATGATGTTTTACAATTAATCGGTTCGGCATTAAATTGCTTCCTTTTTCGTGATCGCCTTTCAACACGTAATTGGTTTTCAGCGGCTCAATAATCTTTTGATTTTATCATTTTCTGCATTGAAAGACGTTTTTGCGCCAAACCAAATACAGTATTACTCAGTTATCCCGTCGACCAATTTCGCCAAATGATACGAATCGCCAAACTAATAAGCAACTTATACATGTTGACTGTGTTTAATATCATTGAATGCGATATTCACGTTCATTCATTTCTTTGGCTTCGGCTTTTTCCGTATCTGTTAATTTCCGTCTACCCATTTTTAAATTTGTTAGTTTTCTCCTTTATTACAATGATTTTAACCATTTTAATTTACTATTCAAATAAAAATTCTTCTAAAAGTAAAGAATTTAATTTAAATTCAAATAAAAACTCTTCTAAAAGTAAAGAAATTAATTTAAATTCAAAAGTGACCACATCATCTAAACATGGTAACATCATCTAAAAGTGGTAACATCATCGGGTCCATTCTCCCGAAAACAACAACCATTTTTCAAATGGTTAAAAAACGAACGTATTATTTCTGAGAGAAATATATTCGTATACTGTAAAATATTCGCATTATTTCGAGATAAAAATTCAAAGCATTTGAGTATTTTCAATTTTCATCCTATATCATATATATTTCTTAAGCACTTTTTTAAATCAATCCAAAATTACGTAAAAAGGTAAATAAAAACAGTTTCACAATTTTAATTATATATTTTTTAATAAAATAAAAAGAAAACACAATATTAGTTAGTAGGAAAAAATAAAACCATAATTATTTTCAACAATTAAAGGTAAAATTTGTATAGAGTGGAAAACATCCAGATTTCGATATGGAAAAGTATTAAATATTTGTATTTCAATTTTGAATTTTCATCGGATACCATTTAAATTCCGTGATACATATTTCTAACTAAATTTAAAATTTAGATTTAAAAAAAAAAAAAAAAAAAAAAAAAGGAGTTTCTTTACTTCAATCAGTATAGCTTAAAATTTCGAGACTAAACTAAAAACTTTCTGTAGTAAATAAATACAGGTAGATTTCGATATTTCGAAGTCAAAAGGCACAGAAAAAAAAAATCGGAATATTAAGGTTTTACTCAAAATAACACAGTTACAAATAACATTACCATTGCTACAATATGTACATAAATATTTTTTTTCGTCATATCGAGGTTTCCGAGTGCACAATATTTGACAAATCAAAATTTTTCTGAATAGTTTTATCAAAAAAAAAAAAAAAAAAAATTAAATAAATAAAATAAAATAAAATCCTATATATTGATAAGTTATATCAATTAGTAAATTAATCTAATTAATAAATTACCAATTAGTTAAATTAATTAGTTCCGGTAAGAATAAATTTGTTTTCTTCGTTATAAATTGTTTTTTCTTATTAGAAACTTCAAGGGGACATAAATCCGACTAAGCATAAAATTTTATAGGTTTTCTTCGATCTAACTTGTTTTTCTTATTTAATTAAAAACTACAAAAATATTTCTCCAATTCATATATATTTATAGATTAATATCTTTTTTTTTTCGGCTAAACATCCTTTTTTTCCGATCGAACAAGAATTTTTCCGACTGACTTTTCCGTTTTTTCCAATTTATACATTTTTATGGGTTAATACGTAATATTATTTTTTCCGACTAAACATGCCTTTTGTGATGGAACGGAAAAATTTCCGAATGATATTTTTGTTTTTCAATTTATAAGTTTTTATAGGTTAATACCATTTTTTTCGATCGGACAAGAAATTTTCCGACTGATTTTTCAGTTTTTCCAATTTATAAGCTTTTAGAGGTTAATACGTAATACTGTTTTTTCTGACTAAACATGCCTTTTCCGATGGAACGGGAAATTTTCCGAATGATATTTTCGTTTTTCCAATTTAGAAGTTTTTATAGGTTAACACCATTTTTTCCGACTGACTTTTCCGTTTTTCCAATTTATAAATTTTTATAGGTTAATATGTAATACTGTTTTTTTTTTTTTTTTTTTTTTTTTTTTTTTTTGACTAAACATGCTTTTTTCCGATGGAAACGAAAAAATTTCCGAATGATACTTTAGTTTTTCCAATTTATAAGTTTTTATAAGTTAATGCCATTTTTTCCAATCGGACAAGAGTTTTTCCGACTGATTTTTCCATTTTTCTAATTTATAAGTTTTTATAGGGTAATACATAATACTATTTTTTCCGACTTTCCGATTAAACGGTATGCCTTTTCCGATTAAACGGTAAATTTTCCAAATATTTCCGTTTTTCCAGTTTATAAGTTTTTATAGGTTAATACTATTTTTTTCCGACTAAAGATACTTTTTCCGAGCGATCTGGTAATTTTCCGACTGATTTCTTCTGGGGGGGGGCTGCACCCCCCCAAACCCCCCCGGGATTTACGCCCCTGATTTGCGTCAGCCTCTATTATAAGAGGCCCCCAATCCGTGACAAAAACCTTAACTGCACCTTTAAATGGAAATCTATACAGAGGAACCTAGATCTGCGGAGTAGGGGTGTATGGTAGGAATTGAATTTATTTTACTAATATAAAAAAAAAAAAAAGGAACACGAAGAAGGAATAAAATCGAGAAGAACAGAAATATATTTTATCAGGCAAAAACATTGTAGCTCAATTCTTTCAAGAATGTCAAAATATCCCAGTGGAACATGAAAAACTGCTATGACGCGGATTAAATATCATCATGAATTCAAGAATTGTGGAGTACAAAATTCGCGATAAGTGGCTAGCTAAAAGTTTTAAAAGTTTTTTTTTATTAACCTGTATTTCCAGAAAAGTATGACGACGTATGCCTGAAAAGTTATTTTTAAACAAACCCGTAATTTGAATCAGTTCAAGAAATTAGTTTATTCTTTGTGAAAGTGATAAAAATCGTATCTATAAATTTGCTCAAAAGTGAATTTATTTAAACTTAAATAGGGGGGAAATTTATGTTTCAAAATATCTTAATCGAAGAAGAAATGCTGGCAGTACAGTATTGAACATTTGAAATGTAGATCTCCTACTCACTCCTACTCAGGAGGCACTCTCCTACAAACCAATCGCTACCTATGGGCTTGATTTGCCAAAAAGTTTTTTCAAATGAAACCATGAAGCCTTCTAGGCTACAAGAGCATTTGAATGAATGCGTGCTGATACTAGAAAAAACAAAGATATGTGATATTTTTACTTTCTTCTATCTTTACAAAAGAAAGTATTGATAAGTGAAATTTTTCAAGTTCTGGTCTTTGACGGAATTACACGTTTTAGGAGTCAGAGATTTTAAAAATCATGCTTTTGCAAAATGTCTGTTTGT
Source organism: Maratus speculifer (assembly GCA_964019185.1). Classification (NCBI taxonomy): domain Eukaryota; kingdom Metazoa; phylum Arthropoda; class Arachnida; order Araneae; family Salticidae; genus Maratus; species Maratus speculifer. The sequence continues at coordinate 220,256,160 of OZ025297.1, read as the reverse complement.
GATTCTGTGTGTCTACGACTCTGTTTGCATGTGACATAAATTTTGCCCTCTATCACAACAACTAACGCACGGAATTTGGCAACATTTTATATTCAGGTAGTCCCTGATATAAATTGATACTGATTTGTTTTTCGTGCAAATCACCCAACAAGTGGCGCAGCTATGCTAAGCTATGATATTTTTTCCCGATTTCCGTGACAGCTTTATCTTAAAAATTGCGACACAAACTTTCATCAAACTTCAGATTCTGTTAGTCCTCGAGAAGAATGTATACTGTTTGCATTTTGTTGAAAATTGCAGAAAAGGCGGCATTGCTAGGCTGCTTTTTTCACGATTTCTGAAAAAGCTCTATCTCAAGAGCACGGATTTTCACCAAACTTCAGATTTGGTTATTCCTTGACAATAATAGATGCTGTTTACATTGTGTTAAAAATCTCTCAAAGGATGCCGCGGCTATGCTGTCTTTTTCACGATTTCTGCAACAGCTCTATCTCAAGAAATAGTTATCTCTGCTATGCTGAAAATTTCCCGTTTTTCGTAAAAGCTGTATCTCAAGATCTAATTCGCGAATGTTATCAAACTTCAAATTCATTTTTATCTTGATAAATATTATTGCTGATTATGTTCTGGCGTAAATCGCACAACCGGTGGTGCATTTATTCTACATTTTTCTCGATACTCACAATGGTTCTATTTCTAGAACTAATGCACGGAATTTTATACCATTAGAATTCTCACGATGAGCATACATTGTTATTTAATTTTGATACTGTGATAGCGGATTTTGAAGTATTAACATGTATGAAATGAAAGCTTTGATTTTGACACATCTGACTTATTCAGACCCTTTTTAGATAATTTCGCAAATACAGATACAGCAGTATCATCATACTTGGAAGAGGAACTCACAGCAAACGAGAACTAAAAAATAAATTCGGAAACGGATACCAAGAGTTACAACCTCAAAAACCAATACAGCTCTCTAACCTTGGACTGGGAATGAGAGTACATAAAATTTTATTTCTTTTTCTTTCATTAGGTTTAGCTCAGAATGGGTTCCGTGCACTAGCTAATCTACTGTCTAAAAAAAAGCACATACATCTTTGAATCAAACAATTTGTGGCAGATATTAAAGAAATTGGAATCCGAAATGAGCAAATTAATAAAACTTCATCAGACTCAACCATTTCGTTGTTTTTTTTTTTTTTTTTTAATGTGGTTTTTGTTTATTTTTCAATTTTTAATAAACAGTTTTTTACTACATTTGATGGTTGTTTCAATTAGCATTAACTTTGTGATTCTTAATAGATAGCTAGACAGATAAAATATAGATAATATGCTACAATATTTTAATATTTTTCGTAATTAATTATTATGGAAGAGGGGGCGTTGAAATTTTTTTCTCTTGTAAAGGGGGCGGTGGTTCAAAAAAGGTTGGGAACCTATGTTTTAAACTGAAATTTTGTTGAAAAGAGTGCGTTCGTGAAACATATTGAAAGTAATCCATCTGCTTTTAAAAACGACGATTGGATGCCTTTGCATACAACCCGAAATCGTTCAAGTTAGAATAAAGGATGTCCAGAATAGTTAAATCAATTAAAAAATATGCAGGGGCATTTCTATAAATATTCATGATATAACCTTTACATTTCAATAATCGCATGAAATCTTATAATTTGAAAATGTTTTGCTAAAACAGAAAATGTTCATTATACCAACAAATTTTCATTAGTAGACAGTAGACATCAGTAGCCACCGACAAATATTTTTTAATGGCCAATTTTTCTCATTTATTGGCCCGTGGCCGATGGCTAGTGTTAATTTGGCCCTTTAGCTTTATAATTCTTGAAAATATAGGTGCAAGAAATTTAACTCTGCGAGCAGTTTTTCTTCGCAGGCACGATATGTATTTAAAAATAAATGAGGAGAATCAGGAATTTACTCCTATGCCGGATGAATAACTATAGTTATTATATTTTAATCAATTATGATTTTTTTTTATTTCATAATATTATATTGTAATACAGTCAAACCCCGTTAATACGCGCCCTGCTTAATACGCGAAACCGCTTAATACCCGAATTTTCTTTGGTCCCTTGAAATACTCATATCTTACACATATAAAAAACCATCTTTAATACGCGAATGGTTAATACGCGAACCCGTTTAATACGCGAAATTTTATCAGTCCCTAGAAAGAAAAACCTACGTTTAATACGCGAATGAACTTAGTTCTAAACATACGAGTTTTTAGATGAAGTATTTTCCCAAGCATTTTATGCAGCAATTATTTAACTTATTTTTTATACAACAATTATTTAAACCCAATTAAATTCAGAATTTTTTACTTCAAGACCACACGCCGACTAGATTTGGACCCCGATCAGAGTCTAGCACAAGACTGTCCAATCAAAATTCTCCCAATGAAATCTCATAACCGAGATGAGGCTAACGTTGTGCAAAAGTTAAAAACGTTATGTCTGCTTTGAAAAACACCTGTTTTCATTTGGATAGGATATAAAACCACTTTGTAAAATTTTAATAGAAATTCTATTGTTAAAAAATACAGCATTTAGAGATTTTTAACTTATTATTTGGCCTATCATGAGACACTAATAAAGAATATGTAAATTAAAAAATAATTGTTACAAAACTTTTTGAAATCAGTAAAAACCTAAGTGTTTTGTCGTGTTTTCGCTCGCTTTCTGTACGAATTGGTTCAAAAAATCAAATTACGCAAAGCAGAATGTACCTTTAATTGAATACTTTTCTTGCATTTTTTGTCATTTAAAAACATAAATGGTGACAAAAGTGAATTAAATTTATAAAATCATACAAATTTGAAATTCTTGTAAGGCTCATTTCATCGCGGGCGCGGGCTGCGCGAGTCAGATAAGTTTTATAAAAAGCAAAAATGAAAACTTTTCCCCATAGTTAAGAAATGATGTGACCAGCGCCAAAATAAATTACAAGATTCGCGTCGTCAGCGGTACCTTCATCAAATGGAACACGATAACAATCCTTCTTGCTACGAGTGTCGTCCAATTACAGCCCTCGACGCTATGTATATGCTTACTGCAGAATGGGAGAGTGTCACACCAATAACAATTACAAATTGCTTTCACAAAGCGGGTTTCAGAAGTAGCGAGGACATCATTTACACAGATCCAACCTCGCACTCTAATATTGAAAAAGATTGGCTGGCCGCACAAGAAACTATAGGGAAAAATTTTGTCGATTTAGACACGTTCATTAATATCCACAAAGATTTAGTTATCTCCGAACACAGAAGTCTTGACGATATCATCGCCGAGATAACTACGACTGACAAACTATGACTGATGAAGAGGAAAAAAATAATGAACTTGCACTTCCGGCCCCATCTCCATTTCCAAAGTTACAGAGGCATTCAATTTCCTAAGACAATATGCGTCGTCACTGGACGAAGGACCCTCAACAAGTGAAATTTACCACTACCAAAATAAAGTGGAAAACATCATGGTGATGTCGCCACAGCATCAAACGGGCCAAAATTGAGAGCTACTTTTTCAAAAAGTAATTTTTATGACATTACTGACTTCCGTAAGTTTTTTAAATTGACTTTTTATTATTATCAACACTATTTATTATCGCATCTATCTGTTCTGTATAGCTAACAAAGATTTCAATTTTGTTAGTTTTAGTTATCATTATTTTGTTAGTTTTAGTCATTAGTTTTAGTTAATATGGTTGGCAGAAATTTTTGTGCTCGTCTTATTCAATTTTATGTGTTATACATGATAAATCTAAATTTCAAAAGACATAAGATTTTTACCTGAGAAAAAAAAAAAAAAAAAAAAAAAAACGAGTATTTAAATTTTCAGCTTTTAAATGTTCCCGCTTAATAAGCACGTAATGATTAAAATAAATAAAATGTCATTTTATGTTTAAAAATTGATAAAATTTTTTTTTTCCGCATAAACTATTATTAGATAGACCACTCGGCAAAAATTCGCGACCTTCGGCTAATACGCGAACCCGTTTAATACGCGAATTTTGATCGGACCCCTGATTCGCGTATTAACGAGGTTCGACTGTAATTGTGTTCACCCAATGACTGGTTTTATAAAAAATAGCAATTACAACATAAAAGAAAATGCAAATGTAGGATTACAAATTTAATAACATATTTTTGTATAATTTTGATTGCGATTTAAATTTTTAAAAGTTCAATGTGTGTTTAACCCTTTGCGGCGCGCTGGTTTCATAGATATACCACTTAAATTTAATTCCGAAAAGCCACATTGGCACCAGAGTTTTGTTAAAAAAATTACGGCTCATTGAATGCGTGAAATATAGCGTTTTCTTATTTACAAAAAAAGTTGTTTTCAAATTCCGGTGTCAGTCATTAATTTCAATACTTAAACAATGAATTTGCCCTGCGCCGCAAAGTGTTAAGCATGTTTGAATTTTTATTTTAACTTGTTCTTCATTTACATTTGACATTACCCTCTCGTAAGATACTTTTGCTACAAAATTGTTTGTACTTAATAAATATTTTTAAACATTTTCTGGTGCGTGTTTCCAATTTTTTCAATAAATAGTTTTAAAATTTTTGTATGAATTTTTGTTTGCTTCTTTGTTTTCTAAAACAATGCTGTATTTTTAATGTACAGTTTTCGTTTTGTGCAACAGTCATCAAATGAATCTGCTTCTTTATTTTCGATATTGTGGCCCGCGGCTTTCTGTACAATGCAAAATCTGGCCTATGGTGGTAGACGAGCTTGACATGCCTGTTCTAAAGGAGCCTAACCCGTATTTACGTAAAGTTATCAAAGGTTCAAAGAAAATCATAATAATAAGTGAGTAAAAATACTTAAACAGCAAGAGAAAATAAAACAATGAAATTTTTGTTTGTCTTTTAAAGCAAAAATTAGCATGAAACCCATTGTGGAATCCATATATTGTTTTCCAGAAGGTATTTTAAAAGCTCGTGGAGGGGGAGAGAGGTTGACTATTGGCAGGCTAAAACCTCAAAACTTCAGGCAGAAACAATTGGATGCTCCCAGGAAATGTCGCCCCACCAGTGGCTGAGCAGTTCTGGTTTCGAAACTGGTAGACGGGAGATGCTGGGTTCGAACCCAATGGCGCCCGCCGTCATAACCGTGTGGAGTTTTCCATGGTTTTCTTCGAACCTTAGGTTGGGAAACCTTGAATAAATACGGGTTAGATTCCCTTAAAAAGATTTCCCACCGAGGGCACTCTTCCTTTGGCCTATATCCCTTATCAGATGATCGGCCGTCACAAATAACACACCCAGCAAATGTCCCCTTGGGAATTCTAGTTCTTGAATTCATCATTGAAAGAATGAAAGACGGTTTCTTATTTTACGAGAAACACGGTATTGCCTGCAACATTACGTAACATGGAAGTATACATGGAGATTTCCAAAATTTTTAAGGACAGTGTTGAATCCAGGGGGTGGCCCGGGGGGGGGGGGGCATCCCCCGGAGCGATAAAATTTCCCCCTACATCGGAAAATTTAAAATTTTGGGTTTTTAATGGTCAAAAAGGGCAATGTAACCCCCCCCCCCCACCACGGAGCCTCAGAAGTCCCAACCGGAGAAAAGTGTCTGAATTCAATAATGTTTAAGGAGCCAGTGACAAAAAGAAATTGTAAATATGAAATTCAAAATACAACTTAACACATTTGATTTTAAAGAACACAAAAGAAAAATTGTCTTTAAAAAGAGAAAAACATATCACAGACTATTGCAGGGGCAATTCTCTTCCGACTTATGAAAATTTAAAGCATCCGGTTTTGAAATTTGGACACACACACACACACACCAAAAAAAAAAAGATAAATAAATAAATACAGAAAATTATTAAGGACAAATAGTCGTCATAAAAATGAATTTTGACAATCGTCAGTAGAAAAAGCACTAATTTCGTCAAAGACTTGAGGAAAAAAATACAAATTTAGTCAAAGGATTGAAAAACTAAGACAAATTTTGTTAAAAGGTTTGCAAATAAACCCGTAAATTCTATCAATGGATGGAAATCGCTAATTTTATCAAAGGCCGTAGAAAAAGTGCTAATTTTGTCAAAGGGTCGCGGAATAAACGCGAATTTCGTCAAAAGAATGTAGAAAAAACGCAAATTTTGTCAACAGATTGCAGAAAAAACGTGAATTTTATCGAACGATCATAAAAAATGGCAAATTTCGCCGAAGAATCGCAAAAACCACTAACTCCATAAAAAAAATCGCGAAAAGAACCCCCCCCCCCAAAAAAAAAAAAAAAAAAAAAAAAAAAAAAAAAAACCACGGTTTTCATTAGAAGATTGCGGGAAAAACACTAATTCCGTCCAAAGATGGTTACTCAGATACCGAAAATCTGTCACCAAAGCAAAAACTTTTGTCGCCACGTGGAGACTGGCGATCATGAATCTGTACATGAGCAAGTTCGATTTTAATATATTCTTCATTTAATGAGTTTTAATTTAATTAGAGCTAATTATTTCGTTCATCCAGATGATGAGATTAATGTGACATATTTAGTTTCTGCTATCCAAGTCATGTAACCTAGCTAAGGAGAAGGATGGCTTTCTTTCAAGGAAAATCTTAATTGGATAGAATGTCATTTCGAGATGTTTATCTGGTACCGATCGACATTTCGCGTCAGATTAATGAAAAAGAAAAACGAAAAACTCGAAAAAAAAAAAAAAAAAGAAAAGAAATATATATATATATACAGATACTTGCTGAAAAGTCGTGTCTGGCTATGCGGTTATCTGTCTATGTCCTTAAAAAACATTGATGATATTTACTGCCGGAGGCGCCAGTGTTTCGTACCTAAATAACCGCGGTGGTAAAAATAAAAATTTAAAATAAACACGATTTATTCCTTTGAGATATACCTTATCTTAACGAGGTAGATACAATCAGAAATGTAAAAAAAAAAAAAAAAAAAGAAAAAAAAAGAAAAAGAAAAAAAAAAAAAAAATCCCAAATTAGTATCATCTGAGACCTGTTGACACGACACTTAGCAGTTTATCTCGTGACAGAAAGCATCCGACTGTTGGGTGATCAGATGATTAGATGAACTAACTGATGTTGATAAAGGTCGTTAGAGGGTATCCTGAAGTATTTTTTTCCTTTTTTTTATTTATTTTAATTCTGTCAAATCTTAAAAAATGAATATTTTCTTAATTACCTTTGATAATTTCTTAAGGTGATTTTCAAATTTCTTGCTCAACAATGCGAATCTTTGTGACACATTTTCTGGGCTCATATTTAAACGTAAAGACATAAAAACTGGCACACCTGACAACAAAGAGATTTCGAATCGAAATTAATTTTCCATCTTTGATAAATATATTACTGATCGAGCTATGATCGACAAACCCGTCGCCCCCCTTCTCTCTCTACCTAGTTTTTCGCCTTTCATCGAGAAATTAGGTTCAAAACGCCATCTTCGACTGTATTTTCTCAAAAATATTTTGTTTCCCAGAAAGTTGAAAAATATTTCGATTATATAATCACTGAATAACAACACCAGCCCATTTCATGGATTTCCGAACAAACATGAATTATAATTTGTGCCATAAAGTTACCCCTTTAGATTTGAAAACAGTCTTAAAGATTTACTTTTATGAAGAGCAAGGTACGATTAATATTTTTGTTTTCATTACTGCTAGCTTAATTTTCGTCCGATTTAAATGCGGTTTACTTCAAAATGTTCATAATTATTTTTTAAAAATATTTTTGAAAGGTTGGTTGTTTGAAGGTGCAATGTGCTTACACACTTACACTTAAGAAGAATTAGTTACCGTACCGATTTTCCAAAATCGTCAAAGACAAGAATTCATGCAATGGTCCGGGGTGAAGAATCCCACGAACAAGCGTCGTCGAAATATCCCGCTCGGACAGTTTTGGAATTTCTGCTTTTTGAAAATCGTTGGAAAGCACTACACCTACCATATTTAAATTAATGAACTTTTTCTCACCTTTATACCAAAGATATTCACCTGAAAATTTTTATATACATAATATAAATAATTCCTAATAAAATAACGTCGATTTTATACATAAAAAAAACATTCATTAATTAAAAAAACCTACAATAAAAATCACTTTTAAAATAACAAAAAAAAATGCAATTTTGCTAAGAAAAATTTAAAATAATAAAATAAATAAAAATGTTGTAAGTATGTTTGCAGTAAAAGTTCACTTCGAATTGATCAAAGATATATGTAAAATATTCAGGCAAAACAAACAATGATATGTAGTATTTTCTATAAAAAGAAACATCAAAGTTTTTTTTTTTGTTTTGTTTTGTTTTAATTTAACAACATTTTGAAAAAAAAAATCAGTTTAAAGTTTATGTAATATTCATGTACGATTAAAGCAAGCTGAACTTAAAAAAAAAATGTAACTGATCGTGGTCGTAGAAACAACAATAATAAATAATTGGAAAAGGGAAAAATTTACGATTCAAAATATTAAAAAAAAAAGAACGAAAAAACATGCATACAACATAGATTATGACACTTTTTAACACATTCCCAATACTATAACAAAACTTCACAATTTACTAAGATGAAAGAAGATATCTGAATGAACAAACCGGAAAACGCATAATCAAAGTATTTGGAAAGCAAATTTCTGCTGTTGCCGTGAATAATCAAAAAAATATACAATTTTTTTTTTTTTTTTTTTTTTTTGGTGCAGCTCTGTATATGATCTATGGATATGCATATATAAAGCATGCTACTATAAGTTACTTCAATTAAATGCACAGCATACTTGAAACTTTCTATTCAGGAATTTCTGTCCATGTTGTGAAATCTTGTGCAGTCATGTATATGATCCATTTAATTCATAAACACCAAGTAATATTTAAAGGTGTTCTTAAATCAAAAGGGACAAGTTTGTGACATAAAATTTAACTATTTTTGTTCAGAAATATTGGATCCTCTCTGCTATAAATTTTAATTCCCTCATGCTGAATTCTCATTCTACTCTTACCAATTTTTACAACACATAAATATTAATTAAAAAAAAAGACGTGTGGCACTCGGGGACTGCCGCGGTAAAGCTATTGCATAGCATTTTTTATCAACTTATGCAATCATAATTATTTATTTATTTTTTAATTATGCAGTTTTTTTTTTTTTTTTTTTTTTTTTTTTGTCTTTGATATTAATTCAAGTTATACTTTTTGAGCGTGATGACCGATAACAAAACATTTTTTTTTCTTTTATTGAATAAATGAGAAATTAATATCGTTTAAAATATTTTTATTATCTTACAATACATGTAGGTTAATCGGGAATTTTTATCATTGAAACTATACGTTTATGGTAGCTGAAATAAAAAACATAACTTTGAGACTTGATATTCTCAAAATATCTGAAAAATACCTCTTTAATGTCTGCCGAAGTCTACCGAAGGATACCGTGCCGAAGTCTGCCAAACTGAAGCGACGTTAGCCGGAGTGTTAGGTTTTTTTCTCGTTACAGAATATCTAGATTCTTTCGCCGTGCTCAAAGCCCGCGATAAAAGCTATGCAATAATTAATAAATTACCAAACAAAATTTGGCCGCACTGCGAAAATTAGATCGCGAGTTATAAGCATTATAAATTTTCCGATCCTCACCGTGGGGTTCTCCTGTCACCAAAAATAACATTGTCTCATAATAAATTACCAAACAAAATTTGGCTGCGCTACAAAAAATTGATAGCGAGTTATAAGCATTTTAAATTTTTCGACCCACACCATGGGGGATCTCCTCTCACTAAAATTAACATTGTCTCATTATAAATTACCAAATAAAATTTGGCCGCGCTACGAAAATTAGATCGCGAGTTATAAGCATTTTAAATTTTTCGACCTTCACCGTGGGGGGGGGGGGGTCTCCTGTCACCAAAAGTAACACTGTCTCATAATAAATTACCAAACAAAATATGGCCGCACTACGAAAATTAGACCGCGAGTTATAAGCATTTTAAAATTTTCAACCCTCACCATGGGAGATCTCCTGTCACCAAAAATTAACACTGTCTCATAATAAATTACCAAACAAAATTTGGCCGCGATACGAAAATTAGATCGCGAGTTATAAGTATTTTAAATTTTTCGACCCTCACAGTGGCGGGTCTCCTGTCACCAAAATTTAACACTGTTTCATAATAAATCATTAAACAAAATTTGGCAACGCTGCGAAAATTTATCGCGAGCTATAAGCATTTTAAATTTTTCGACCCTCACCATGGGGGGTGTCCTGTCACCAAAAGTAACACTCTCTCATAGTAAATTACCAAACAAAATTTGGCCGCGCTACGAAAATTGATAGCGAGTTATAAGCATTTTAAATTTTTCGACCCTCACCGTGGGGGGGGGGGGGGTCTCCTGTCACCAAAAGTAACACTGTCTCATAATAAATTACCAAACAAAATTTGGCCGCGCTACGAAAATTAGATCGCGAGTTATAAGCATTTTAAATTTTTCGACCCTCACCGTATGGGGTCTCCTGCCACCAAAAGTAACACTGTCTCATAATAAATTACCAAATAAAATTTGGCCGCACTACGAAAATTAGACCGCGAGTTATAAGCATTTTAAAATTTTCAACCCTCACCATGGGGGGTCTCCTGTCACCGAAAATTAACACTCTCTCATAAAAAATTACCAAACAAAATTTGGCCGCGATACGAAAATTAGATAGCGAGTTATAAGTATTTTAAATTTTTCGACCCTCACAGTGGCGGGTCTCCTGTCACCAAAATTTAACACTGTTTCATAATAAATCATTAAACAAAATTTGGCAACGCTGCGAAAATTTATCGCGAGCTATAAGCATTTTAAATTTTTCGACCCTCACCATGGGGGGTGTCCTGTCACCAAAAGTAACACTCTCTCATAGTAAATTACCAAACAAAATTTGGCCGCGCTACGAAAATTGATAGCGAGTTATAAGCATTTTAAATTTTTCGACCCTCACCGTGGGGGGGGTCTCCTGTCACCAAAAGTAACACTGTCTCATAATAAATTACCAAACAAAATTTGGCCGCGCTACGAAAATTAGATCGCGAGTTATAAGCATTTTAAATTTTTCGACCCTCACCGTATGGGGTCTCCTGCCACCAAAAGTAACACTGTCTCATAATAAATTACCAAACAAAATTTGGCCGCACTACGAAAATAAGATCGCGATTTATAAGCATTTTAAATTTTTCAACCCTCAACATGGGAGATCTCCTGTCACCAAAAATTAACACTGTCTCATAATAAATTACCAAACAAAATTTGGTCGCGCTACAAAAATTGATCGCGAGTTATAAACATTTTAAATTTTTCGACCCTCACCATGGGTTGTCTCCTGTCACCAAAAATTAACACTCTCTCATAATAAATTACCGAACAAAATATGGCCGTGCTACGAAAGTTAGATCACGAGTTATATGCATTTCAACTTTTTCGACCCTCACCGTGGGGGGGGGGGGGGTCTCCTGTCACCAAAATTTAACACTGTTTCATAATAAATCATTAAACAAAATTTGGCCGCGCTACGAAAATTGATCGCGATTTATAAGCATTTTAAATTTTTCGACCCTCACCGTGGGGGGTCTCCTGTCACCAAAAATTAACAATATCTCATAATAAATTACCGAACAAAATTTGGCCGCGATACGAAAATTAGATTGCGAGTTATAAGCATTTTAAATTTTTCGATCCTCACCATTGGGCTGGTCTCCAATCACCAAAAGCTACATTATCCTACCTTGTTTTATCTTAAGACGATTTTTTTTCTATACACATTCAATCAGGAATTTTTATCATTGAAACTATAGATTTATGGTAACTGAAATAAGAAACACAAGTTTGAGATTTGATATCCTCTAAATATGTGAAAAATACCGCGTCAATGTCTGCCGAAGTCTACCGAAGGATACCATACCGAAGTCTGCCGAGCTGAAACGACGTTAGCCGAGTGTTAGGTTTTTTTCGTTACGGATATGTTAGGATTTTTCGCGTTACGGAAATTTTGGATTCGGTCGCCGCGCTCAAAGCCCGCGATAAAAGCTATGCAATAGCTTAAAAACATTCATTTTATAAAGTTGAAAGTACTTCACTTTTCTATCTATCAATTTTATTGAGATCTGAACTTGGTTTCCAACAATACGAATCTTCTTGTTGTTGTTGTATGTATGTCGGCCAATTATCTACACTATGGGATATAGGCCCTAATGGGTGGGATGCCCTCCGTGGGTCTCTTTCTAAGGGAACCTAACCCGTATTTACGCAAGGTTCGAAGAAAACCACGGAAAACTCCGAAAGGTTAGGCCAACGGTCGCGATTGGGTTCGAACCCAGCACCTACCGTCTACCAGTTTGAGGTCAGAACCTCTCAGCCACTGGCGGGGCACGAATCTTGTTGAGAGGAGATAATTAAATTTAAAGTAGGTTTTCATAAGCAAAGCACAAATAAATTTAGAATGCAATTAAACAACCTGAAACTATTGAAATGTAAAAAATAAAAAGGAATTCAGAAGTCACTTATGATGTTTAAACTTTGAGAATTAACAATAAAAAAGAAGAACAAAATAGCTTAGGAGAAGATCAAAAGGTTCTCAACCAGTTTAGATCCCAAAATACCTGTAAATGTGTAGCAGAGAATTCCAATTTTGTCATTACTGTCCTACAGGGTGTTACAGACATAGTAATACTTATGACAGAGTAACTAATACCTAATAATTAAATTTAGAGAAGAGAGAAGAAATCTGAAATCTCGCTGGTATACAGAGAGCAACAAAAGGAATATTGCCAAAAATAAACAGGAATTGAAGGTAACATTTATAAGCAAACACCCTATAAAGGTAGTAAAGACTTCAGCACGTCAAGGTATAGTGATATTATCCTCATTTTCCAATCTACTGTTTACTAGTTTTTATTTCATATTAATAGATCATAAAATCATGTGCATAAGTTAATCAGATGTACCTTGGGTATAACTTCTTATAAGTAACTAATTATTTCCTTTCAATTTCAAAAGCCAGACATAATTAAAGATTTTCAAAAGCAATTTTCGATTTGTGCCAAAGTAAGAGAACTTGAAAAGAAGAACAAAATTAATTCACCTAGATTTAAAACCTAAATTCTTTGACTTTTACTAGTATTTAGACGAATAAATAATTTAAAATTTCTATCTTCAATTGTTAAATTGTTATTAAATAAAAATTTAGTTTATTTTAGTTTAAAGGAAAAGGTAAAAATACATTTGATCAATTAAAGTTATTTGTACCCAGATAAGACCTTTTTTTTTTTTTTTTTTTTTTTTAATATATCAATTCAAATCAAATCTAATTTAAGTTCAATCATTACTCGAATTCTTATTTCTTACTCTTGGGGAAATAAAAAAAAGAAAAAAAACTTGTGATCAAATTGACAAAAAAATTAGTTTATTGAACAGATTTCCACTTAGACATCACTATTCAAACATCAATTAAATCAATACAAAAATAAGAGATTATAAATCATAATTAATCATAAAACTTATAATTCAGATAAAAAAAAATTTACACAGAAAAACTAGACATGTAGACATCTATATATTCTATCATCTTCATTATTTATTGTTATTAGTTTATGAATATACCCTTATTAAAACTACATAAAAAAGATCAACAAAACAATGCAAATAATTGAGCTTTACCGTTACCTTCTGCTGGGGTACTAGTTTATCGGTGATTATAGTTTAATCCATTTTTTTATGGCTCAGCACTGTTTCGAGTCTAATTTTTCATTGCACATGAATACTTGGGTTTCACTCATAGTAATGTTAATACACATTTTACCTATATTCATGGATATTCGATATTCCTTTGAACTTCTTACTGATTCGTCTCGGTAGATAAACTCTTTCGACCCGTAGTTGAAATACTGCTAGGACTAGATGAAAATTCGTATTGAGGTGTCATTTTCAAAAGTCCAACCATCCAATTTGGTTCGCCTCGGTAGATAAACTCTTTCAGCCCTTAGTTGAAATATTGCTGGGCCAAGATGAAACTTCGTGCTTGTGAAGTGTCATTTTCGTGTGTCCAACCATCCAAATTCGTTAGTTCATTGTTGCGGTTGCTGTGTTTTCAAATACTGTCAAAGATGTAAGAAAAGATGAAGAAAACAGGACTAAGCGATATCCAGCAATACTGTACGGCTTTTATCTTGAATCACAAGCATTCTTTAGGAAAATTTTGGTTCCCTTCAGTTCAGTGAATTTTCGGCATCAGGGCTTTTTCCTTATCAAAGAATATGTGAATGAAACAAGCAATGGTGAACCGATCTTTCAAACGAGTTCGCCGAACAGTAGCTGAATATGAAAGCGTCTTTGATCGAGTTTTCGATGGAGACAATCACACACTCTTTCTTCACGGAGCCACGAAAAAAGGCTTCCTACTTTTCCGCCACTGACCACAGTCTAAAAAATCTTCGCCCCGTCCCCTCAGCATGTGGGGCGGAGGTTCCAAAAAATACCTCTCTCACACTTTTTAAAAAAAATTCTTTCTCGATTGCCCCACTATAATTTAGCATCATTCCTAAGTACGGAATTGACTGAGTGATTTCAGGAGAAATCCTTTTCGCGCCGAAAAAGAGTTGCATTCTATTGGATAAATTGCTTCTTCCAGATTCTGCAGTGCATCCCACCGATTTCCTAATAAGGGCACAAAAATCTCATCACGTGGTGTCTCCCTCTTTCCTGGAGTCACGTGTACACATTCCCACGAGGGTATTTTGCCTGCCACCGACGTAAATGCCTACATAAGCCACAAAACCATTCGTATTTCCGCTTAAAATGCCAATTAAAACTGGACTTAAAGTAGCTGCTACAGCCCATCATTACAATACACGCACACCCCGGGTAAGATTTTCTCCGATAAAAGTTCGAAGGGGCATTCAAAGCCAACCGTCCCCCTTCTGGAAACAAAACTTCCTTTACATTCCCAGCACATAAAAACGTACAGCCCCGATTGTCCTTATCTTCACAAAAGAGGCATTGACACTTAAACTATCTAATCGCTCTAATTTTTCTGTTTTTTTTTGTGTGTGTGTGTGAGGAATCCAATTCCCACGCTTCTAAAATTACCCCCACGTCGGCTAAGCCCGCGGAATCCTCAAACGGAGAAATACATCTCTCTCCATCATCAAAATGGACATTAGAAAGTCAGCCGAATTCTATAGACCACTTAAAGGAAACTTTCTGGCTAATGCATATGGTCATTACGCTGATTTAAGACCCCACAAGTGATGAACCTTTGAAGTAGCGCGAGAGACCGCTATGACCATGATTTCAACAGGTAGGAGAAAGATATTTCCCCAGTAAAGTCGACCGCCGTTGCAAGCAGCGACGGAGGCGTTTCATCACGAGGAATGATGGATGAGGGAAGACGGGATAAATAGAGTAAGGAGATGCTCTGAGGGAGGACTTGTTTTTCGGATGCCAGGAAGTTGAGACGGGGAGTCTTACTCTCAGGACTTGCCTTTTGGATGCAGAGAGAGTAGAGACCGGTATCTTACTCTTGGAAACGGATCAGTAGGCCGCCAGTGCCTATGGTAAAGGAACTTATGGAGAACAACTCCGGATAAGGATTTATTATATTGATGAGTGGCGGTAAAGCCTTTTCAAAAGGAACTCAGACTAACTTTTCCAATCTGTGTAACTTACCCACAATTTATATATGTTATAACAGGATATAGATTTTCTTGTACGAATTTAATAAATACTAGTGAAATCAGATCTAGCCTCTTCCCGCTATCATTCGACCCGCTACCACTCAACGCCGACTGGGGGTGTTATATTTTTAATTTAATAGATTTTTTAGAACAAGCCGTCAAATTTGGATCTTTGAACCGCATTTCCCAACGAAAGCAGAAAAAATAGCCAACAAGGGGAGAAAAACACGCGATCGAAATTGCTTATAATGGTAATTTAATGATTTTAAAATAAAAAATAAAGTTAGATTCGAAATCGCTCTAATAGTCAGGCTTTTCAATTTTTTACCTTTGCGTCTAAAAATAAATTTGTAAATGTGCCCAAACTTTTGCGTTTGTTGAGCAGAGCAGTTGAGAACAGCCTTAAGTAACAGTTAAGTTTAAAAACTAATATCACAACTGAAAATGTACTGCTAGTAGTAGTTAGTGTTCATAGGCTTCGAAGTTCAATTTCTTCTGAAGTCAAACTCTTTTGTATTTGTGTGTCTCTGCAAATGAACGATAAATTCTATCCATACCATAATCTGTAACAAGAACTTTACAGTACACCTCTGTGATACATATCAATTTCAATATTTTTAAAATAGTGCAACATCATTAAAATGCTTCGTTAACGATTTTTTCCCATAGACCACAATGTAATGGAATTGTTTTGAATGCCCCAGTAGATGAACAGTGAATACTAAACGCTTCATTTCAATACCTATTTCAGTACCTCTCAGTAAACTCCAATGACATACAGGGTAGACAAAAAGGCCGTAAAAAACTAAAAAATCACAACAGCCAGGATAAAACCGAAATAAAAAACGGGCAGGGTTAGCATCTGTAGGTCACGGGAATTTTTTTAAGACAGCAATAGAAAATAACTCAAAAAACATCCGAAAGATGGCGCTGGAAACATTTGACTTCCGTGGAAATGTGCAAATGAGAAGGTTATAAGAACTTGCCTGCTAATCCACAATTAGTTCACAGTTCAGAGCCATGTATTTGATCAAGGAAGATTAAAAAATTCCTAGTTCTTGTAAAATGACTTCACCAACAAAGTTTTATCCTTCACACTCAATATTCTTGATCAAGTACACGGCTCTCAACCGTGAACTAATAGATTAGCAGCGCAAATTCTTATAATCGATTCATTTGCATATTTCAACCGAAGCCGAACATTTTCAGCGCCATCTGTCGGATACTTTTGAGGGTTTTTTTTCTGTTTTAAAAAATTACTGTGACCTACAGGTACTAACCCTGCAAACCATTTTTTATTTCGGTTATTTTTCCGGCGTTTATGAATTTTTAAAGATTTTTTTTTTCCCACTCGGTATATCAGCTTCATGGCAATCAGACTATATTTACGCCAGTTAAGGCACGGTCAGACAAACTGGATTCATATACACTCTTCAATTATGTTAAAAGGTGTAAAATATTCCGAATTTGCCTTTTAATTGCCCTTGTTGCTAATCTAACCCCCTCCCAATTTTGTCCAAGGATTTTCTCTTGACTAAAAATGTTTGAATTCAACAGAGATGAAAGATAAGAAAAATTTACTCAACTACATTTGCTAAATGTCAAAAATAAGAAAAGGTGAGTGGCTTTCTTTCCCCTTCCCTCTTTGCCAGCACCCATACAGTGTCCCTCCTTCCTCCTTTTCCCTGTGTTAATAAAGTGTAGCTACATACGCGAAAAACTAGAAGCTACTTCTTTCCTCTCAAGTAGCCAGTTAAGAAAAGAAAAACAGCATCCTGCTTTAAAAATCAACAATAAAAAAAAGCAACTCAAGAAGAAAAAAAATCACGACTTCTTAAAAAGTAAACGGATAAGAGAGAGAGAGAGAGAGAAAAAAAAAAAATGGAGAACCATGATGACCCGCAGTTTTAGCGAAAAGAAGGTCCGAAACTTCGTTCGGATGAACGGGGCCACCGTGAATAGCTGGAAGGGTCCGTTTGTGGTGTTCGATCCCGGATATCACGATCTATGCTGGACCCAACTCGAAGGACGAGTTCTTATTTGGATTGCACACACACTGACCCCATCCTTTCGGACAAACTTTACAGATGATGGTGGCACAAGTGCGAAAGGTGGTATAGAATTTTTCAAATAAAGGGTGGAAATAGTATTTGAAAAAAGAATTACTGTATTGAGAAGATTTTAATGTGTGTATATATATATATAACCATTAATTGTAAAACAGTATATATCAATAAAACATGAAAAATTGAATTTTGAAAGGAATATTCGAAATATGCAGAGTAATAGATTCATCAGGCCCCCATGTATATACATACATATATAGATAAATGATAAAATTTAATACAAAATTATTCCAGTAAGGCATGGAAAAAATAAATTAAAATGAATATAATAGAAATTTATTGAACCAAAGTAGAGTCTTCAGACTCGTAAATACTTTGGAACTTCAAATGAAATGTGTTTTCTCATCTTCGTATTACCCTTGAAAAAGCCAAATAATACGAATTTGGGGCTACCAACACACATAAAACCAAAATAAAATGGAGAAAAACATTAAAAATAAAACATAATAGCATTTTTAAGATGAATAGAAAAGTTAAAAAAAAAAAAAAAAAAAAAAAAAAAACATACCAGATACTAAAATTAATATTTTTTAACTATTCAACAAAGCGAAACTTTTTGACTCATTTTTAAGCATGATATTGAAGTAATTTCTAATTAGACAATTTTTTCTTTTTCCGATAATTGAACTGCATCTTGAGTTATAAGCGATTTTTGATACATGACATATATTTTTTTTTTCTTTTCCTCGAGAAAGGAAATTCAATTCAAAACGGCAACTCTGGCAGATTTTTTTAAAAAACTTCTGCTTTTACGGGGGAAAAAATTCGATTACAGACTTCCAAGGACACTTAACAATTTCACACGTTTGCAAAAACTAATTTAACGGGGGAGAAGGGGGGGGGGGTCCAAAATACATAAACCATCAAATTTTCTACAAATTCTTCTGTTTTTTTTTTCTTTTCTTTTCTTTTCTTCTTAAATTAAAGCTTAAATCATGTTTCTATCGTATCTGAAACAGAAAATATTAATTTTTTCGTTTTGGTTTATTTTCAAAATCTAGCTTTCAAGCAATGACTGCCATAAAAAAAAATTCCTATAAAAATGCGGGTTCCCCCCCCCCACCCTTAACATTTCTCATATTTAAATTGCTATAATTCAAGAACCGTTATAACTTATGATTTTTTTTAAAGCTACATTTTTTTTTTCAAATTTTTACTTAAATATTTTTTACTTTTTTATTTAAAATAATATTTTAAAAAATGCTGAATCAAAATTAAAGCTTATATATTTCTGTTTATTTTAATGAAAAGAAATTAAAATTCTACAAATATTTTGAGTTGTATAACGATTTTAAATTACCCCACACTATTTTAATAAATTTAAAAAAAAATTCAAAACAATTTCTGAGAAGTTTAAATCTTGTTTTAAAATGATATGGATGATCATCACAAAAAAACTCATTTCAAAATTTTAACTCAATAAATAAAAATTATTTTAAAATATGCCCTGGACCCCCTTAAAAATGTGTCAAAATGTAGCCACCATGGATTCGAGTTCGGTTTTCAAGTTCTAGGCTCAATAAAATGTAAAACTTTTTGACACATTTTCTGACTTATTTTAAACGTAAAACCACAAAATTGGCAAACCTGATTCTTAAAGAGATTTGGAATCGAAATGAGTTTTCCATCTTTTGATGAATACATTACTTACCGAATTATAAGTGATTTTAATCACGTAATAACGGGATTTTTTTCTTTTTGTCCGAAAATTCTGTTCAAAACGAACCGTATTTTCAGAAACCTCTTTTGCGTTTACTAACAAATGGAAAACGTCTTTTGATTACATAGGTTCTGAATAACAACACCTGCCAATTTCATTCGTTTCCGAAGAAAAATTAATTTAAAAATGTAACTCTTTGGATTTGAGAAGAATATTAAAGTTTGTTATGAGTTAGGAGAAAAAAATTCCTCGCTCTAATGTTAAATTAATGGGCTTGGAATGCATCCATATTTTTCAATTTTCTCCTCGAAAAAATTTCATTTTTTTTATCTTCTGTTTTCCGTTTGCTATTTTGGGAGAGTCTTTGCCTATTACCTAAAATACATATTTTATTTACATTTTAAGAGTTAAAATCGAAGTGATGAGAGTTTTGAAAGTTAAAATCTAACCGTTTTTACGGAATAATGCATTTCCATCTATCTCTTTCCTCCATGAATGTTCAAAAATGAAGAGTTCGGAAGAGCCCGATAGTACTAAGAAGTTTTAGATAAAATTTTTATTTTTAACATGTAACATCTCTTTTATTATTTTAGTCCCCTATAAAGTAACAAGTTGGAAATTGCACGTGAAGCATAGCAAATTAGGTGCGTTCGTAAGGTAATGAAGTTTTAAAAATATTCAGATCTTCATAAAATTTATAATGGCACGACAAAATTATGTAATAATTATATATTTTAAATTTCAAACGATTAAAATGCATTTGAAAGTTTTTTCCCCATTGACCGCAATGTAACGGAATATTTTTTATTGTCCCTGTAATTGATCTATGCATACAATTTTCATAAAATTTGAAATGACTCTATAAAATTATTTAATAATTATATATTTTAAATTTCGAGCGATTAAAATGTATTTGAAAGTTTTTCCCCCATTGGCCGTAATATGACGGAATCCTTTTGATTGTCCCTGTAATTGATCTATGCATCCGATTTTCATAAAATTTGAAATGTCTCGACAAAATTATGCAATAACTATATACTTTAAATTTCAAACGATTCGGTTGGGTAGTTTTTGCGTTGTTATATGCGGACAGGCAGACAGACGAACAGACAGACAAACGGACGGACAGACAGACGGATGGATGGACAGAAGGACGGACTGAACGACAACTATAGGTGTTACCTATTTACATAATTACGAACGCACCTAAAAAGGGAACTATTAAAAGTTCATATTATACATTTTATATTTTTAAAAATAATTAATTACAAAAAATAGTTGAATTAGCGCGACTTATAAAAACACTGTTACAGTTCATTGATAAACGTAAAATCAAATTACTATATTATTGTTTAAGAGGTTATGTACTTCCATACTATTTTAATTCTGAATTTATAATTTGGAAAATATGACTAAATATTTAATTGGTGAAAACTCAAAGAAAATGATACTTACAGATAATTTCTGGGGAAAATATGTGATGAAATGAAGAAAAATGGTTAATTTTACTTAGAAAAAGTGAGGAAAATGTAGAAAGTTTTGTGACTTGTTAAAATATTTACTCGCTAAATAGGAGATTTTCGTACAGTAGTCATTCAAATATTATGTAAGCAGTAAGGTTTGGGGGAGGGAGGAGGGTCCAGTGTCTGTCTATTTTTGCTAACAAGGAAAAAGAAGAGCTCACGAGAATTCGTACGTAAGCATTGGACAACGAAGAAGCTAATAGTTCAACAACAAAAAGCAAAAGACCATTATTTGGGTGAATGTTCTGTGGATGTTGAACGACTTAAGAGAAAAGCCATGAAGTAAAGAAGGACTGAAAATGAGATACATTCTAGCTGGCGACTACATTGAAAACGTAATAATTGACAATGCAGAAACATGGATTCAAAGATGTTAGACCACCAGAATAGAAATATGAACATTGAACACATAATATTCCTATGATTCTTGTTAAATTTTTTAGTTATTTGCCTAAATAAGTTAGAACCTGTTGTATTTCTAAAAGTTTTTTTTTTTTTTTTTTTTTTTTTTTTTTGGTTTGTTCAACTGTTAATAATAATAATAATAATAATAATATATTAAAAACTATTTTGTATTCTATGAATTGTTTAATGCAATAAGTAACAATATATTAGATCGATTTTGTTTTCCTTCGATACCGTAACTCCTATATATATATATATATATATATATATATATATATATATATATATATATATATATATATATATATATATATATATGTAAATTTGCTGGATTAATAATATAAATTTATCCCTAACTGTAATTATTTATGGCAAAAAATGTCGATGATAGAATATCATAATATTTTACATAAGCAAAAGGGGGGTGGGGTCTAGCATTTACTTATTTTTCCTTATAAGGGGGAGGGAGGGGTATAAAATGACTGAAAATATGCTTACGAAATACTTGAACGGCCCCATAATGTATTTTTAAAATAGACTAACAATCCCTTCTTTTTTTCCCCCCTCGTTAAATGTGTGTTAGCTTTGAATCTGCTCCCGGTATAATCGAAGAGTGGCGTAGCATGTAGATAGGGAGTCGATTGCTATTGCTCCAAGCGCAAAATTGCGCAGGACGCCAGAATTTTTTTACCTAAAAATTGTAGCATAAAAACTATAATATATATATGTCACATTTTCATAAAACGACAGACTTCAAGGGGATGAGTTTTAATTATGATTTATTTAAATATTTTAAAACACAGCAAAATCTTTTCGCAGGTCTTTACATCATCGGTTCTGGAGAGCAAGTGCGTAGATGTATATTTGAAATTCCTCATCTCCCGAGAGGTTACCAGTTAAAAAGGCCATGTGTTTTACTTAAATTAATACGATAAACTTAGGTTTCTTGTTGCCCTGTAAAACCCGTGATTATTAGTCATGGGGCCCGTATCCACATTGAGGGGCGATTTATTAAAAAAGTAATCAATAGGTCTGATTTTTTGTATTTTCTTACATATATTAAGGTAGGGGCACAATAATTTGAACTGCCCCGAGTGCAGAAACCCCAAGCTACATCACTATAACCGAATAAAATTATTTTGCAGAAACAATGATAGTTTACTTTGGAAAAGGTCATCAAGTACATTAAGTGACCCTGGCAGTCGAGAGTCACCTGTACTTTAAATGAACCTGAAAATCGAGGGCCACCTACTTTACTTTCTTCCAAAAACACACTTGACATCTGGTATGGTTCAAAGATATTACCATCCACAATCAGCATCACTATTTTTCGCAGGACAAACTTCATTTGATCTAAGCAAATTACAAGCATCAATTTGCTATTGTTTTCGGGGGCAGCCATGTAGGATAGACTTCAGCATTTCCCATTCGAATTTATAAGTACAATGCGATAACGTAACAATCGTATCAAACTGAAACATCAAACGCCTTCGTATCTTCCTAACACCGAAACTGTAAGTTGACCGCTTGAGGTCAGATCTTTCTCTTTCATTGTCATAATTTACTTTTATCAGTGAGGGTTTCAGACAGGGATAAAGTGATAGTCACAGATTTGAAATTAAAGAATGACTCGAGGGGAACAAAACGCTTTAAAATTTGAAATACAGTACACTATCTCTAATACGCACAGACCGGGACCAAGGGATTTGCCGATTTGTTTACATTCAAATATTTGTAATTTATCAACCAAACATAGTATTTACACTGTAAATAAATAACACAAAAATGAAGAAAAAAATGCTTTTTAGGTAACAAAAAAAAAAAAAAATAAATAAATAAAATAAAATAAAATAAAATAAAATAAAATAAAAATAAAATAAAATAAAATAAAATAAAATAAAATAAAATAAAAATAAATAAACAAAATAAAATAAAATAAAATAAAATAAAGCATTGAATATTAGGTATTTATTTAAATAATATAATACAAAATTAATAGAAAACATTTCTACTTATTTTTAAATCTATCAAACATTGCAGTGATAGTGGTTTGCTTTTCAACTTTTACTTTTTGACTGTAATTTTATCTTGAAGCCTTTTAAGAGTCATGATTTCTTGATTAGTAATAAAAGCTTGTTTTTCTAAAAAACTAAAATATTTATCCATCAGAGCTAACACCTCTTCAAAAACAATTTTGTCTTACATATAGCCAACAAATTCGTTCAAAATATAGCAATCTCATAGTAATAATTTGTTAAAATGTACAATATTTTGCTTAAAGATAGATTTTAATTGTTTGTTTACATCTGAAATATAATGCAGATTATAGGGAATCGACTGTACTTATTATTTCCATAGCAAGGACAGTCAAAGATATCATACAGGATATCAAAAGCGGGAACAAAAATACCGATTCGAATTAAAGTGAGACACCTTGGATTTTGAATAAATAAATGAGTTGTGACACCAGTTTCTTTTATTCTAAATAAATAAACAAACCGCACGCTATCAATGCCGTAGACTTTACAGTGACTAGGACTCTTTCTTAGCCCATGGAAACTGGTAGATTTTATAGAAAAAAGTACGATAAAAATGCTGAAGCGCAGACAGATTTTAAATCAAAGAATTAATTTTAGTGCTATTTCATGTCAAAATTGTTCAAAATATCTCAATTTAAAAAGCTTTGCAGGATCAAACATTAAGCATAGCAATTTAACCACCTTTTACAGGCACATCTGGTCTATACTAAGTATAATTTTAATTGAGTTCTCAAGATTAGTTTTCCGGTCTTTATTTTAGGCCAAGAAGGCTTCATTCAATTGCTTTTTTATTATTATTTTTAAACATCCCCTTTGAAAGAAATGAAAATGCCAACTGACCTTTCTCTTCCAACCGTTCTATGGTCACCAACAAAAAAATAGGGAGTCTCAACAACGGAAAGAAGCAGAGAAATATTTCCAAATATTTTTCAATTGAAAAAAAAAAAAAAAAAAAAAAAATCATGTGAATATTAAAAAAGAGAGAAAACTTTATTAATTTATTTGCTACACGCAAAAAGCTTTTAATGAGAAAAAATACGTCATATAAGCACCAAAAAATAATATTGACAAACATTTTGAAATTAAAAAATAAATTTGCACGTGGCTATAAAAAAGCAAAGAATTTTTTTATTATTATTACGCGTGAAAAGTCTTAATTAAGGGGGCGGGGGAGGATGGATAGATCATATTTAAAAGATATATTTAAAACGTCATATTTATAAAGATTTCTTTATAGTGCATAAAAAGAAATCTTTTCTTCGATTCGTTATTATAAAAGTCCATGAGGCAGTGACAATTTTTATTTAATTATTATGTAGCTTTTATTGTAAAAAGCTACCTACTGCAGCCGGCCAAAGAAAGTACTTCCAGAAAATTTTAGTATAGTTTCACCGACCATGGCCCCTAACCCCAAAACCACCACCCGTGCAAATGTTGATATATATATATATACACAATAATGTTTGATTCATGTCATGCGATAATTCTCGTATTTAAACTGATTTGGATGAGATCAATTGTATACATAGTACATACAAATGTCTCGACCGAGTTCGTGAATTTTTTTTTTTTTTTTTTTTTTTTTTTTTTTTTTTTTTTTTTTTAAGTGGTGCAAATAAATTTATTTGCACAGAAAAATAATATTATAAACTTTATAGCAAAAGAAAATATTTTTTTTCTTAAGAGTTTGATTTTAATACAAGAATTCCAAAACAGATTTTGTTTTGTCTTTATCTTAAAAAATGGCTTAAGGGGTGTCAGGAGTTTTAAATTTAACGCACTTCATGAAAATGTGCTTCCGCTTCGAATTCGCATAACTTCATAAATATTCAAAGTATTTACTTAATTTTTTGTTGTATATTTGGGATAGGGTTTAGGTCTAATAATATCATAAAATAAAGACTCACAACAGACTAAAAAAAATATAGCAAGAACATTTAAGTAATGAAATTTTCATGTATTTTTTCAAAAAGGCTATCACTATCCGTAAGATAACTAAACTTTGAGTAGACCTATAAACTTCATTCATAGACTAAAATGATCTCTAAACTCTATTTTATAGAATGAATTAAGGATATAAACATTAACTAATTTAAAATGGCATATTAATTTGAAAATTTGAAAAATCGTTAAAATTACAATTAATTAATCATTAAAAAATTAATGAAATTTTAAATTATCTTTACAAAATTAATTCATTTTATAGGGAATGTTAATATAAACATATGTGAGAAATTTCCAGATGATACTTCAAATAGATTTTTCTTAATCTTACGGATTGTTTTGAAAAATACATGAAAATTTCATTACTTAAATGTTCTTGCTATATTTTTTTTTAGTCTGTTGTGAA
The DNA here is from genome assembly GCA_964019185.1 of Maratus speculifer. NCBI lineage: Eukaryota > Metazoa > Arthropoda > Arachnida > Araneae > Salticidae > Maratus > Maratus speculifer. The sequence goes on along the minus strand of OZ025297.1, from coordinate 220,230,345 downwards.
TCTTTATTTTATGATATTATTAGACCTAAACCCTATCCCAAATATACCACAAAAAATTAAGTAAATACTTTGAATATTTATGAAGTTATGCGAATTCGAAGCGGAAGCACATTTTCATGAAGTGCGTTAAATTTAAAACTCCTGACACCCCTTAAGATTCTGCAGTTTGAATTTCTAATGTGGCTGACATTTTGAAACAATCTGATTTTCGTCATGCTGTTACTCTCGTATTTATAAATTGATTTGGAAGAGATTGATTGCATGTATACACCCCAATGTCTCGACCGAGTTCTCGGCTAGCTTCATTCGCCATTTTGTTTAAAAATGGCCGCCATGCACTGTCCATTACCACGCAATGCTTAAATATTATTAATATCCATTAGCTTCAAATTTTAGCTAATCTTGGCGACACTTGGCAAAATATAGCTAAATTTGGCGACCAAAAATAAGTAACCATAAATGATGCTAACTTGGCTATAGCTTATTGATTTGGCGCAATCCTCATTCAAATTCAGTATTGATGAATTTTCTCTTATCGGGTTCGTCGCATTTTAGCTTCTTAAAATCTGATTAAAATTAGCTTCGAGTAAAACTTTCAAAATTTTAAAACTAAGAAATATGAAAGCTACCTCTTCCTCTCAGCACTAGCCGAAAGGAATTTTTTTTATATACAAGTTGATTTTTAATGTGTGACACATCACATTTAATCAATCATCAAATAAAGTTTCAGCTGTCGCAACAGCGCAGCGGTGGATGCGGTACATTGGAAATCGAAAAATTCATCTAGTCAAAGGAAAATTAATGGCAACCCAATTAGAGAAAATTGCCACTGGCCGTCTTATATCATTCTATCTTCTGTATTCGGGTAATCTTTATAAAAAAGAGCAAATTTGTGTGGTTTTATAAACCTATAGGGTCTGGATGGAACTTGGCGAGCGTAGGTCGTTATTCTGGAATTAATGGTAGCTCTCTGTCCTAAGTCGCCGGGATGCTTAATCGGATCATACAGTTGAGATTATACAAGAAAAATTCTAAAATGAGAAATTTTAATAATCTGCTTTCATAAGTAAAAAAGAAAACTATCTGTTATGCTTCCAGAGAGATTCCGATTCCCTCAACTACCTCATTTCGCCACACCCTTTCCAAATTCACTCTTGTAATTCTTTTACAATTCCTTACTTCACGTCATTCTGTAACGTGCAATTATGAATTATTCAAACTCTTAATTTTTTGGATACGCTGCGTTATGTACGTAAAGTATTCAACGTGAGAATGAACCCAATGACCTTACAACGCTGGATTAAGCGAGTGCCTCTTTTTGGCAGGTGCCCAAATTTGAAACCTTGAAAATTAGGAAGGTATTTTCTTTTATTCTTTTTAGGGGTTTTCTGAACACTCGAAGAAAAAAGAAAGAGATTAAGCACGAAGAAGTGAGAAGGAAAAATTATTTCTCTGTTTTTCGGAGCAGATCGTGAGTCACGATTATCGTTTTTTCATACCCATTTCGAAAGGTGAGGTGTTTTATATGGAACAGGGATTCTCAAACTGAACTATAAAATTAAATAAGTCAGAGAAAATACTTTGAAAAGAAAATAAAAATTTTGGAGACTACAAGTATTCCGAAATTGCAGAAGGAACCAAGGTGTAATTTTCAAATAAACTGAACAATTGTGATTACTATTAATTGGGCAAGAAATAGGGATGTAAGTCACTGATTTTGAAAAACTGGGTTAAGAGCATTGAGAATATCTATACCAACCAATCTACAAATTGGAATATAGATAAAAGTAACCAAGAAATTTTAACATTCATATTTGGTGCCCATAGGCAGGGCTTGATTACTGCACAGGCCAATTAGGCCGTGGCCTTGGGCCCACTACTGCTGGGGGCCCGAGATTGAATAAAATGAGTTAGAAAACGACGCCTTAAAATTGCAGTATCCACAACAGTTTTCACAAAAACCAAAATATATTTTAGTTAACTTTGCAAGTGTAACATATCTAATAATATCCCTCCTTTCCTATACTCCCCTCCTAAATAAATATATAGCAACTATTTCGCTGCAAGGGGACCCCGAAAAGGTGCTGGGCCTTGATCTTGCACAGCCTTAATCGGGCTCTGCTCATTGGAAATAATTGTAGCGTCTTACAAAATTTTTGTTGTTCAAAGAATTATTTAAAAAAAAATGTGATTTACACTTTTCTGCGTTTAAATGCCTCAATTAATATATTATTTTTAATTATTCAAATCAATTACACTGGTCGACAAAAGAATAACTGCAGAACAAACATGTCAATTGTACAGATACAATATCTCTAAATTTATATATGATACCCAAATTGTTATAGCACGTACCTTTTTAGCACTTTCCAACAAAGTTGAAAAGTGCTTATGCATTCGGTTTCTCTGGCCGTCTGTCCGCGCTCTAACTCCCGTAAATATACTCGAATTGCTATGAAATTTGTATACGTTATTGAGGTTTACCCTAGCATGAACCCTATTGAAAAAGAAGTATCTACCATGATTAGTTTATCTACAGAGAGAATCAAAAGTTTCCCATTACATTACGGCCTATGGTGAAAAATCGTTAATATATTCGGATTGCCATGAAATTTTAGGACGTTGTTGAGGTTTACCCTAGCACGAACCCTATTGAAAATGAAGTTTCTACCACGATTAGTTTATCTACAGGGCGAATCAAAAGTTTTTCATTACATTATGGCCCATGGGGAAAAATCGTTAATATACTCGGATTGCCATGAAATTTTAGGACGTTATTGACGTTTACCCTAGCACAAGTCCTATCGAAAATGAAGTTTCTACCATGATTAGTTTATCTACAGGGCGAATCAAAAGTTTCCCATTATATTACGGCCTATGGGGAAAAATCGTTTCAAAGGAATTTTAAAGATGTTATACCCTGTCAAACATATTAAAATGTGCATTCTATAAAATATAAAGTGAAAATGTAGCTATTATTCATTTACAGGGCCAAACAAAAGAATTCCATTAGATAATGGTAAAAGGGGGAATTGTGTGTGACATATTTTAAATATATTAAGCTTTTTCATGTATAATAAAATTGATATATGTCACTGAAGCTTAATATAAATTATACGCTACTGTCTTGCATAATATGAAGTACATAGCATTTACAGGGCCATACAAAAGATTTCAAATAGTATATTCTTTCCGAAGTACCGTATATGTGTCCGATGATGGCTGATGGAGGGATGAAATGCATTTTAATTATGATATGCGCGTTTATATTTCGCTAAATATATGCACATTATACGGTGTGTATAAATGTTATAGTTGATATACAGGGCTACCCAAAAGAGCTCACCAACGTTACTGAATATGAGCGTAAATTATTTAAACGTGGTTCTTAAATAAGCTATGCATTTTTACGCTGAGCTTCACTCAATTTACTGAGAAATGTTTGCAGAATGTAGATAAAAGGATATACAGGGCCACGCAAAGAATTCGGTACATGGACGCTTATGAATGATGATTTATGAGAATGTGATTTCAGTTGTTTTAAAAGTGTTTTAGTTTACAATAAATTTTAGCCTAATGCTGACGTGTAATAAAGGTACAATGTAAACTACAGGGCTGAACAAAAGTATTCAAGTATGTTTCCATCTATTATGAATTGCTGAAAAAGAAATTTCAAGCTATTGGGTATTTTCTTGCTAAACTAAATTTTCTCATTATATCAACTGACATATGAAACACAGGGCTGTTCAAAAGTACTGGAATACATATTTGGATACATTTGACTATATACTATTATTTCCCTAAATAACAAAGTTTTGTTAAAGATTTCATTAAGTGTTGGAAAGTGCTTCATAATCTATGCTTAACGCATGATTTTTCTTACTTGTTTTGTAATACAATTTATAATAAAAAAATCTATACATATTGAAAATTAAAAAAGACAGAAGCACCTCTCATTATATATATATATATATATATATATTTAAAAAAAAAAGGGTCTTGAAAAAATGTAATTTTTAATGTGTAGTGTATAGTAAAATCTGACCAATGTATAATAGTTGGTAGCCCTGCAAGATGTTATACAGTATCGAAAAAGGGTTTTCAATTCCAAAATACTTCAATAGCCCCTGTTATGTCAGCGCAATTTTTATGTTTAAAAATAAATCTGCAAATGTGTTAAAGTTTTTTTTTTTTTATTTTTTTTTTTTATTTTTTTATTTATTTATTTATTTATTTGAACAGGCTTGAGAGAGTGTTGCTTATTGAGATCTTAAACTTGCCTTATTAATGTTAAACCTACGGAGTGGGAATCATCCATATTTTAAAAATATTTCCACAAGAAATTCCTGTTTTTAATTTCTTTTCCCTGAACACTCGTTTTAAAAAGATGTTTATCATTATTAAGTTATCAAAATATTTTTTGATATATACTTAATTTTATTTGAAGCGTAAAAATGTTATTCAAAGTTCACCAACTTCGAAAAGATTTGAACACATAAAATATTAAATTAAAACTATATTTTAGAAATATTTTGCCAAATAAAAAAGTAAAAGACATTTTTTAAGAAAAGAACATAGAAAAATGAACTTGAAAATATTAATTTACTAATAACTAATTAAAAATACATTTGTCTTTCGGAAGAGGCGACAAAAAAGGAATTTTCATTTACTATAGGGAAAAATAATAGAAAGACGAAAGAAAAACGGGATGTTTCGTTTTCTCTTAGGGCAAAATATGATGATGGACATTGCTTTTCTTATAAATTTTGTCATTTTTTTACTAAAAAATATCACGAGGCCCCACTTCTTTTTCTTTTCCATGTTTTTGTACATATGTTTAACTATTGCGTGACACATTTTTTTCATCCAACTGTAGCGCTTTTTTAAATAAACTGCTTTAAATATTGCAGATTTTGGAAATTTTGAATATTTAACAGGTTATACCTACTAACAGCAACAATATCTATGTGCAGTACTATATTACTTAGCTTGTCCTAGTAGTGCACTTTCATATTCTATAAGAAAAACTTTGGGGTATTATAGCTTGAATACGATATTAAGAGCGGAAAATGGAGAAAAACGTTATCTTGACTGTACTTTGTGGCAACATAACAATGTAAAATAACAATGCCCCTTGGAAACAAATAAATTTTAATAATCAGGTAGTGTTATACTTTAAGTTTATACCAAAAGAATTTTGGGATGTTGTTGCTTGCCAGAAATATACCACTCCAAACATATCGGGATTTCATTTTTTATATAAATGGCATTCACAGCTCCGAACTTTGATATTTTCTATAGGAAGGGGAAAATTTTTTCAGGGCTTCAAAATTGCACACTATTCATTAAATAAGATCTACTTCAACATATAAAAAAATCAAGCAAATCGAAATATACAACGTATAACACTTTGTCTGATTTTCAAAATAAGGGCTCTTGCGGGGCTGTGCATATATAACATTATCAACTTTTTGATAATTTTGGATCCCTTTTGGACCCTTTGATATCATATGTTATGATCACTCGATCCCCCACCCTACCCGTAATGATATCGTTATCAATATCTACATTTTTTTTTTTTTAATTTATTTTTTTTTGTTTGGAGTGATATATAAAATTGGTTACATTTATTTTTCGCATATATTATAGATTCAAATGAAGAGAAGTCAGTGAAATTTATATATGAAATAACTTAATATCAAAAAGAAATAGTTGCTATGTAAAAGTATTTATAATAGTTTTTTATTACATTATACATTCGACAATAATAACATTTTCTTGCACTTACCCGCATGGAGGAGGGGGGGGGGGACATATACAGGGGCGTGCCGACAGAGTGTGCAAAATGTGTGGAGCACATAGGCGCCGAAGTAATAAAGGCGCCAAAAAATTCAGCTGAGGAAAAAATAATTTGAAATGAAAAATTCTAATTAGATTATAAATCTCCTAAATGAGCGATTTAGACGTATTAAAAGGTAGGTCTGTCCAGTGTTTTGCAAACTGACATGCATCTCATTCGCTTGCAAAAAATGATGGGCGCCATAATTCACGTGTCTGAAAATATGCAACTCTGTTATCTCAAAGTAGTAGCGGTAAAGCTTATTATTGCTTTATTTTCATTGGTGCATAGCTCCACATTTTTTTAATTTTTAAGTAACAATTATATTCTTATTGCAGAACTTCTTTCTGGAGGTCTGCAAGTACCGAAACTTCCAGGTCCGGACCCGGCCCGATCCATAGAAAATATGTTTGGCCCGGCCCGTACGAAAAAAAATTACCCGCTCAGCCCGTTATAAAACTTAAAATTTCGACCCGAGTAAATATTTACAAAACATTGATTTTAACTCCTTTGGAAAAGTTCCAATAAAAAAAACTTAACTTTTTTTTTTTTTTTTTTTTTTTTCAATGTGTATAATTTCCACTTGTAGGGTTTCGTTCATCTGACGAAGCCCTATTCGTCTCTGTCATCTGTCTATCTGTCGCAGAGTCCGTACACAAAAACTATATATGCCAGAGAGTTCAAATTTTGTGTACGTACAGCTAAATACCTCTTGTCACACAATAAATCATAAAATTTTAAAAAAGACTATTATTTTAATTCAAGTATTATTTTTTAAATCATCAGTTCATTTTCTTCTTGTTTTTTCTCTTTTAATTGTTGCCACACAAGTTTAAGTAAATATAAAAATTATTTCATTTTTTATCCTTTACTTTTAAAACAGATAGAGTCAGGGCCGTAGCTAGAAGTGAACAATAAGAGTGGGGGCTCAAGAGAATGTAGGGAGAGCACATAATTTTTTTCTCTTTCTCTCTGACGCAGAAAGATAAATTAGTGCATATTCACATTGTAGGTTTTATGTTTCTCATTAAACTGCTGTAATAACTTCATTTTATGCTGAAAAAAGAATATGATGATGAAAATTTTGAGCGTATAACTATCGCAAAATTAAACATCATGTTAGCTTCATATGTGCAAATAGGATGAGGAATCATTAAAACATTTATTTTCGATACAATTTAGTAATTCTGCAAAACCGAGAAAGGTCTTAAAACTAAATTAGATTTTTGAACATAATTTCATTTGAATTTTCAGAACAGAAATTCATTTAGTGACCTTGGCATCTTTTTCAGGGGGAGGGGAGGGGGCTCAAAATATTTTAGGAGGGCTGAGCCGCCCATAGCGCCTGCTTAGCTACGGCCTTGGATGGAGTACTTCTGTTGCCACAATTACAAAATTAGTATTACAAACTACAAAAAATTAATATCTCTAAAATAAATTGAGATACAGCTTTTAAACAAAATGCATTTAAAAGTACATTTTTTCCCTATACGATGGTGTAAAAATTGAAAATGTGTGGTATTTAGAAGCTTAAAAATTTGCAATAGGGTAAATTTCAAAAATGAAACTTTATTTATTCTAATTGTAGCACGCAAATTTAATTAAAAATATTATGTATGTGACATAAATTAATGCATTAAATAGATGACGTAAAAACGTGCTTATTTGTTTTTATTTCATCCTATTAAATCATATTTATCATCTATTTTGACACGCGAAATGAAATATTTTTTTATATTTATTAAATTATTATTCATTTAAATTAAGAACTATCTCTGGTTACCAGCTATGTCTCCCTTAAATTTAAGCTAAGCTTTGGAATATTATACTTTTATTCATAATTTTATTTACTTGCATACCTTCACCAAATCTGAAGATTCTGATAGAGAAATGAAGAAATCTATTCAATCAAGACAACATTTAGGGGAAGATTCTGTTAATATGCTGTTCTGGTTGGGGCGATTGACGAAGAAATTCCAAAACAGCGCCGAAAAAACGTTTTTCATTTGTTAATTTAATGAATAAACTTGTTTTGAAGGAAATATTAAACGAAAACCTCTGTACGATCTCCGATCACGCTTACCCACTTGTTATTGAAGTGCTGTAGGCTGCGGTATTTATGTTTTTAATGAACCTCTATTTGTTGTATAAAAATATTTCAGTTATCATTAATATTAATAATCCATATTCCATGCATTGGATGGCACACAATATAAAAATGAAATACAGTAAAATCTTCTTAGACAGGAAGAAAAAATAGACAAGCTTCCTTTCTTAGCAGGTATATATATATTTATTTACAGTAAAACCTCCATAACGGACACTCCCGAATAGCGGACACCTTTATTTAACGGACAGTTTTCAAATCCCCACTCCCGAAACTTAAATTTCTGTATGTTTAACCCCTGAATAACGGACATTCCGAATAACGGACAGTAATTTTGGCAAAAAAGAATGAGAAATTATTTTTTAACGAGGAAAAAAATAAAAATCCTCTAAATTTATCAGAGCAATGTGTCACAAATTTTGTGATTACAGATAAAAAATGTGGGGATGAACTGGAGAAAATCTCCTCTCCCCCTACATTTATCTGTGATCACCCCCCCCCCCTCCCTCGGATGATTTGAGATTGTATGCTTTTAAGAAGAGAAAAATACAGTTAACAGTTATACTTTTTTTTTTTTTTTTTTTTTTTTTTTTAGAAAAAGATGATTAAAAGGATTAAAACTACTGCCAGAGTTAAAACTTCACATTGAAAAAAAAAAAATTACATGTAATCGCAAGTAAAAGGAAACTTTTGTAACAATTTTTTTGTAAGAATGTAATAAACAAAGGATAAAGGTATGCACAATTTTATTCCTTTAAATTTTATTTTAATTTATGGTTAATCATATAATAGAGGTTTTAGGACATTTTAAAATCGACTAATGAAACATTAAGCATTCATTAGCAATTTTTCTATCGCTGAGGTTTTCCCAATAGCGGACACCTCCGAATAGCGGAGAATTTCTGCGCTCCCAAGGTGTCCGTTATTTAGAGGTTTTACTGTATATATACATTACTTTATTATCGTACTAATTTTACATGGATGAATACATTTTTCTTTTTAAAACAGGATTTCATCACAGGCAAGTTCTTTTTTATACGTTTTACTATATTTTAATTTCGGTATATTTTAATAAGCATAAAAATCTACTATTCTTTTAAAAGGATAATAAAAAAAATATTAAAAATTTTGAAAAGATGTTAATGTTTAATTGAAGAATAATAGCGATTTAAAAATGTATGCATTTTTTGAAAAAAATTTTGAGTTACGCCAAATTTTAATGATCTTTGAACGGACTTAGTCAAGCCGAGACAATGATTTTCATACGGGCTGGCTTAAAACCAGGATTGAAAATTTTGGTCCACGAAAACTAGGAGGAATGAAATCAGTCGTGGCTCAGTACAGAAAAAATAAGTTAGACATGGTCCGGCCCGGAACAAGCAGTGACTAGACCCGGTCCGGCCAAAGTGCCGTGAATGAAAGTTGGCCCGAGCCCTCCCGTGCAGATCTTGACTTCTCTCACAAACAAGAGGGAAAATTCTATTAGGAAATATTAGTAAATGTTTCCGCTGTAGAGTAGTAGTAGATTTATACATCACAAGCGTCTTATATGATACACATTTATCTCACGTTGATAGCCATAAGTCTCTATGATTTAGAAATTCGGTGATTTAGAAAATTAGCGTAAAAAGCATTAGTAGGAATAATAAAAACATAGTAAATTTAGAATTATATTTTTCAGGGGGGAAACTATCTCAAAGTATGTATAGAGGGCATAAACCTTAATCACTATAAATAAGCAGTAATAACGTTAAACAATTAATACTAAATGAGGGCAACTGGTAATAAATTTAAAAAAATCATTCAATATTATTTTTGATTTTAAAGAAAGCGTCCTGTAAAATGAATTTTTTATTTTAAAAATAACCCGTAACAGGAAAAATTCGAATTTTACACCTCTAATTAGAGATGTAAAAACAGAATTCGTATGGGTATGCTGCTCAATGTAAGATTTGTATAAGTATGCTATTCTATGTGTAAAGATTTTCGAATGGAAAAACTGCTGACTGGAATCAACTATCAGAGAACTTTTAATTGGTTAAAATGAAGCATCATATCAGACGTCTGTTAAGATTTTAGACATCACCTACTGAATACTAGGCCTACTAAACGCTGTAAAAAATGGCGGATTTTTGTAAGACATCTGCTAGACATGAGTTCAGGCTCTATTTTCGGATCCCGAACCCGCCCGAGCCTGACTATTTTGAATCCGAGTTTATTTATTAACCCTTTCTACACATGAATAAATAATTTCCCGGTTTCAGAAAGAAGGGGCCCAAGCCCTCCAGGGCTCGAAAACTAAAATGAAAACAGAGCCCGAGCCGTTTGCAACTTACACATTTGTTGAAACTCATTATTATTATTATTATTATTATTTTCTGGAATTGGGTGCTAGGAGGAATTCCGGGCGCCAACTAAAATTCAGCACACAGGCGCCGGATACTGCTGGCGCGCCCCTGGACATATAAAAATTCTTATAAAAAAAACAGGTGGGGGGGGGGACAACATTCTTTCTCTTTCTCTTTTATTTATTATTAAACACAAGTTTCATTTCAAATGTACTCCGCATATGGTTTCTCGAACAGCGATTATATATGCATAACATATGAAAAAGAAAATAAATGCTAAATAATGGGGTTTCCATACTTTGGAAATAAATAATTTTATAATAATTTAGTGGTTTTAATAATAACTTGTATTTTTATAAAAGTAAATAATAGACTAAAAAAAAAGATAACATACTATTTTGATGTAAAGATCATGTTACAAATAAAGAAAGAAAATTTAGGTTGGATAAAAAAATGATATCGATATGAAATCCCCCCCCCCCCCCCCCCACCCCCGAAACATCACTTGCCAGACTCTCGCCTCTAAAATGATAATGCTATGTATGCACAGCCCCTAATGTACTAACTTTAACCCCTAATGTACTCTAACCATCCGTAAAATAGTTGAACATTTTCCTCGGTAAAAATCATCTCTTCTTCCGCTACTTTTTCTCTCTCATAAAAAAAAAAGGAAAAAGAGGAAATCCGAACAGTTCCTTAGAAAAACTCTCGTTATATTAAAACCACCGGCCTCTTTTTAATCCTTTCAATCCAAAAAAGAAGGGGAAAAAAGGGGGGGGGAATAAAATAGAAAGAATATACTATGAAGGCACCGAAAAAACCACCTGACGTTTCATAATCAACTGTCACCACTGTTATCAGCGGCGGAAGGACGAAGAAAGCTATCATTATTATTAGAAGATCGAGGTTGTATACAAGACAAGTTGGCGCCCGAAACATAATCTGATCGTTCGAGAGGTATATTAAAAGCAAGCATGTTACATCAACAAACTTATAAATCAACAACAGAACAATGTTAACAGCATGTGTAGCAAATCATTACTGAGAATATCCATATTTAGTAAGAATTTCTTTTAACAAAGTTATTTTAAAATAGCTCAAAAAAATTTTTTTTTTTTTTTTTTTTGGTTGTTCAATTTTAACATTTTCTGACTCAGTCATGGAGTCATTTTTAAATATAAAAGCATACATTTTTCAAACAAGATTACGCGATGATTTGAAATTGAATAGCGTTTTCCATTTTTTTTAATAAGTGAAAAAGGCTAGAGGTTCAGCACAACCTCATCTTGAGTTAGAATCTACAGCTCCTCAATTACGACTTCCCTACACCATTGAGTAGTCGTAGAAATTCAAATTTGATAGTATTTTCAGGAAAGAGTGATCACTATGTAAGGTGCTCTTCTTATCATCGATCAATAGTTAATTCCTAAGCCGCCATATTTAGTGCTTTACTTCCAATTGCGAATAAAATAAATAAATGTTGTTCACCATTATCTTTTAGAAGCCAATTATGCCAGTAAACTTTTTTTTTTTCCTTTTCCGTTTTTTAATTTAAAAAATTGACGTTTTTACATGGCTCTGGGTACTATAAATAATGCTCAGAGAGTTCTGGTGGTGGTGGTGGTGAGTGTATTTTTTGACCATTGAAAACGCAAAATCTCAAATCTTTCAGGGGGAGGGGGCTGCCCCCGGGCCAATCCCTGGATTCAACACTGTAGAAAAGTGTTATCCATGCTCAAAGATGAAAAAAAAAAAAAAAATAAATAACAATAAAAATGCATAACATAAATTTACTTAGCTGTAATATTCCCTACTTAAAAAAATTTCAGAATTTTTCTGGCATTAAAAAACGAAAAAAAAAAATGTGTTTTTAGAAAGCTCTGAAAATTCATAACATTCAAAATATCATAATTCGGTAAATCTTAAAATAAATATATATATATATATATATATATATATATATATATATATATATATATTTTTTTTTTTTTTTTTTTGTAACGTGTTAAAGGCATGTTTTTTTTATACATATTTTTCTTATACAACTCTAAAATTCCATTAAAAAAAAAAAAAAAAAAAAAAAAAAAATCACATCTTGTTGTATTATTTTTCAAAATGAGAAAAATAAATAATAAATATCTATTATTACCACAAATTAATGCATATCACTTGTCTATAAAAATATATAAAAAATAGAAATAAAAATTTGTTTTGCATTTTAAAAAGTGAAAATAAATTAGGTTGATTAAATATAAAAATATGTATTTATTATAGGTTTCATTAGCGAAATACCAATATGCATCAATTTAATAGTGGTGACATCTATCGATAATATTTATAAAAGTAAACATAAGAAACATTTTATTGGAATTATCAAAAGTCAACAGAAGCCTTTGAAATACGCACAAATCATACAAATGACCTTTCTTATATATATATATATATATATATATATATATATATATATATATATATATAAAGATAATTACAGATTGTAAAACAGACTACTATTATTTTTATTTTTTTTTTAAATAAAAATTATTCAGTCAAGGGCGCCCATATGATTGATTTTAGGGGGGGGGGGGGGGGGCTGAGAAAAATCTCGACTTCCACCAAAGCTATCCCACATTTTTGTAAATATATAAGGTACTTTGCGTTTTTTCGCGACTTTTAAGTTCCCCCTCCCCCCCCCCCGATTTTTTGACGAAATATGCGTTTTTCGCGATCTTTTTAAGAAGTATGCGCTTTTTTCTACGAATATTTGATGAAATTTATGTTTTTTTTCACAATTTTTTGATTTTTTTTTTGCAATTTTTTGGTGAAATTTGTGATTTTTTTCGTGATTTTTGAGCAGGCATTTTTTGCGATACTTTGACGAAATTTGTGTTTTTACCATGATTTTCGGTTTTTTCTATTCTTTTTGAACGAAATCGAAATCTTTTATGCGATTCTTTGACAAAATTAGACATCTTTGGCGAAATTTGTGTTTTTTCCTCAATTTTTTGATGAAATGTGCGTTCTGGCTCTTATTTGAGAACATTTGCGTTTATCGTTATTTATTTGGCAAAATTCGCATTTTTCCTGTGATCCTTGATCAAAATTAGCTTTCTTTGCCTGTGCTCACCGGCATGGGTGTGCTAGATGATTTTACTGCAATGAATTATTTGCGGAAATGGGGTAAGTAGTTTCTGTGATTTAGATAATTTACCATGACATTCTAACCAGTTCTTGCTTTTCCACAAATCACGCCACATTCCCAATTTTATAAAATTGAGATAATTCCTTGATTTCTTTCTTTTTTCTATATTTTTCATCAGATAGGAATATTTTTTATCAGATCATCGCTTTGAATGACGTTTCATTTCGATTTATAAACCTTGATTCAAGGGATATAATTAAAAAGTCTAAATATGGATAAAAAATGGTGCTCTTTAATATTCTAGAGGAGTAGCCATATGACGGTTCCAACGGTGAGATTATCTAGTAAACGATCTGCACATTTTGAAATTGATTCCTCAAAATTGCAATTTTCTGTTAGCTCCATAAAAGATACTGAAAAATTCTTCTGATTTCTGATTTTATCTGTACAAAAGAAAAATCTCAAGAAGTTTCTGTCAATGCTAATAAACCGAATGCAAATCTTAATTTACAGAATGCAATTCATTTACAACTGGTTCTAGATAAAAAGAATATGTAGAAACTATTTTGAGACATACAATAAACACTACGTTGCAGTATCCATATTAAAGACTTGTGAACATATTTCTTGTTTTATATTCGCACCATTGCTTAGAGAGAGATTACAGAGATTTTCTTTGACAATGGCAAAATGATTAGAAAAATGTGGTATGGACTTATTACTTTTTTGACCACAATGTTTCACATACAGCAGGAATATTTGAGAAAAAATTCTAAGAGTTCTCCTCCTAAAAATCTTATCAATTATTTTATTGCTTTGTGCTTCTTATCTCTAAAACTCGATGGAGATCATTTACAATTTACAACTAAATTCAAACAATGATATGTCCAATATTCATTTTATTTATGAAAAGCAAAAATTCTTTCATGATAGTTATAAGAATTATTAGATTTTAAGTCGACCAAAATTATTTTGTTTTATTCTACTTGACTTCAGATAAAATTTTCGATTTTGGGTTGTGTTACAATCAGAGCCGACTAATTTTTATATTTGACATTTGTATACAAGGTATCACAAAAAGATAGTCACAACTTCAAAAAAAAAAAAAAAAAAAAGTACTAGCAAGATAATTAAAAAAAGAAAAATCATAGATTGGTTCACAGAAGTATCATTTTGCAAACTTTTTCTTTGATTATCTACGTAGTAACATAAAATGGCTAAAAGATAATGCCTCAAATGGGTCATAATTAATGATTTTAACTTGCCATTCTACAACGAAAATGTTAGTAAAGAATGTCTTTTGAAAACAATAGAATACTAAATCATTATTAATTATTAATTTTCTAATGTAGTTTGTTTTTCGCATGGATGAATGGGGTACTGGAAGTAAAGAGAGGAAGTAGAACCACTCTTATCTTCCTAAATGTTTGAAAATATATGAAATTTGATCCCCTTTTGGCTAATTTCAATCATTTAGCACTTTTTAATGAAAATCCTAATTATTCTCATAGTGGGCCCCCTAATCAGGGGGCCCAGGGGCAGTTGCCCCACATGCCCCTGCATAAGTCAGGCCTTGGTTAGAATCTGACACATTCAGGGTTCTGATCTTTATTAGATTTGGGAAAAGGAATTTTTCAATTAAAAAACAGCAGTGTATTATTCACATCTTATTGTTAAATCTGTGTCTAATTTTTCAGCGGATTGTTCACGCAAAATCAGTTTTTCCTATGAAAATGGGTCGTGTCTGTAACGAAATCTTTCCTTATGCAGAAAAAGTATTATACTCTAGTAGGAAAGAATGCACACAGTAACACCTGTTAAAATGAAAATTGTATAAAATACAATTTGTTTCTTATCTCATGTTTTTCTTCTTTGTAAAAAGCAAACTATTCGAGAGGACTAATTCAAATCTTACCAAAACCGAATCTTTTTAAATCAGAATCTAGCTTTAAAAGAAATAAAATTCATGGTTATGAGAATATAAACTCCATACAATTATACCTTCTTAAACGGAATACTGTTTAAAACGGAAATTTCTTACGATGCCTTCTTAACAGGGTCTAGTTAGAATTTTCATATCTTGCAACTGATTTACATTTTTAAAAAGTATGACAAAACCAAAATCTAGGGGGGGGCTCAAGCCCCACCTTGCCCCCCCATATGGGCGCCCATGTATTCAGTATATTTTATATGCACTTATTTTCTACATTACTGCAAGACTTATCGATGCATGATTATTTGATAGTGGCGACACCTATGAAAAGATATAGAATTAAATATCTTAAAAATTGTAGTGAATTATTGAAAATAGTCAAGTGGAACCTCTATAATGTACACAAATTATACAAGCGACTGACACATAAAAATACAAAAGGTCGTGATAAGTATTTCTTTCTTTATAACAAATTATTCATTATATTTTACATACATTTATTTCTACTTTTCTGAAAGAATTATTTCTAAACTATTATCCTACAATGCATAGTGCAACCCTAACACACATTAATTTTCACATTATATATTGATTATAATATAGATCAGATTAGAATCAGATTATAATGTAGGCATTTAACACACTTTAGTTTTCTTCTAAATTATAAATAAATGTTGATACATGATTTGGCAAAATCAAGAAAATTTGAAAACAACCTGCTCATGGGTTCAACACCAGTGAACAGTTGTTTTTAAATGAGTGAAGCATCCTCTTAATAGCATTATCTAAAGATAGGTATAAAACAAAACATTGTAAAAAATAGCCTTTACATTCCCTTCACCCCCCCCCCCCCTTCTTATTAACATTGTGAAATTTCCAGATACAAAATACTGAAGAAAGGAATTATATATTATTTTAGTTACAAGCTATAAAATGTCAATTATTCCACTCAATATGTTATGTAAAACATAGAAAATTACAGAATATGTAAAGCTAATGAACCAAACATATATATGATTCTATACATCAATGACTATTGATACTTTCTTAAGACTACTCTGTGTATCTGGGTTCAATTTCAGGATAGGTTTTTTAAAAATTTTAAAAAATTTACGTACTTAAAAAAATAGATTATTAAACAATTTACAGCACCAACAGATTGTTGTTCTGAAACTTCATTTTATTATTTGATTAAAGAAGATATCTAAATAAACATTTTAGAAAAGATATTATTACAGTTGAAAATCATTTTCAGAAACTGCACCCATAGACAGTAATATTTTCAATTCTTTTGTATAGTCCTGTATATGATTTATAGATTTTAGTATATTAAAATTTAATTCAGCTAAAAAGCACATCATAAGCTTTTCAATCAAATTACCACCCATAGATGGCAATACAACTATATCCTTTTCAGCAGCCCTGTGTGTGAATTTATATTATACTCACAATACATAATATAGTAAAATTTAATTCAGCTATAGAACAACAGAAATAAACTTTCAACAGTTCCGATTAATACAAGCCAATTACTTCGAAATATTTTAGTCAGTTCTGCATATAATCTAAAATATTTATGTACACCAAATAATGTACAGTAAAACTCCGATAATTCAGATTAATTGAGACCAGACCCAATCCGGATTATCTGGAGAATTAAAAAAAAAAATGAAATAAAATAAAACATACTTACAGAACGAAATTACAGAAAATCACCTTTATGTCAAACTTACTGAATATTTACAGACAGTAAAAATGCCTACTTTCTTTTATTCTTCCGAAAAGATTTCAGATTTTTTTTTAAATTCAGAATACGACGATGAAACAAATTAATGTTATGGAAATTAGCCAATCACTTCTCAAACTTGAAAAAAAAAATGACCAAACCGATCCGGATTATGCGGAGATCCGGATTAACAGGGTCCGGACTAGCGGGGTTCTACTGTATTAAATTTCTGTTAAGTTTGAAAATGCATAAAACAATGGAATTCCTGTAATTATCGCTAATAAACAATAATGTATCTTTTTTTTTTTTTTTTTTTTTTTTTTTTTTTTGTAGGATGTCATAAAAAGCAGATACATGTTATCTGTCTTTTTTTTTCTACATGGCAGGTGTTATTGTGTTTTCACACCTCAATTTCATAAAGATTTCACTTCAATTAATTACAGACAAACAGATTGTAATTCAATGAAGATATTTCCTTTTCTTTGTGTATTTATGCATATAAATTACTGGTAAATGAACAATAAATGCAAAATAGGTCACTCTCAAAAGAGCAGATGTTTTCGCACATATCCTTCAAGTTAAGTTTGATATTATTAAAATGTTTTTAAACAATTATCACCCATAAACCATAATGTATCTGAATTCTTTTGAATTTCACTGTAAATGAAACATAAATGCTATAGACATTGCAACAGAAAATATGTAAAACAAAAACACACACTCCATTTTCGAAAACAAACATACAAATAAAATATCAGTTTCTTGATAATCCATAAGCAGTCGAGTCTCTCTATAACGAAACTCTATCCAACGAATTTTTTGCAGGAACGGTCAATTTTTTCATGATTACATTAAAAATAATCTCCATATAGCGAAATATATATCTCCATTTAACGAATTTTTTTTTTCAGAAATGTTCTTTCTTATGGTCAGAAAACGCTTCAAATAATTGGTAGAATAACTTGTTTTCATTGATTTCTGGTTTATATCTCATAGCTAAATTGCTCACCTTTTCCCTTATGTTGAAAAAAAAAGGTATTCACCCCCCCCCCCCCAAGAAAAGCATCCTTTTTGCATGGTCACACTTGACTTTGTTTTAACCAAGATGAGCATGCTTTCTGGGAAAAGTTCGAAACATATGCTTGCTACTGGAGCGATTTGCAATTATCACAAAGCATCCTAAAAGATAAAACTATTCCATTGTCGTCTTGAAAATGCTGTTCGTTTCTTGGTCTGAATAGTAAGGCAGGAATAAGGAAGGGATAAGGGGGCAATTGCTGAAAAGGTCGTTTTTCATCTAGTTATCTCTCATTAATTTTAGAGTTTAGAGTGGATGTTTCTTATCTGTGCCTCAGAGCATTTTTTGTTGCGAGGGATCATTTGAATGAAGAATTGTTACTAAGTGTCATCTATGCTGGTGTTATCGTCTACTATATCTGCATAAAATTGCTTCTACGATAAGCATAACTCTCTCTGATAAAATAATAATTTTGAAAATAATCAATAAAACACTGGAAATAAAAAGAAAGTGGCGAAAATATTTGAGATTATGGAAAATTCCGTTAAATATTTCAAAAACTTAATTAAACACCTCAAAAACAATTCTATTTCAAAATCTAAACATTAAATGAAATTTTTTTTGCCGTTCTCTATTCAACGAATTTTTCTATATAACAAATTTTTTGACCGAACGATGGATTTTGTTATATACAGACTCCACTGTATATTCATAAAAGCTAGAATGTAAACAATTTGGTAGACAGACAAAACAAACCGAAGCTATTGTAAGCATTTTTTAACTATGTTGTTAAGCTTGAAATAATTTATTTAAAACTTTATATACAGTTAGCAAGATAAATATGATTAGAAATTTTATTACTTCCCCTGTATAAAAAAAAAAAAAAAAAAAAAAAAAAACAATCTTTAAAGATTTTCTAAAATCCAAACTGCTATAGCCTGATATATTTTTTAACTCACTTTTGTTCGCAAACATATCAAATAGACACATTAAAAAGCTATGCAATAAAACTGTTTTTTTTTTTTTCCTTATGTTTTCGTAAAAGCAGAAGATTTTCTAGAAAATGTTATCAATGTTGGCACTTTGAACAGAATTTCTGGATATGAAATTCAGTGGCGCAGCCAGAATTCGGCTCTGGGGGGGGATAGAGTTGCTTCAGGGGTGATTCTGGTGGAAATTTTTTTTCGGAAATTG
This sequence comes from Maratus speculifer, assembly GCA_964019185.1. Classification (NCBI taxonomy): domain Eukaryota; kingdom Metazoa; phylum Arthropoda; class Arachnida; order Araneae; family Salticidae; genus Maratus; species Maratus speculifer. The sequence continues at coordinate 220,211,041 of OZ025297.1, read as the reverse complement.
GCGGGGGGGGGGGGAGGATTCCGCAAGTTCCCCCCCCCCTTTAAGAGGGTTTATCCGCGATCTTCAGACAAAATAGGCGTTTTCCCGCGACCTTCAGACGAAATCAGCGATTTATTTGCGATATTTTAGCAAAATCGGCGATTTATTGCGATCTTTTGTCAAAATCGGCGGTTTTCCGCGATTTTTTGACGAAATCGGCGTTTTCCACGACCTCTAGACGAAATCGGCGATTTATCTGCGATATTTTAGCAAAATCGGTGATTTATTGCAATCTTTTGTCGAAATCGGCGTTTTTTCGACGATCTTTAGACAAAATTTGCAATTTTACGCAATCTTTTCTTGAAAACGACGTTTTATCCCCGCGGTCTTTCGACGAAATCGGCATTTTTTCCTTGATCTTTTGATGAAAGCGGCCTTTTTTTTAATGATCTTTTGACAAAAATTTCTAAGCAATCTTTTGTCGAAAACGGCGGTTTTCCCCCGATTTTTAACGAAATCGTCATTATATCAGAAATTTTTAGACGAAATCGACGTTTTCCCTGCGGTCTTCAGACGAAATCAGCGTTTTATCTGCGATATTTGGTGAAATTGCCGTTTTCTCCGAGATCCGCACAGGAAATTCGCGTTTTTCGGCGATCTTTTGACAAAGTTCGTTCACAAAAACATTGACGAAATTGTCGTTTTTTCACAAAATATTAACGAAATGTGTGCTTTTTCGGCGATCCTTTCATGAAATTTGCATCTTTCCGCGATTGTTTTATCCGCGCGCAAAACCGTACAAGTTGGCAACTGTGAGAATCGTCTTCTGAAAGATCTTATCAAAGAATGAAGAACATTTCTCAGTTACATAGCTTTTTAATAATGATATCTACTTGCCTGAATCTAGGAAAAAGAGTTATCGGAAAAAAGTGACAAACTACAAAAGCGGAAAAAAATGACACGGAAAAAAAGTTACCGGAGAAAAGGGACAAGATAAAAATGTTACCGGAAAAAAAGTGACAAGGAATTGATTTTGGGGATTTATTGACTAAGTAGGAAAGGGGGGGGAGGTCGGGGGTCGGCTTTTAATTTAAGTGAATGTTTTTTTTTTCATGGTGAATTCACTGCTTTGATTCAATTTTTGGATATACGTTCATACTGAAAAAATGCTTGCCTGATTAGTTTTGGGAATGGACGATTACCCCCTCCCCTCCGCCCTAAATAAGATAAATGTTTTTAAGCAGAATTATCCAACGTGTTATTTCAAACAATTTTGGATATAGGTTCTTTCTGACGAGGCTTATATATAGTATTGTGGTGTCGCGCCCTGAGTTTCTCTTTACTAAGTTGGTTTATTTGTTAAGTTCATCAATAACACATTTTTAATTCCTCAAGCTCTTTATTAGAACCATAGACCAATTATTAAAAAAATAAATAAAACGACAGTACTACTATATAGGAGCCTCACTCCAATATTACATTTCGCTTAGCACGTCTAAGCCATCTTACATCAATGTACTTTCTTGTACATTGCCAGCACATGTCTCTTTTCCAACTACTTTCCTTCCCTCTCGATACGCAATAATCCCAGTGTCCCCCTCAGCTCAATGCCACTAGACCAGTGCAATTATTTTCTAGGCATATTCCTTGAGGTCAATAGAACCTGTTCTTAACAGCTTTTGAATGAAGATACTTTCAACTATGCATACTTTTTCAGAATAAGACTTCGCTATCTATCTTCTGCCACGATTAAAGTTGTCAGTACGTCTTCACAGTATATAATGCCTGAAGAATTTTGGGAGTTTAATGGTTAAGTATAGAGGGTGCATGGGGGATAACCTCTCTTAAATTAAATAAATAGCTTTTTACGCAGAATTATCCGATTTGCTTCAAATTTTGAATGTTGGTTCATTAAGATAAAGGGTATCCCTGATTAGTTATGGGGTTCTTTTGCTAATTAAAAAGGGGGGCCACGATTATTCCCCCTCTTAAATTAGATAAATTATTTTTTATGCACAATTATCCGATGTATTTCAAATTTTGGCTATAGGTTCTTTCTCATAAAGTGAATCCCTGAATAGTTTAAGTGTTTGTTTATATATCCTCAATAGCTGTTTGCAAGCATTTAAAATTGTGATTTATGTTGCTGCATAGCATTTTTCAGTATTCTATAAATATCGTAACAAAGAAAAAAATATCCTGTTTTTTTTAAAATCGTTTTTTTTCCCTTTAATTTAAATCCGTTTTTATTTTTTTAAGCGTTCAAAAACCTGAAGATCTATCAAGAACTACAGGATTTTAAACAATTAACTTTCTAATTACTAACATAAGCTAGTAATAAAAAAAAACTATTTTTATTACTACAAATTAATGAATTCACTAGTTCATTCGTTCGTGACATACAATATAGTTTGTACATTAAAGTTTTCTAACATATATTTTTTTATGTTTTATATTATATTTTGTGATGCGTACCATGGGACATTAATTAGTAAAAATCCTGTTTTAAATGATAAATATTTAGCGTAAATTAAAATGACAATTACAACAAATGATTTAGTATATTACTTTTTTCACAAATAAAAAAAATAAATAAATAAACCAGTTTTAAATGTAAAATGAATGGAAATTAATCATTATAAGAAAAAAGGTAAAATGTGTTATAATGTTTTCTGACATAATAGTTTTCAATCATTAAATTAAAAAATAAAGAAAAATTGTTTTTATTTGTTATTTGCGTTCAATTGCATTCAACTCGCTTTTTTATGTTACTTGAATATTTTTGCGTCAAACCTTTACCGGGAAATCCCCTGATCGACAAATTTCCTAAGAGACTAGTCGCCCGCGATATCTACCGGACATCCCCATTCGACGGAGGAAGGTGTCAAGCAAGCAAGCAAGAAAAAGCAAGCTTCTTTCCCCGAAAGAGTTTCCTGAAGGGACTGCTGCATCCCTCCCTATTTTAACTACATTCATTAGCTTATACGCCTTACCATAAGGAAACTACATCCAAAATTTGAAGCAAATCGGATAATTCTGCGCAAAAAGCCATTCATGTAATTTAAGTGGGGTCATTCCCAATTCCCCCCTCTATAATTAGCCATTAAGCCCTTAAAACTATTTAGGGATCCACTTTATGAGAAAAAATCTATATCAAAAATTTGAAATACATCGGATAATTATGCATAAAGAACAATTTATCTAATTTAAGGGGGGGATAATCGTCCGTTTTCCTATTTATAATAAGCAAAAGAACCTCATAACTAATCCGGAATACGCTTAATCATAAAGAAGCTACATCCAAAATTTGAAGCAAATAGGATAATTCTGCATTAAAGCTATTTATTTAATTTAAGGGAAGTTATCCTCGTTTTTGCCTTTATACTTAGCCATTAAACCCTTAAAACTATTCAGGGATTCACCTTATCAGAAAGATTCTATATTTAAAATTTGAAATACATCGGTTAAAACAACGATTTGCAAAAAACTGATTTATCTAATTTGAGGGGGAAATAATTGCTTGCCCCCCCTTTATAATAAGGAAAATAACCCCGTAAGTAATCAAAAATATGTTTTATCATAATGAACCTATGTCCAAAATTCGAAGCAAATCGGATAGTTCTGCGTGAAAAGCCATTTATTTAATTTAAGAGGGATTATCCCCCGTCCACTCTCCCCTTTATACTTACTCATTAAACTCTTAAAACTATTCAGGGATTCACCTTATCAGAAAGAATCTATCTAAAATTTGAAATACATCGGATAATTTTGCATAAAAACCGATCTATCTAATTTGTGGGGGGAGGGGGTTAATTGACCATCCTCCCTTTATAACAAGCAAAAGAACCCTATAACTAATCAGAGATACGTCTTATCATAATGAACCTATGTCCGAAATTCCAAGTGAATCGGATAAATCTGCGTAAAAAACTATTGATTTAACTTGAGAGGTTACGGATGGGGGGGGGGGGGGGTTATCATATGTCCAAAAACTGAATCAAAACAGTTAATTCAGCACGAAAAAACCATTTACCTAAATTAAGAGCCTCCCCCTGATCCCTTCTAAATACTTAACCAATGAATCCTCAAAATCAATAATGAATTCCCAAAATCAATTCTATGTCCCTTTTTTTTTCCGGTAACACTTTTTTTCGCTTTTGTAGTCATGTCACCTTTTTTCCAATAACTGTTTTTCAGGTAACTTTTTTTGCGTGTACCCACTTGCCTATTTCGGGCGTTTTTTAAATAAGAATTAATATTAATAAAAAAAATTGTCTGAAAGTAGCCCCTTTAAAGTAGTAGTAAGTAGAAAGTAGTTAGATATTTGGCACCCCCTAAATCTCTGCGCCCTGGGCGACCGCCCTCCCCTCCCCCTTTCGCACGACGTTGTTAATATTTTTCCAGAAACATAAATATAAACGAATTATATACTTTCCAAACATACCTGGATTTCAAGAATGCTTGAAGGAATTCGAAAGATTAAAAAAAATGATCTCTTATATCCATCTTTTTCATAATTTTCTTCTCTGAAGAGGATTTAATATCCTCCATAGCGAAACGCACAATAAAAAAAAAAAAAAACCTTAGCACTACAGCAACTAACAACAAAGTGTTTGTGGAATTAAGTCTATCCTTCAAAGCATGCGAGCATGTGTTTTTGTGTTTTTCCTGGAATTTGAGAGTCCAGTCCCGTTTCCAAAAAAAGAGCAAGAAACAGATGCAACTAATTAAGACCCCCCCCCCCCCCGTTTGTGCAGTATTGAAAAACCCGAGACGGCATTGGCAGCGACAGGAAATGACCATTCCTTTTAGCCTTCGGCTGATTTCCAATAGTATAAATGAATGCCGGCCTTTTCCGAAATTGAGTGACCAGTTTTCGATACTGATACTGTTGCTATGTGCTTTTCCTATTTTTCAAAGAAAATACATTACTGCCGCTTAAACGAGTCAAATTTTTAAATAAAGTTTGATTCAATAAAGCGGCAGATTTCGAAAACAAAACAAAAAAAATTCTAACTTTAGTTTTTTTTTTTATGATTCGGTTCATAAAAGTGGAAATTTTTGTATTTTTGTCATGGCTCTGGGGGGGGTTTTAACCCCCAAAACCCCCCCCTCGCTGCGCCACTGTGAAATTCTGTAAAGTAAAGAGAAAAAATTGCCTGAGTCAACAATCGCTTATGTCACAAAATGTAATTCAGTTACCAGAAAAAGAGAAAAACTTTTTAAATGCAAGTTATTTTAATAATCACTCCTACAAGCAAGGACATACAAAGAGAAAACTGCACTTGGGGCAAAGTTTCAATTTGCCCCTCCCCCAACTCTTTTTGTGACAGGCCAAAAATGGCGTTGGTAGTATAAATTTGGCACCCCCTTTGCCCCGGCCCCCTTTTGCATGGCGCTGCCTGCAAGTATCATGCTCTTACATTTAACTAGTTGGATGTGTCTGTGTCAATCCCAAAACTTTCTTCTACCTCATATGTACATTTTTATATTTCAAAATTTAATTACACATGTTAATGCATTAATATTATTAATTCAATATTATACCAACTATGATTTTCATCTTAAATTTCTGCTTCAGTCAATTAATCTGAGTAAAATCGAATTTTCGTCTCTGCATCAGTCTATGAACAACAGAACCCAAAAATAATCATACGCAAAAAATTTAGTTCAATTCTATGCATAACTTCAAACACTTTTTGATGGTGAAATAATTAAAAGGGCACAGACACTGCGATTATACCGCCTCCTTCCAGCAGATTTTTTTCAAATTCAGGGAGGGTCAGCTGACCATAGCCTAACACTTATACAAAAAATTTCACTTATTTCTATGCATAACTTCATACACTTTTCTGTAGTAAAATATTATATATATTACAAAATGGCACAAAAATCACTATAGCAACGCCCTCTTTCGGTGGATTTTTTTCAAATTCAAGGAGAACCAACTAGTTATAGTATAACACTTACACAAAAAATTTGGTTCAATTCGATACATAACTTTATACACTTTTAGTTGGTACAATATTGAAAAGGGCACAAAAATCACTACTTTAGCGCTCCTTTCCGACGGATTTTTTTTCAAATTCAGGGAAGGCCAATTAGACATAACCATACACTTACACAAAAAATTTGGTTCAATTCGATGCATAACTTCATACACTTTTAGTCGGTACAATATTGAAAATGGCAGAAAATACACTTTTTGATGGTATAATAGTGACATACGGTCGCACACGGTCAGAGATTTCGTAAAAACATGTTTTTTTGGAATCTCTAACCCCTAAAATGTGTAAATTCGTCAGAAACTGGAAGTAAAAAAAAAATCAATAACAATACTTTCTTCTATTGAAGATAGAAGAAAATAAAAATGAGCCAGAAAATGTATCAGAAAGTTTCATTTTGTTAAGTGAGGAAAAATATTAAAAAAAAAAAAAAAAAAAAAAACAATCAAGGCAAACATTAACCGCTTCCCTCAATTGCCCCTACATCATACGGGCAAAATGTTTTTGCCAAACATGATTTATTATTCTCGCCAGAAATTTTTACTGTAAATTTTGCATTATTTAATCTGGGCATTTTTTGTGATTCAATTACACAAAAATTTCGGTTTTTAAAAACTAGTGATAAAAGATTAAAATTTCCGTTTTTACAAAATGATGATAAAAGATTAAAAATTCTGTAAAAGATGCTTGTCTCAAATGAGTTAAGGCAGAAATAAATAAATTTATATTCGCATGTATAGTTTTTATTTTTGATCTGTTATTACTTTTTTTAATATATTTTGTTTAAAAATAATTGAAAATGTGACTTTTGAAATTAAAAAAAAAAAAGCATTATTTGAAAGTTTTTTTCAAAAGTATTGATCAGTTAAGTGGTTAATAAAAAAAATAATGATAAATAAAAAAATGGAGTGGCTTTTTTAAAATTTAAATTTCAATAACAAGCATTACTCAAAAGTTTGATTTAAAAGCTCTTACCTTTTTCCAAACTAAGAGAATCTATTGCTCTGTAACCTGCATTTATTAAACCATAATGTTTTCCTTTATCCATCAAAGCTTTATAAACTGGCACACAACTCTCATATGGTATATGAAGTTCCCAGCCTAATTCTCCAACAAATGACAATCTCAAAGCTAACACCTAGAAATGATAAATTACAAAATAGCTCAAATTCAAAATCTAAAGCTAGTTTAGTAAAGATAGTTTAGATAGTTTAGTCTGTTATATTTTATTTTAGAAAAAAAATAAAATAAAAAGCTTTATATTAATTATTATTATAATTGTAAAATTTCTATAAATATAAATACCACCAGTATTTGTATAATAATATAAATTTGTGGTGTATAATAATCAATTTTTCCCTAGAATAATATTGTTAGCATTCAGATTTTAAAGGATTATTTTTCAAATGTATTAAATAAATCAAATTTAAGATGTTTAAAAGATATTTAATTGAAAATAAAATTATTTCTGTGATATTAAAACATTGGATACCAAAACAACAATAAATATAAAACTTCTTAAATATCATTTAATAGTTGCTTTCAACAGATAAATCATTTTTGAAATCACTAAAAAGGTTACTAAGACCTTTGGTGACTACATGGGTACTTCACTTGATAAAACCAGCTATCAAATTAATGTTCCCAAAACTGACTTTTTAAAAATATACTTAAGTGAAAAAAAAAAAAAAAAAAAAAAAAAAACTTTAAGGATTTTAAATATAGGTGCAGATTTCCAAAATTTTTAAGGAATTAGTGGCTCCTAAATCCAAATAATCCAGTGCCCAGTGATTCAAAGAAATGCATAAAAGCAATAGTGTTTATAATAGGAAACAATTAAGGAACTCAAAATGAGAAATAAGTTGTACGTGTGCATAATAATAATAATATAATTAAATTAAATTAAAAAGACTGAAACATTCACACATAACAAACTGAGGCTCATTAAAAACATAAATATAGCAGCCTACAGCACTTCTATAAAAATTAAAAATATACACATAATTTTTATTTTTTTTTTATTTTTTTTTATTTTTATTTTTTATTTATTTATTTATTTTTGTCAGAACTTTTTCATACAAGTAAAAATCAATATTTTGTAGAAACTCACTCAGACTGGGCTGAAATTTTGACTCCTTTGACTCCTCAGCCAGCCTTCAACCAAGCTAATATATCAGGCCGGGCTCTGGCTGAATTTTTAACTTTTATAAAGGCTGAATCTTTTTTTTTTTTTTTATCTGTTGGGTCAGGTTTGGGCTTGTGCAGATCTCTATTTCAGTGCTCAACTGTGTTTTTTTACCCCGGGCCTGGTGCTACACACCATATTTCTTCGTCAGATAACCAACCTAACATGGGACACCTAGTCTTTAGTTTCAAAATAAACATGGTTCTCATTTTATCAACCCCGAAGGGAAGAAAGTCTGAGTGACATTTGCCCAGCCTTGAGTCAAACATTATGTATGGCAATCAAACACTCTGACCAACTTGCTAATTGGGCTTCCATACAAGAATTTAATCCCTACAAAAGGCAGCAAAAGCCTTCCCACGTCTGCATGCCAAATAAAAAAATTTAAAAATGCATGTATTTTTGCATAACAATGCTTTGCCAACTAAAAAACAAATTTAGTGGATCAAAAAATAATTAATCATAATTGCTTGAAATTTTTCAATAAGGATTTAAAACAAATGTTGCACTGTAATAATTGTAGAATTACATTTAAGAATGTAATAGAAAATTCAAATGCAATTAAACAGGATTTTTGTTGTTGATTCCTGTATGAAAAATAAATTATCAAGCTGATTTCTCATTGCTTAAAATGGGATGCAAGATGAACTGGAGTTATCTGATGAGTGATTTCTAACAGATTTTTCATAATATTCATACATGAAAATAAAAATTCCTAGATGTAGGAAGATGGGCAAAATGTTGCAATGTCACATGTGAGTTAAAAAAATGGCTATGGAATTAAATTCCTGCTTTTATCCTTTTATCATCAAAAATTTTAGCTTAGCTTTTCCTTTTCATAGTTCTAAAATCTTAATTTGATAAATCTTTGAACCCATATTGGAATTTAGTTTTATCTAAAATTCTTAAATTTTCAATCAATCAATTTTAGATTAACTCACCTCTAATCTTTTTTTTTCAAATCTCTGTATGGTGCAAACTTTATTAAAAGGAAGAAAAGTGAAATAGTTATTTTAAAAAAATAATTATGAAAAAAAGTAAGAATATCAATTTTCTTCCTGAAACACAAATAAGAAAGATAGAGAAAAAAGAATTTCGGCCCTAGTTTCCTAAGTATTCCCTTTATTGTCCAAATACATTACTAAGATAATACAAGCTACGTCACAATTGATAATTTTTTTCATTTTTCAATGTTATAAAGAAAGCTCACTAGAAAAAAAAAAAAAGGACTAGCAATGCAAGACACATTTAAAGTAATCTCATGAAGTAATACAGTTATTTTAGATGGACTTGACCAGGGCCAAACAATGCAGGATGGGTCTGCTTGCCACTGTCACACATTGTCACTTTTCTTACTATGAACTGATCAGCATTGTATAGTAAGAAAATAAATTCAGTTTATAAATAAAATATGCTCACTTTTTGAAAACAATATCTGAACATTCTATATTTTACATATATCTGTTTCTGTTTAATGTAACAAGTTTATCAAAAATAATTTTACAAAACAGCTTAGATTTCAAGTAATAACAATCATAAACACATTTAATGTAATTAAATGAATCTTTTGTCAAGAGGCCCCTTTGATCATGACTAATTGGGCTCCTGATCAAAAATAAATTAGGGTATCTTATTCAAATCGTTGCAACATTATTCAAATAGAACTGATGATCAGACATATATGCAATCAATAAACAATATTTTCATACCTTGGATTTTAAATGGAAGAAATTTTTTAGCTCCGTCAGTTTTAAATCAAGTACCTTAATTAATAAAAACCCCTTTTTCCTTAGTGCAGAACAAAATTCAACTATAGAAACTTATTATATTACTACAATAAGATAAATTCAATAACTTCAACTCATGGAAGAGTGTCAAATACTCTAAAAATGCAAATATGAGTTCATGAAATTAATTTCTTTTGCACCTTTTTAAGTTTTATTACACACAAATTACAGTATTATACCAAATCAAATGCATACTTTTTCACAAGTAAAAAAGTGTTTTTTAATAAATCGTTAAAGAAAAAAAAAAATAAAAAGAATACAGAAGAAGATGCAGCTCATGACAATTAGAACTTATTATTTTCAATCACTAAAGATTACATATAATTTAAATTCATTGCTAATACAATCAAAAGTATTATTTCTTATTTAATAGTGGTCAAGGTTAGTTTGACCAAAAATATTGAGTTCTATGTGGCAGAAGGTTTAGTAAAAATTTAAAAAAAAGAAATTCGGATTTTATATTTGATCATTTTTAGAGCTGAAATTGAAGAGGAAAAAAAGCAAGTATTTTATAAATTAATGTATGGATTTGGGGCTCCTTGTTGTCTAGGGTCCTTTGGCGAAGTCCTAATTTGCCCATGCAATAATAAAAGCCTGCTTGTCAAAGATAAAATATCTTGTTTCCTCTTAAAATAATAATTATAATAATGACTGTAATTACATGTAAAAATTACATGATGTAATATTTAATGGAACTTTTCTTTTGGGATTTAAAAAAAAAAAAAAAAAAAAAAAAAAAAAACACATATTAACAACTTTTAGACATTAATAACTTTTAAAATTAGAAAGATATCTCTGAAAAATAGTTAAAGCATGAAAAGAAGAACAAAAAAAAAAAAATTACCTTGAAGCCAGCAAAATGTATAACTTTGTTAGTTGAAAATGGAAAATTTTTATCACTCAAATCTGTATCAGTCAATGATTGCAATAATTCTCGACTAGAAAAATAAAATACATAATTATAATTAACTCTGAATAATTTAAAAATAATTTATCGTATCATATTTCCATGAGGATGCTTTCATTTTCAAAACCAATTCCAAAAATGAGAATACCCCCCCCCCCCCCAAAAGAAAAAAAAAACATTGCAAACAAAATTGAAAAAGTGAAAAACAGCATATTTGTAAAACTTAATCTCATTTATCCAACGAAAAATAAATAAATAATAATAACAATATTGAAATTTAAACGAGATATCTTACAAAATTCCCTCCATAAGTTTAACATTAGTGAATGGTTGTTTTCCAATGATTGAAGTAGCCTCTTATTGGAAACCATTAATTTTTATTTACAAAAGTAAGTTTATTTTTAAAGGGGTTGCTTCCCGGAAAGTACCCGATCACAAAATCTATGTTAACCTATGAGAAAACTTTGCTTCTGTAAATTTTAAATATTTTTCAGAAGATGATAAACTTTCATCAAGTAGAAATTTATTTGGATTTTTTACATACATAAAATTGAAGGAGACAATTTTTAAAAACACACATTATCAGCATCTGATGTCTACTTTTGATGGTTTTAATAATTGTATTAGGTAATGATTCAACACATTTTAAAGTTTCTTCATAAGTTAACATGGAAGTTTGTGATCGGCGTGTTTCAGCAATGTGATCCTTTAATGCTTTATTGTTACATACATTTATGATGTTAAATTTATCAATTTTATGTACCTTTTTCTCAAAAACTATAAATGCTTATAATATAAATAATAAATATGATGCTTTAAATGGTGATATCTTTTAAATATTCAATGATTCATGTTTGTTTATTTTAAAAATTTGATCGTAAAGAAAATTAATTGAAGATCTTTTACACATTGTATTTTTTTAATACATTTAAATAAAAAAATATATACACATTTCTCCAAAGCACAAAATCCTGATTTAACTGTACAAATATATAAGAAACATATTATATATAGGGTAACATCCCCAGTAATTGGCACATTAAGAATTAGTCTTTAAACATACTTCAATTTTCATTACAAAGAAATAAGATATTTACTTGGAAATATTTTTAAATCAAAGAATGCATATCTGTGCATCTATTTTGCCCACTAAAAGCAAAAAAATTTGAAAAAGTATTTTTATAAAAATATATTTATAAAAAGTTAAAATTTATATATATATATAAAAAAACTTTAAATTTTGCATTGGGTTTAATCGCTTTAAATGGATTCACTGTAGATGAAGATGCCATATTTCAGGTTTTAGAGAGTAAGAAATCAGCATATTAGTCTGAAATGTGAATACTTTAAAACAATACAATATACTTATATTAATACCCAGTAATTGGCATGCTGTCCCCAGTAATTGTCATATGAAGCTTTAATGGATTCCAATTACTGATAATATTTCATATTTTCAAATAAAAACAAATGATAAACAAAATTAGTCTATAACTTTAAAAGTACTTCCAAAATAAGTGGTTTAATCTCAAATTCCATGCGAATTCCTTGTAATTGGAATAGGTGCCAATTACTTGGAACTAGCAAAATTGAAGCACCATTAATTGGCATCTATCATTAATTCAGAAATCCAAATATTTATGTCAAAAATACTTTTACACAATTAATGTAATTCTTTTTAACTAAACAAAACTGTTGTCAATTAAAATTTAAAATATATTATAAATCAGATAATAATGTATTGAAAAGCATGCCTTCCCTAACCAAAGAAGAAGCATTTGCAACAAAAATGGCTAATTTGATACAAGCCATAATTGTTTCTTTTTCCTAGGCACTATTGTCATCTAGTAGCATAAATCAAAGTTATAATCTTTAACGTAAATGAGCATATAACTGGTATATGGTCTTGCATTTTTAGAAGAATGGATATAAATCTTATTTTAGGACATGTCTGTACGATGCGCCAATCACTGGTGCATGCCAATTACTGGGGATGTTACCCTACATACCAGAAAATTTTCAAATAATTCAATTTGATACATAATAATAATAATAAAATGATGTAATTTAAATTTCTAAAAAAATCTGCTTCACAACATAATGCAAAACCTCGAATTTAAATGTGTAAATATATAAATAAAATAAACTACAAAAAATTCAAGTAATTAAGTACTATACTTAATACTGTACTCACTAGTACTGATACTTAATACAAAATAAAAAAGATGTAACTTAAATTTCTAAAAAAATCCACTTCACAGCAAAGTACAAAATCATGAATTTAGATATGCAAACATATCAGTAACATATATAAACATAATACCAGAAAATTTTCAAATAACAGGATTGGATACATAATAAAAATATACAATCACAAAAGAAAGATTAGACTTAAAATACTTAGAAACACCTGTTTCACTACAGTTATACTTCTAACATAATAAATATTTTTTTTTTCTAATTTTATTTTTTTCTAATTTATTTCTTTATTTTTTTCAGTTCACAGTTATTGAAAAAGAAGATATTAGACACTTAATAGCATTAGTAAAGTTATTCACTAATACTACATTACCAAAAAAAAAAAAAAAAAAAAAAAAATCACCTTTTTGGCCCTTGAATACTCAATAAACCAAGTTTTTCAGTATTGTCTATTAGCTGGACTTTAAACTTTTCATCTTGAATTACAGATTGTATGTGACTTAAATTTTGTTGAGCAGCTGCCCCACCAGCAGCAAGATAGTATCCATGTCCTGAGATAGAACTATACTATTTAATAATATGCAAAAAGATGAATTAGGTAACTAAAAAGCATCACATCATAATTAAGCACATGGTATAGTGTTATATATATATATATATAGACCTATAATACTATTTTAAGTGCATAGGGTAAATAAAAATTATTATCTATTTTTAAATCTTAAATCATCTTATATTAAGTAAGATATTGAGTTTAGCTTAGCATGTTAAATTAAATGATTTTGTTTTAAATCTTAATAGGGTAAACTATGGTGTATGGTTTATTTTTTCTGTTATCACATTACTCCATTTTTAATTTATTTGTTTATTTATTATTATCATGTTGAGAGTAATTATTTTCATTTTTCTCTTTTCATTTTGCTATTTAATTTATTAATTTTGATGTTCCTTGTTTTTGATGTTTTTTCTTCATTTAATTTTGGTTTTATGTGTGTTGGTAGCCCCAAATTTATATTATCTTGCTTTTTCATGGCAAATACGAAGATTAAACCACACACTTCATTTGTAGTTCCAAAGTATTTGGGGCAGAAGATTCTGCTTTGGTTCTGCAAATTCCAATTTTATTCATTTTAATTATTTATTTTTTCCCTCCATGTTCAATGTGGTTATAAGTTATTAAATTCAATGGTTCATATTTTGTAATACAATTGATGATATATATATATTTATATCAAATTCTGTTTTTTCTGGGTAGCTTGAAGAAGATTTTATTTGAGAAATGATTACGAAGAATGCATTATTAATCAAACTTCAAAACTAAGTATAGATTTTGTATTCTTTTTTTTTTTTTTTTTTTTTTTTTTTTTGTATTTTGGTAGCTTTTAAGGGTTTAATCCTTTTTAGGTAATGAATTTCACTCTGGTGACAAATTATGAATGACGGTCAAAAGACTCTCTTGTCAAATTCTGTCAGAAACTCTCAAAGAAATAAATAAAATAATTGTTTCCGTTCAAAAAAATTTGCACTGAACTAATTACTGAACTTTGAAATAAAAATTATGAAAGATAAAATCACAAAATCAAAGCAAGTGTCAGTGTATTAATTTTTTAAACATTGCAGTAATTATCTTATATAATTAACTTTTGTTTTGATTCTTAATATTTTATACTTTTTCCTGAAGTGAAAAATAAATTTTAGTAACATTAATTGTTAACTTTTTTCAGCAATTAAAATCTAAATTTATACATGACTTTCATTAAAAGACCACCTCTCAGAGCGAATAATTTTTATTGGAACGGTGCTTTAGGGAGGTTTTAACTTGTATATATATAATTCAACATTCTTTGTAGAACATTTTTGGAGCCAGTTTGTAAGAAGACAAGATCAGTACCACACATATTTTCAAACACCTATTTTGCTATAGCACTCTCAAGGGGACTTATCTGGTGAGCAAGAAAAAAAGTGGCACAACATGTTATCCTATGGGAAAAAATACCTATTGTTCATTCAAATTTGGAAATTCCAACAATATTTCTTTTTAAGTATGTAGACTTACATGTATTCTTCTTTCATTCATACTCTTCATCCCTCTGTAAGCTTAAAATATTTTAAAGATAATTTTGAGTATTTTAAAATTTGTGTTTAAGTAAAAAAAAAATAAAAAAAAATTGAAAAGTATAAAAAATACTCTTTTGTCATTTGTAACTTTAAATCAGAGACAGCCAACCAGTGGCACGCATGCCATAAGGTGGCACGGTGGTGTTTAACAATAGCACACAAAGACTTAAATTTTTTTTAAAAATTGAAACAAATAGTAACCATAAATCTAGATAGAAATTTCCTTCGTAACTGTTCAAAGTTAATTTTTGCAAAAAACTAAAAAAATTGGAAGAGGCATGCATAATTTTTTTCTTCAGATAGTTGCATTATTTCAAAAAAGGGTGATTGTTTGTCAGGTGTAGATTTGATTAAGAACTCGAAATTAGGGGAAGGAACTAACAATGGCAATTGTCATTCAGTTAATTTAGTGAACTTTGAATTCAATTAAAACTGTAGTACATATTGCCTATTAAAAGGAATAAAAATTTCAGTAATTAAATATGATTTCATTCCAAACCTTTTTAGATTATATTTCAAATTTCTGTCATATTTATTGCAAGTACTTCTAGTATTGCATCATTTCCTGTTGTTACAATCTGAAGTTTTAAGTATTAACATGTAAAGACTTATTGGAAAAAAAAAAAAAATAAGAAGAAGAAGAAGAAATCTGGATAGAAATGCTTCTTGTTGACTATCCGAAGTTAATTTTCACAATAAACTTAAATAATTGAAAGTGAAATACATAGTTCATTTTCTTCAGATAGTGACACTTTTCCCAAAAAAGTTGGCCATCCTTGCTTTAGACTGTAAAAAGATTTAAAAATTTGGAGATTACTGAGGGATAAAAAACTTCCTATCTCAGTGATGAAAAAGAAGTTTTGTTGAAATTTCCAAATTTGAATGACCAAGAACGGTAAATATTTTTTCCTCATACAATAACAGGGGATTCCATTTCTTTTTTTCCCTTCCCCACCAGATAAGTCCCCTTACGAAGCTATTTTACTCATTTGAATAGCCTGCACACTAATCTTTATCCTATGGGAGAATTTTTTTTAACTATCTCGTTTGCATTTTAATATTTTTATTACTTATTTATTTATTTGCATTGGATAGCTGAGGTCAATCTCTACAAGGACCATTTTTTGGTTTTTTAAGTTTGCTTACAATTTTTTTTTTTTTTTTTTTATGAGGAATTTTTTATGTTAGAAACTGGTTTTAAAAATGAAAGTATCCCTATAAAAAATAACAGCAGCCAAAATTGGAAAAGTAACAAGTGCATAAGTGTGATCATAGAAGGCACAGATGATTTTGTTTAATACATATCTTTTTTAAAAACTCTTTATCCTTAAATTAATAACTCAAAATTGTTACTTTATAATTTAGAAAACCATACATAAATGGCATAATCATTATATTTAATTTTAAAATAATTAAAACAACATATTTTAATCAAATTAAAAATATTCAAGTAAAATAATTTAATAAAATTAAAAAATCTGATTTCTTTTAATTTATTAATTTTAAAAATTTAGCAGAGGTATAAATAAAATAATATTGTAAAAGCAAAAAAACTGTTTTAAACATACTTAAAATGTTGAAAAATTTCAGTAGAAATCCATATTAATTCTTTCGCTTTTCAAAAACTCACTAAAACCATAACGAATGCTGACATATATGAAAATTCAAAAGGAAAAAGAAAAAATACCTTTTAATTCTTCAATAATGCATATAGATACTTGGAAAAAAAAAAAAAAAAAAAAAAAAAAAAAAAAAAAAAAAAAAAAAAATCATCCATAAGAAGTGTATTATTTCAAAAAAATTACAATAGATGGCAGCAGGAAATAAAAAATAGTTCAGAGGAATCCAATATTTATACCTCTGTATTGAATTATTAAAAATGAATTTTTTAATATAAAATATGGATTTAATTATATCATCTGACATATTAAGCATTAATTGTCACTAAATGTGCATTTAAAAAATATATATCAGCGAATAATTCTCGGGATTTTTTTTTTTTTTTTTCAGACTTTATCTGTTTGAAATATAAGATATATTTAAATTTATCACTGTGCAAAAAAGCTTTTAAAATTGTGTAAAAAAAGGAAATTTCTTTTCATTAAATCTATCTGAAAATGAAGTGTAATAATAAAAATAAAAATTTTGATGTTCCACCTGAGAGATAGAATCCACGATCTATCTACTGCATGGGAGACATTTGCTTTACTACGATGCTATTGACGCTCAGCGATAATTGATGAATTTAAGGCTGTTTTCAACACTCAGATCAACAAGTACAAAATGTTTAGACACATTTACAAATTCATTTTTTAGTGGAAAGCTATGAAATTGGAAAGGCTAACTATGGAAATGATTTAAAATCAAAGTGTGTTTTCCATTTTTTGATCAAGAAATTACCCATTGACTTATAAGTGATTTTGATCATGTGACAAAAATATTTTTCACCCCAATTTGAGAGGTTTTTTTTCTTTCACATGGAATAATAGTTCAATTAATAATCTTCAATAATCTTAATTATCTTGCACTGTGTTATTTAAACAACAAGATTCCCTAAGAAGCAACAAACTTTTGGTGCTTATTTCTTCTATTTTAAAATTAGGAAAACATATAATGCTAATAATCAATACAATTTAATACAGAAACATGAAATTTATTTACAAGAAAAATACATTTAAAAAAAACACTAATATACTTAATAATCCTTTTAACATACTCCAATAAAAATTAGCACAAAGCTAATTAAATCAAACATCAATCACAATTTTTAGCTGATTGTATCAATAATTTTCTTTTAATTACATCTTAATACAAACTTGTTCAGCATTCTTGGTTTAATTATTTTCATTTATTTCAATGTACATTTAATTAAATAATCAACTTGGTCCTGTAACTGGAAAGAGGTTGATCATAATAAAAATGCATAATGCATATATCAAATGTTCTACAGGAAAAAAAGGAATAAATAACCTTTTTATTCTGAAGAATCATCTTTATATAGTAACAGGAGTTAGCTGTCTGTTAATCCACATTGTGTTGAGGAATTATACATTTTTCTGTGAGCATACACCAGTTACAAGACCTGTACTGTGATATCATTTAGAATATCACTAATCTAACTGGGAAACCTTTTTATGCAATATTCACATGAAGATGTTTTAGACAAGACTAACTTCATAATTTTTTTGCTGTAGCGATTCTTACAATTTAATTTGCACCATTTATTCTCTACATTTCTCCCACCTTTTCACTATTGTCCAGTTAGAACAAACCTGCTTTACTCCTTCTACTTTCAGTGAATCTTTATCAGCTTATGTAAGACAAGATGCATAAGTTCTGTGACTAGAGCATGAAACTTAATGTGATTATCAGTCCATCAACTCGTTAGGCTCCCTTATTTTTATTTCCTTTATTGGTCGTTTGTCCTGGTGAAATATCTTTTCTTGGTATAGCGTCTTAAATTTGTTTGTCATTCCACCATAAATTCAAGTGCCCAATGGTAAATTTAAGTGTCCAGTCAAAAATTTTCTCCTGACAAAATGTTTCAATTTATCACTTTTACAAGACAGAATTTCAACTTACTTTTAATAATCCCCCTCTCCCCCCCCCCACCAACACCAAAGAGTATTTAAAGCAATGTCTTGAGGTCTTGAAAGAATGACAAAAAAAAAAAAAAAAAAAAAAAAAAAAAAAAAAAAAACAAGGTCATCTCAAAAACAGTGGTTTTATAAAATTTATATTTAACTTAAGGAAAGAAAGAAGTATAGAATTTTTTTTTATTGTTATTTATTTAAAACCATATTCTAAGCTACATTAGAAATTGTGTGTGAAAAAAGTGGTGTGGTCAAAAAAGGCAAAGCCAGATTAAAAATAAATTAAAGGTTCTAGGCAAGGCCAAGGTTAGAGAGACATGGTAGTCTATGGTCTCAAGCCTTTCCTTTCTAAAATAAGCTGTATAGACTCCATTCTTATATTTTAATATTTTAAAAAAAAAGACATTGCAGCTTTAAATACATAAGATTTCTTATTTATACAAATGTTTTGCAATTAAAGATATAGTCACACAGAAATACATTTATAATGAATAAATAATACATTAAAAGTTTTTCTTTTCTTGTAAATAAATTCTGCAACCTGTTATGAAATTCCATATGCAACTATAATAAAAGTACTACAGATATATTCAGAACAATTTAAATAAAATACATTATTGTTAAAAAATTAAACATTTATAGAAAAAAAAAAGTCACCTTCAAATGTGGGATCACAAGCAGTACCTTCACCAGAAGCTACTGCACTAACAGTAAGATCTGCTTCAACTCCTCCAAACTTGTTGACCATACATGTATAAGTGGTAGATCCTATTAAAAATAATATTACTTATTATATATATATACATAAACATGATACAGGATTAATCACATACAATTTTCTTCTTGTAGCTAAATACACAACTGGTATAGATTCAAAGACCTTTTATCATTCTTCAAAATAAATAAATGAAAAATAAATTTATAAAAAAAATCAGATACATATCATATTTATTTTCCTATTTTACAGATTTTTTTAACAGTTTTTTCAATACCAAAATTATAAGGTGCAAAAACTATGTAGATTACTTTTTAAAAGTATTTATTAATAATAAATTTTCTTGGATGAAACTTGGAATAATTACAGAAATGTCTCCCTTTAAAACAATTAAAACATTAAAATAATAATAATAATAATAATAATTAGCATTAACAAATTATACTGCAGTTACAGCAGTTATTCAGTGGCATTTTTAAACAGAGTGGCTTTGATACGTTTTTAAATTTCAAGAGTATTCTGAGATAATAACAATAAAAAATAAGTTGCCAGAGACCCTTAATAGAATTTAAAAACTCCATTGCAATATTTTTCCAGAAAGTGGACCAAAAAATCTACTGTAAAACCTAAAATTATACTATTTTTTTTTTTAACTAATTTTTACTTTCTTCTATCTTCAATAGAAGAAAGTATTGTAATCGAAATTTTTTTCGACTTCCGGTTTTCGACGGATTTACACGTTTTAGGGGTCAGATATTCCAAAAAACATGTTTTTACAAAATGTCTGTCTGTCCGTGTGTCTGTGTGTGTGTCTGTATGTGTGTCTGTGTGTGTGTCTGTATGTCGCCATTCTACCATCAAAAAGTGTATGAAGTTATGCATAGAATTGAACCAAATTTTTTGTGAATGTTTTTGGCTGTGGCAAGCAGGTCCTCCTTCAATTTTGAAATATTCCGCCGGAAGGGGGCGCTGCAATCGCGATTTTTGTGTCATTTTCAATATTGTACCGACCAAAAGTATATGAAGTTATGCATCGAATTGAACCAAATTTTTTGTGTATGTGTATGACTATGGCTAATTGGTCCTCCCTGAATTTGAAAAAAAACCGCTGGAAGGGGGCGCTGCAATCGCGATTTTTGTGCCCATTTTCAATATTGTACCGACCAAAAGTATATGAAGTTATGCATCAAATTGAACCAAATTTTTTTTGTATGTGTATGACTATGGCTAGTTGGTTCTCCCTGAATTTGAAAAAAATCCGTCGGAAGGGGGCGCTACAATCGCGATTTTTGTGCCATTTTCAATATTGCACCGACCAAAAGTACATGAAGTTATGCATCAAATTGAACCAAATTTTTTGTGTAAGTCAATGGCTATGGTTAGTTGGATCGCCCTGAATCTGAAAAAATCCGCCGGAAGGGGGCGCTGTAATACCGAATTTTATGCCGTTTTCAATATTGCATCACATAAAGGTGTATGAAGTTAGTTCTAGAACTGAACTAAACATTTTGTATATGATTATTTATTGGTAAGGCAAGTTGGTCACCCTGAATTTGAAAAAAATAATCTGCTTATCATTCTATTGTCCATCGGCTCGTGCAGAGACGGAAATTCGTTTTTACTCCGATTAATTGATTGAAGCAGAAATTTAAGATGAAAATCAAAGTTGGTAAGGTATTGAATTAAAATTATTAAAGCATTAAAATGAGTAACTATTTTTTTAATATTAAAATGTATGTATGAGATAGAAGAAAGTTTTGGGATTGGCACATCCAACTAGTTCTTTCAAAAATAGGAAATGCAAAAATTATGCACATCAATTTTTTGCCTTAATTTTCTGTCAAAAATGCAGATAAATAAATTAAGCAGGGATACAAATTATAAGAACACATTTGGTATACGGTAATACTTGGTTTTAATTTAATGACAACCTTTTAAAGTAGATACTCATTTTATGGACAACTACTGGTAAACCATTGTATGTACCCAGATTAAAATAGTTACAGCAATTCTAAAGAAAAATACTTTTCGCTGCTTAACAGAATAATTAGTACAGAACTTTCTGATATATTCATTGGCTCATTTTCAAAAGTATGAAACTTGTAGGCATGACTATTGAAGTTATTTAGAAAATAACAACATTTTTATTTTCTGATAAATGTTACATTACCAGTTATAATAGATTGCTGTTTAATGCTAATCTTTATTGAACTGCCACATCCTGGAAATTATCTGAAAATGTCAACTGACAGCCTTTTCTGAATAATCCTTTGTTTTTACTTAAAAAAAAAAAAAAAAAAAAAAAAAAGATACTTGATTTTATAGATTTAATATGATGTAACTACATCACAGATTTTGAATAAAAACAATCTCCAAATTTGTACATTTTGTATATGTGTCAGAAAGTATCCAGTTTAGATTAAAAAATTTTTATGGTTTCTATATTGTCAGTTTAAACACCATTTCATTGTATATGCTATTTATAATTTATCAGCAATCAAAAAATAAATTTTGTAGTGATTGAAGCAAAAAGAATATAACATTATTATTATTATTATTTTAATTGTTAAATAAACTACATTTATACAGCTATTTAAAATAAAATGAGTAATAAAAAAAGGACTTTTATTTGTAATTTATATTTTTTTATTAGCTGACCTGTACAGCATTTCTTTAGCTGGATCCAAAATAATCTTAAATATGCCTAAAATGAGTGCTGAAATCAGGTATTTTCCTCCAGTGTTGAAGGTCCTAGTGACTTCAGCAGCGCACACCCTCAAATGTGTATGATTTCATATTTTTTAAACAAAAATCTACTAAGTAATCTACCTAATCTCAGAGTTAGGACTATTTTAAGAGCACACACTGAATGTTCAACACATGCTCCAATCTGTGTTTGAAAATTGAATATTGAGTTTCTTTGATTGTATATTTTTAAATTAAAATATTTCCAATTGAACTAAGATGTCTCCATTACAGTGATAGCCTAGTTTATTTTCTGACATTTAAATATATTTTTCAATTCTGATCATAAGTCTACAAATAAAACTTATATAATACAAAAAAATATATAACCCATCTAATTATTTTTCTCTCTTTAAATAAAAACATTGAAATTGATCAAATTAATTGTGACACTATTTAATAATGGCATTTAAAACACAATAATAATAAAATCTTTTTGCTCATTCTTTTTTAAAACAAGACTTTATATCTCTGGCGGATTTTTCAAAATGCACAGAAGCAATCAAAGACACAATACCAAAACTCCCTTTTTAAAATTAAATGCTAGAAATATATAAGATAGCCTGGATATGAGCAAAAGCATTATCTGGTATAGTAACAAGCTCATTCACAAGCATTCAATGAGCTTTCTACATAGTCATCTAACAGAAAAAGTTTTTGAAATAGTAAATATTAATATTATTTTAAGTAAAAGATATTGTTACAATTGGAAAATATCTGGAATAAAAGGGATTTTTCAAAAAATTCTGCGTTTTTTATTTAGTTGTTAATATTAAACCTTTTAAAGTTCTAAAGTAAAAGTGAAATATGTATTCAGTAGAATTTATTAGTGTTACTACAATATTAAATTATGAAAAACTGGGGGGGGGGGGGGGAATTTGAAACTTGGCTCTAGGCGCAGTTTTCTCTTTGCACGCTGCTGAGAACACATACAAATTTATTTCTTTTATTAATATAGCATTGTTAGTCACTATATAAAGTCATTAATTTCCAGAACTGATCTGATAATTCAAGAAAATATTATATAAAATACATATACATTTAATATTATTTTGAAATAATTCCTACCTGCGGAAATGCACTTCTATGCTCAGCTGTGTATAAGTTTATGAAACAACTTTTAAAGCCTTCTTTCAGAATTTTCTTCAGTGTTGAATTCAGGGGGTGGCCCGGAGCAATGAAATGTTCCCCCCTCCCCCCGGAACATCATAATGTCCTCCTCCCCCCAGAACCAGATATGTCCTTCACGGAGAAAAGTGCATGAATTCAACACTGATTCTCTTTAATGGGGACGTGATCATTTTCTTGATGTCTTTTAAATCTTGTTCAATTTGTTTTTATGCCAAATTTAGGTAACCACCTCCTTGGAAATGTCCAGTTCAATGGTGAGTACTCGAATAGTCAATCGGCAATCAGAAATCACATGCTCACAAACTTTCTCACTTGCTTTTGGCCAGCACAAAGAATGCGGCCATCAGCGTGTGCTTCATATCATTTTCCACAGATTCATGGCTGTCCCCAAAATGGTAAACCATTAAAAAGCACTTGAAGCAATAACGTTTCCTCTCCATACATTTGTTTAAACTTTTATGGGGCTTTGCAGTGCTTTTGTCCAATCTGAAGCATAATTTAATTTTTATTCTCTACTTCCATATTGACTTTGGCAACAAAAATTTAACAGTTATGTTTAAAAACGTAACATGTGTTTCAATCATTTGCTTCTCAAGGGCGCTGATGTCATTGGATATGTACAAATAAATAATCTTCCAAATGCAAGCATTACCATGTTCTGATGATTTCTGGTCCTAGTACAATTTACGCCAGTCATGGAAAACAGTGGCCGCTCCTTGTATGTAATTTTTATAATCTGATAAAATATATATTAAACTCTTTGACTAGTCAATTTCAACATATTTTAATGGTTTTTCATGAACTTATAGATCATTACAAGTTTTAAAGGATTAAATACAAAATGTTGAAATTCAAACACAATATTTGTGCTAAAATGATGAGATTAGTAGATAAAAATGGGCTTAAAGTGCTAAAGAAATGTGCAAATAATTATATTTTAAAAAATATAATGCATTATTATTAGCATCTTCATCAATCAAAGTCTTATTAATAGCTATATATCTATAAACATTTTTGTTTATTATTTAATAGAATATTTTAAAAAGCATAAGAAAAATAATTTAGATATATGTTATCAAATAAAATAATAAATTATAATTGACATATTATAATGATATTAAATGTTATTTAACTTAAAAAAATTAATTTTTAAAAACAAGTTCAAAATAAAATAAACTCTTTTTTCTTTCTCTCTGTATAAATATTATGGAATTACCTGATGGTTTGGCAACATCATTTGTAAATATCCAGTTGACAGCTTTTTGAGCATCTGGTCCAGTAAGGAAATATTTTCCAAAATATGACATATTAAAAACAGCAGCATTTTTTCTACAGCCAAGACATTCATTGCCAATCTAGGTGTGTAAAGTAATGCAGCTATAACAATAGTAATAGTAATAAAAATTATATAAAAAAATAAATCTCAGATAATTTGATAATAAAAATTTAACCATTCATGAGTACCTTCAGGACAAAATCCAATGAGAGGCAAAACTTCAAAACAAATTCATAATCTAGTCTAACCTAAGCCTGTGATTCATATTCTAGGCCTGGTGATTTTTTTAAAACTGAACGAAAATGCAGCTTTTGAAATTGGTTGAAAGTTAGACTCTTACCATGCTGAAGTCAACGTAAAGTTGAATCCATATAAGACATTTGTAGTCAGTTTTCTAGGTTAAATTTTTCAAATACAGTCAAGCCCTTTTACAATGATACTGCTTAATTGGATTTTTTGCTTATTATGATTTTTCTTAATTCCCCTTGGCATAAAGTTAAACCATAGTAAAGAAACTAGATACAACAAAGTGAGCTCATCACACTTATTGGTTAAAACAAAGTTTTGGAAGAAGCATATAACCAAAATTTTCAAACAAAGGTTCCCAGTAAAGTATTATCACAGTATATGCTCAGAAATTTTTCTCTATGTTATTCATTCTTTTGTCATGGCATGATATCCCGGTGCTTAAAGAGTACCAAATCAATGCAGTGTGAATCTGCCACACATAATACTCCATTGAACTTTAGTAAAAACATAAAAATAAATTCATAAAAAAAGTAAAATCTAAAAGGTATAAATTTGAGAACTCTGATGGAGTTGCTTGGCCATTCCAGAGTTGGAAGCACAAGGTTAAATATAAAAGGATGCATAGGGCATCCAAATAAATTTGATTGCCCTAGACTTCAATGTAATTTTGATGACTTCCGTAGGTAAAAAACAAAGAATGTAAAAACAATAATGTTCCAATAAGCACAGAAAAGGCATAGTATAAGGAAACAAAAGGTCTAACTAACATTGATAAGAAAATTATAAAAAAGGGAGGGGGCACAAAGCTTACTAATTTTGAGTGTCAGTTGCCGCACCCATCAATTATCAAAATTTCCCAGGATACTCATGAACAATTCAGATTAGATAATCAACCCTATCAATTTTCATATACCAACCAACCAATTTTTAGATAATCAACCTACAGAAAAGGTTTTTGTAATAGTAAATATGAATATTTTTTTTTAAGTAAAAGATATTATTACAACTTGAAAAGTATCTAGAATAAGAGGGATATATATTTTTTTAATCTATATTTTTACCTGATAATAGCTGGAGAGCTACTGAACCCTAGGAGTAACGGTTGTCCTGTAAGCATAGAAATTTGCATACCTACGATTTATAGCATGCTAAGAGCAATAGCCATGACCTGGCAGGCGTCAGCCCTGCACGTCATCAGGCCCTTTAATGTTTGAACTGTCAAGTAAATTGAGTTTAAAAACTTGTTGCTGTAAGTTTAAAAATTTAATAGGATAAAGTTTATTTATTGTAAATCTTAAAAAAAAATTGACAGGCGATTACAATGAGCAGAAGTATATGACAGGTGAATTAAAAAGAGTACAGTTGATGAGGTAAAATAAACTTTGTCCTGTATAGTTAAAATTTAGATATGTTTTTAAGTAAACGTTTTAAAATAAATATGTACAATGCCAGGCGGTTTTGAACAGCATAAGACCTTGACAGGCGAGGAGAAAGCTGCTAAGGGCGTGCGAGATGGAATTCTTCTTCCTTCTAAAAGTTCTTTCGGAATTATAATTAACTCATAATTAATTAAGATCTGACACCGTTTAAAACTTTTAAATACTTATATTCAAACATTACTATTTACAAAAACGACTATTTACAAAAACAATATTTACAATTTAAATAATCATAAACTCTAATTAATTCGTCGTCCCTATCTTACAGTCTTCTTACAACAAATCAAAACATTTCATTCCCCATCAACTCAGTTCAGTTCTTTTTCTGCCGCATTTCGTCTGGCTTCGTAGGAATTAATAGCTGCTTCAAAATCGTCTGCCTTACTGAGTGAACAATTTTTCCTTGTGTGGATGCTATGAGATATATTTTTTATGTTGAGTGATTTCAAATTTTTATAAAATCTAATTTATTATTATTATTATTATTAATTGTGTAGTGATATTGTGTATTGTTGTACTTTATATTAACATTTCAGTAAATAAAGTGCAGGATGGAATCTGAGCACGTGGTTTGTGTGATTTGTAACCAAGAAACTGATGAAAAAACTGTACGATTTACAGAGACTACGTTGAATAAAAGTAAATCAATATTGAAAATAAGAAAAGACAATAATTTAAAATTCAAAGATATTTCTTTGCCAGAGGAAATTAACGCAAATACTGGTTATCATGTGAAATGTTAAAAAAACTTTCTGGTCGTGATGAAAAAATATCACACGAGTGAATTATCAATTTAAAATCTACCAGCATCATCATCAGGTATTTTTTATTATCTTGTATATTCTTTAATTGTAACTATATTCTTGGTTTAATTACGTGGCACAAATTTAATCATTACTAAATATATATTAAATGAAAATTATTCATAGTAATGGTACTACAACAATAACTATATTAATGTGCAAATCAAGATTTAATTAATTATTATTTTTGACGGAAATAAAAAAAAATCGCGTAAAAATACAAATTACAGTCGAAATCTGTTATAACGAAATAGAAGGGACTGCTCATTTTTATTTGTAAATACCGATATTTGTAACAACCGGCACTAATGATTTAGAGGTACAAAATATTTTTTATGACGCGGTATGTTAAGCATATATACATACATATAAATCCGTAGATATTAATAGAAAAAAATGTGTTCATGTTGGATATTATGTAATTTGTTGTCTTTTCGTTTGCGACATTTTTCACATGTTTTTTCTGTATTATAAGTCAATGCAGTTAACTCAAAAGAAAAAAAAAAAAAGTTTTGGTGTGTCTTGTGTTCAGATAAGTTACAAACTGAACTAAGAAATATGACGAAGCCTTAACTACGTACATGTTTTGTTTTTAAATTAGTGTCTGGTTTAGAGTTTTTTGTAAGATCTTTACTTTTGCGATAATGGCCATTGATCATTCATTATACGTGCCAGATGTGGATACTGTTTCCTATTTCAATTGTTTACAATACAGCTTAGCTACAGTTATAATTCTCCGAAAAAATGAGTAAAATGTGCTTGCTCAATCCGGTATTTCGTAGCAATAAATGTAAAAAAATGTGCTTTTGTTAAGGCGTTCATATAGAAATCAGCCGGGACTTTTAATTTTGTTCAAGATAACCGCTATTTTATTATAAACAATATCGTCATAATCGGTTTTCACTGTATTATTAATCATTAAATATGAATATCTCAATGATTTTTTTATATAGAAATGTCGTTGACAAACGTCGAAACAGTGACAGTAGCCCCTCCAAATGCTACTGAAGAAAGCGGAGCATCAACATCCGCTGAAATGCCCGTTAGTAAAACGAGCAATGCTGATAGGTTGTGTGTTTTGTAAAAGTAAATATAAACGAGTCAAAGGACTCTTCACTCGTCAGAAAGAGCAAGTTTGATGCAAGTTCTGAAAGAGTTTGGCGACGATAATGAATTTTATGAAAAAGTTAGCGCAGATTCAAGCTCATTGACTTTTTATCATAATAGCTGTCGAACAATTGCCATATATACTTTGCAAGAACAAGTGAAAGCAAAATCACGACCGAAGAAGAGTTGGAAATATTTTCACAAACTGGCTTTTGATGAAATGAAAATTTTTATCAGCGAGGAAATAATAAATAAAAAAAGGACATTTTCATTCACATACTTATGTAAATATTGCTTTGAGTTATTAGAAGGAATACTCGAAGAAAATGATGAAGATGTTGATGTTAATTTTAGTATCCAGCGGTTTGAAGCTAAATTGTTACAGAATTTCGATGAAATTACAATTATCAAGAGGGACAGAAAAAAATATGTAAATTTAAAGGATTCTGTTGTTGATGCAAAATTATGTGAGCTGTTGGAAGATGCGGAGATATTGCAAAGAACAGAGAAAAGTAGTAGAGAAGAAAGAAAATTATTTCCGATAATAGAGAAATTTGTATGCCAAATGTATGGTTTTAAATGTTCAAAATTAAATAATGCGCGCTATGAAAAGTTCCTTGCTACATATAACACAAATAATCCTAAAGTGTTCATGAAGAAAGTAATAAGTTATGATTAATCAAATCTACCGCCCGCCGTGCCAACGCGAACTACAGCAACAATTATTGAGAACTGCACACATTACAAATATCTGGCGAAATTGTCATTTAAAAGAACCAACAATTCTTACCCCTGAAAATAACGGTTGGAACTTAATTGATGGTCGTTACGAGTCTAATTAGTTTGAAGGGAATACGGTTCCTTCTTCTATGTACGACATACTTTTACAAGGACCTAATGATACTGCCACAGCACAATCGACTGGAACTGAGGATTACATTTCAGGTAACATACGACTATTTTATTCAGTAAGATTTATTATACAGTCCTATGCAATTGAGCTTGATATTCAATTCTTAACGACCTTATTGATTTATTAAAATATATATTTTTTTTTACTATTTTCGGAAGAGGAAAACATTTCTGAAGAGTCAGATGATAATGAAAACAGTGATAGTGAAATGTCGAATGATGATGAAAATGAATGTTAAAGCTAATGTAGATTGTATAAAACCTAATAAAATATATTGCAGTTACTGTATGCGTTCACATTACATTTCTTACTCGCACGCCCTTAGCAGCTTTCCCCTCGCCTGTCAAGGTCTTATGCTGTTCAAAACCGCCTGGCATTGTACATATTTATTTTAAAACGTTTACTTAAAAACATATCTAAATTTTAACTATACAGGACAAAGTTTATTTTACCACATCAACTGTGCTCTTTTTAATTCACCTGTCATATACTTGTGCTCATTGTAATCGCCTGTCAAATTTTTTTTAAGATTTACAATAAATAAACTTTATCCTATTAAATTTTTAAACTTACAGGAACAAGTTTTTAAATTCAATTTACTTGACAGTTCAAAAAATAAAGGGCCGGATGACGTGCAGGGCTGACGCCTGCCAGGTCAAGGCTATTGCTCTTAGCATGCTATAAATCGTAGGTATGCAAATTTCTATCCTTACAGGACGACCGTTACTCCCAGGGTTCAGTAGCTCTTAAGCTATAAATAGGGATGATAGTTTTAAAAAATCTCTGCAAATGGATGAAACCAACAAGCAAAATATAGGTTCTGATACACTTAGGTACTTTTAAAGCTTTTCTACAAAAGTCAGCACAAACAAGTATTTTAAAGACTAACACAAAATAATTTTATTAATGTTATCTTCTTCATTTTTTAATTCCCTAGATTTCATTACATTTGACTGCATACAAGTAGACATGATATAATAAAGGGGCCTTGTATCACTTAAGCTATGCCCTTTAATATTTAGCATTCATAAAATACTTCAAGAAAATCTGAAAGCAACAAAGTAGCGACTAATTTTGAATAGTAGTTTGTAGTCACTACTTTTTAAAATAAATAGTGGTAATAAATTACATTTTCAATAAAGTAGTTTGATTAAGGAAAAAAAAAACCTTTTACCTGCATATAAGTGACATTAGAAAATGATTTTTGATTAATGTTGAATTATGTACTTTAGCCATATTTAATATTTCCCCCCCCCCACCCCCATCATGAGAGGACGAACAAAAATCTTTTGGGAAAATCAACCATAACTATTAAAATATTTTTACTTTATTACTGTTATCATTATTTTGAAAAGGTGCCATTTATGTTCTGATTTCAAAATTTTTATTAATATATATGTAAATGTAATATATAAATATTACATTTTTTATCAGTTGTTATAAAAAAAAAAAAAAGATAACAGATTTGGGAAATTTTTATAATTGAATGAAATCGCAACAATTTTCCTATTAACTTTTTTTTAAATTAAAAAATGCGTTTAAAATTTAATGAAATTTGTATAACTTCTAAAGCCAAATAGGATTTTATGATAATCTAAAATACTAAATTTTTAGTATTTAAAAGAATATCAGTACAATTACATTTACAATTACTCTGCAATGAATGGCAATTAACATAGAAACTACAATATAAAAGTGCCTAATAGCTGCCAGGGGGTGCCATTTCCCTCTAGTTTTGGTATCAAGGTTTTCCTACTTATGACGTCAGTGCGAGTGCAATGGGGAATTCTTGCAACAGATAATATCCTATTTTTTCATTTAAAATCTAATTTCAGCTGAAAAAACTTTTTGTTTTTGGTCAGAGTAAGACAAATTTCTTTAAAACATAACATTTTTTACAAGTAAATATGTATATTTTTTAAGAATAAAGCAATTTTAGAGGATTTTTTCCCCTTTAAATGAAATAGCTGTGTGTTATTATTGTTACTATTACTATGCTAAGATAAAGTTTTTACTGCTTGTTACCTTTAGCTGATCATTGTAAATGTGTGTGGTGGGGGGGGGGGGGGGGGATAAATATTTATTGTGATTTCCTTTGACACTCAGGATAGTACCTAAAGAGCAATTTCCAATAACTTTACCTAAACATTATTGGGCAGATATTTCTGATTTCCTCATGAAATATTATTTGCAAAAGTTTAAAAATGGTGTATTTATAGTGCTTCTTTTAAAAATGTCCAGTATTTATGCTATTGCAACATGTACTAATAGTTCGAATAAAATGAGAAATATTTCGCATCATACATTACTGAAGAAGTCAGATTTAAAAAAATAAATGGATTATTGCATGTAAATGCACACAATGCTGAAATTTTCGAATTTGTTTCTGTCATTTTTAATTAACTGAATATTTTAAATAAAGTCATTGAAAGTAATAGTGATATAAATAATGTAAATATAAATAACAACATATGCATAAGATTAATGAAAATAATTACTATGTATCTAAAAATTCGAGAAATTTTAAGCAGTATAAAAATAACACTTAAGGCAAAAATTTTTCATATCTTCTTTAAATTGCTCTTCAAAAATTTATAAAAGTTGCTAGTTATGGTGAAAAAAACAAAACAACAACTACAACAACAAAAAAAAACTATGTTAATTACATGACATTTTGAGAATTCATAAGGTGAATCAATTAAACATGCTACAACTTTCACACAAATCGTTATATTTCCACTCTGACAAATGCTCTGATAAAGATATATACTGCTAAAAAATATGCTTAATGAAATTCACAGCAACTCACTTTCAAACAAATTTCATGTTATTAAAAATGAGTACAAAAAAGCTAAATTGTTTTTCCATACAGACACTAAAATATAATAAAAACATTTGTGAAAATTAGAACTTTCA
The DNA here is from genome assembly GCA_964019185.1 of Maratus speculifer. Taxonomy (NCBI): domain Eukaryota; kingdom Metazoa; phylum Arthropoda; class Arachnida; order Araneae; family Salticidae; genus Maratus; species Maratus speculifer. Next base: position 220,178,974 of record OZ025297.1, on the reverse strand, counting down.
TTCCATTGAGGCAGATTAAAAAGCTACTTCACTTACGTGAAAACACCTGCTCGCAAATATTAATCCAATGGAAGAAGTTTTTTTAATATCTTGTTTACATTTCAAAAATTTTATTTTTATTTATTTGCTTATTTATTGATTTATTATTTTTTGCGAAGGATAGCTGAGGACGAATTCTACAATTCTACTTCTTTTCTTTACATTTTTAAAACTTTGTTTTCTGCTTTTTTTTACATGACAATTTTACTTTTTGAATCGTTTTCCAATGTTAAGTATCCTCATAAAAAAAGCAGAGAAAATCGAAAAATAGAAAACTGCCTTTGTAGAGATTGATATCAACTATCCAATGCAAAATAAATAAAATAAAAGCATTTGAATGCAAACGAGATAAAAAAATTCTACCCCCCCCCCCCCCACAGGAGTAACATTAATTAACCGAGGTTTTCATGTGTGTGAAGTAGCCCCTAAATGAAACATGTTCATTAGGAATAAAAATATATATACACTGCTAAACAAATTAAAAACTGAAGTAAACAATTGTGATTGCATAATAAAATATCAAAAATTGCATCATGCATCTGAAATAGATCTACAAAAAACGCATCTTCTGATGAAACCATTTGCTTGAAATTAAAGTATACTTTGTGGGTAAAAACCTAAAATACATTAATTATTAAATACTTTTGTATAATTTTATGATAATTCATAATTAAAATGTAATTTTAAGTAACTCTTTTGAAAGTATATTACTCTGAAATTAAAATTTTTATTATTATTATTATTTAGTATGCAAACCTATCAGTTTTAAGAATTCATATAATTAAAATTTTTATTTGTATTTTAAACATCCTTTATAAATGGCGCATGTCTTAAGTTTTCTTCTATAAAAAAATTCAGTGTGATATTCAATCGCATCAAATGCTTATATGGAATCTGATGAAAATAATGATAAATTTTAAAAAGTTGAAAAGTTATATAATTTCAAAATTTAAATATGATACTTGAATGTGAAAAATATTCTTTAAAACAGCTTAAAATTTAAATTTTCTTTTGCACATAAATTAATTTTAATTTCTTTAACTTAGGTGTGTATGTTTGCATTAATTATTATTATCTAACATTAAAATGTAATTTTCAATACTCATTTTGGAATGTGTTTATAAAATATATAACTCTGAATTTTGAATTTTATTTTCAAAAAATAATATAACTATATAGTATAAATATTTTTATTTAATAATATTAAAAGTTCAGTTATTTACTTATGAAAGTTCCTATGTCATTTTCTTTTGTAATCTAACTACGCAAAACTCAAACTGGCCTGTGAGGGAGGGTGAAACCTAAATTATTTTTTAAACTTTTTTTTTTTTTTACGAAATAGTTCTTTACGAAAAATATACAGAAATAATAATAACATCTCAGAATTTAAATTGATTATAAATATATTATTTTAAGAATAAATAACAAAATATTAACTGTAGTCATATAAAATTCAAATATGCTGCTTTTGTAGGTATTTTTACTTATAAAAATTTCTATTTTATATTCTTTAAACGTAAATTAACTTTTATATATTGAATCGTGAGCGAAATTTATTGTAAAAGACAGCAAATTTAACAATTAAATTTCAAAAAGTTAAAAACAGATAATAGTTTACATTTTAGATGTGATGGTTCTTCTATGCATAAAGAATATTTTTTAATTGCTAAATTTCTTCAAACACAAAAATTTCTACTAATATTTTTCAATTAAAAATAGCATGTTTCTAATGCAAAGTCAATTGGGGAGCTTCTCTTTGAACTTGCGGTGACGTCAAGCAGAGAATCAGTCCCTATTGGCTAGGGAGTGAAATGGCACAACCTTTAGATATAGAAACCTTGGTAGCCATTATGGAAAAGCATATATTTCAAATTGCCATGGGAATGCAAAAATCACCATATGGCACTTGCAAAAAATAATTTTGTTTCAAGAAAATGGATGTCATAACAACAAAAATGCATACAACATAAGATTATAACAAACATAAATTTTTAACTTCAAACAATATTTACCTTCATTTTATATTAAAAACATAATTTTGAAAAAACTTACAATTTCATGGTGATCTGGAAAATCAAATGTATAATCTTTATTGAGTCTCTGTACATAAGTATAATTTTTGTGCTCTTCTATTCCATAACTGCCATAGTAATCATACTTTAATAGCTAAAAATATAAGAAAATTTGGGAATAAAAAGTGAATGAAAATACCAAAGAAAGTATTTTTAGCAATAATAATTATTATTATTATTTTAAAATTACAGTATGTAAAGTAATTTTTTTAATCTAGTCACCATTATTTAATGGTGGTCATATTCTCCAATAAAAGCATACAGTAAAAAAAAAAAAGACAATCTGGCATTTAGATCCTGAATTTTAAATGAGTATACAATTTTATAAAAGTTATTTTTCTTTTAATTGTTCAAAAAAGAAATCTAAATACATTGATCCTAATTTCTAGCAATTAATGTCTACTAAATAAATAAAGTGTATATATATATTAAAAAAAAACTGAAATTTTGGAGCCAGTATTGGATTCAGTATTGCCAATATTGAATTCAGACATTTTTCTCTGGGAGGGATTTCTGTAGATACAGGAGGGGGAAAGGGGACAGCACAGTTTGATTATTAAAAGCATAAAATCTCAAATCTTCCAGGGGAGAAGCATTTCAATGCTCTTGGAGGGGAAGGGGGAGATGTCCCTCCTGGGCCATCCCATAAATTCAACACTGACGAGAGCCTTTTGCTTAATTTTTAGTCTTTTAGTACCAGTTTTTCAAAACAGAAAATTTTCTGTAATTGAATCATAAAAATACTTTAGTTAAATAAAATGAAATTTACAATAAAAAAAATAACTGATGAGAATGATGAAAGGTTCTGAGCACTTCATGTGGCACATATACAGGTCGCCTGTCCCCAATGGCTTAACTCTTTCTGGCACAGGCAATTTCTGTTCGTAAAATGAGAAATTATTGACTATCACCAGAATTTACAAAAGACTTTTTTAGAAATTAAAAAGTCTTAATTCAAGCTTACATCGTAAAAGCAAAATTTTAATAAAATATTCTAGGTACCGTTTACAAGTTCAGAATTAAAATTAGGTGTGCTTGAAGTGGGCACATTAAAAAAAACTGGAAAGGGTGCTGGAAAGGGTTGTGCTGGAAAGGGTTAATACATAAATTTAATCAAACTTTTTAAGTAACATTTTGACATAAATTGGTGCTGATTGGCTTTTGGCTGTAAATCGCTCAATAGGCTGCTATACAGTATTTTTCATGATTTTCACAACAGCTTTAACTCAAGATGTACATAATTTCATCAAATTTTATATTCTGTTATATATTGACATAAATAGATGCTAATTAGATTTTGTTGTAAAACTTCCAACAGGTGACGCTGCTAGCAAAAATTATTTGAAGATCTTCACCCATTTTCTGTTTACCCCAGCAGTATGTTCTGTAACCCATGAAGCTCAATTTGGATCCCTTGATATTTATATTAGAACTACATTATATAATGTATGACAAACATTGCTAAAAGTAGGAAAAATAATAAAATGTTAATTTATATATATATATATATATATATAATGCAGAAAACCAATATAAGTTGAAAGTCATAAGATGAAAATTTAAATCATTTTCTTGCGTCAAAATAAAAAAAGAACTATCGTGGAATCTAAGACTATCTATATAAAGTGGACATTTCTTGCCATTTTCCAAATTTTAAACATTAAATTTACACCCAGTGTCATTAGAATAGGCAATTATCTTGAGGCTATATTTTTCACTATTACCATTAATACAATAGCAAAACTAAACTTGATCACCAAGTCAAATTCATTTTTTCTCACTTCATTTAAACACTTTATATGTTCATCAGGAAAAGGAATTTAAGAACACCAAATGAAAGTACAGTTGAAAAAATAATGTGGGAACAGCTTTCTGTGAAACAAGCTGTAGTAAGGAGATAAAAGTATGACCTATATTTGCATATTTTAAAGAAACAGATTATTTCTCATACTCACATAATTTTTTTAGTGTATAATAATAATAAATACTCACTGGTGCTGGACCATCAGTTGAAAACCAACCAGGTCTTTCAAACCCAAGTCTTTCTTGATAGACACACCCTGCTTTTAACAGTTCCTAAAGAAGATGGTAAAAAGTTTTTTAAATCAGAAAACTTTAACATATAAATATAAATGTGACATAAATATTTCAAATTATTCACTATTCAATTTTATTAAACAAAACAAAAATAAAAAACATCTAATACTGATAATTATAATTTAAATTGTTTTAAAAATACACTATAGAAATGTTAAATAATAGATAGCTTAATTTAAAATACTGTTTATTCACAATATCTTTAATACAATTTCAACTGTATAAACTTTAATACTTATTCTCCTTGTTCAAATAAAAAAGCAGATTTTTCATTTGGTTGAAAAGAAATTTAATTACATGACTTATCTTTAATCTTAAACTAAAGGTAACTATACCCTTTTTGTGATTAATTAATTTTAGAAAATATGCAATTTAAAGCTGATGCCAAATTTAAATTTCCTAATGTCTGATATAATTCATAAAGGTACTTTTATCTTTAATTGGAAAGAACTTGACTTATTCAGATTTGGAATTGAACAATGTTTTTTATTTTCCTATGCAAGAAAAAAAGAGTATAAAAAAATTGGTGCTTTTGTCCCTACCAGGAAATTTCATCCATATTCAGAATTAAAATAACTTTGAAAATGTATCAGACAGATCCACAATGTTGGAAAGGAATAAAAATAATAACAAAAACAATAATAAAACTTGCACCAAATTTTACTTAAAGTGATGTTATTCAATATCCATAGTATGATTTATCTATCAATCAACTGCAGGTAAGTTTTTCTTTGGCCTTTTTAAAATTACTGGTAAGTATTTAGATCCTTCATGTAAATTATATGAAACAGATGATGAAAGCATAGGCCAAAAATTGGGATGTACTGGTGCCAGAGCAGCAGAAAACATTACTTTTAAAGGGAAGGATTTAAAAATAGTCTTTTTGAATAAAATTTTTTTTAACTTACAATCTGCCGTATATTTTACTTTAACATTAAGCATACAATTAAAATGGACTATTTCATTGAATAAAACATCTTGTGCTTTAATGTTATAAGTGTTGAAATTTTACAATGTTTTGTTTTAATTCCATGATATATGCTAGATTCAGTATTTAATTTATGCCTGAACTCAACTGTGGCACTTTTTTGATTTTATTGAATATTTAAAAATTGGTCACAGTTCACTGGAGCTCATAAATACTATGCTCCAGAGCCCACTGGAACAGTGTCATGCAGTGGCGCCAACTTTTGAAAAATATTGGGTGGGCTCAAAGAAATTTTGAACAAATACATAAATATTGGATGGGCTCAATTAATAATGGGTGGATAGAGATATCAAATTATTGGATGGGCTTGTGCCCCATGGGCCCATATAAGTTGGTGCCACTGGAGTCATGTGTTGTATATTGCTAGTTGATACAAAGAAAATCTTTGCAAGTAAGATTTTCGGAAAATTTATCATCTGATTTTAATAGTTTTACTCTATTTATTTATTAGATTTTACTGTGTAAAAATGCTTAAGTATACATCCAAAATGCGTTAAAAAATACTTTTCTCAGTGCATGGAATTTCTTTAAATTTTATAAATAATGCATTAAATGTAAATATAAATGGAGGGAGGTTACAAGGGACATTACAATTGATTTTACTGTAAATTATTAAAAATTTAGATTTTTTTTTTTTTTTTTTTTTTTTAAGAAAATAAGCCAAAGTTGACAATTTTTACAGGACAAAAATAATAAGGAATTTTGTTTTTAAATGTAAGCATAAAATAATAATTCCTTTTAAATAATATTACAGCTGCATATATATATATATATATATCATCATAATTATAATCAACCATTATCGATCCACTGCTGGATGTAGATCTCCCCCAGATTTTTCCAATGTTTCCTGTCTAGTGCTTTCGTCATCCAATTTACACCAGCCACTTTTTGAATTTCGTCACTCCATCTTATCTGTGGTTGTCTTCTTGGTCGTTTTACATCTCTGGGATACCACTGTAGTATATTTATACTCCATCTATTGTCTTGTCTTCTTACAATGTGCCCAGCCCATTTCCATTTTAGCTGTTTGATTCTTTCAAGGAAATACTTTTGTTTGATTTCTTATCCAGGTTATCCTCTTTCTATCTCTTTTAGTTATGCCTAGCATACATCTTTCCATATTTCTCTGTGTAGTTTGTAGTCTTTGTATCATCAGTTTTGTTAGTGTCCATCTATGTTTCTGCTCCGTAAGTTAGTGCAGGTAAAATACATTGATTAAACACTTTACTTTTCAAACAAAGACGCATATTACTTTTCAGAATAATATTGTTCTTCCCAAAAGCACTCCACCCATTTCTTATTCTTCTATTGATTTCATTCATGATACTATTATCCGATGATATTTCCTGTCCTAGGTACACAATAACTTTGCACTTCTTTAATCTCAGTGTTCTTGTAGACAATTTTCTTTTTTGATGTAAATGAATTGAACATTACCTTTGTCTTTTCTAAATTTATTTTTAATCCCACATTGATGCTAGCTTCTGCAAGATCTTTTAGCATATTTTCCAATTTTTCAGGGCTGTTACTGAAAATTACAATGTCGTCAGCAAACCGGAGATGACTTAAATATTCCCCATTTATTCTAATACCTTTGTTTTCCCATTCCAGCTTCTTAAAGATATTTTCTAAGACAGCACTAAAAAGCTTGGGTGAAATGGTGTCTCTTTGTCTAATTCCTCTTTCGAGCTTGATCTTCACTTTTCCTTTATCTAAACAGATGGTTGCTGTTGCTTTCTGGTAAATCTTCATTATGATATTAATATAAGGTTTGTCCATACCAATGGACATTTTATGGACAATAGACAATGGAGATTCTACTACTGCTGATGTGTAGACGGAATCAAATACTTTTGCATAATCAATAAAGGCAAGGCAGAGAGGTAAATTATATTCTTTATGTTTTTCTATGAGTTCCCTTACTGTTTGAATATGATACATTGTACTGAATCCACTTCGGAATCCTGCTTGTTCCTTAGGTTGGGCTGAGTCCAGAGCTGATTCAAGTCTTGTTAAAACTTTGGTGAAAATTTTATAAATCACTGACAGTAAGCTGATCGGATGGTAATTTTTAATGTTTTCCTTCTCTCCTTTCTTATAAAGTAGCACCATCACAGCATTATTCCAATCTTCTGGTACATCTGACTTCTCAAGGTATTTGGAAAACAGTAAGGACAGCCTTTTTGCAAATTCTTCTCCTGTTTCTTTGATAAGATCAATTATAATTCCATCTTCTCCAGGGCATTTACCTCTTTTTATAAATCTAATAGCTTGTAAAACTTCATATGTCATCACTGGGATTATCTTTTGAGTTTCTGTTAAGATTTCTTGTTGATCATGTACGTTTATTTCCCTTTGATCTTCACATTTATATAGATCATTATAGAATTTCTCAACAATGTGTACTATTTCATTGCTAATTTTGGTGATTGTTCCATCTGCTCTCTTCAGTGCTTCACCTTTCCTTCCAACACATAACTTGCACTTAGCTGATTTTAAACTTATGTTATCTTCCAGAACTTTTTTAAAAAATTCACAGTTAAATTTTCTGATGCCTACTGTAACACATTTTCTTACTGTTTTACATAATTCAGCATATTCAACTCTTGATTTAGGATCATTTTTCTTCATTTTAAATTCTCTGCATTTTTTCATCAATCTTCTTGTTTCTTCTGTTATTTTCTTTGTCTGTTTTACTTGTGCATCACTGGCAATCTTCTTTGCAGTTTCTTGTAGAGTATTGGTTAGTTTCTTGTTCACTATTGTAACATCTTGCTCTTTTTCTAAAGTTGATTGAAGTACTTGGAAACGGTTTTGAAATTCCAAATGAAATTCTTCTTTATGTTTCTGGAGGTTTATGATATCAATTGATTTCTTTGAGTGTAGCAAAAGCTTCATTCTTTCCACTTTAGTATTTAACAGCAGTTTGCATCTAACCAATCTGTGATCACTTCCTGTATTGAAATTATTGAGAATGCTGCAGTCCTAATTAAGATACTTTTTGTTGGTCAAGATGTAGTCGATTTTGCTTGTTGAGCCATTTGCACAACGCCATGTCCATTTTCTTTGTGGCTTTTTCTTGAAAAATGAATTCAAGATATACATCTGTTCACATTCTGCAAACTCAATCAATCTATTTCCTCTTTCATTTCGCATACCATAACCATGATTTCCTACAGATAATTCACCTTTATTTTTTGCTCCAATTCTAGCATTCCAATTACCCATTATTAATTTTATGTAGCAATTTCCCTTTTGATGCATTGAAGCTACTTCTTCATAGAAATCCTCAATTTCTTCATTAGAATAACTCATTGTTGGTGCATAAACTTGGGTAATTTGCAGCTTGTATCTTTTGGACACTTGTATTACTAATCTTGCAAATCTATCTGATGTACTATCATACTCGACCATGTGATTCTTCCACCTTTTATGAATCAGGAATCCTACACCACTTGTTTTTCCATCTTCTGTGCCTCTGTAGTATAATACACGTCTGCTGGCAAAATCAATCTTTTCTTCTCCTTTTCTGCTTACTTCACATAATCATAAAATGTCCCACTTGATTCTATCTAACTCTTCTTCAAGTTCCTGTAAACGATTTTCAGAAGATAGGGATCGTCTATTATACGTAGCCAAGGTTATCAACTTATAGCAGCCGAGCCGAGCCCGGTGATTCTTAGCACCCTCTGTCTTCATGTCTGTCTGATCGCTGCCATAACCAGGAACATGCAGACTACCGGGAACTGAGGGCCGTGATTTATTTTATGAATTCATGGTAAAATAAGAGGGGGGGGGGGGCAAATTCCTTCACGCTGGCCAAGCGAGTTGGAAGAAGCCCATTCTCGTTTGTTCCCCTTGCACTAGGCAAGAGTACTAACAGGCTGTAACGATGGAAGGTGCGGATTGGACATTAAGTCTCTGCCCCCAGTCGATTCCTTTAAGTCCTCCTTGAAGGCAATTAAAGAGTCTTCTCCTGGTTGATAAGCTGGGGCTAATAAACAGCCCATATATATATATATATATATATATATATATATATACACACTAGCAGCCTTTGCCCGCTATGCTGGTCAGTTACTTTAAAATAATCTTGTATCAAACAAAATGCATCTAGTAACAGCTAAAAACTTAATACCTAATCAAATAGCCATAATCATTGTCTTAATTGTAAAATCTCACATTATCCGGTTCAAAATATACATTGACGACTTAATATACAAATGTTTAACTATATTTTAGTGGATTTACTATCTTGAATTTTGCGCTAGTACCTATAACCGCTGCAAAGATTTTTCAAAGTGTCCTAAATGTATGACCATCCATTAAACCCTCTTAAGGAAGAATTTCTAATATATATAAAATACATGGTGATTTTAATAAGTACATGAAAAATAAAAATAGAGGGAATTAAAAAACAACAAACCATAGGGAAGATATAAGGAAGCCATATTAGTGGATAAATCATGAGACAGTGTTCCCTCATTGTAGAAAGTACAAAAGGCACAAATAAGTGTTAAAAAAAAAAATAAAAAAAAAAAAAAAAAAAAAAAAAAGGAGTTGAAGTAACAAAAATCAGAATTTTTTGACAATCAGTAAGAAAATAGCCAAAGAAATAAGAATTAAAAGCTCCCCTTGAAGCAGAAACAGGAACTAAAAGGATTATAAAAAGGGATAAATATTTTTTATTGATTTTTTCTCCGTTATTTAAGTTCAGTTCTTAACTGTTATTAGAAGACATTTTGCTTAAATACATTAAATGTACCCCCAGGAGGGGCAAGGGAAGTGCATGATAGGAATAAATGGCCACAGGACTAAACAACGATATATCACATGAAGGGTGTCGTCTAAATTAAGAAAAATGCTCCCCATGGAGGCAAAGTGGGAGAGGGACTTGGGAGGCGTACAACAAAAAATATTAGTCACAGAGCTTTACAATGATATGTCACATGATTAGTGTCGGCAAAAGTTTAAAAAAACACCCCAGGGTTCCAACTATTGTTCCCCTCCCCCCCCCCCAAAAAAATGTTCCTCTCTTTCTTTAAAATTTTCATGGATTATAAATAATATTTATCAGACGGCTCTGCAAAAAGATCCAATTTAAAATGATAAAAACAATGCAATTTCAAAAAGTTCAAAAATTTGAAAGAGTGGTCCAAATGCCTTAAGCCGATATATCACATGATGGGCCAAAGAAAGTTTCAAAATTTTCGACTCTCACTTCAGCCTCTCTCAGGGGTAGAAATTTTTAAATCGCTGAAACACATGTTTAATTAATTTTATAATAGATTTATTTTCTACAATTTCACATTCCTACTTAAAACAGCCGTTGAGATATGCCAAATGCTCTAAACTTTTTGACCCCCTTTTAACTCCCTTATTGGGGGTAATTTGTAAAATTGCTGAAATATGGGTTTAATTTTTTTTCCAGTACATTTATACCATATTTACTCGTTTATAGGGCACACGCGTGTATAAGGCGCACTCCTACTTTACAAGTAAAAATGGTGAATTCTTAAAATCTCGTATATAAGGCGTACCATAAATTTGATACGCTAATGAAGAATGACCAAATGAATTTCGTAAAAAAAAGAAAAAAAAGTTGAAACAAACATTGCACCAGACCAGAAAACAAGACGAAAATGCATTTTTAGACTTTGGGTTGTAAGAGAATGACGGGAAATAGGAATGAGTGATGGTAAAGAGAATTGCTAATTAGTGTTTAAATAAGTCATTAGCTCTGTTGTATAAAAAACTGCAAGGAATGAAATAAATATGCAGTAATACTTCAATTGAGTAAAATTTTCCGAGTTTTAATATCTTCTTTGAATAAGTTCTTGTTTCATATGTATATCATTCGACTGCATCCAACAGTAAATTATTCCATGTATAAGGCGCACCTAAGAATTTTGCCCTAATTTTTTGGAAAAAAAGTGTGCCTTATACACGAGTAAATACGGTAATCTGGAATTTCATGTTCCTACCTATAACAACTGCTGAATTATAGCAAGATGTTCAAAATTTTTCGACCCACCATTTAACGTCACTTAGGGTAGGGAGGGAATTTTCAAAAATTCCGTCTTAGTGCACGCTTGCATCATAAGAAGTATATTTTCCCCAATTTTCATGCTTCCAAGTTTAGTAGTTTGGGCTGTGCTTTTATTATCAATTAGTCAGAACAAACTATTTTATATAAATATAGACATTATAGGTGTGTTTATTTATAGGTATACATATTATGTATTTATATATGTATATTGTTATATATAATTACACATACATAGAAATATATCTAAAATGTTTAATATAAATAAAAACATTTATGTAAACATCATATGTTTTTTAACACGTGACATATATAACGTTTTTTAAATAAATATATCTTTATAAACCATTTAAAAATCATGTTTTTCCACCATCTTGAGGAATCTGGTAAATTGTTAAAATGGCTTTTTGTTGCACATTTCAATTTTTTTCGCCAGTCACGCCAACATAAGATGATACAGAACTCTTTCTCAAATATCATATACGCACCGGGATTACTTTGCTTGACTTAGCTATTGTTATTTATTTAATGAGAAAATTTCTACATTCTTTTTGAAAATGACAAATAGTTTTGTTCTATATAATCATTGCATAAAATAGCGTTTACTTATTGTTATTTCTTTTTCAAATAATAGAAAATAATTTAAAAATATGTGTATAACTGGTATTCGAAATTGAAGTTTTTGGCAAATTGTTATAAAAAACATCACACCAAACACAGTGCATATACGACATCTGTGCCAAATATTTCATTTAATCAGGTTATTGTTGTTTATTTATTAAGGATTTTTTTTATTTTATTTTTTATAATGACATTTTTTTTATTCTACATAATTAATATATAAAATATCATTTATTTATTATTTCCTCTTTCAAATAGAAAATAATTTAAAAATATGTATGTAACTCATATTCAAAATTTAAGTTATCGCCAAATTCTTATTAAAAACGTCGTGCCAAACCCAGTATATATAAGACATCTGTGCCAAATATTATATTGAAACATCAAACATTATTGTTTCTAATTAACATTCTAATAAACATACATTCTACGATAACTTCAATTGAAATTAAGTTGACAACTTACTATCTGACATCATAAGGAAAATAAATGCAAGAGATTCACTCACATGAATGGTAAAAAATATTAAATCACAAAGATAATAATTCGCAAAGCACTCCAACAATGATTTGGACATGGATAATAATTCTTATTATGTCATAGCGTGTAAATTGAAGGCACTACCATTTGCTTATGGTTTGATTTCACGATGATTGTGGGCCACCCTTATAACTTAGGAGAATAAAAAATAGAGAACAACCTATTCTCATACCTGCTGAGTATACATATAAAATTTCATGTAAATCAGTTAAGCCGTTTCGGAATAATATTGTAACTAACACTGTAGCACGAGAATTTTATATATTAAGATAGATATAGATATATATTAAGATGTTTCAAAATGCTTTTCAAGCAAATGGCATAAAATGTCTTAAAACAATTTAAATTTCATTATAAATACCAGGAATTTATTTTGCCTATTCATAAAAATATACAAGTATGAAAGTTATGAATGATAATTTTTTATTAATAAATAAATTATTAAAAGTGATTATCAATAATAAAATTATACATGATGAATGCATTAATAAAAGAATTTATAATTTAGAACAGCAGATTACAATTTATGCATTATAGAAAATAAAATAATGGTATCTGATTTTTGAAGGAAAATTTGCATACATTTGAACACAAAAATCATAAGTCTTAAAGAGTTATCATACAATATGTATATATTTATATATATGACCTGACATTCTGTTTTATCAAATAATACTAATGAAACATAGAAAAAGAAACAAACATCTGCAATTGCTCTATCATATTTAAGTACACAAAATAATGAGAAAAAAGATATTAAAAAATTGGGATACTTGGCAAGGGTATGCTTTTGATCCATAGAACAATCATCAACTAAATAAATTGTTAAAAATCTGATTCATGAAAAAATAAATAAACTTTTGACATAGAAAATATAATTTTTTGTTGTGTATCAATCTAAACATCAAAATTAAAGTGGATTTTTCATAATATTGTTACATAATCATTTGCTTGTGGGTATGAACTTTATTTATTTATTTTTGTAGTCTTTTGTAATACAAAATCAAACATTCTGTTACTGGAAATTTCAAAAGTGCATATTTAGCCAAAAATAAGCAGAATGAGAATAAAAATGTCCCTGAAATTTGAAATATATATAATCAACTTTTTCTAACATTTCTAAACATTACATAATACAAATACTAAAATTTAGATGTGGTGAAATAATTACATGACCTGCACAATTATACAGTAGGTGAAAAGCAAATTATAGTTTGCATGTTACCTGCAAAAATATTCTGAAAATAAAAGAAAGACAAATACAATTTTAAAATTATCTGTGGTACACCAGTCGATCTTTTAGCAGTTTTTTTTTTATTTTTATTTATTTATTTATTTTTTTAAATCTAAGCAGACATTCCCAACACACACACTAAAAATGAATATACTGAATTTAAAAGTTCATAAATATTTAAACAGGAACATTAAACCCTACTTTTCAAAATAATAAAAGTGATAATTTTAGGTAGATGAAAAGATACTTACATCATAAAAAGCATCTTTTCTCATATTTCGAGATGCAAGAGGTTCATCATGAGGATACACTATAGAGTAATTCTTTACATATGACTCATGACTTCTTTCTTTGATCCAAGTTCTGTTATCTGTTAACTTTTCCGAGAACCTCCTAACAGTAAATGTGTTTTAAAAACTAGTTAATTTACATCTGTTCAACTGCAGTTTTTTTCTTAAAAAAAAAAAAAAATAAAATCCCCAACAAAGAATAACATAAATATCAATGCTGGACTATGAGCATCAAGCCTTGAAAGATATTAAACTCTAGTAGCAAAATTAACTTTGAGACACTGTAATAAAATACATAAACATAGCGCTTCATTTTAATTTTAAACAAGTTAATTGTGCATTTTCCAGAGATAGTGAAATAAAGTTATGCTGCATTTAAATTTTTTTGGGGTGCACCATATTTACTTTTAAGACACACATTTTATTTCTTAAAAAAAAAAAAAAAAAAAAAAAAAAAAAAAACTAATAGAAAAATTTTGTTGAACTTTTAAAATGATTTTTAGGTATTTTTGGAAGTCTTCTGACAAATTTCTTTGCAGATTAAAAGGGGGAGGGGGACTATTTACTGATTTTAAGTACATTGATAACTTTGAATATCATAACAAGATCATTTGTTTGGTGATTTTTCAAATTTGCAAAATTATTTATTGAAAGAATTGAATTTTTGAAAATAAATAATAGGATAAATTATTGTATTATTAACTAATTAAAAGAAGAGAAAACTAAATATTTAAAACAACCGTTTGACTTACTAAACTTTTGACAACATATTTTCAAGATTTTATTACATAAATAATGTATAAAAATGATTCTTATATGTTCGTTCCGCATTATCGTTTATGGTTTTCGGAGTTGATCGGCCGTGTGTGTAGGTTGTGTGCTCCCCACGGAACACATGGAGGGCTCTGACAGACTCTGCGGCAGGCTCGGGTAGACTCCAAATTTAGGTCGGTGCTCTCTTGTTTTGTTTTTTTGTCGATTGTGTTTTGTCTACTCTGTTAGGTAAGTGTTTTTTGAATTTCCTATTTGCTGTTTATTATTTTTTCCAAGTATTTACTTCTGAGTTTTATTGCTTAGTGCAGTTTTTCAACTGCCATGTGCGGTTGTAATGAATTCAAATGTAAAAATTGTTTCAGATGAAATATCTAATGTTGAGCCTTCAAATATTGATATGGTTGATATGAGTGCCTCTTTTTCTGAAATTAACCCTAATTTAGCTCGGTCCAAGGTACTGACAGGTTCATTATTACAATTTGCAGCTCAAAATGGAGGAAATGATTTTAACATCTTTATCAAAAGTACAGATTCAAAACAAATCCCCAAAAAAGATCTCCGGGCTGTGTATGCTGAACTTAAATCAGCAACGGAGCATTTTAAGTGTATAAATAACGTTAGATACATCCGTACGGGTACGGTGATAGTTAGTACTCATGATGTATTGTGTGCTACGGATATTTCTAATTTAACTTCATTTCTCGGTGCCAATGTTACAATTCGGATTCTGTGGGAAAACATTACTAATCTATTTTTAATATACAATGTTCCAGTCGATATTTCTTTAACGGAGTTGGAGCAAGAATTGTCTATTGAAAATAACATCGATATCCTGGAGTTACGCAGGTTTCATCACCAGGGAAGCCCAAATGAATTTTCCCCTGTTTTAATCATGATATTAGGAACATCTCTCCCAAATGACATCAAATTGTGGTTCTCTGTTCAGAAAGTACGCCAATTTGTCGATCGCCCTAGGCAATGTCAAAAATGCCACAAATTTAATCATGCTAGTCTAAAATGTCCATCTGAACCCTTATGCGTAACCTGTGGATGCCATCATGAAGGGAGTTGCACTAGCCCTGTCAAATGCGTAAATTGCAAGGGTGAACATAGGTCCGATTACAACCAGTGCCCTTCCTGCCTGAAGGAGATCGAATTGCTCCAGTTTAAATGTAGAAATTTCCTATCCTTTGTGGAAGCCCATCGTCAATTCTCAAGGAAAACAGACTCTCAGTCCTTTGCGAAAGTTGCTGGCAGTCAAGTCTGTGAGGTAGATCAGTTCCAGAAACTGATGAAGACTTGTACCAATGCCATGCTTAAAGTTATCACAAATTATATCTCTCAATATTCAGAAAAAATTGGTGAATCTCTTTCTACCTTAACTAGCACGATAATGAATTGTTTGGCAAAATTAAGCGAGGCATCATCAGCTGGGGGTAAATCTCCGGATAGACGGAAGAGAGCCAACCATGGTCCGAATACGCACATAACATAAGTTTCTCCTTTCACACCATAAAAAAAAAAAAAAAAAAAAAAAAAATGGGGGGTTTATTTCTGTTTTTGTTGAAAGTGTATTTATGTTGCTTTCTTTTTTTGATTGACCTTGAAAGTTGGACTGTTTTTCTTCTGAGTTTGTGGGCTGGAATATGCGGTCCGTCTTCTGCCTGGATAAACTACTTGCAGTGGATTTTTTTGGCTTTTGTTTTTGGTCTTCGGGCTGTCTTTGCTTTATTTATGAGGGGAAAGGAGAAAAAAAAAAAAAAGTGGTTTTTGTGGACTGGCAGTTGCAAGCTGCATTTCGCCTGGGTAGTTTCGGTGCTGTGTTTGTCTTGTTTCAGCTGACTGATTTATTGGTCCTTTGCGTTAATTATGAATGTTAATATTATTCAATGGAACTCACGTAGTTTAATGAATAAACTTCCCTGGCTCAGTCAATTTCCCTTCTCTGTTGCTGACATTTTAGTTTTTCAATAGACCTTCCTGTCTCCGGACAAGTTGGTCTTTCTTCCTGGGAAAATCATCTATAGGTCGGATAGGCTGGTTCGTCCAGGCGGCGGGCTGGCTATCGCTGTCAACAATAAATGGTCTTCTGTGGGTATCAACCTTCCTGTTTTGGGGTCTGCTAATGAATTTATGAGCATCCGGTGTCTTTTTGGTTCTGTATCCTTGAATATTATTAATGTCTATTCTAGCTCTGGTCTAGTGGTTCCGGATTTGGTGATGATTTGTCATAGCGTAGTTGGGCCAATTTTAATCCTGGGGGACTTCAACCTCCACCATCAGCTCTGGGGTTCCCAGGTGTCGTCACAGCATGCGGAGGCCTTTGTGGCGTGGTTGTGTGACAGTTCTTTTTGTATAATGAATTCTTCTGATCCACACATCTTCTTCTCACATTGCCCCGAGTGGGGTTTGTTCACTAATCGATTTGTCTCTTTGCTCGTCGGATCTGTTGGTGTGTTCAACCATTCATGTAGAAGAGGATACTTATGAAAGCGATCATTTTCCAATTAACATTCACGTAGACATCAGGACACCTCTGCAGCCAGGTTCTACTCTTTACAAATGGCCCTGCATTTGCCAGGTGGTAAATGATTCTCTGTTGAACTCTCCTATTGATCAGTATGACTCCTTTATCGATTTAGTCCACAGCGCTATGCACCAGCATAGTTTCTCTAAGCAACTCCATGAGAAAGGCCTCTCGGTGTGGTGGTCAACTAAATGTAGTGGTTTACAGCAACAAAAGAGATATTTCCTTAAGAAAGCCCGCCAGCTGTTGTCCAAGGAATTCTGGATAAAATTTAAACAGGCTTCAGCTAAACTTCGTCAGGCTATATGGGCTGCTAAATGGTGGTACTGGGACTCGGTGTGCTGCGATGCGAAAGATCTGGGTATCCTGTATAAAGTTTTCCGTAAGTTCAAGAACTGTCAGTCCGCGTCCTTTGATTCCCACCTCTGCCTGAGGCATGCTGACAACATTAGTTCAGAGGCAAGTACGCAGTCCGAACTCTTTGCAGACCACTTTAGTGAGGCTGCGTGTCACGACTCTATTCCTCTAGCCTTTGGCGGGGATAATTCTGAAAAACTAATAATGATAAACTAATTCTGAAAAGTTCACTTTGAAGGAACTGAAGGAGGCCATACGTCGGACAAAGATAACAACTCCTGGCAAAGACAAAATTAGTGCTGTGTTTTTTAAGGGACTCTCTGACCACTCCTTGGAGTGCATCCTCAATATTTATAACACTATCTGGTCCACGGGAGATATCCCTCAGGGGTGGACTTCTTCTCTGATCATTCCTATTATTAAACCAGGTAAACCAAAATCTGATACCGCTTCCTACCGGCCTATTGCGCTGACTTCGGTCATGTATAAAATTTGTGAAAGAATGATCGCCAATAGAATCACCAACCACCTTCTTGAGAATAAAATTCTTCATTCCAGACATCTTGGTTTTCAACCATTCCGGGACAGCCAAACTGCAATCACAGCTCTTCACCTTGACATCCAGCAAGATAAAAGAGAGAAGAAATATGTCCTAGGTATTTCGCTTGATCTCCAAGCTGCCTATGATTTTGTGTATATAGATGGACTGATTCTCAAATGTGCTATGATTGGAATTGTGGGTCCAATCCTTCTCTGGCTTCATCGTTTCCTTTCCGGTCGGAGTATTAAGGTACTGTGGAGAGGTGTCAAGTCATCTCCTCGCATTACTGGTTGAGGTGTTCCTCAGGGGGCGGTACTAAGCCCGATTCTTTTTACTATCTTTTTGCATGATTTTTTCGAGGTACTGGAGGGGCTGGGCGTCGAGTTTCTCATTTATGCCAATGATATCTTTCTTTATTGTATTAATTCTAACTATAGGAAGTCTTGCGCCTTATCAATCAGTGGTGTGATTATTGGAAGTTGACAATTCGACCTGACAAATGCCATGTTATCAACCTTTCTCGCAGACGTGAAGAATGCGATTTTAACTTCAGCATTAATGGAGGCCTGATCAATTGGAGTAACAACATTAAATTTCTGGGTTTTTATGTGGCTCGTCGTGGAGGATTCAATAGTCATGTCAGCTATCTGCGCAGGAAAGAGTTTTGCCAAATTAATATGTTAAAATCTTTGGCCTGCAAGAGTTATGGTGCGAGATCCCGACACTTAATGACACTGACTTCTGCCTCCGTATACCGCTGTGTTGATTATGGGGCAATGGTTCTTAACATGGCTAGCGACCCTGTGTTTAAAAAGCTAGAAGTAATGCAGACTAGTGCTATTAGGATTGCTTTGGGGCTCCCGAAGTGGACCCCAAATATAATCCTCCGGAAACATGCTGGAGTTGTCCCGGTTCGTGATAGGATCAAGGGTCTCGCTTGTGGATTTTGGATTAAACACCTGGCTTTAAGACAGTGGTCCCCCTCTGGGATAATGAGCTGCATGCGGTTGTCAATAACATTCAGTGTGTTCAAGCTGGTTTTAATGTTTCTTCTTGCACACCTGAGTGTCTGCTCAGCTTTCAGTTTCCATTGCCTTTGAATACGAACATTGTACACTTCCATACTTCGGATCTACCGTTCCAGAGAACTGATCTGGATGCTTCTGCAATTCTTCCTCTCTTTGCAGATTTTATTCAAGCTTTTTCTCATCCCTGGGAAATTATTGCTACCGATGCCTCAAAGTCATCTGGTGTTACTTCGATTGCTGGTTGTTCCTCTAATAATCAATTCAGATATAGGGTGAATGATACAAATTCAATTTTCACTGCTGAGGCTCTGGCGATGGGCACTGCTCTGGACGAGTTGGTTTCTGTGGCTTCTTCCACTATAATCCTTACTGGCAGTTTATTAGTCTTGTCTGAGCTTCAATGTGTCAGTTGGCGGTCCCCCAGAGTGATCATTTGGCTGCACAATAAGAAACAGTGAATGGCGGAACACATGATAACCATTGACTTTTACTGGGTTCCAGGCCACCGGGGGATTCCCCTTAACGAAAAAGCTGATGGTCTGGCCCGTAGTGTTACCGAGGCATACGCCTTGTTGGATTGGGTTTCACCAGAAGATTTATATAGTTTCAGTAAGTCTCATATAAGGGAGCAGTGTGATAAGATTTTCTCTATTAGCAAATACCACCAGTCTCAAGGTAATATTCCCAGAATTACGCAGTCCCACACTTGGGCATTGAATAGACGTGAGGACATTCTGATATCCCGGGTTATGTGTAAGATGGCGATCACCCCTGCTATATTAGCTCGTTTTGGGCTGGTGAATGATGGTAACTGTGGTGTTTGTAATGTTCTTGACTCCTTGGAGCACATCCTCTTTACTTGTATAAAATATTGGCAACAAAGAGCTTTGTCTTGGAATGGCTCAATTTTGAACAGTGACTGTTTTCGGTCGTTTCCGATCTTTTTGGATAAGTTTGTTTCATCCAGTACTTTTCGAAGCTCAACTATGGATTTTCTGCATCGTATTAAGCATTTTCAATGGTGTCTTTTCATGAGATATGCTGGTTTGATGGATAATTTGAGACGACTACCATGCAGCTACTGGTGTTAATGGAACCCCCTTTCAACGTTCAAAGTTTGGTTTTGTTGATTATTTGTTATCCTGGTCAATTTTCTGATATTGACATAGTCTGCTGGCCTTGAACTTTGGATCATTTGAGACAACAGTCTTGCCGCTACAGGTCTCAGAGCCCTCCCCATTCAAACTTCAATGTATAAAAATGTATAACAAGATTAAATTACCTTATATCATAGCCATACATATCTAATTCAGGTCTTCCACACACAACCCATCTGGCTAATTCTCTTCCACAACCACCACCTGCATTCATACCTAAACTATTAAAACCACATCCATGGTAGAAACCTCGGACTACAGGATCTTCTCCCAAAAGTGGCTTGTGATCAGGTGTAAAAGATTCTATGAAAAAGAAGGTAAAAATCACTATTAAACATAAATTAATTTCATAAAGTCTATCATTAAAAACACTGTATGGTAAAATGTAAACAATCTTTTGCAATTTCCGCACAAAAAAATCCCAATTATGTATTAATGTAGCGTTTTTTAAACTTTTGTGTATGTTTATAGAGTTATGATGATAAATTAAGCTACAGTTTTGAAACAAACTTCATTTGAAAGAACAACTTATGTTTTAGTTTACAGAGTAAACACTGAAAATTATGTGATATTTAAAAGTTAAAATAAATCAACTCAAAGTGAAAATTATCACTTAAGTCACAACACCTAATGTTACTTTTGAGCTTACCATTAATGATAAACATGACTATGTTTAATATATCAACGAATCTTTTTGTAAAATCATGAATATAACTACATAAATGAAAATAAAAACATGTGTATTTAAACTGACAAATATAAAAAAAAGAAACTTTTGTATTTTTATGGATATATGTGCTATTCTTACACAAATACTATACAAGATCCACACAGTCAAGTACAACAACTACAGATTATTTTGAATTTATAGGTTTTATGGTTATTTTGCAGAATCACCAGAAATATATTTTTAAAATTCAATTTGTTATTGGTTTTCTAACTGTCTTCATCATCAAGTCTTTGTTGAAAAACATGAAGATAAAAATGTTCTTTATATTCCTGAAGTTTCAGAAAAATGTGCCTAGTATTTTTTTAGATATTTGAGAAAATGTTTAAAATCAAAAGTGCCATTGACACTTGGCCTTAGAGTGTACTTTTATCAAATTTATTCTAATTTATTAGCAAAACTATTTTTTATAACTAAAAATTTTTATTTATAGCCAGAAAAAAAATTAAACTAAATATCTTACTTTTTTAATAATAATTTGAATAATAACACTGATTTGATGTTTTGGAGAACAACTAGTTGAAGCTAATGAAAGTAACTAGTTGATTTATAAAAGTGAAGCCTACCACAAAGTGAAACTTTAACAGTGTTTACCAGGTCCACACACAGTTGACTTGATACCAGTATGTTCTAATGCAGGAAGCCTATGCATGGATTTTTCTAAATGTGTTCCAAAAACATCCCAGTCCAACTCGAAAAGTCCAAATGCAAAGTTTTTGTCAACCTAAAATAAACAATTGGATAATTTGTTATTCTTTTTATGAAAATAAATTAATTTGAAGAATTCTGTTCTAAAAAATTTAAATCATAACTTTAAAAATTATGCATAAAGAGCAACACAATAAAATAAAAATTTCATATAAAAATGTAAGGAGAAAAAAATCACTAAGTGAAAGTGAATAATAGACATAATAGAAATTCAATAATGGATATTGTATATTTTTAGATTTTAAGAATATGTTTTAGGAATATAGTATGACATAAGAATACATTGTTTGCAATTGTAATGCAGATCTTAGATCTAATTTATCATTTGTTATTTATTTATTGAGTCTGCTCGTCAGCAACACATATTAGATTTATATAAACATAAAAAAAAAAGATTATCTTGAATTAAAAATTACTCATGTTGTATCCACGATTTTGTTAAAAAGTGTAGAATTTTCAATCAAAGTACAATCATATGGACAAATGGCAGCATTACAATGCAAAAATTACATGCTTATACAAACTCTAGTTTAGAAAGACAAGGAAACTTTGCTGCCAATCTAAACCAGAATTATTCTTTCATTCTTATGAACAAATTTTGTGCTAATATATTTATAAATAGAATTTTACATATTTAGACAATTTTAGGATTATTTTAGGATATTTAGACAATTTAAAAAAATAAATAAATAAAAATAAAAAAGGAAAAGACTGAAAGAAGAAAAAAAGAGTCTAAATGAAATTTTATTCTACTAAGAAGCTACAAAAAGAGTTAATATGTGGGGAGTGATGATTAAGAAAATGTTGCTCTGAAAAGTGAAAACAATTTAGTGTTTATGTATATGGTCTTTTTAATCACCAGCCTCAAATTTCTGGTATCTAATTGCAAAGGATAAAGGGTAATCCAATTGCTAACTACCAGTTTATTCTTTTCCTACTCTACATTGAATATGGAGAATTATTTTTCAGTTTGCTTCCACTGAATCATTACTTGGATACTCCAATGATGTGGATGATAATTTAAAGAAACTGAAATTTATTAATGTCTTGAAACTAGGCTAAACTTGCTTTTTTTTTTAATAATTCCAATCCATTTTTTTTTCTATGAATGTTTTAGAGAATTTTAGATTGTTGAACATGAAAGAATATGTTTTCAAGAACAGCATTAATGAAAACAAAACAATGTTATATCTTTTAATATAGAATGATCTTAAACAATGCTTCATAAAACTGCATCTGCATGATAATCTAAACTTTAACAGCAACAAAAAACAAAAGCATGTGTAAGAAAATAAAAGATGATAATATAACATACTTTTTCCCAGAATATAGGGTTGGATTCATATCCACCAACAGAGAGGCCATCACCTTGCAAGCGCAAATATACTGATAAATCATGATCTCTTGCATTGGGCATATTTTGTATTCCTTCAATTCTGTTAGTAACAACATAAGCATGTTTCATTGCAATTAAAGGAACTTTTACTCCAGCCATCTGTCCAATATAAGGAGCCCAAACACCTAAAATCAAAGCAGAGACACAGATTTTAACAATAATATTTCTCTTCATCAAAGTCATAAAACAGTCTACAATTAGAATCTACCGTACAGATGTCAAATTAGTTATTGTTTTTCTTTTTCAAAGAAAACACATTTGCACTAGAAATTTTACTTGATAAATTATATAAAATAAACACTACATGATGCATTTTATTAAAAGAAAATTCTGGTTTTGTTTTATTTGACACCCCCCTCCCACCTTTTTTTTCCAAGAAAGTTGGCAACTAGACTTCTATAATCAAATCTACCTCACAAGAATTGTCATAAAACGTAACCTGTAATAAAATAGTAGTTTAAGGCGAATATGATACCATTAAAGGATTACTATTAAAACAATCATGCTGTATTAAGTTAGATTTGGTAAAAAATTTTATTAATAAAAGAAATTAAAAAATTACAAGCAATGTTAAAAAGAATATGTTGTGGAGGAATATTTAAAGTTATATATTTGATAAAAATAAATAATTTATAAACTTACCGGTGCAATTTATAACACAATTAGTTTTGATTGTACCAGATGAAGTATGCACCGCATTAACTTTCTTCATTCCAAACTCATTTTCAATTACATCAATATCTGTGACAGAGCATTTTTCGAATACCTATGGACATTTAGATATGATAGCATTAAAATATAAAATATCATGTTCTAGTACAATAATTTGTTAATAATTATATTATTTTAATTTAAGCATCAGTCTCAATGTACATTCCTAAGAAAAATAAATAACCTTCCCTCTCCTCCATTAATTCTCTATAAATCATGAAAAAACATCTACAATGAATATAGAATAACCCAATATAACAAACTTAAACACGACAAGACAATCATATAGAATTAACACTATTGGAACAATTACAAATAAAATTGGAGATCGTTGTACATGGCTCATTTTCAAGGGCAATATCAGGCAGTCACAAAAAATTACAATTAATTTCTGAGGTAGAAATTAGGAAAATTTCTATATGCATAATTTTTTACCTTTGCCTGATTAATCATAACCAAAAAATATATATACAGTCGAGCCTCTATATAACGAAATCCATCGTTCCAGTAAAAAATTCGTTATATAGAGAAATTCGATGTATAGAGTATGATGTTAAAAATAGTATTTAATGTGTAAATTTTGAACAAATATTATTTTTGATCTTTTTAATTAAGAATTTGAAATGTTTAAAAGTATATATTAACCTAACATTTTATTTTTTACTTATTTAAGCAGTTTCAAAAAAGAGAAAAGACATTTATTTGAAAGCTTAATGAAAATCAAATGAGGAAGACTTACATAAATTTCAGAGGAAGAAATCTGTAATTTTTTGTTGTTTTGATTTTAAAATTACAATTGTTACGCTCTCAAAAAAAATTCTCAAATTTTAGCAAGGAATGAAAAATTGTAGTTGATATTTTCCTCCATTTGAAGGTCTCTCTTATGTGCTCTCATTGATTCCTCTCTTATATATGTATCAATTTAATTGACTGTGTTTTGAGAAGGATGTTGAAAGGTGTGTGGGAGGTGGGATGAACTTGTTAGATTTAAAGAATAAGGAGAGAAGTAATATTTATTAAAAAAAAAAAAATAAATAAACCTCTCCACTGAACGATAAATCAAAAATAAGTGATGGAAAATTGATTCCATATGATTTCGAAGCTTTTTTAAAACTGATTAAATTAAGATCAATTTATGAAAAAATTCTTTATATGGAGATAGATATTTCGCTATATAGAGTCTGTTTTTAATGTAATCATGTGAAAAGGGGACCGTTCTTACTAAAAATTCGTTATATGGCGAAATTTGATGTATGGAGTTTCGTTATATAGAGGTTCGACTGTATGTCAATAAACCAGGACATATAAAACCATATATACAAACTGAATCATATAATTAAATCGATGAACACAAAATGTTTTAGTCATTAAAAACAGAAACTGCATACTCATTTTATTAACAGTTAATGAGCTTGTAGACAGTTAAGGGATATAAAATGGAAGGAAAAAGATTATTATTATAATAAAAATAACTATTACTAAGAATAATATATTAATGAAATAATATTAAATAAATTACATTTTATGTAAATTAATGTAAATATAAGGTAATTTTAATAAAATTAATTCAAAAATGTACAGTCAATAATAGAAAATCAAAGGAGATTATGAATGCAAAAAATACTTAAAAGAAAAAGAGGTATTATTTATTATTTTTTAGTGTCACCATCCAACGTTTAAAATAAGGATCAAATATCACTATATTGTGCAATAAATTATATTCATTATAAGTTTGAAATACCAAGTTATCATAATAAACTATTTGAGAATTAATAATATATATCATCTAAAAAATCTATATAACATACTAGCAAGATGATAAAATGCATATAATAAACAGGAATAGAGTTCACATGGATAACTTATAAGTTAATTTATTAAAATAATAAGTATATACATACTGGTACTAGCTGAACACTGATTTTCTGTTAAATATAGTTTTATTTTTTAAACCTCTTTGGTATCAAATTTATATGTAAAAAAATTTATTTTTATGGAAAAAAAAAAAAATATTAAAGGAAAAATCCTATTCAACTATCACAAACCTTTACTATAAATATATACACATTTTAAATCTTAACACTTTAACACTTCCCCATTCCTTAGAAATAAAATTGTTTTCTTTTATGAAATGGAATTTTGTATAAAATATTTTTTTATTAAGAGAATTTTTAAGAAAATGTATCTTTTAGTAAGTGAGGTTTTATGAAGGTGTTCTTTTTATTAAGTAGAATTCAGGCAAGGTTTAAAAGGGCTGGGCAATGGTGAGGGCTGCTATCAAAAGAAATTTTGTGATGTGGCTTTAAAGAGGACAAAATTTCTGTCTGGATTAAATCTGTCTTCAAAATAAACAATACACATAAGCCATCTACATAATAAATTTTAAAATAATTTTTAAATTTTCATTAGCATTAGACAGTTTTGACAAAATATTTTTATTCTACATTTAAATCATGCTAAACACCAAATTTCAAATCATCTAGATACAAAGTTTTGGAATTTTTTATTTGATTTTCCTGATTACACATAGCAAATAAAATTCATTTTTCACTATTATGTAGAATAAATTTATAAAACTTTCTGATCTTTGCCAAATCTTCTATGTGATTTATCTCAATTTTTATCTAAACTTTGTTGATAAAAGACTGTGTTAGAGGGGAAAAAATACCTCAGCATACAAATAAATAAATAAAAAAAGTAGAAGATATTTATAATACAATTCTATATATGCATAACTTTTCAGATATAAACAATGAATTTTGTTGCTAAGCACCTGAATTTCCACACTTTAAAATATTGCTACTTTATAAAGGACAAATTTTGATACATTAATTCAACTTTATTTCCTTAATTTAGAACTTAAAAAAAAAAAAAAAAAAAAAATAAATAAATAAAAGGTATTTTAACAGTAAATAAACATTTTAAAAAATGAGTACTTCAAAGAGTGATCTGATTTGGCACAGGCCTACTTATACCAATATGTGGAATGATCTATATAATGCAAAAAAGTATAACTGGATAACTGCTGATTACACAGAATGCAGTTTAAAGATATTCTAATGAAGTTAGATATGTTTCAAAGATATTTTGCTCATTTTACACATTTTTTTTTTTAAATGAATGTGAAATACGATACATATAATGCAAAATCTACACTATTAAAGTCTGACCGTATGTATGTGACAATATCTCCTTTGATCCTGGAAACGGAGAAATGCCGCATTTGTTTTGAATTGAAGGGGAAAATCCCGAGATTTTAAGTTGCTCATTCACATTCCGAAATTCCAATTAGTTGGTACGTTATTAATTAAAAACGTTAAAATTTTAATTACTTTGCCCCCTATATGTTTGCACAGGTCGAGAAAAATCCCTCCTGAAGTCAACCGACATTGATTGACAAAAGGAGAATATTTTTTTTTCTCTTTTTTAAATTGCCATTGTGGGCGTTATAACAGAGTCAAACAAAAGACAATGAGATTTTTAAATACATTGTTCTTTTCTTGGAGTACGGTCTAATTTTTTTTTTTTAATTTACAATTTTTTAATTTTTTTCACGAAACATCAATTTTTAGTCACAGGGCCGTAGCTAAAGGGGCGCTATGGGCGGCTCAGCCCCCCCTAAAATATTTTGAGCCCCCCCAGGAAAAGATTCCAAGGTTACTCAATGAATTTCTGTTCCGAAAATTCAAATGAAATTTTGTTCAAAAATATTATTTAGTTTTGACACCCTTTTACAAATTTGCAGAATTACTAAATTGTATTTAAAATAAGTAATTCAATCCTCCCTCATCCTATTTGTACATAGGAAGCTAACATGATGTTTAATCTTGCAACAGTTATACACTCAAAATTTTCATCATCCTATACGTTTTCTTAGCATAAAATGAAGTTATTACAACAGTTTAATAAGAAACATAGTACCTACAATGTGAATATGCCCTAATTTATTTTTCTGTGTCAGAATGAGAAAAAAAATTATGAGTTCCCCTACAATCTCATGAGCCCCCCCGACAATCTCTTGAGCCCCCCCTATGGATCACTCCTAGCTACGGCCCTGTTTAGTCCTTTTTTTTTTCAATATTTTCGAGGAATGCATTTTTCGATTCCAATCTTGAGAGTTCTAAGAAAATCTAACAAAAAACAATGCTGGATTCTAAATTCTCATTCCTTTATGAGAGTGACAGTGTAATTTTTTTTAATTTTCAATTTTTTTTCCTAAAGGTTATTATTATACAGTTTCCATAAGTAAATATTTTACATCTCCCAAAGTTATTGCATTATAGACTTGCTTTTTTTTTTTTTTTTTTATGTGTGTCTAAACATTAGCTAACTATTTGTAGAAGATAGAAAAAATCAGTTGAGTAGTTGGTTGGAAAATGATAGAAAAGCAATTAAGAATAAACATTTTATATCTTGCTGATTTTTTGATATTTTCACTCAAAATTTTTTTTAGTTCTTTATTTAAACATGATTTAAGAGTATTCAAAATTTTTAAAAAATTGATAGAATACTTAAAAAATATATATATTTCTATGAATGTGATGACAAAAAGAAATCATTACAAGAAATCTATTGAAAAGTTTTTTTGGCATCATGTCAAAAGCGAGTTGCTTCTCTCCTGAATTCAAAATATTTCAGTGGACTTTTGAGTTTTATTTCTGCTTTAAAAAAAAAAAATTATTACTTTAAAAGTTATCACCCAACTCACAGACATATTTCGTGTTCTTCAAGTTTTCTTTAGGTAAACTGACAGCGTAGCGGGCAAAGGCCGCTAGTTCTATATAAAACACAACCTTATGTTTAGGTTTAGGTTATAAAGATCTTCTAGTGTATATATATAAAATGGTTCAAAAAATAAAATAAAAAGTATCTTTGCACAGACTGGTGTTATCAATGTATAAAATTACCCCTTACATTCATGGTCATGTAATTAAGTGCTTTTCTTAAGCTAAAAAATGTATTTTATTAAGAAAAATAAACAAACATCAAGATGAACTTTTATTTAGTTATCAAGTGCAAGTTGGCAACTATCTTATGATTTTTCAGGAAATCCTTATACATAGGAGCACCAAGCAAATTTAAAATCTATTCACCTGCAAATCATGAATTATTACTTTGTAGTTTTAAATATTTATATTAAATAAATATACCTATATTTTATACTTTTATATCTTACATCCGTTTTATCTTTCATTAAAATGGATAAGATGCATCTAAAAAACTATACAAATAGAACTAAATGGAAAGGAAAATACCAAATTGTATTCAATATACAGAGTGTGTATTCAGTATATTAACATGAATTTATTGAAAAACTATACGGATTAAGAACAGCAAGTAAATTTAAAACCAGAAATATATTTACATCAACTTTACTTTTTGAAATGAGTACTTTCATTAAAAGTTCATAAATATATTTAAAAAATGCAAATACATAAAAATAAAAAAAATGGTATGTTTTTATGAATTTATGTAGATTACTTTAGCTCCAGCTTTAGTCGCTCCACGCACAAGTGATACACAAAATCCAGCTGGGTCAACTGTTCCATCACCAGGACTGTATAATGTTCCATACAAATCATCAACATTTAATAATGGATACAATTTCTTTGTTTCTGAGGGTGATAATACATGGGATTCAATTCCAAATGCTTTACCAATCTGTACAAATAAAAAAGAGGGCAGGATGAGCAATGAATTACTCACAGTTTAACTAACTTAAAGTTACTCTTACGTTTCCTCTTAAAGTTACTCTTACTGAAAAACTTTACCGCCTTAAAAATTATATATTCTATTTTATTTTAATTGACAGGAAAGCTATTTTTAAGAGAATGAAGGCAATAAACAGAAATCATGTTTTTCTATTCAAGTGATAATTGCAAATTTCTGTCTGGTATTAATGGCATCAACATTAAAAATGTTGTTCTATTCGTTTTTTCATAAAAATGTGTAGCTGCAAACAATTCCTTTCCAGAGTTAACACTATTTTCCAATCACAATCCTTACCTTATTTAATAGAAGAATTCTATAATTAATTAACATTAAAAAGTAAGGTAAAGATGAAAAGAGTGATAAATAAAAAGTAGAATAGCTGGATGTTAAGCATACTTCACAAATAGATGTATCTAAAATATTTGATTAAAAAAAAAAAAAAAAAAAAAAAAAAAGCTTTAAATTTTGCAAATAATGTATGAAATATAAATATGCAGGTACTGTACAATATTAGGACTCTAATACATTTTTCCCCTTGAAATTAAGTCTTGTTAATAGTACATTTATTACAATTTTTTTTTTCAAAATTAAAAAAATAATAATAAAATAAAGAAAGATTTGATACATAGAGCTAATATATTTTACATTACAATGTGTCAACTATAATACAAAATGCATTAGCTTTGTATGAATATTTTTTTGGAAAAGAAAAAAATTATTACTTTATTCATACTGCTTTTAGTTTTTTATTTCTTAAAAGTCACTTTTCTGTCTATTACAAAAGATTATAATCACAAGCTATCCAAGCTTAAAAATATAATAATGAATCATCACAAAATTTGATTTTTATACAATATATTTACTAAAACCAATGGATACTTTTATCAGCAAATTTGCTATTACAAGAGTACAAAATTGATCAAGTAGGCATCCATGAATGTTTAATAGCAAAAAATTTAGATTGAACAGTGAAAATTTAATATTTCTAAAAATCATTACTGTCATAAGGCGTTCATATTCCTTTAATCTTTGCCGTGAATTAGCGATAAAAAGGCCACCATTATTAATCCATCCAGGATGAACACCAGTTTCTTTTTCAAGTACATCACTGAGTAAATGCCTAGTATGATTCAATATCTGAATGTCTGTATCATTTGGCCTTAATCTCCAGATTAAGCCTATAGTGGAGAAGCAAAATTTAAGGAATGCAAATTTATAACCGTTAAAAGAAAAAATACAATAATACAATAGCAAAAATAATATAAAATATATATCAAAACAACATTTGAAAAGGTTGAATTATTTATGGATTGAATAAATGAAATTTTTATGAATATTGCACAGAAAAAAGTCTCATATACATCAACAGTAATAATAACAAATAAAACAGATAATATTTATTTTTAATTAAAAATGTTACAGGATTATTTTTCAATAAATGAAAAAAGTGTTTATATATTGTTATGCTATGTAATATTTCCCCCTTCGAATTAAGATAGTATAGATTTAGATTATATATTATAAAGACCATATAATGAATTTTTCATTAAAATTTTTGTATAATTCCCATTGATGCATTCAAAAAGATGCTTTCAAATAGAATGTTTTATATTCTGTTATTCTTTTTTTTTTCTTTTACTAGATAGCATTCATAACAATATAATATCTAAAAGAACATCATAGAAATGCATGTTGAAAGAAAAATTATGCCTTTTTTTTTCCCTTACTGTCATTCAGAAATTTTATGATACAATCATCTGTTCTTAGACTTCACCAGCTTTCTATGTTGGGACTCCATTCTTTGTTACAATATTTTTATCTTTTACATTCTCTGACTGAAATACATCCTGAACTTTGGCCTCCTCTATCAAAATATAGCAGATTAGATTATCATTTAAAAATTATAACTTTCATAAGGGGAAAAATATTTTACATTTATGTAGAAAAGAAAGTCAGTGGAAATGTTGCAATTTAAAAGCTTCTTATTAAAACCAAAATAATTTATGATTTGCAAATGCATTAAAGGTATAGATTCAATGTATATTAGTTATGCAATTAAAAATAGAAATGTGATTCTCAGGTTTATCAAGAAATTTTAGAAAGTGCATGATGTGAAATTTTGAAATGAGTGCATACATTTTAACTCTTTTAATACAATTTCTATTGCAAAGATAACTTCACCCCAATGAAAACTTACACAGTTTGTACTTCCCCCACCCCCCTCCTTGTTGTTAACTCAAGTTTGATGAATTTAAATGATGTGTTTTAAAACACAATTTTTTTTTTTTTTTAAATATATATGTAATAGAAGTCATTTAATGCTTAAAATTTTACATGAGAATATGAGTACTTTTAAATTTATCCTTTTTCTAATTAGTTAAAAAAGAAATACTTATAAGCAATTAATTAAAATTATGTCTAAATCTAAAAACATAAAAAAGGAAGAGAAGACAAAAAGAGAGGGAATTTCATATTTTGAAAACTAATACAGTACATTCCTTCAAATCAGCACAGCTTGGGATCAGTGGTTGTGCATGTTTTTGGAATTTTGCAGATTTCTGGTCATTGATTTTTTTTATATTTTTAAAACAATAATTTCAATGTAATTAATAATGCAAATGAGATTATAATGAATGCTTACAATATAATAAAATACTGAAATAATAAAGTAAAGCAATAAACTAAAATAATAAAAATTTAGAATTTTTTTTAAAATGATTAAAACATTAAAAGCAAAGTTCAAGTAAATAATCAATAATCTATAGTTAAATATTCATTATAAAGATGGGATGTATTTTTGCTAAATTATTCAATGAAACTTGCCTCATAAAGGTGCACTACTAATTCACATCAAAATCATAAAATCAGGAAGTTTAATTTCAGGATTAGCTCAACTTAATAATAAAAAAAAGCTTGATTAATGCATAAATACACTTGATAAAAAGATTGTGATTACCAGTGATATCAGCAATATCTTGAATTTTTTCAGAAAAATATTTATTCTTCCTTCTTGAAAAATCATGAATTCGTAATATTAATGAAAATTACAGATTATAATACATAAAGAATTGATATAACAATAAAAAAGTCACATTTCGCCCTTACTTTTGAACTGAAAGTTTTATTGTTTACATCTGTAAGTTGTGTGTGGATTTTAGAATGGCAGATTTAAGAAAGTCTACTGTGTTGATGGAATTTTATGAAACATAAACAAATGTCAAAACAATTTAAATATTTTCTTTTTAAATTAATGTAACTTTTTAAAAATCTCTAATTAGTTTCACTCAAGCATAAAACAACTTGAAAGAGATACAAAACCTGCTGTATGCCATGTAGTTCCAGCAGTTAGTTGATCCTTCTCTAACAAAACAACATTTTGAACACCTAATTTAGTCAAGTGATACAAGGTACTACATCCAATGATTCCACCACCTATACAAAATAATCATATATCATTTGTGAAATAACTAAACTTCACAATTTAAAAAAATAATAAATCACAAGAAATACATTTTTTAAATTGATTGTAATTTAAATTATGTTACATAAATGCTAAAAAACTGTATAAAGAAGAAAATTTCAGAATATCAAAAGCATTAATAATAGCCTTTCTTTCACATAATCTATATTGTTGCCAAAACAAACTGTCAGTATCATACTGAATTTATAACAACTTCAAATGATATTTAAAAAAAAAAAAATTTCACAAGAGGGTGATAGAAATAACAGAAAAAAATGTAGCATAATATTAATTCTAATTAAATTGTACATTCTAAAACACAATTACATCCCAGTTTCATTCGCACAAACACATTGAGAAAAAAGAAAAAAGAAAAAAAAAAAAACAGATAGTTAGAAAGAGCAGTAACAAAAAGAACAATTTTACAAACCAATTAACTCGTTCAGATTAGGCATACTATTAATCGTACATGTCTTTTCATTGAGTATTATTTTGCATTAACAGTTACATTTGTAGTTAGTTTGTAGTTGTTACATTTGTTTTGCATGTAGTATATATGTCTATACATTTCTTCTTATGACTTCATTTAGGTTTTGACATTTAGTAATAATAGTAATTAGAGAATTCTCTTTGCACCATTGCCAATTCTTATTTTAAGCATATATTTCACCCTTTAAAGTTGTTAAAATACAGATTATTTTTCTGAACGAATCCTGGTGATAAAATATAAAAATCTGCAATATTGGTTAAATTCTGTTGCCAAAAATTCTTCATAAGCCTATTGTCATGGATATGAATTGAATAGCATGAAAAATAACTATTTTTGTTAAATTTCAGACTATGACATATTTGTTAAATGAAAAATGTTCAAACAATCTTTTCACTTTGTTTACTCTGCACTTAGTTAGCAAAGTTATAAATCTCATATTAAATATTCAATAATTTCAAGAGTAATTCCCTTGATGGAAAATTTAAAAATAATAAAAATTATATATGTGTTTATTGATACTGGGTTTACTTATGTCACATGTTTCACCACAGGATTGTGTGCTCATAAAGACTATTCCATTTTGTGCCGCAGTTGCAGCCTTACCAACATGTGTTAGTGAGAGATTCTAGGCTGGGTATCATCTTTAACTTTAACACTATTTCAAGAGTTACGGATTGACTCCTGGTTTGGTCATTTTTTAGGGTTTAGTTCATCTGACAAAATCCATTCATCTCTCTTTTCTGTCTGTCTGTCACAGAGTCCATACACAAAAACTGTATAAGTCAGAGACTTCAAATTTTGTGTATATGCAGCTGAGTACCTCGTGTCACAGCACAAATCATAAAATTTTGAAAAAGTCTGTTATTTTAATTAAATTAATTTTTCAAAAGTTATCAGTTCATTTTTGTGATTTAAATTTTATAAGAGAACCTTAAATTCAATGTTCTTCATATAGACATTTTAGCTTGAAGATAAAGCATCTCACTAGTAAACAGGATGTTCTTATTTCAAACCTCACTTCTGGAAGTTAAAATTTTCATATTTTGATGGATTTAATTAAAAGAAATTTCACATATTTTGCCAATTTAAGAGTTTATTATGCTGTGATAAATAATCACTGACATTCATGATACTTTTTGGAATTCAAGTTTCTTTCTATTTTAAAAACTATTAAGATTTATTAATGATTCAGCATTTTAAATTTCACTTAAACAATTTTTTCATTTTTAGAAATTTAAAATTTTATTTATATCTCCAGTAAATCTGTTTAATTTCAGATTTTCAAAAAATTTGGAATTTTAGATTTTATTTAAGTAATTTGATTTGAACATTTTTAATTTGATTAAAATAAATAACTTCCATTTACAATTATTTTAAAATTAAATTTATGAGTACCACCATTGATGTGAAAATTTAATAATTATAAATTAGCAATTTAGATTTATTAATTAAAGGATAAATTGTTTCGAAAGAAATATTGAATGAAACCCTCTGTGTGATCTGTGATTACACTTATCGAATTGTTGACTCTGTTGGTTCTACACTTAGTTAGCAATATGATAAATCATGTACTAAATGTTCAATAATTTTAAGCATAATTCCATTGTTGAAAATTAATTAAAATTATATAAGTGTTTATCAATGCTCGGTTTATTTATGTCTCATTTTCACGACAGGATTGTGTGCTCTTGAAGACTATTCTATCTTGTGCTGCAATTGAAGCCTTTTAACATACAGGTCATTCCACGTAAAATGAGCAAAAACTTTAAAAAAGTCATGGCCCCACGGTAACCGATTTTAATAATATTTGATACACAGGATCCATTTATATTCAAATAGAGCTCTGCAAAATATCTTGACAAAAATAAACTATTTTAGCAGTTTTGGACATTCAAAAAACTTGTGATATAGAATGACATGTGTGCAATCGTCCAAAGTTGCAAGTTTGAAGTTTTATACCTTGAAAACTATTTATCAGATATAAATTTTGCTTATAATATTATAAGCACTAAAAAATTGTTTTCTTATTTTTTTAATAATAATAATCTGGTAATGTCATGATTAATTTTAAATTAGTCGTAAAAATTGAAAATGTGTGAATTTTGAAAAATTAGAAACAGTATAAAAATTAAAGGAATTAAAAAACATGTGTGAAATTTATGCCTAATAATATATTACATATAAAGATCAATTTTGCCAAGTTTGAAAGTTACCATTTATTTCCTTCAACGTCAATAAAACTTAGAAACTTTAAAAAAAGTTGCAAAAATCATAATTTTTCCTCTTGTGTATACACAAAAAATAGATAAAGGAACGATCCGACAATAGCAATATTCCACAGACATAAAGATTAATAAGCCCATAATATCCTAGAAAAATTTCAATACTCCTTTTGGTTCCTAACAATTAAAAAAAAAAAATGGGTTCAAAACAGTAATTTTGTTACATACCACACAAAACCTCTCGTGAAATTTGTGCGCTTTTCTAAAATGTTGCACGATTTCAAGGAAAAAAATAGTGCTGCCATCTACAAGATTTTAATATTACTAGATAATTCATTCTTCAAGTCTCATCACTTTTAATATAAGCCTGAAGTAAAAAAGAAAAGAAAGAAAAAAAGGCGAGAACTAACGCTTGAATATTTAAAATAGACACTTTTATCTATAATATCAAATAATTTGAAAAGATATAAAAGTTTTCCTTATTGTTTAAAAATGCAATAGAAATATTGCCTTTTCCCGCCAAGTTTTTCCCTTTTTTTTTTTAGAATTAAGAATTCAAAAAGGCATACATAAAAATTTATGCACTTAAAATACATACTTTTTTTTACAACGTCAAATAATTTGGCACTTACAGCTCAGATGTCCTTAATTTTTAATAAATAATGGAAATATTGAATTTTATCCTTGAATTTTTTCCTTTTTTATTTTTTACTAAGGAATAAAAAATCGAATCCTAAATTACAAAAATATCTACCTTATTACCCCCTTTTACCAAGAAATAATTTATGACATAGTCTTTTCATTCCTAAGTCTAATAATCAAGACTGAAATTTCAAGCAAGTAGACAAAAACTCGATTTTGTATCAGTTTTTAACATGAGTATACAT
The DNA here is from genome assembly GCA_964019185.1 of Maratus speculifer. Lineage (NCBI taxonomy): Eukaryota > Metazoa > Arthropoda > Arachnida > Araneae > Salticidae > Maratus > Maratus speculifer. The sequence goes on along the minus strand of OZ025297.1, from coordinate 220,142,347 downwards.
ATTGAAATAAACTAACCTGAAATCCATTATTTCGCATTTACTCATAAATAAACATGTTGTACTTATTTCCCAATTTTCATTCAAATCTGTGACATAGCAGCCACAGCTAATTTGCTCATTTTGTATGGAATGACCCATACATGAGTGAGAGATGCTAAGCTGGGTATCATCCTCATAGCATAAATGATAAAGCACGTGGAGCACTATTCCAAGGATTCTGAGTTCGATTCCTGGCTTGGGTATTTTAATACTCTGTTGGTTTTATGCTTATTTATAAGGAAACCACTTTTGATGCTGCTTGCATCTAGCAATGAAACCTAGTGCATTTTAAAGCCCTATATTACCATATTTGAGAACCTAACTTTTTTTGTTAAAATTATATATTTTTTATTTTACAGGAATATAAATTTTCTGAAAATGCAATTTTTGAGATCACTTATCAAACTACTAATATAGAATATTTTTAAAAGAAAAGCATTTAAAAATACACATTAGTCAAGCATAAAATATTTTAAAAAGTTAAAAAATTTCTTCAAGAACCTACAAATTTGATTTTGTGAAATTACATCATTATATTCACATTTTTGGTGGGAGAAAAGCTGACTTTTTTCCAAAAGCTGAGCTTTCTGGCAACCCAAGAAGAATGTCTCATAGCTGCTTGTCATGTGTAAGAAGTGGTTTGGACTTCAGTAGAAATTGTAATCTCCAAACTAATATTTCTAACTTGTATAAAAATATCAATTTACTTTTACCGAAAGATACAACATTTCATTTAAAACATTAGATACTTTATTCCAACTGACTTCAAAAGAAAATAATTTGATAATTTTGTACTTTATTTAAAAAAAAAAAAAAAAAAAAAAAAAAAAAAAAAAAGTTTTTAATGATTGTGAAAATTTTAAATGGAAATATATTAACTATTTGTATATTTATCGTTTCCAAAGGAAAAAAAAAAACCTAATTCTTATTTTTTAAGTCTTTAGTCATCAAACAAATAGCAATCTAATTTTATTCGAATATGTACTATGCATATACTTCTCGGTTGAGGCAGGCGAAAAAACTTGCAGTGTTATATTTGGTGACTTAGTTCAATTTTGGCATGCAATAAAAAAATAAAAATTCAATAACAAAAAATAAAAAAATTAAGAAAATATATAAAATATGATTTTATTATTGCTGCTCTCACATTTATGCATAGGACTAAAATTGCACCAGGTCTTGATGCTATGGTGAGCGACACCAAAAGTGGATCCCTTGTTAGTTAGCACTGTGATAATTCATATGTATTCAAAATCACTTTTTTTCACAATATAATTCATTTTAAATATTCAATATCATTCTTTTCACAACTAAGCCAGTCTGTGATTTCATCTGCAGGAATATTTTCTAGCTTCTGCTGCTGATGTCAGACAAGCATTTTACTGAAAATTAGGTCTCAATCAAATTTAAGTGCATTAAAATTTTTGTTGTTCATTTCTGATTATTAATAATAAACATCATTTTAATGATGATCAAAATGTGGTTTATGTAATAACAGAGTTATATATTACATATGCCATGGATTAAACATTAATATTCCAGGACCAAAAATCATAAACAAATTTTAAAAGAAATTACAGTTTTACAATTTTTGATACTGCAGATTTTCAAACTTCTAAACATCCCACATTTCCAGTTTTTACACCATTGTATAGGGGGGGGGGGGGGATGTACATTTAAATGCAATTTGTTTGAAAGCTGTATCTCAACTTGTTTTTGAATTACTATTATTACTTTTTTTTTTCTTTCTTTCTTTTCTTTTCTTTTTTCTTTCTTTTTTTTTTTTTTTTTTTTTTTTTTTTTTTTTTTTTTTGTAGTTTTAAATACTTTGTCATTGTGGCAATAAAAGTATTCCATTTCTGGACATTAAACATCAACAAATCAGAAAAGGAATAAAATCTGGACATCACAACAATTTAGATATGTCTCAGACACATGTAGACTGAGAGCAACAACCATTTTACAAATAATTGAAAAAAAAAAAAAAAAAAAAAAAAAAAGAAAGAAAGAAAAGAAAAAAAGAAGAAAAGAAAAGACGTGGCTGATAATTGGAAGTTTACTATGTTTGCCAATTTTGTGTGTTTATGAACAAAATTAAATTTAGGAATGTGTAAGAAAGTACTCAATTTACATTTGAGGAACAGCCTTAAAAGTATTAGAAACACATTCACCACATATATACCACTTTATAACACAGGGTTTGCCTATTTCTTGAAAACATTGCATGGGCACTCATAACTACATTGAGTTTAATCAATAATTTATATATGATAAATGTATAATACTGTACCTAAAATTTTGTAATTTATGGAAATTGGATTTATTATATGGTAAAAGGATATTTACCAATAATAACAACATCAGAAGATGGTGGTACAGATGCAGGAGATGTTACATCTTGACTTCTAATAGATTTATGTGGAACACCGCTTTCTGCAGCTGAACTTGAAAAAAGCCGTGAAAGATGTGGAAAATACTGGACTTGTCTAAATAACAAGAGACGGGTAAGAATTGACATTTTTCTTATCTGTATCTAAAAAAGGTAAAATAGCACATTAGGAAAATAGATTAGACAAATTTGAAATGCTGTTTTTTAAAATAACATAAAATTTTATCAACCAATCTAATTAAATTTGGTTTAAAATATTTTTTTTTACCTTATTATCCTTTTCAGGATTAGTGCCCCATGCATATCTTCTTTCATTGATACATGTTTCTTTAAAAAGAATTATCTTTGTTTATTTAATTAGTGAAATTCCTAATTAAATGAGACAAAGATAATTTTTTACTAGTACTAAAAACAATTGCTGTATGCACTTTCTGAAAAATGTATGCACATATGGTCCCAAAAAGGCTAATTCAATCAAGCGAAAACATTCGTCTGCTAATGCTATTCCTGTGGAAGAAATTTAAAAGATATCTTAGCTGCAATTCAATATTTTTAAATGACTTTTTTTTCCTATTGGATAACTGAGATCAATTAGTACAAAGACCATTTTTTATTTTTTCAGTTTTATTAACAGATATTTTTAGTGAACACATTTTAATTTTCTGAGCCAGTTTGGAAAATGAAAGCATCTCTATAAAATATTTTTCAATCAAAATAAAAAATATAAAAAGTGGTCTTTGTACAGATTAATCTCAGCTATTCAATGCAGAAAAATCCTTTTAAAATATTGAAATGCAAACAAGATATCTTTATTATTTTTTCCCATAGGAATAGCATCAGCGAGCAGATTTTTTCCTGTGACTGAAGTAACCTTTTAAGGAGAAATTTACAAGCTTTGACAAAAAAAGTTTGTGATTATTTTTTTTCTCTTTGAAGTAGATAAAATTTATCAATATAAAAGTTTTTGCGGCACAGATGTCATATATGCACCACATTTGCACCTGTTTTTTCCCCCCCAATTTGGCATTGCACATCTGGGCCAAAGAGAAGATCCATTTAATAAGTTTATAACAATAGTTAGGGAAATAAAATGGGAAAAATTAAAGATTTCAGTGAAATGTGCTGATTAAATGATGCAGCTGCATGCATTCAATATGGCTAAAAGCATTAATATTTGCGATTTACTGTGAAAATTGCATTTACTGTTTTTTACTTATTAAGCTTATTATTTATAACTGTTTATTTATTGTTTCCTTTTCATTAAATTCATGTTTATTTACTGTTATTTTTTATTTTAATTCTTTAAATTATTTTTATTATATACCTACTATATCAATAATTATTTACATAAAACTATTATTTATTTATATATTGCAATAAAAAATCATGTGCTGTTTTTGCATGCAATTTCTAATTTTTATTAAAAAACAAAATTTTTGCCAAATTGGCAGGGAAAAAAAACACGTGCAAATGTGGTGCGTAATATGACATCTGTGCCGTCTTTACATTATACATATTAATATTCAGACAAGTTCCATACATATATTTTTAACAATTAAAGCTTTTCTTCATAGACAGAGTGTAAGGAATTTTTTTTTTTTTTTTCGAAAAATCATACTTTTTTTCTGGAGCTTATATGAATAACAAAATATCAATATAAACTCTACATAATATCACAATATTGCAGAATCTAACTAAAAAACTAATTTTAGGAGATTGGATCATAAAAAAATGACTGGATGATTTGAAAGTATGGTGCATACTTGAGCATACTCTCCATCATATGAAATAAAGTTTCAAGGATTTCCAATTGAAAAAATTCATTTAGCTTGTCTTAACATTAATAAAAATAGTACAAAATCCCCTGATTTTCTATCTTTATTCAACTTTCAAGATATAAATTCCAAATAAACATGATTTTTTTTTCAACATTTAATATCGTAAACCTCTTTTAATTTAAAAAGATAATTTTGTATATTTAACACTTAACACAGTTCTACGTATTTAACAATCATAATCTTTATAAAATGCATAAAATTGCATTATTTATGTATTTAAAAGTATGTGGTGATAAATTGAACTTTCTATTCACTTAATGAATCATAAATCTTTGATTTTATAAATTGAAAACAAAACAAATCAGAATGAAATTTTTGAACGAACGAACTTTTGATACTGTGGTTTTCTAATAGTATAGATAGTATAGTATAAAAATCTGTAAACTATATTAGCAAGTAGGGACAAAATTATTTTGCTCGACATAACGATTCCAAATCTTTAGCCCTGTTGAAATACATTATTTTTCTTTCATATATATTTGCAAAAGAATATTTTTACTTCTAAAATTTATTTAAATAGAATTATTAATATGTCGTTAAAAACAATAAGAAAATAAATAAACAATGAAAGAAAAAATCTTAAATTCAGACGGGCATAATAATCTGTCCTCCTACATTAAACAAATCAATGCAGATGAAACATTTTATACATTTCATACAAAAATAATACATGCACTAATACAATACATGCAAAAATAATATTCTTCATTTAAAAATGTAGAAAGAAATCTTTTTAGACAGTTGTTAAAGCAAAAAACATACAATAAAAAATGATAACCTGAGATAATAACGGTAAAAGCTGTAAAAGATTTGTATCAAGTAAATGCACAATATCTTTATCACTAGAAGTATTTTAGCAATGCAAGAACATCATAATGTAAATTTTGCTTAGATCGAGAAAGTATTATATTTCACACATTATAACTCAATCAGATTAATTTCATAATTCATATCAAAATACACATAAGGTAGTTCTAAATATTTAAAACTAGCAGTTTAAAAATCCGATTTTACAGCACGGAAATCAGTAAAATGAAGCTGTCACTGCATTAAAACAGGTGCAGAGGAGAAAGGTGAGTCCTTCAAATCTTATATCAACATTCAACAAGATATTACAACATATCATATCTTGATCACACGCGTGGTAAAATTATTTGTTTACTTATTATTCAAAGTCTGGGAGAAAAGACGAAAATATATATGGAAGTGTCGCCACCTATTGTTTATTATACTAACTTTGGATACATTTCACAAAAACCTCAAAGCTGCCTCACTGCCACTAGCGCCGTGCGAAGAGAAAATTGCGCCCGATCAAGATCACTAAATGAATTTTTGTTCTGACAATCCAAATGAAATTCTGTTCAAAAATCTAATTTAGTTTTGAAGAGTTTTCACAGTTTTGCAAAAATACTAAATTGCAACTAAAATAAGTGTTTCAACACTTGCTTATTTTATATGCACATATGAAGATAACATGATGTTTAATATTGCACTAGTTATACACTCGATTTTCATCATCCTATTCTTTTCTTAGCATAAAATGAAGTTATTACAACAGTTTAATGAGAAAGGTAGTAATTACAGTGTGAATATGCACTAATTTATCTTTCTGCGTCACACACAGAGAGAAAAAGAAAATATGAGCCCCCCCGCTAGCCACCACCATTTCTTTTTATGACAGGTGTCACAAAATTGAAAAGTGTACAAATACTAATAAATTCTATTCAATACATGTTTGGCGTTTATTTTGAACTTTAAAAGGTTAAATTTTAACAACTAAATAATATTAAAGAGCATTGCACTTATATTTTGGGAAAGGGGATCTGGAAAACAAATGAGGAAAAAAATGTATCTAACAGTACAATGTAACCCCTTTTGAAATGTAAACGAAATATCTTAAACTTTTTCCATTAAATTAAGAATAACGAAAGGTTTTTTTTTCATGTGATTGAAGTAGCCTCTTAAGTCTATTACCGATCTGCCAAGTAAACCTAGCATGTAGAAGGAAATGTAACTCTGACCGACTGGAGTCTAGTGGAAATTTTAAAATCTGTTTCATACATGATATAATTGCATGATGCCGATCTCTACGCTGGACATGTTTTCTGTACTGATATCGTCAATCTAGCATCGGATTGTTTAGCACATTTATAATTATCGCCCCGATTACGTCCTTGAAAATTGTTCGTATTTTATCGGCTTAGTTTGATACTTTTATATTTCTATATCTGATGATCGGCCCATTTAATTTTTTTTTCAACGGCCCAGGACCAAGACCAGAAAAAAGAACAAACTGGCCGACCCGTAAATTTTTATTCGTCCCGGCCAGTTAAAAAAAATCATCTTTAATCTGCCGATCCCTGTATGGTCCTCGGTGCCTGGGCCCGTGTAGATCTCTAAATTAGACATACGTGTGATCTTAACACAGGATAACTAAATTAGGGTTCTGAACGGGCCCGGGCCGGCAGTATGGTTCCAAATTTTCTAACGGGCCGGGCCCATAAAAATATTTAGCAGGTCTACCGGCCCGTTATAAAGTTTTATGTAGGAATGATAAAATACGAGCTTTTTTTCAATGAATATGGCTTTAACGAGAATAAGTATAAATGTGCGTCACGAGCCGATACTAGTTTGACAACGTCAGTGTCAGTACAGAAATGTAACCAGGGACCGATTTACAAATTTGTGGGCCCTGGGCACAGATGCTTACAGGGGGCCCCCTTGGAAAGTTGCTTATAAAAAGATTTAGCACCCCACCCCTCACCTCCACCACCCCCAGAAAAAAAAGTTACTTATTAAGATAACCACGACAGACTTCACGATTGAACCACTTTTAAATACCAATTAAAAATTAAATATTATAATCATTTATTTAGGATTTTAAATAACTATTTCAAAATATGAAATATAAATAAGTAGAAGTAGTACAATAAAATGTGTATTGATAATTATCTTTTTTTACGCAAGTTTATATGTCTGGAATGATAAAGTATGCAACAACTAATCAGAAATATTCCGCAATACCAAACTATAGTTATTTAAAATATTATGGCACTCTCCCGCCTATGAACTACATTCACCAACCCCAAATAATCTGACAAGAACAGGAACATGATTAAATAAGAATTAAAAATATAATACATTTTTAAAGAGATAAAGATAAAAGAAAATATTAACTTTAATAAAGTGATTAAATGCGGATGTTTCAACCAAAATGTAAAATGTTGTAAAAATAAAATATGAACACAGTAGAATGTAGAATGAAATGTAAAATTCCACTAGATTTTGTAAGTAGTTGTATTGATTTTGGGCAGGGCCATCGCTAAGACTTTTTATTGGTGGGGGAGAAGACCTTAAATTGCCAAGTCAAATTTTCATATTTGCCAACTTGTTTTATAATTTTGCCAAGTTACCACACTTAGAAAAGGTAATACAGTTCTTATGTGTAAAAAGTTAAATAATATTCCCAATTAGAGTTGTAACTTTTGCAAATTCTATCAAAAATAGGAAATGTATTACAGTTTTTATTAAAATTTTAATTAAATTTGACAAAAAAGTTTTAAAATTTGCCAAGTGTAACAACATTTGTGAATGTTTGGGGGGGGGAGGCTCCACCCCCCCTTAGCGAGGTCCCTGATTTTAGGCAATAGTTGAAAACCCTTCAGCAGCATTTGGGGGCCCCGAAGGCCCTGCCCTAAATCAGGCACTGAATGTAACTTGTACAGTGTAGAGATTGGCATGAGACAGTTACATTGTGTGTAACCCCGGGCTTACTATTTTTTTAGCAGACTCGTGCCGGGGCGAGATCAGGCTTGCATTATTTTTCTACTTTTAAAGAGCCGGGAAGGAACTACACTTAAAAGGTCCCTGTCCTCGCTCGAGGAAACGCTAGCGAGCTAAAGCTATTCCTATGGGGATAAGTATTTTTCTAATAACTCTTTCGCATTTTGACATTTTTGAATAATTTTTTTTTGCATTGGATAGCTGAGGTGCATGCCGATAGCGCACCTTTTTTACTTTTTCGATTTTGGTTGCAGATATTTTTTACAAAGTTAGTTTCACTTTCAAAACCGGTTTCGAAACTGAAAGTGCGTTTTAAAAATATATCTGCAACCAAAATCGAAAAAGTAAAAAAGGTGCGCTGTCGGCATACATCTCAGCTATCCAATGCAAAAAAAATTATACAAAAATGTCAAAATGCGAAAGAGTTATTAGAAAAATGCTTCCCCATAGGAATAGCATTAGCTCGCAAGCGTTTCCTCGAGCGAGGACAGGGGCCTTAATTGTTCTCAAGATCTATAGAGAAAACAAGAGAAGATGATTTGTAAAATTATTAATAGTGATAAAGAACTTATGTTATCGTAATCTTTGGATATATACTTCTTCGTGGTTCTTAAATTCACTTCTCAACAAAGCGGAAGTTTGACACATTTTATGACTAATTTTTAACTGTAAACGTATAAAATTAACAAGCCTGGACTATTAAAGGAATTTGGAATCGAATAGCGTTCGTTATTCATTTTTAGTAAATAAGATAATTGTAAAATCTTGTTGAGATATAGGAGATTCTTATCAAATGATTGCATTTTTTCCTCCCGTCCCATGCTGTCGCTTCCGGAAATTCTATTCAAAACGCTAACTTTGACAATATTTTCTTAAATTGTTTGTATCAAAAAATGAATAATGCCATTCGATTACACAGTTTCTGAATAAAAATACCTGCTAATCTAATGCTTTTCCGGGAAAAAAAAAAAAAAAAAAAAAAAAAAAAAAAAAAGAAAGAAAAAAGAATTTAGAAATGTATCAGAAAGTAGCTCCTTTGGATTTGAGAATGAATTTGGATTTGGAATCTTTAATAAAATGATTTAAAAATATTTTCATTAATCTACTTTAATTATACAGCTTCAGAAGTTACAATGTTTTTAACTTTCTTTTATTCTAAACCCTATTAATTTTTTAATGAATCTTTATTTGAATGTTGTAACTCTATAGGAATCTAACTAATCATTAATGTTGCTAATGTGTAATTTATGTAAAAAATACTGTAAAATCATTCCATAGATATGTATGCAATATATTACAGGAATCTTAATTATATGATAAAAATCTGAATTCTTTAGAGATAGTAGAAGTTGTAACGGGCCAAGACTGGAAATTCCGGCCCGTGCAGACCTCTAAACTGATTACAAGAAAAAATTTAACATAACAGTAAACTAATTATATATTTGATCGGTAAACCGAAAGATCCGTTCATTCCCTAAAAGCACGTGTGAATTTTGGAAGGGACATTAGAGCAAACCCAAATGTATCTGTGCGTAACGCATACGTCATTTTGCAATTGGCAACAGTTTTTTTTTTTTTTTTTTTTTTTTTTTTTTAAGATTTTGGAATAGCTTTTGCGATGCCGCGGGCGTGCTATAGCGCGTAAATTATGCAAAAAATCGGCGACGGGACGAAAAAAAAAAAAAAAAAAAAAAAAATAGCTGTTACGCTTCCAGTGGAACACGTAGTTTCGTCAAAAAATCGCGAAAAAACGGCAAATTTCATTAAAAAAAAGAGCGAAATAACGACTAATTCCGTCAGCAGATTAGCGAAAAAATGGCTAATTTCGTACCAAAATCACGAAAAAAAGGCAGATTTTTTTCAAAAGATCGCGAAAAAACCAAGGGCGGATCTGGAGAGTCCTCAAGGGGGGGGGGGGGGGGGGCGATTTTAGAAATTTGGAAACTCAAGTCTGATGCACGGGTCGGAGCTCACTTTTTTAATGCGGGTCGGGTTTGGGTCCGGTTGGTTCAATTTTTTTTGCTGTGGGTCAGGTTTGGGTCCGGTTGGCTTTCATTTTTTTCTCCTGGTCGGGTTAATTTCTACTTGGATCGTGTTTGGGTCCGGTTGACTTCTACTCTTTTGTGTGGTTCGAGTCAATTTTTAATTTTTTGCTTTTGGATCGGGTTTGAGTCCGGTCGACTACTACATTTTGTTGTTAGTCGGGTTCACTTTTAATTTTTAGTTGTGCTTAACACATTCGGGGCAGTTTGACATGCAATTCCGATTTGGGGCAGTTTAGGATTTGGTTTTTAGCTCACAGGCTATCATAGCCTGAGAGCTTATGTGCCCGTCCGTTCTGTATGTATGTACGTAACGCGATAACTCATGATAAAAATATCCGATCCACTTGAAATTTTGTATGTAGGTATATCTTGACAAGGCGCTTCCCTGATTAGTTTTTGGAGTTCATTCGATATGTATAAGAGGGGGAACGGGGGGCTCATGCCCCCCGTTAGTTGATATAGATGGGATTTTCATGCAGAATTAAGTTTTCAAAATTTAGATTAGGATCATTCTGATGAGGCGATTCCGTGACTGTTATTAGGTGTTCATTGATTAAGTATAAATAGGGGGAACAGGGGTTCTAATGCCCCCCCCCCCCCGTTAGTTGATATAAATGGGATTTTCATGCAGAATTAAGTTTTCAAAATTTAGATTAGGATCATTCTGATGAGGCGATTCCGTGACTGTTATTAGGTGTTCATTGAATAAGTATAAATAGGTGGAACAGGGGTTCTAATGCCCCCCCCCCCCGTTAGTTGATATAAATGGGATTTTCATGCAGAATTAAGTTTTCGTTCAAAATTTAGATTAGGATCATTCTGATGAGGCGATTCAGTGACTGTTATTAGTTGTTCATTGAATAAGTATAAATAGGGGGAACATTGGTTCTAATGCCCCCCCCCCCCCCGTTAGTTGATATAAATGGGATTTTAATGCAGAATTAAGTTTTCGTTCAAAATTTAGATTAGGATCATTCTGATGAGGCGATTCCGTGACTGTTATTAGGTGTTCATTGAATAAGTATAAATAGGGGGAACAGGGGTTCTAATGCCCCCCCCCCGTTAGTTGATATAAATGGGATTTTCATGCAGAATTAAGTTTTCGTTCAAAATTTAGATTAGGATCATTCTGATGAGGCGATTCCGTGACTGTTATTAGGTGTTCATTGAATAAGTATAAATAGGGGGAACAGGGGCTCTAATGCCTCCACCCCGTTAGTTGATATAAATGGGATTTTCATGCAGAATTAATTTTCGTTCAAAATTTAGATTAGGATCATTCTGATGAGGCGATTCCGTGACTGTTATTAGGTGTTCATTGAATAAGTATAAATAAGGGGAACAGGGGTTCTAATGCCCCCCCCCCCTTAATTTATATAAATGGGTTTTTCAAGCAGAATTGTCAGATTTCGTTCAAATCTCTGAATAGTTTTGGAAGTTTAATGGTTAAGTATAAAAGAGGGGGATAACTCCTTTTAAATTATATAAATGCTAAATGGGTTTTTATTAAGAATTATCTCATTTGCTCTGAATTTTGGATATAGATTTTTTATATGATAAAGCATGTCTTTGATAGTATAGGAGTTTCAATGATTAAGTATAAAAAAAGAGGAAAGGGGAGAGCTGTTTCCCCTTCTTAATTTTTTTTCGAACGGAATTAACCCTTGAAAATATAAGGCTTTAATGTACAATTAGTATTTGTAGCCTGTGAGCTCAATGCCATCAGTTTAACTGGGCAGTATTCTTTATTACTTTTGCAATAGGGGTTCAGATTGACCCGAATTGATTGGGGTGAGTCCTTTGATAAAATTTTCGTTCTTTTACGCAATTTTTGGACAAAATAAGCATCTGTTTCACGATCCTTTGAAGAAATTCGTGTTTTCTCCGCGATCATTTCACAAAATTTGATGTCCGGTTCGCTTCTACTTTTTGCTGCTGGTTGGGATAATTTTTACTTTTTGTTGTGGGTCGCGTTTGGAGCCAGTTAACTTCTACTGTTTGCAGCGGGTCGAGTTAATTTCTGATTTTTTGCTTCGGGTCGGGTCTGGATCCGGTTAACAACTATATTTTGCTATAGTTCGGGTTGACTTTTACCTTTTTAGCAGCGCTTAGCGAATCGGGGTAGATTGTCATACATTTCGGATTTGAATCAGTTACAGATTCGGTTTTTACTCTTGCAAGTAGCGCCGAGCGAAAGGGGGGGGTGAAGGCGGTGGTCGCCCCGGCGCAGAAATTTAGGGGGCGCCAATTTTATACTACCAACGTCATTTTTGGCCTGAAACAAGAAAAGTTCGGGGAGGAGGCGCCAAATTGAAACTTTGCCCCGGGCGCAGTTTTCTCTTCGCACGCCCTTGCTAGTGAGAATGGTTGACCAGTTTTGATCGTGATCCTTTTACGAAATTTGTGTTTTACCGCGATCCTTTAATGAAATTCGTTTTAGACGTGAACGTGATCCTTCGAAGAGATTCAGATCAGAGATGTACCGAACGTTTAACTGCACGGGTCGCGGTCGAGCCAATAATGTTTATCATACTATCTAGATCAGAGACGGACCGAATATTTAGCTTTTAGTCTGGGCCGAGAAACGACCTGGAAATTTTGTCCAATGCAAACTTCTAGGAATAATGAAATCGAGACCAGGATTGATCTGGAAGATAAACATGTCCCCAACCGAATCTCCAAAAAAAGCAAGATTAGGACACGACCCGATTCAAAATGAGAGAAAACCTTACCCAGTCCAAGTATCGTGGACTCACACTGGCGCGACCCGTGTCAGGTCGTGACGGGCTCGAGCTACGCCTCAAGCTATTTCTCGTGAGGATGCATAATGTCACTTTGTAAACCCTTTGTTAGCCCAAGGGGGGGAATTCGCCCCCTTTCCCCCACCCCATAGGACCGCCACAGCATATTATGTATGACTATGTCGATCGCAGATCGAGCGTTTCGCCTTTATACCGGACGGAGCCTAGGCTTGAAAATTTTGGCCCGTGTATACATCTACTAGGAAGGAAATCTACGCCAGACCCGACCTGGAAAAAACAATGTGGCTCGATCCAACTCTGCAGAAAAAAATAAGACCCGACCCATACCCGGTTCCGAAAGTGTGAGACCTGACCCAGTCTCAGTATAATAAGTTAAAGTTGGCACGACCCGACCCGAACCGGTTCCGAAAGTGTGAAGACCTGACCCAGTCCCAGTATAATAAGTTAAAGTTGGCGCGACTCGACCCGGGTCGCGCCGGTCTCGAATTCAGGACCAACAACTTTTTCGTGCGGACATCTAATGTCGTTCTGCAGATCCTTTATTGGGCTCAAGGGGGGGGGCGATCGCCCCCCCCCCTTAGATCCGCTATTGGAAAAAACGATAAATTTCGTCCAAAAATCGCGGTAAAACGGCAAATTTTGTCAAAAAATTCGCGAAAAATGATTTCGCCAAAAGATCGCGAAAAACGACAATTTCATCAAAAAATCACATAGAACGTCGAATTTTGTCAAAGAATAAAAAAAGGGTAAAATTTGTCAAAAAATTTGCGAGAAAACGCAAATTTCATTGAAAATCCATGGGAAAAAATATTAAATGTTCTCTTAAAAATTTAATATTGGTTTTAATTATTTAATAATTATTGCATTTCATTTTTCTTTTGCAAATGAACAAGTTAAATTTTTGCGTCGAAAAATATGACTTACTAGCAGCCTCCGCCCGCTACGCTGGTCAGTATCTCTAAAATAATCTTGAATCAAACGAAACATATTTAAATAAACAATCTTAATATCGAATCAAATACCCACAATTTTTGTCTGATTTATGTAATCTTACATTGGTCAATTCAAAGTTCATTTTGACGACAAAATACCTCTAAAATGACTAAATAACTGACAAATTACAAAAGTACTAAAGTAATTCAGATTTTTTTAGTAGGTTTTTTTTTATCTTGAATTCCACTTGAATTGCTTCTACCTGAATTTGCTACTGAGGTATGGTGAAACATGTTATTATTTTAGACCATCCGATGAACTTCCTAAAGGAAAGATTTATATATATATAGATAGATAGATAAGGATTCAAAATTTCAGGTTTTTGCGCCGAAGACATCGCCAAATTAGGAAAATGTGAAGTATCTCGCACCAAGTACTGGAAATAAAAGAATTTGCTTAGTACAATTCAATTAAGCATGAAAAAATGCACTAAAATATGCACAAAAAAATAATAATTAGTAAAATATTAATAAAAAGTCGAAATAAAAATCGTTTAATGACATTTTAAACACGTGAATCGTATTTTATGTCATTGAATGCGACATTCACGATCATCCATCATTAGCATATAATCTGATAGTTTGGCGATAATTTTTTGGTCGACGGGATAACCTAGTAGTACCGTTTTTTTTTTATTAGAATGAATGATAAATTAGTTGCAAATATTTTTTCATGATAATGATTTTTCTTTCACATTCAAAATATTTCTTTTTTAGGTACTTCTAGGTTATCCCGTCGACCAGAAATTATCGCCAAACTATAAGATTAAATGCCAATAATGGATGATTGTGAATGTCACATTCAATGACTTTAAATGCGATTCACGTGTTTAAAATGTCATAAAGGGATTTTTATTTCGACTTTTTATTAATATTTTTATTAATATTCTTCTAATTATTTGTTTTTTCGTTATTTAAAATAAAAATTACGTCAACATGTATAATTTGGCTTTTAGTTTGGCGATTTGTATAATTTGGCGAAATTGGTCGACGGGATAACCTAGAAGTACCCCTTTTTAGTGATGGTAAAATAATTGCAGATGGAAAAGATATAATAGTAAGCAGAGCATATTTTAATAAATTTTCACTGGGCGACAATAAATTTGGTCTTTTGTCCCAAATAAATGTTGATCTAATAAACTGCATGATTTTCACTGAATCATGCAAACATGTAAATTACGCAATTTATAGGTAAGTAACATTTTAAAAAAAAGCTGCATTCTCAGTTCAGACAAATTGTTAAGCGTTATGTTAGTCATCGACCAAATATAAGATACAATCTACCAAATTCGCATGCCTAGTTAAAACATTAAATGACAAATTATCACCTTCATGTTAAAATGTTAGTTTTTATTTAGTTTTCATTTGATTGGTGTTCATAACTATAATAAGTCAGACTAATTAGGTAAATACAGATTCAAATAAACTATGAAAAGTAAATTCAATCTGAATCATTAAATATAAATATAAAACTAGCAAAAGCCATGCTTTGTTTGGATTCGCGAAGCATTATTTTATAAAACAGATATTTGAAAGTAACAATATTTTTTTTTTATTATTTTTGCATCTTTATTAAACAAAAACGTTATTTTATGTTTTGGCGCATTTTAATTTTTTATTTATGATGTAAAACTGGCATAATATGATAATTTCGAAGCAAACTTTTACAATTTTTTTTTTTTTTTAAATTGTCAACTAAAAGCTCTTTTAAAGATGTTTTTACAATTTCAAGTAGCCACTGTTGTTTTTTAATTGTTTGAAATATGCATGTTTCCAATCTTTGTAATCAACATCCGATAATCTTTGATAGCTATTTTAGAATAATATATTTGAAGAAAGTAAGTTCTTCAAAATCCTATTTTCTGGAAAAAACATTTGAAATCTGCTTTCGTTGATACTATGAATTTTTAACTGTAAAACATTTTATTTTAATTTCTTCGTTTTTATACATGTTAGCGTATGAGAATTGCTGTAATTCTCTCCGCGTGGGAGAACTTTTTACTTTCTGCGAATGGCAACTCAATTAATGGAATTACCTTTTAACGAAGCGCTCTCTCATTCTCGCAGTGACGTTTTCACGAATAATTATTGTTGTGTTTGCGAACTTATTAAAGTCTTATTTTTCTATAAAATCCTTCTGATTAATGAGTCGATATTATTTAGCCACAATACGACCCTCGCAAAAATATTTATAAAGAGCTTGAACCAACAACTTCACGCAGATCTTTTAATTTTTCATTTATATAACAAATTTAAGAATTAATTTTATTTGTTTACAATTATTTTGTTGCCAGTTTACAAAAAAAAAAAAAAAAAAAAAAAAAAAAAATCCATAATACAATTCTTTTAAAATGTTTAAGTGTCATCTGTGCAAACGATTTTGCGGGATAATGAAAACATGTTTTATTTAATAAATTAATCATGATTCTATCTATAATTATTTACACCCATGATTTAAACTTTTTTTTTCTGAAAATATACGCGTTTCATTTTTTATTTATTTGCTAAAATGCGTCCGTATTGGAAATGCATGTAAAATAAATTAATTAAAATAATAATTTTTTTAACGTTTTACGGTAAAAAAAATTATATTCTGCAAATCTACAGATCATAATTTATTTTTGTGTTTAATTTGAAGTTAAAATATTGAATAGTTTTTTTTGTAAAGCGTACGACAAACTGTAATTTGAGTGGACTAGTAGAGGATTCGCTTCGCTCATCCTAATAAGTGAAATAGTACTAAAACTATAATTTTAGAGCCAAAGTGGAACTAATCCTGAAAACAGATATTTCTCTTAGTGTGTTAAAACTATGAAATACAAAAAATACCATGTTAACATTTTTAACGGTTCCAAAATACCAAATGAATGATACTTATATTGGTTAAATATCTTTTGACTTTTGTAAGTTATTGCAATTTGAAAAGAGTAGAACTAAAGCAGAAAAGAGATTTTGCACTGAAACTGTCTATTCTAAAATAATAATAATAATAATAATAATAATAATAATAATAATAATAAATAAACTAACACTGTCACTGCCGCTGACAGGGAATTTTTTGTGACAGGAAGTCTTTCTTCATTAATATTAAAAGAGCTGTTGGATAAAAAAATATAAAAATTGGTGGTATTATAAAGAAATATTTGATAAATACGCTGGTACAGACAGTTTGAAAATCGAATAATTATTTTAAGAGGTATTTAGTGCTAAAGTTGGTCAAAATCCTTCCATTAAAAAAGTTTTATAGAAGCGAAAACTACACATAAGAATTTAATCATTTTTAGATCATTTTATACATTAAAAGGTCGCAGTGTGCAGACTGCATTCATTTGTTTTTGTTTCGTTCATCTGACGAAACCCTATTCGTCTCTGCCCTCTGTCTGTCTGTTACAGAGTCTGTACGCAAAAACTGCATATATCAGAGAGTTTAAATTTTGTGTACTTAAAACTGAATACCTCTTGTCACATAACAAATCATAAAATTTTGAAAAGGACTATTATTTTCATTTAAATATTTATTTTAATACCTTTTCCTCTTCTAATTGTTGCCAAAGTTTAAATAGATATAAAAAATATATATCTAACTTAAAATAATGGATTAAATAAATTACATGAAAAACGCGTTTAATTGTTTTTATTTTGATAATTATAATTCCAGAATTATATTTTTTCCACGGCAACAACGTGACACTGATGGAAAAAGAGATAAATTTTTATATTAAGGTTTGATAATCGCAGCACAAATTTTTTTAACTATTGATTTTACAAATTAGGTTTTTTAGCATCCGGATGTTATTTCTTGCGATGATCAATAAAATCTAAATTAAAGAAAAAAAACAGACTACAACTTTCCAATTTATGAAAAAATAAATTTTTAAACTTAGAAACAAGGCCCCCTTATCATAATCAGGCCTCGCATTCAGGAGAAAATCTATTGTTGAAATTGTCTCTATAGCTGCCAACATATTAACTGATTTTGTCTCGTATGTAGCGCCATCTGGTGCGTACTACTGCAAATAATCCCATAGGAAATAATGGGAAACATTTCAGTTTCTAACATTAGATGGCGCTACCAACGTGAAAATCATGTAGTTCAGCGCCCCCTGTACTGCGGTCAAAGGAAACTTGGCGAATGACAAGCCTTGATATTATGATAAGTTAGCCTTGCTTAGAAAAACAAGTTGGAAATTGCACGTGAACGTAGCAAATGAGGTGCGTTCGTACGACAACGAAGTTTTAAAAATATTCAAATCTTGCTGATATAGTAGAGCGTACTTCGGATACAGTATAGTAGTCGAAATTTTTTTTTGTGTTTTTGTAAATATACAGAAAGTAATTTTTATTACACCTCAGAATCGTATATCTTATTCATAAAATGCGAAATAGTTGAATATAATTAAAGCACGTATCAAACAATGTTTCCCCGTGGAGCATTATGTAGAGGAATACTTTTGTGTAGCCCTATAATTTAATAATAAAAATTCTTTGCATCACAGATTGTACAGAAAGCATTATTTAGTATATACTTCATAGATTCATGCCCATTCTATTATGTTCGAATGAGTGTAACATCATAAAAATGCATTTGAAACTTTTTTCCCATTGACCGTAATGTAATGGAACACCTTTGATTGTCCCTGTAAATGATCTATGCATCCGACTTTCATAACATTTGAAATGACTCGATAAAATTAAGTAATAATTATATGTTTTAAACTTCAAACGATTAAAATGCATTTGAAATTTTTTCCCCCAATTGTCCGTAATGTAACGGAATCCTTTTGATTGTCCCTGTAATTGATCTATGCATCCAATTTTCATAACATTTGAAATGATTCGACAAAATTACGCAATAATTATATGTTTTAAAATTCAAACGATTAAAATGCATTTGAAACTTTTTTCCCCATTGACCGTAATGTAACGGAATCATTTTGATTGTCCCTGTAATTGATCTATCCACCCGATTTTCATAAAATTTGAAATGACTCGACAAAATTATGTTATAATTATGTATTTTAAATTTCAAACGATTCGGTTGGGTAGTTTTTGCGTTGTTATATGCGGACGGACAGACGGACGGACTGAGCGACAACAATAGGTGCTACGTATTTACATAATTACGAACGCACCTAAAAATGCTGTTTCGCATTGACAATTGACGGGAATTTATTAAAATTAGGAAAATTAAATGATCGCTTTTACACTTTCACATAGTTACATAATACACATAAAACAAATTTTATAGATTTAAGATAAATTGAATTTCTTTTTCGGGGGTGGGGGGGGGGGAGGGTGCGAAATCCAGGGGAGGAGACGGTCGTCCGAGGAGAGGCTATTTACTAAATTTTGTTAAGTTTAAGAAAACTAAAGAATCGATTGCGTTAAACTTTGACATAGTTTATAACACATAATAAGAATAAGGATACAATGTTTTGAAAAAGATATTAAATGAAACCTCCTGTGCACTTACTTAATTGTTTTTAATTTGACTCATTTTATGAGAATTTATTTCAATTTTAAATTCAAATTTTAACATTTCGAGGGATATTCTTTACATAATTTAAAAAATAAAATTATTTTAAATTGTTGCCAACTATTAAAACAATGCAAAGAATAAAAGTTCCTTCAAATTTAAAAATTATTGACACGTGATTATTGTAAATAGAAAAAAAAACCTTGAATTTGAAATTAAGTGAATATTACACATTAAATGAAGGAAAATATTGAAAATTACAGCATAAAAACTATGTTTACACTTGAATTTTAAAAGAGAAAGAAAATTGTAGAACATTGAATTAATATGCTTTAAAAGTCGTCAATAGATAAAAATTACGTCAGATTTAAGAAACAAAATAAGACAGTGCAAATAATATTTCCTTTATAGTGGTAAAATATTTTCGCGTAAATATTTTTTAAAATGTTTGTTGAAAATTACATCAGATTTAAAACGTTACATTTAAGAATCACTTATTTAAACCTTAGCTTTATTTCCTTATAGCATTGTTAAAAAAACACCGAGAAGCTAAAACCCTATTGTTTAAGTTCAGTTTATATAAGTTGATTCTGAAATTTTTAAATAAACATATTTACTCAAACATAAAAACAGTCATTTACGGCTGCTCATTCGTCTCAAACATCCTTCGTTAAACGAAAATATAAATTTTGAATGCCCGTTTATAGGACGATTGCCACGATTTTTTTTAATTATAACTTAATCCTATTTTTTTTTTTTTTTTTTTTTTTTTTTTTTTACAGTTGATCAAATTAACTGATTTTTAGAAGTGAAACGGGAGATTGACGATCAAAGTTCGTTGGAGTCAGAACCCCCTAGTATTTTTAAAAAACAACTCTTACTATAAAATTTATCCAAAATGATACAACAATAATTACAATGGATCAAAATTTTTACACAAAGGCCTGTCTTATTCAAATAGTGGAATTATGCATTTATTTTTGCCAATTATTCTTCGTATTCACTGAGATGATATTCATCTTTGATAAAAATCAAAGCATTCATAAAAATGTTTTTATTTATTCTATATGAATTCTATATCAGGCACAGGCAGTATAGTAAAAGACCTCTTATTTTCGCTTTAAATTTTATCAAAGTGTTTCATAAGATCCAGGCATTAGGCAAATTAGGCGTGCTTTTTCATTATATTTTATCTATAATCGAAGGAACACAGGTTGAGATGCTTGTTTAATTTTGATGTCGGGTTGATGATTTATAAAGCGTTGCACGAGAGAATATTTGTGTCATAAGATTTTTAAGTATTCCACGAAATGCAAAAAATGCAAGGGAACGAAAGATACTTCAGTTTCCTGTACCTTCTATTTTTCCAAGTTCTTCAAAGCGTGGGACAGAAACTCAGTAAAGTGTACCTATTCAATTTCGAATGCTGAACTATGATAACTGATAATTCTAAATGTGAAATAGCGAATTTGGACCTGTGAGCAACGGACGACACTCAAAGCAAGTCTCTATCCAAATACTGTTTCATACTAATCTAGAAGCCGCTGTTCTCGTCTCTGTTTGCAGTTCTCCCATTTCTAGTTAAGTCTGCCAACTTAATTTTTTGCGTCATTCTCAAGATCAAAGTTATCAAATACAATTATGGTAGAATCCATGAGTCTTCTGTTCATCGCTTACTTAATTTAAATTCTCTTAGAAATTTCGATTTAATTTCTTGTTCTTCTGCAAACAAATTGAGCTATAACAAACTTATTATGAACTCTGTAATGCTCAGCAAAACAATCAGCATTTTGTAACTGTGCTATTGTATTGTATTTTATTGCTATGACGAATATTGCCTTCTTATCATTTCCGAGTCAGAATCAGCCTATGTTATTCCCATGTTTTATATTAAAAAATTGCCGGCACCATCACCAGTCACTGGGCGACAATATCGTGGCACTGGGCGACACTAGTGTCGCCTACTTTCTATGTTATTTTATGCCCTGATAGTAAGTCTAAAACACGATTTAATGACTGCTTGGCATATGACATGGCGGAGACTCGATAAGTCGCTAATTCTATCAACCTAAATATCTATATAGAGTGTAAACAAACAATTGGTACAATTTGATTATTTCGTCGATCAATTTCGCCAAATTATACAAATGGATATAATTTTTATTTTAAATAACCAAAGAATTAATAAATTACTAAAATATTAATAGAAAAAGAAATAAAATATCGAATTATAATTAGTTGACGACGTAACAATTTGCAAAATATATTTAATGTCAAAAGAATGTGACATTTATGATCATCCATTATTGATATTTAATCTTATACTTTGGCGACAGTTTTTTGGTCGATGGGAGATCAAGTATTGCCAAATAATGTAATATTGCCAAAAAATGTAAACAAATTATATAAACAATAATATTGCCAATAATATTTAGATGCAGATATCATCTACGGATCACGTTGGCACGATTACAACAAAATTGCGATTTTATGCCTCACGTGGTAATCCAGTAATAGTCGTTTATTTATCAGTAAACTATTTCATTATTTTTCTTTTCTATTTTAAAATCATACAAATTATTTTGTTCCATAATTACTAATTGAATTAATTTATTTATTATTAATATTATACCACATTACATTTTCTTGGCAACGGGAAAGAAAAACGGT
Source organism: Maratus speculifer (assembly GCA_964019185.1). Taxonomy (NCBI): domain Eukaryota; kingdom Metazoa; phylum Arthropoda; class Arachnida; order Araneae; family Salticidae; genus Maratus; species Maratus speculifer. The sequence continues at coordinate 220,120,353 of OZ025297.1, read as the reverse complement.
TATTTTTTATCGGAAAAATTTTAATTGATTATGTATGAAAAATAATGAAATTTTGAATTATTAAGAAAAATATTTTATTAAATCAATTAAAAATTAGCCTATGTTCACCGGAAATAGTGTAGCTTTCTAACGGTGAAAGAATTTTTCAAATCCGTCAAGTAGTTTCGGAGCCTATTCAATTCAAACAAACAAACAATCAAATCTTTCCTCTTTATAATATTAGTATAGATTATTAACAGGGACCCAGAATTTTTCAAGTCCAGCAGTATCTCTGAGTTCTATCTCAAAAACTAATACATGGATTTTCATCAAACTTCATTCAGTTATAAGTTGATGCAAGTTGTTGCTGAGTAGATTTTGGTTTAAACCAGCTTAATGGTGGCGCTGCTATGCTGCATTTTTCAGGAATTATTACACAATCCAATGTAATATGAAATGAGATGATTACTGATGACCCAATTACTGATCATGCTCTAAAGCCAAAATAACAATAATCAGGTTGCCATTAATTTCATATTGCAGAGGGCTGCACAATGTTGTTTTAGCAACACCTTCATAGGTTCACTAGCTATCACACATCTCATCTATCACATCTACTTTAAACACAGAGTTTAAAATTTGTTCCAAAAATATGATCCTGCTTGTAATATTTAGAATTTTTTCCACTTTGAATTTGAAAGTCTGTACTATAGTATAGTCGTTTCAATTCCAAGTATACTTAAATGAAAATATTACATAATATTAACACACTTTTAGCAAAGGTTTTAAACGATATACAGCCGAGTCTCCCTATAACGAAATTCCATACATCGAATTTCTCTATATAACGAATTTTTAGCAGGAACGGTTCCCTTTTCGCATGATTACATTAAAAACAGTCTCTATATAGCGAAATATCGATCTCCATATAACGAATTTTTTCATAAATTGGTCTTAATTTACTCAGTTTTAAAAGGCTTCGAAATCATATGGAATCAATTTTCCATCACTTATTTTTGATTTATCGTCAGTGCTGAGCTTTTTTTTATTACTTCTCTCCTTGTTCTTTAAATCCAACGAATTGATCCTATCTCCCACACACCTTTCCACATCCTTCTCAAAACAGAGTCAATTGGATTGATGCACATGTAAGAGAGGAATCAATGAGAGGCACATAAGAGAGGCTTTCAAATGGAGGAAAATGTTAACTACAATTTTTCATTCCTTGCTAAAATTTGAGCATTTTTTTTTTTTAGAGTGTAACAATTTTAAAACCAAAACAACAAAAAATCACAGATTTCTTTGTCTGAAATTAATGCAAGTCTTCCTTATTTGATTTTCATTAAGCTTTCAAATAAATGTCTGTTCTCTTTTTTGAAGCAGCTTAAATAATTAAGAAATAAAATGTTGGGTTTTACTTTTAAACATTTCAAATTATTAATTCAAAAGATCAAAAATAATATTTCTTCAAATTTTACACATTAAATACGATTTTTAACATCATTCTCTATACATCGAATTTCTCTATATAACGAATTTTTTTATTGGAACGGTGGATTTCGTTATATAGAGACTCGACTGTATATGAAAAATGCACATTATGTGTGCCAAATGACGTCTATCACAGTTGTGCAAATAAATCATAATAGTTTAAAATTTCTTTGGGTTACAAAAATATTGTTTATATGCAGTTTGTTTTTGATGCAGCAAAAAAGAAGAAAATGTATTAGGGGGAAAAGTATAAACAAATTATGGCAGGTGATAGAAAAAAGAAACAGTTAGTCAGAAATTTTTAAAGTGGACAGATTTACATTTAAAATAAACATATTTATATAAAGATTCATGCAAATTGATCAAAAATTGTAGTTTTGTATAAGGAACATAAACTCAAACATGAACTTATATATATATATATATATATATATATATATATATATATATATATTAACTTGCATCTTTTCTACCATTTTGGAATTACTTTCACTGCTATTAATTACTTAATAATAAACATATTGAATTTAAACAGATTTGCTGGAAGATTTAATTACACAGGTCTGTGATATTGAAATTTTTAAAAAATACAAGAGAAGCTTTCATTGCTTTTTATGTTATTTTGTGTGCTAATTTTGAAAATGACTTCCATTTTTTTTTCATCAAGCCAGGATTTTTTTGCTAAAATCTTATTGAAAAAAGAATTCTCTCAAACAATTTTGCAAGTACTATCTAACAACAGTATTTTTTTTTCAATTAAATCTATATAAAATATTCAATTCTTTGTGAGACAATTAGATTTTTCAGTAATCAATTACTTTTTTATAGATTAAATAGAAAGAAAACCACTGTTGACAGATCGCATAAGAAACCTTTAGTTAAGAGAAAAACAAAAAGATTTCTTTTAGTTTTAGCTTTTTACATCAAAATATGATGCAATTTCTAGAAAAAATTCAATCTGCTATTTTAATTTTTTCTGTTAGGTTTAGCGACAAATTGAAGACAATCATTATTTTTTTTCTGAAGTCTTTGACGAAATAGCAGAGATTTTCCACAATTGTTTGAAGAAATTCTATATATTTTCTGCAACTGATTCACAAATTCATTTAAGAAAATTCTATAAATGGAAAAATTTGCCTGCTTCCAAGAAATTTTAAAATATACTCGGAAGAATCATAGGTCTGTGGAAGAATTTGCAAGGGGAAATACACAAAAGCACTTTTCATTATGCAGGACTTTCCTTTTTTGTGTGATAATACTATCTCAAATCTAGCCCCTTAAAAAACCACTCCCACCCACTCAAGCAACTGTTAAAATGGTACCCCTGTTCATAAAGAAGGGAATTCTTGTAGAAATATTTACAGAAGCATGAATCAGTTTTGTTTAATATCCATTAAGAAGATTTTATGTTAAGAAGTTTGTTTTACAGCACACGTTTTTACCTAGGGTATTTTTATTAATGACCAATTTTTTTAAACTTCCTTAAGGGTGTTCTTAAATTAAAAAGGGCAACTTTGTGACACATGCTTTAATTTGTTTTCGCTCGGAAATGCATGGAAATAGCAGGTGTTGCTATTCAGAAACTGCCTAATTGTACTCATTTTTCTGTTTTAAAAAAAAAAGCAATAGATCCTTCAAAGATGATGTTTTTGAGCACATTTCCGTATGAAAGTAGAAAAAACGGTCAAAAAGCAGGAGAAAAACGGGTGATCTTGAGATCGAAATAGCTTGTAACTCGATAGGTAATTTAATTATCATAAAATGGAAAATTAAGTTCAATTCGAAATCGCTTCCATAGTCAGGCATTCCAATTTCATATCTTTCCGTTAAAAAATGAATTTGTAAATGTGTCAAAATGTTTTGCGTTTGTTGAGTGAAGCAGTTGAGAACACTCTTAACTAAATATTTAAAAATTTTGGAACAGAATCACTCCTGAAAAATATGCAGTATAAACTAAAAACTGCAACTGGAAGAAAAAAAAAATGCATTTGTGTTTTTTGTAAAAATTCATAGTTTAAGATTGATTTTCATAGCATCTTAGTTAATCAGTCCAAATCATAGCAACTGTGATTTTTTTTGTTGCAGTTAACAAGTATGCAGATGAATATTATATTAGCTTCCATGATGAAGGAAGACACTTTTAAGGCTCCTTTTTGGTGAATCTACAAACAGCCCCCATTTATTTTTATCATAAATGAAATTAAAATTGTTTGTCAATCTTGGGAAGATCAGAACAGTAGACTAGATTCTCCCACTTCTTCAAAGTACTGAACAAATGCCTGAATCAATAAAAAGAGATTCCTTTGGCAGTAAGTCTTTTTTTTTTTTTTTCCCCAGTCTCAGTCTGGTATCCAACAATTCAGCTGCCTCTTTCGAAAGGGCAAGATATCTAGTCAGATCATTAAGTTTAACGTGAGAGAAAGGGCTGAAATGAACAGTTACCAGATGACTAATGTTTGATTCAGAGTCTTGAACCTCTAAATGTCCAAACTCTGAAGAGATGAATTTGTAATTCAATTGGAGCCAAAGACAGTGGCACATCATATCCATAAAGAATGAGGAATACAAACAATGGAATTATCATAAAAATCCAAATAAAATTAAATTTTTCAAAAAAGCATATTTAATTAGCACCAAAAATATACAAAGTTTAGCTACCATTTCCCTTGCTTTTTTTTCATTTCATGGCTATGTTATTATAATCTAAATTAAATCTAAATACATATTATAAAAATAAATATGTATCATATGCTTTATATATTATAATATTTCAAGCAGACAAAATAATTAAATACAACATTTGACATTAATAAGTTGATAAATTTATTTAAAAAAAAAAAAAAAAAATTGAACAGAATCTATGAACAGAGAACACCTCAGGTTTGAGGAATTTGTTATTCAGAAGTAAAAGCATACAAATACCTAAAGTATTTAATAAAAGAGATGTTTGTTAACAGGGAATGTCCATTATGGAAGTTTCACTCTAATAATAGTAATAAAAAAATGAATATTAACAATATAATAAAGATGATTTATTTGGCAGATATATTTATGTCATACACAAAGAAAATATTCAAACAAATGAGTTATGACAAATTTTATTCACAAAAATGAGCAACATTTAGGTTTTTATGGAGATTGTAAATCTTTAAGGCACTAAAATATTCACAATCAGTAAAGGCACATAAGTCAGTAATACAAAGCATTGAAATTACTAAGAATGACAATAGTATAACAACTACACAAACAAAACTACATACACAAATCATTATCTATACATTAAAAAAAAAAAAAAAAAAAAAAAAAAAAATGCACAAATTAATTTCAACTAAAATAGAGTACGATAAAATTATAAATTCAAAGATAACAGGGAAAAAAAACCTATAAGAATTAAAATTCTCTTTAAGATAATGTCCTCAACAAACAATGAAAAGTTGATAAAAACTTAATTATGTCAAAATTTTATATACATAAAATAGTGTGCAATATAACTTCTGAATTATCAAAATAATTTATTTTTTTAACAGATTTACTAAAAGAAACTATTCAAAATAATTAAAGAAGCATTCTCGGGAAAAGATATTAAATAATTCAGATCAATAATTTGCATAATTTAACACTGCTTTATATACCTGAATTACGCAAGTTATAAGAATGAATATCTACAATGAAAATATTGTTTTTTTTTAAAAATATTTTTCTTAAATAATTCACAGTTTTATTTAGTAATTTACAAATTTTTATCAATAACAAGCAGTGCTATAATCATAAACAAGCCAAAGAATATATGCAAGAAAGTATAGGTTCTTTATTTGAGAAACAAAGAATACACAGAGATTATAATAATAAATCCAGAAGATATATGGCATATATCTTAAACTTCAATCCTGTAAGAAGTATCAAATCACATACTACTAATAATAAAATAGCAAATATACTCTATTGATTTGCAATCTGACATCTATTGATATAGAAACAGAAATTGCAAGACAGGACGTAAGATGTAAACTTTTAGTTAAATCGAACCAGATATATATGACATGAGTTTCAAAAAACACCTTATCCAAAATTTGAAAAATTATGCTATATTTATCAGCCTGTTCAATTGGTAAACATGCATTGAAAAAACACAGCAATCTTAAAAATTAGTTTCACATTTATGCAATTGTAAAATCTTTATTTATAGTGAAAATCAAAGATACAGTTAGAGGTTATTCATGACTTCCCAAAATTTGATTATACGGATAAGGTGAATTAAGCTCACGTTCTTATACATACATATATATATTGCTCTTTGAATGATTTAAACTTCCTATTGACTGATATTAATTTAGACACTTTATGTATGTAATCATAAAAAATATATAGTGATTCATAAATAAGCATATAATTTAAAGATGCTGTAAAACTGGAACAATTTAAGATATGTTCTCAAATGCATTCAAAGGTTATTCAAAATTTTACCATTGCTGCCTAGGAAAGTGACGTAGGCAACAGCTAGCAAGTCACATGAATGATCAGTAGAAATGGCTGCGCCTGAAATGGAGATGGTATTTTATGGTGAACAAAATTTAAAATCTGTCACCATTGTGCAATGGCATTTTTTACACAACTTGGAAAAGAACTTCCAACCAGAATATCCTATATGATTAGTTTAAAATATCTGAAGTAGCAAGCAGAGCAAAGCTCCAAAGCCAAAATGACCAAGTATCAGCAGATGTAATTGCCATCTACAACCCTTGGCAAAAAGTTTCCGATCATTACATCAACACTACCATCTTTTATAAGAAAATATTATTTATTCTCACTGCATAACAATGAAACGACTATTAGCGATAATACATCTGTGTTACATATAATGAACAACAATATGCAATAAAGAAAAATCACCATTCATCAATTTATAAACAGAAAAATTGTGATTGAAATTTAGGCACCAAAGAAAAAAATATCCGATCATGCTTTGATTTGGAAAAAAATAACCGATCACTGTAATTATATATTTCGTAAATCCATCTTTATTTCGAATGACAGTCGCAATTGTTAGTGGACTGGACTCATTATGATTTTTACACTCATTGGGAGCAACTTCACCCCAGCATTCCCTTATAGCTTTACGTAAGTTCTATGGCATTTGTAATTCATCGAAAATCGATTTTTCTTTTTAATATATTTCACATATTTTCGATGGGATTAAGATCCGGACTATTGGGCGGTCACGTCGTGGTTTGAATTGGTATATTACCTACATTTTGTAGAAATTTCTTCATTGATTTGGTGCGTTGGGGAGCTAATTGTCATCTTGAAATAAGAAGTCGTTTTGATTTCCGAACTATTGATCGATGCTGGGAATCAAAAAATCCACTAAAATATCAATGTAAACTTCAAAGCTTACTGTACGTAACACAATACACAACTTCTCGACGCCTTGTGATGTAATACAACTCCAAACTGCAAATGCAGGTGAAAATTTAGTCTTCGTATTGATACACTAAATCATTGAACTTTTCACCGACTCTCCTCCATACAAATGTTCCACAGTCATCACTTTTACCGATAGATATGCGAAATTCACTGCTAAAAATAACTTTATTTCATGTATCAAATGGCTAGTGCACATGTTTTTTACACCATTACAGGCGCTCTTTTCTATGCATCTTTATCATGCAAGATTTTGTTTTAATTTTACAAGATTTAAATCTTGATAAATTTAGATGATTACGTACTGTGGTCATATGCCTTTACGTTATACTTAGACCATTCGGAATCAAGTTGTTTTGAGGTTGCTCGCCGCTTTCTTTTCGATATTTTCACAAGCTTTCTTTTCCTTCCTAGGTACTGACATTTGTGGTCGTCCACTTCCAGGTAAATTTTCCTCGCTGTTAGTCAACTGATATTTTTTCCAAATATCGCATACTGTACTTTGAGCACAATTTCATAAATCAGCCACTTTCCATTGTGAATTTACTTCTTTGAATAATTAAATCATGCGGATTTTTAAATCGCGAGACAGGTTTTTCACACGAGTCATTTTCCAGCACTTCAGAGCTGCTTTTGATCTCGCAACTGCAAGATTTCTTCTTTTAAATAGGATTCATATATCATACGCATGCGCAGGCACTCTAATCTATCTTCAATATGCAAATTTCAAACTTTTTTCCTCAGTGATCAATTATTATTTTCCAACTTCGATCCTGATCGGATATTTTTTTCTCACGAGGAAACATTTTTGCCTGCATTATAATTATAAATTATATGATTTCAATATTGAATTCACTTTTTATTTATATTTTAACATTCTTTCTTTTATTTGGCATACTGCAAAACGTTCCTATGCTCTTGAATCGCGAAGTATACGCTTCGGAATACAAAACTCATGAACTTGATAACAGTGATCAGAAACTTTTTGCCAAGGGTTGTAAAAGCCCTGACTTAACACCATGTGACTTTTTTCTTTTGGTGCTATGTAAAAGATACTGTATTTACTTGCCTCAACATGTTGTACTAATGGAGTTGAAACAACATATTACATCCACTATCACTCCTGCTTCAGATATAGTAACTCACATGGATGCTGGACAGAAATGGATTACCGCTTCGCTGTCTGTTGTGTAAGGGTGCATACATAGAAAATCTGTGTTTAACTTCTAAAAAATTGCCTACATTTCTGTTATAATTAACATAAAATTTCTTATACTGTTACTCTTATATATAATGCATTAAAAATACATATTTATTAATGAATCACCCTGCATGAGTAACAATTTAGATTTTTCATAATAAAGATCATGATGAATGTACTAAAAAAAGAACTACAAAAATTTATGGCACTTTTATGTTAACCAGGTGAAGGTCATAAATTGCCAAATATTGTTATTGTTGCCATCATTTCTATCTTGTTCATTTAATTTCAAAGATAAATCTTTCACTTATTTTATTTAAAATTTACGCCTTTTCAGTCATTTCATTTAAAAAAGATGATGAAAAAATATTATAAACCAAAATATTTTATTGAAAAATCAAAGCATTTTTTCTAATTTACATAAAGCAAAAAATAAAAGCTGCTATTGATAAGATTTGTGGTCATACATACTAACATAACAAACATAAAAGTACCCAATACATTCTTAAATTCACTAATTAGCAAATTTAAACTAACTTATCAAACAGTATTTTTAAATGCAGAACAAAAACACAAATAGAAATTGCACAAGTGAAAACTTAACTTTAAAAAATAAACAAAACTATACTTTTTCATTATAAGAGCCTTAACAGAACTCAATGTGGCTTATACAGTTTATGTATAAACTGAAACAAATTAACATTTACACTGTATAAAAGCTTCTCAATGCACTTATTAAATATGTACATTTGATGCATTGTTAGTTTTTTTTCCTTTTTTAAAATAAAGTTATAAAATACCAATTAAGTTCTGTCAGAAAATGTTTTTGAAATGTTTGCTTTTCTCACAAAATCCAACCTCAATATTTTCTCTTGCATGCCAAGATCCTTATAATAAAGAAGTACGAACAAAACAGTATGGAAGACATAAGTAATCAGGCGTAAATTACTATACAAATAACAATTGAGGTATGAGTTAAATTCTTTTTAATAATATGACCAATACAAGGATGCACTGTAAAACCTATAGCATGCAAAACAAAAAGAAACAGCTCAGATAAAAATGTTAGATTTTACAGCTTACTTTATCATGAAATTGTTAAAATAGAAATTTGCTAACTGTTAAGACATTTTTGAAGAATTATCTATTAAAATTTATTAACAGTAACAAAACATTGTTTTAACTTCTAAAAAAATGAACTGTTGAGTTTAATAAAAATATAAAAGTTTATAAAGTTTCAAAACTTCAATCCAAATGTTATAAGATTATATTCAATTAAAAGAGTGAAAGAGAAATTTCATTTTACATTAAAGAGGGCAGGTGTAGGGAGGGAGGGGGTGGGAAGCATAGAAGTAGATAACTCAAACAAAATAGATAAAAATTACATTATGCATCTTCAACTATAAATATGAAATTTACTTAGATTATTGAAGTCATCTAAATTAAGTTTTATGTCAGTGCAAAAACCTGTTTGTAAAATTTTTTGAATGAAATTTCTTTTATTATTTTTCTAAATATTATTTTAAAGATAGAAAGCTTCTACATGATTTCTACACAATTATAGTAAAAAAATTCCATGATTTTTTCAGGTTTTCAGCTTACCTTTTCAAAAATTTCCCTGGTTTTTCTCTATAAAAATTCAGCTTATATTGCAGTAAAATCAATCACAATGGACAAATTTAATCTAAATAAATGCTGAAAAAAAGTATGTGTTCTATGAATTTATGATTTTTTAATTGTTGTTTATATTATGCTGTTGTAGTATAGTTTAGATTTATCCAAACAACATAGCAATATAATTATTTATACATTTTATATAAATATTTTAGACTGAAAGAATAATTAATCTTTTTTTCATTTACTATTATAATCGAGATCCTAAAGGAACGTAGTAAATAAAAATCTTCCGACTTTTTCCTGACCACTTCAAATGTTTAAAAATTTCATTGACTTTTTGCCAAAATTTTCAAATTCCCTGATTTTTCACTCTTTTTAGGTTTTCCTAGACTTCAAGGAACTCTGTTTTATAAGAAGGGAGGGGAAAACAAAATTTCATAAAAAAATAAATATACAAAAATTTCTACTTGTCACATGTTAGGTTAAATAAAATTAATATTTCAATAAAAACATGATCATAAATTATAGTTATAAACAGGAACCTTATGGTCATCTTAGTCTGTTGTAAAGAAATAAACATTTAACGATAGAAATACACAAAAACAATTTGTGCTATTCTTCAATGATAATAACTTTGTGAAAATTAAAGTAGCCATTTTATCAGATTACATGCAAAGTAAAAAAAAAAAAAGACATTGTCTCCACTAACAATATCTTTAAATAATTTAAATTTATAACAAAAGAAATAACCCACAAATGTCTATATTATTGTGTACTAAAAATTATTTTCCTTGCAAAACTTTTCATGCCACTAACTGTGCAGGAATAATTAAAATTTATTAACATACATATAAAATGCAATAAACAATCCAAGGAAAATTAAATCATTTTGTTAAATAAAAACAAACATTTTAATGAATTTTCAAGCCAATTATAAAAAACTGCCTATATAGAGCAAGTTTTGGAAATCTGAAATATTACAGATTTAATAAAATTTACTACCAAGGTAAAATAAATTATATAAGGAGAGACAGAAATCAAATACAGAAACAAATAAATTGGTAAATTGCATAATTAATTTTTACCATTTTAAATTTATATTTGTTTTTAAATTTTTTTGACACAATATTTTAATCATTTCACAATATTAAAACAATGTACAATTTACATGACTAAAAGTAATCCTATAATTTTGTAGTTTTAAAAAGTAACCATTTAATTGTTTCAAAATATCACAAGTACAAAATATTATGTAAATACAGTATAAAAATCAGTAAATATAAAAATTTTAAACATTATCTTTATAAAATTTTGAAAAGGATAATGTTCTATATAAGGCCCCTTATTTAAAAACACCATAAAATTTTATGAAAACTGGTAACAATTGATCATTGTAACAGGTACATAAATTTTCATTTATGCAAAATATGTTAAAAAAATAACTGACAACATACTACATAAATGGGGGAGAAAATTAAAATAATTTTTAATATTAAAGATATTTATACCTAATGCATCTAATTTGACTACTTAAATTGCAGTAGAATAGAAATTTATTGGTTAAGTCATTGCCACCATGAAAATGATTACAGCATTACATATGGACATGTTTTTAAATCACAGGAATGCCACTTTTCTGTCAAATAGCAGATTTTAACTTAACTTTTTATTTTTATAAGAATCGCCAATTTTTGTCAAATGATTATGAAATAAAACAACAATTTTCGACAAAGGATCATGAAACAAAACAGAGATTTTCGTTAACGATCACAATATAAAACTGTGATTTTTGTTAAATGATTGCAAAATAAAACAGATTTTTGTCAAACAATTGTGTAATAAAACAGTGATTTTTGTCAAACAATCATAAAATAAGATAGTGATTTTTGTTAAACGATTGCAAAATAGAGCATTGATTTTTATCAAGCAATCAGGAAATAAAATCACAATTTTTGTCAAGCGTTTAATCGCTAAGTCTGTTGTTGAGTTATCTAAATTGGGTACTTGCATATTAACGCCCCCGTGGCAGAAGTTGTGCTAATGCACCAATAAAGAGAAACTTGTTGTTCGCACGCGCACAAAAAAAGTCATCAAAAATAAACAAAAAACCACTAAAAAAGCTCTAAAAGATACGAACAGCAAGATGCTCTTTATTGGAGCCTTAGCGCAACTTCTGCTGCAGAGGCATTAATACGTAAGTATCCTAAATTGTTTTAAAATAATGTGAAATAAAATTCCTCGTTGGGCTTATTGCATATGTTATTTTGTTGGGTTATTTTAATTGATATAAAATATTGTGAAGTAAAGAAAAATCATTTTTATTTACATTATTGGTATAAATTTTTATGCACAATTTAAAATTTTTGACCAATATGCATTTAAAAAGATGCAATTGTTAAAGGTTTACAAAAAGTGAAAAATTATTTTTTTAATATAGTTAAAAAATTTTTAATAAATTTTAATCTTTATTTAACTTATAATAAACAATGCAGTTTACAAAATTCACGCATAAATGTGAAAAATGTCTTAAAATATACCTTATATGTTATTTCCTTTTTTTTCTGTTATTTTTCGAGTGATATCATTGCTTATAATATAGATTAGTCAATCTTACGAATCGAATATTTCCAGCTGAGCAAAAAAATGACCAGGTTAGGAATCAAACCTAGATCCATGGCTTACAAGGCCAACGTTTTACTATTTAAATTAACTAGGCCGATAATCAACAAGCATATTTCGCTCAGATAACCAAGGACCTAAGTTCAATTAATTTGCATCCTGTGCAGTTTTTTGTTCAGTTGGAACTATTCAATTCGTATGATAACTTTACAAACCAGTTTGGTTGTATTAAAATAATATTGTAACCAATCCAAGGGGAAGAAGAGTTGAGTAATGCAAAATATTTTGTATTATATCCTTTTTGTAAAAGGTATAGTAAACATATGTATGAAGTTAAAACAATTTCATATAACTGTACAAACTTTGATTACTATTTTTCTTTTTCTTTTTATTTGCCCTTTGAAAAATCAGTAATTTAAATGTAAAGCGTTTATTTTTTTTTTATATAAAATTTATAATTTCATAAAAAAATAATTGTGATGATGATTTTATCAAACATTAGAAATATATGTTAAAAAAAAAAAAAAATCACTGTATACAATACATGAAAAATATATAAATCAAAAAATTAAAATAAATTTTTGATATACAAGTTATCAGCTGAAAACTTTTTCTTATGATGCTATATAAAAGAAATTTTAAATATTAATAGGTAAAAGTTTGATTAAAATACTCTTCTACTTAAAATGAGATAAAATAATGTTGAGTATAAAAAACAGCATTAAAGCATTTTTATAGATTTTAGTCAAAACATACTGTTTCTTTGCAATTTTTGTCTTTCTAATTATGTTTTGGCCAAGCGTAACACATGAAGTATAACTTCATCCACTGTTTGATTATTTAATAATGTCTTGACAGCATTATCATCAATAACAACGGTAAACAACAATTTGGCATTCTCTCGTAACCTATCTAAATATTCATAATTTTCACGAGGCACAGGGGTATGTCCACAACGCTGAATGACAAGCTCCAGCACTTCATCAACAGGCTTATGAGGCCATCCAAATCCAACCAAAGTAGGTTCATCAATGAGAAGGTACAAAAGTTCTTTGATATTGTCAGTAAGATCTTTCTCGCTTAAGACTCTAGAATTCACAATGCTTGCATCTTTCTCATCCTTTTCATCAAAGAGAATTTTGTCAAACACATCTCTGTGACGCTTTCTCATATGTCGAAGCAGGCAATCTTTACGTATGAAAGCTCGGCCACACTCATGGCAAGAACGGGGCTCTTCTTTGGTGTGTGTCAATAAATGTAATTTAAGAGAAGGTTTTACAGAGAATCTACGATCACATGTTGGACACTTAAAGGGTTTCTCGCCTGTATGTAATACCGAATGTCTCATCAGATCTTCTTTACGTGTGAATGTCTTGGAGCAATTGTCACAGGCATAGGGCTTTAGTTTTATATGAACATAAAGCTGATGCATTTGTAAGCGTGCTTTTCTATTAAACACTTTACCACAGTCATCACACTTGAAACCATTTTCCCCCGTATGATAAAACAAATGAGCATTCAATCCTCCAATTTGAATGAATTTTTTTCCACAATATGGACATGTATGTGGCCTGATTCCAGTATGGGTGCGCAAATGACGGCTTAATGTGCCTTTCAGAGTAAATCTGTAAGGAAGAAAAGTAATCTATTTTAAAATTAAATCATATTTATCAATCAACGACAGACAGAAATATGAAGATTTATGTACAAAAACCAAATCTGCCATAGTATAGAAGGATATCTTAGACTTGTCTCTAGAAAAAAGGACCATCATATTTTCTAAAAAGAGCACACTATTCCCAAAAAAAAGGGACACTCTTTAATATGTTGTTAATAATAATAATAAAAAAAAGATGATCACATTTGTCGAGTTCTCCTTTTTCAGTAGAATTTTGCAATATTTTCTCACTATAGACCGAATTTTGAGATTCATTTTCACCTGATCAATTGACAAATTTTAAAAAATTTTCCTGCAACAAATCAATGAATTTTGAATTTTTTTCTGTAGCAAGTGAAGAATTTTCCAATTTTCTTCTCATGATTGATTGGTGAATTTCACAAATGTTTCAAGTGATCCATTGATGAATTTCACAATATTTTAAAGTGACTGACTGAAGAGTTTTTCAATTTTCTCCCTAAGATTAACTGATCAGGAGTCCCAAGACATTTTTGGCCTCAAAAAGGAGAAAGGAGACTTTGGGAGACTAATTTTATTTAAAAAAGAGGACTTTGGGGGATTATTTTTTATGAAAAAGGGAGCCAAAAAGGATCATAAGTGTAAAAACAATGCACTAATTTCCCTAAATATGCAAACAATTTTTAAAAAATTACCCCAGAAAATATGTTATATGGTTTATAATGAATGAACTCCATGCCACCAATCTTTGAACAAACAATATGCACAAGACAGAGCTTAAAGCTAGACCCAATGTTAGTGGGGAAAAGTAGCTATCATAACATAAATAGTACCACAAACATTAGCCAAGTGGCAATGCCGAACAATTATATAAAAAAAGCATCAGTGTGGCATCAGATGAAATCAGCAACTATAAGAGTTATCCATTGGCATAATTAACATGTCATAATATATATATATATTTATATTTATAGTTAGTATTACGAAAAAGGTTTACACATGTTTAAAAATTGTCACTCAATAAAATTTAATTAATAGTTGATTTTAAAATGTTATTTTTTCATCATGTAAATTAAAGAGCCTCATACAAGGCACAAATGGGTGAGAAATTTAAAAAAATAAAGAGAACAGACAGCACTAGATACTGTGAATGTGTAAGCATAAATAGTGTTTAATCTAGTAACAAAAAATACAGAGTGCTAGTCATTTAAAAGGGCACTAGAGAATGAGAAGGTTCTATGATTTTTGCTAAATCTCCGACAAATTTGCAAGTATTGAAATAATGTGACACTGTAAATATTTTAAGTGCCATCTCTGAATAAAAAATTTCAATGTTAAAAAAAAAAAAAAAAAAAAAAAAAAAAAAAAAAAAAAAAAAAGATGTAGGATGCATTTTGGCAATTTTAAAAGGAATAAGGCACTGAGCACTTAAATAACTGCTTAACAAGAATATTATCATAAAGATTAGAATAAAGTCTCACACAAATTTAAAAATTTTGAAAGTATGTGATATTGGGAATATTTTTATGTGCAATCTCCAAATAAAACATTTCAAAAAGATTTCGTTAATGTAAAATGCATTTTGCCTGGTAAAAAAAAAAAAAAAAAAAAATAATAATAATAATAATAATAAAAAAAATAAATAAAAAAAATTGCCAGGCTTTTAAATAACAACATAGCAAGAATATTATGCATAAAGATTACAGAGAGTTTAATAAGGAAGTAACACAATTTTTTATCACTAATATAGTATTCAAAAGTTCTTGTAAATTGTCAACAGTAATTTTTAATATAAAACAATTGGCAATTTAAAATTTTGTTCTTACAAGACAAAGCAAAACAGATCATATTTTAAATTTAAATTAGATTAATTTAATACACTTTTAAATTGCTACACTGATTTCTAATAACTTTTTTCTAATATGCATTATAATAAATAAAGAAATTTAAAGCATTACATGTAAACAGAAAGTAAAAAACAAACAAACATTATTTGTAAATAATAAGGAATCTATTGTATAAATATTTATAAGAATTTTTTTTACCTTCTTCCACATTCATTGCAAGCATAAGGTCTTTCACCTGTATGAGTCATACGATGCTTAGATAAAGCTCCTTGAGATGAAAACTTCTTTGGGCAGAAGTCGCAAGAAAAAGGTCTCTCCCCAGTATGCTTGCGAATATGGATTGCCAACAGCGACTGGCCATGGAAAGCCTTATCACAATGAGGGCATTTATGGTTCTTTTTACGATGTACTTCACCTGCATGGGATCTTAGATGTTCTCTCAAGTTATCCTATGTTTTGAAAGAAGAAAATGAAAGCATTTGTAGTTTAAGCAAGAGAATCTTAACTTTAGAAAACAATGATATTCCTTTTTTTTTTTTTTTTTAAGTACATTTTGTAGAAAGACCTCACTCAATACAGAAAAGTTAAGATTTAATTTTGCAACCTTTATTTTGCATTTTAAAATCTGCATAAGATTATATTATCGTTATCTAATAATTATCAATTTTATTTTGCTTGAATGATACTAATCAAACATAAAAGCCACAGATTTCTGGTCAGTGAAACTCAAAATGTCTTCCAACAGGATTACTAATCATATGGAAGAATGAAATTCCCTGACTTTCCCAGGTGTATTTTAAGAAAAATCGTGTCTAGCAGTGTAACGTGTAGTGGACATGCTGAGGGTAAAAAAAAATGTTATATTACTCAAAAAAAAAAACTAAAATTTCTTCAATAGAGTTGCTAAGAATCTCTGAGCTAAAGCTCTTTATCCTAATTCCCCCGCAAATCAATAACAATCTTTCTTTGAGGTTTAGAATTGGAATTGCTCTCTTTAATAATTTATGATTGAAAGCTTTCAAATAAAGTTTCCTACAAACTGTACCTACTTACTACAAAATATTTGTGCACCGAGTTTACAAATATCCACTAAGTTAACTATATCCTAAAATCAATTTATTTTCAGCAATGAACGGGGAAACAGAGTAGGGAGATAAAAGCTTGTGATAATTACTTATTGTTACATGAACCGCTGAAAAAAGTTTTAAAATCTATAATAATGAGTATTAAAAATATAAAATGTGGAGGATAAAAAAAGAAATTTTTGAAAAAAAAAAAAAAAAAAAAAAAAAAGGCTTAGAAGATTTTTTTTTTAAACTTTTAAATATGCAGTTTGCCAAATTTATGGAAAATTATCGCTTTTGGCTGCACAACGATCAAACTCTCTTCGAGATCACAATATAAGTTTATCAAATTCCCTGACTTTTCCAGGTTTTAGTAAAATATATTGAAATTCCCTGACTTTTTCATATTGTGTAGCAACCTTGCCTACCTCATATTTTAACCTTTGTATAGGTACATAAATAAATTATGAATAAATACACTGTAAACTGTAAGAAAAGAAATTTTAGAATCATTGAATTAGTTTGCCATGCAAATATTTTTTTTTCTTCTTTTTGCAACTGCTTACATTGAATCTGCACTGCAACCCTCCCTTCTCCTAACACACACAGAAAAAATAGTGTAGTACAACCACTCACACAAAACCTCAAGGTCAAGATAGATTTTGTTCAGATCAGACTACAAAATTTTGACACATGCTGATCTTTAACACACAGTGCGTTTAGTGTTGATTAGAGAAAAAAAGGGCTGTTGGGCAGAAATTTTTCAAAAAGGGTACACTATTCTAAAAAAGGGTACATTTTTTCAAAAAAAACACCGCTATTCTAAAAAAAAAGGCATATTTTTTTTCAAAAAGGGCACACTTGTACCTTATTCACAAAAAAATATGTTGAACTGGTACCCTAGAATTTGCAATATTTTCCCAGGATCAATTGAATTGCCATGGGGCCCATAAGCAGCATTAAAAAAGGGCCACCAGGCCACAACAGAAGTGTTTATAAGAGTGCTGTGCACAGAGAAAAAATAAAAAGAATGGTGTTAAATGACAATAATAATAAACATTTAAAAAAAATCAATAAAAATTATACTTGAAATTCACTTATGTTGTAACAAAAACAGTGTCATAAAGTACCAAAAATAAGCCCTGTCCTAATACTTTCTCCCCTGATATATGTGTAGTCTTTTTGAAAAAATATCAGAGTTTCTTCCAGGGGGTTTCAGGGGGGCACTCCGCCTTTTCTGCCCTTTAGTTTAAAAAATTGCACTCCTCTTGCTGCTCATTTGAAAAATGTAGCCTTTCAGTGATGATATGGACACGCTATATAAATTAGGCAAAAAACAGCTCTTATGCATCTCACGAGACATATTTTCATCAAAAAATCACGAAAAAACTGCTAACTCCGTTAAAAAATTGTGAAATAATGGCTAATTTCTGACATGGTTCGCGAAAAAAATGGTTAATTTCGTCACAAAATCCTCCCCAGTGATAGAAATTGGGAGATAAAAGGCAGGCGTCAAATGATGACTACTGTAAAAATCTTAGGCATCAAATTAAAATTTTTAGTTGCAGCTTCTAAAATTCATATCAATATTACTGTAATACTGCATATAATTTTGGAGTGATTTGGAGTAAACGAAAAATTTTGAAATTCGCATCAAATTTTCTTTGAGGTTACTACAGAGACAGGAGAGAAATCCACTCCCAATATATATATATATATATATATATATATATATATATATATATATATTGGGGGGGGGGGGGGGGTCAGTCCACTTTCATGAATTTTGCGTTTTTTGCTATCTTTCGGCAAAATTTGCCGTTTTCTCGCAATCTTTCGACGAAATTTACCTCTCTTTTTACGACCTTTTGCCGAAACATGCCGTTTTTTTCGCGATCTTTTGACGAAACTTGCCGGTTTTTTCCGCGATCTTTTGAGGAAATTTGTCGTTTTTTGCGATCTTTTGACAAATTTTGCTGTGTTTTTTGCGATCTTTTGAAGAAACTTGCCTTGTGTTTGGCAATCTTTCGATGAAATTTGCCGCTCATTTTTGCAATCTCTTGACACAACTTATCGTTGTTTTCACGATCTTTCGACGAAACTTCCAGTTTTTTCGCGATCTTTTGGCAAAACTTGCCGGTTTTTTCGCGATCTTTTGAAGAAATTTACTGTTTTTTGCGATCTTTTGAAAATTTTTGCCATGTTATTCGCGATTTATTTATGAAACTTGCCGGATTTTTTGCGATTTTTTAAAATATTTTGCTTTTTTCGCGATCTTTTGACAAACTTTGCCGTGTTTTTCGCGATCTTTTGATGAACCTTGCCGTTTTTTGCGATCTCTCGACGAAATCTGCCGCTCTTTTGCGATCTTCTGATGCAACTGGTTGTTTTCGTGATTTTTCGACGAAACTTGCAGGTTTTTTCGCGATCTTTCAATGAAACTTGCCGTTTTGTTCACGATTTTTTGATGAAATTTACCGTTTAACGATTTTTTGAAAAACTTGTTTTTTTCGCGATCTTTTGGCGAAACTTGCCGTTTTTTTCGATCTTTTGACAAGCTTTGCCATGTTTTTTCGTGATCTGTTGACGAAATTGGCAGTATTTTTTCGCAATCTTTTAAACGAAATTTGTTATTTTCTGCAGGGCTGGAAACACCCCCCCCCCCTTCTTTAATTATGCATTTTTTTGCAACCCTTTGGCGAAAATTACTGATTATTTGGGATTTCATGAAGAAATTTGTGTTTCTTCGCAAATCTTAGATGGAATTAACTGATTTTATTGCGATCCTATGGCAAGATTCTGATTTTTTCTGTAATTCTTGACAAAATTAGCTTTTTTCTAAAGATTCTGTGAGGAAATTAAAATTTGTTTTCAAGATCCTTTGTAGAAAATTGCATTTTTTGCAATTCTATAACAAAGTTCGTCTTTTTCCCAATATTTTTTTGACGAAATTAACTTTTTTTGCGATTATTTTGCGGAATTCGCATTTTTCTTGCGATTTTTTGACAAAATGTGCATCTCTATTCGCAATCTTTTGTAGAAATTTGTGTTTTTTTATGCTATCATATAAAAACTTTTGCTTTTTTGTTATTTTTTGAAAAAAAAAAAATCATTTTTTCCCCCTCATCTTTTGCTGAAAGTGGCGATTTCTTATTTGGGCAATTGACGAAATTAATTTTTTCCGCGACTATTTCTCGAAATTCGTGATTTTTTTTAGTTCTGATTTTTCAGACTAGACCATTTTTTTTTAAATTTTCGGAACTGGATGTCTAATAAATATATTTTTTAAAAGCTAGGCGTCAAATTTGACGACCGAGCATAATTTTCTAGTCGTCAAATTCAATTTTTAGTTGCATTTGACGACTAACGACCGCTAATTTCTAACACTGATCCCCCCCCCCCCCCAAAAAAAAAGGCTGATTTTTGGAAAGATCATGAAAAAAAAGACAAATTTCGTCCAAATATCGCAATAAAATGGAAAATTTTGTCAAATGATTCGCAAAAAAATCCAAAAGATTACAAGAAAAGACAAATTTTGTCAAACCTCTTCTGAAAAAAGAAAAAACGGCCGCTTTCCTAAAAAAATGGCTCATTTCGTCCAAATATCACGATAAAAGGTAAAATTTTGTCAAATGATTCGCAAAAAACGCCAAAAGATTACAAGAAAAGACAAATTTTGTCAAACCTCTTCTGAAAAAAGAAAAAACGGCCGCTTTCCTAAAAAAATTTGTGAAAAAAAAAAAAAAAATGGCACATTTCGTCCAAAAATCGCAATGGGATGGAAAATTCTGTCAACAAATTTGCGAAAAATGGCAAATTTCGCCAAAAATTCGCAAAAAAGCACAAAATTCGTCAAAATAGCCAGAAAAAAACGGTAGACTCCGTCAAAAGATCGCAAAAAATGCACATTTTGTCAAAAGGGACACTAAAAAGCTAATGCCAAAAGAGAATTTTTCTTTTCTAAAAACTAATTTTCCTGCTTCAAAATTGTGTTTTTATTTATTGCTCCCAAAGCAGATTTTCCTGCTTCACAATCATGGGCGTGCAAAGAAAAAATTGCACCCGGGGCATAATTAGAATTTGACAACCGCTCCCCCTTCTAACTTTTTCTTGTGACAGCCCAAAAATGATGCTTGTAATGTAACTTTGGCGCCCCCTTCGCTTCCCCCTTTCCCTCGCTTTCGCACGGTTCTGTTCACAATCTGCTTTTGACTGTCCAGATCTTTCTAAATGTGACTACTGAAATCATCCATTTATAAGACAAAAAACACTTTATTCAAGAAAAATACTTTTTTTTTTAAGAAATGCAAACAATAGTGATACTTGTTATCGTCTACACTCAAATAACAATTATTTCATAATTAAATTTGTACCTTGCACATTTAAATTTTTAAAAAGTGAAGATAATTTCTCTCAATACTTTAAAAATAATAATATTGGTTTTATTTATTTATTTATTATTTTTAAAACTGATAGGTTACAACAGAAGTGGAAAAAAGAGGGTCACAGGGCTGCCAGCAACTTTGATACAAAATAGTAGGGACTTAGGGACCTAATGATTAAAAATTAGGGACTTTTTAGGGACCAAAAGTCTTAAATAGGGACCTTTTAGGGACCTGAAAAATAAACGTAATATTTATACAAAGTAAAACAATTTAACAAAAAAAAAGTCATTTTCGTTTTGTTTTTTTAACCAAATATAATATTTACAGATTTCTAAAATTAACCTTTTTTATGTTTCTTACTCATAAAAGTTGTAATTATTTTTTTCTTTTATTTATGACTCTAGACACGCTATCAGCTTTATCCTTTTTCACTTTCAGTTCCTTGTTAGCTGTTATAACCAGATGCAATCAAACTTTGTGCCACTCTAGCTTCAGTTAAGTTTTCTTTTTTTTAAAGCAATTTTTAATCTTTCATTGCCTTCATTGATCAAGCTGTCCAATACAGTTACTTATTCACTCATATTTTTGTTTAAAACTTCCAACTTTTTTTCAAGATCTACAATTGCACTTATATATTTTTTTCAACTTCCCCCACCCCGATTTCTTCCTCTTCTGTAGCTCAGGCATGAAAGTGGACCAAAGAAAAAAAGGAGGAAAATTTTTTTCAACTTCAGATGCCAAATATAAAGAGAAAAAATAGAAAAATTCTAATGATGACATTTTATAGACTGGAGTGCAGTTTTAAATTTTACAAAAACATAAAAAATACAAAAAAATTGATTAAAAAAAATTCAAAATTCACAGTATAAATGTGTATCTCTTGATAAAACAGGGGACCACAGCCATCAACCATCTTTAGACCTAACAGAAAAACGACAGATTTCCTCAAAAAATCTTGAACGAACAAGAAATTCTGTCTAAAAATCACGATAAAACGACAAATTTTGTGAAAAAATTCGCGAAAACGACAGATTTTGTCAAAAAATTCGCGTTAAAACGGCAAATTTCGCCAAAAAACTCGGGAAACCGGCAAATTTTGTTTAAAAATTTCGATAAAATGACAAATTTTGTCAAAATTCGCGAAAAAATGGCAAATTACGTCAAAAGATTCACGAAAAAATGGCTAGTTCTGTCGTAAATCGTGAAAAAAATGGCAAATTTCATCGAAAAATACGCAAAAAATGACAAATTTCGTCGAAAAATTCGCGAAAAAATGCCTAACTTGTCATAAAATTCGAAAAAAATCCGGCAAAGTTCCTAAAAAAATTGAGTAAAAGCAACAAATTGTCAAAAATTCGCGATAAAACGACAGATTTATTCAAAAAAAATTTGGGGATATTTTTATTTTCAAAACAGATTCCAAAGGTAAAAATATCCCTAAAGATTTTTAAAAAAATCTGCAAACAAAATTGAAAAATTAAAAAACGGTCTTTGTATATAATAACCTCAAGTATTCAATACAAAATAAATAAAATTTAAATTATCAAAACGCAAACTGTATGCTTAAAAAGATTTCTCCCATAGGACTAACATTAGCGAGCGCGCGTTCTTGAGTGGTGAAGCAGCCTCTGAATAGAGGTTTGCACGGCCGGAACTCAAAAAATATTGGCCTGACCCGGCCCGAACCGGAAAAAAAAATTTTAAATTCGGCCCGAACCCGGCCCGTCTCGGGTGAATTTCTACAGAACATTGATCTTTAGTCTACCGGAAGAGTTCAGACCCAAAGAAAAAAAAAAAAAAGGAAACTTATCTTAGTCTCTTTTTTTCTTCTTTCATGTTTAAAATCTTTATTTATGCAGCAGTGCCATAGGCTGCGATATTTACGCTTGTAATGAATCTTTGTTTGTTGTATGTAAATGTTTCAGTTATCATTAATATTATTAATGCAGGGCTTGAAATTCAATTATTCGAAGGAGGGGAGTCTCCCTACCAACATTTATAAATGGAGGGGAGTTTGGCTGTTTGGGAGGGAGAAAAAATGTTTAAAACCCACCATTATTTTATGCGCTATTTAAAGAATTACGAGAATACAGACATAAAAAATATCACTGAAGCAATTTTTATCAACAGTTCAGAATAATTATGCAAAATGTGTAAAAAAAACTTTTATACTGTCTAGTTTTTACTGGTGGTAAATTCCCTCCCGGTGCTAATTATTTTTGTCACAGGTCTAATTATTGTTTTAATAATAATTAATAAAACTTCTAATTAATTTAATAAATTTATATTTATAATTTATAATTAATTGTTATAACCAATGTTATTTTTCTGTATATTAAATGTGCAAGATACAAATTTAATCATAAAATAATACTTATTTGAGTGTAGAAAATAAGGAGTATCACTATTGTTTGCATTTCTTTAAAAAAGGGGCAAGTCAAATTCATCAAAAAAGACTTTCTTAAAAAATGAATACTTTGTTGAGTAAAGGGATATTTTTTGTTTAATGAATGGCTGCTTTCAGGTATTGCACTGAGAAAGATTTGGAGATGTCAGAAACTGATTTTAGAGCAGCAAAGAAAAAAAATATATTGAAGCAGGAAAATTAGTTTGTTGAACAGAAAAATGAACTACCCGCAATATTATTATTATTTTTTTTTTTTGGGGGGGGGGGGGGGAGGAAAAGAGGTGAGGTTCCCTTTGACGGAAGTTGCATTTTTTTCGCTATCTTTTGATGAAATCTGTGTTTTTTTTTACGATATTTTCACGAAATCTGCCGTTTTTTCGGTATTTTTTGACGAAATTTTCCGTTCTTTCGCGATCTTTCGATGAAATCTGATGTTTTATCGCGATTATTTTTTTAAGAAAATTTCCGTTTTTCGCGATATTTTCGGGAAATTTGTTGTTTATAGTGAATTTTTTGTCGAAATTTGTCGTTTTTCGCGATTTTTGGACGAAATTTGACGTTTTTTCGTGAATTTTCTGAGGAAATTTGCCGTTTTTTCGCGATCTTTTGATGAAATCTGATGTTTTTCGCGATTTTTTTACGAAAACTGCCGTTTTTCGTGATGTTTTGGGGGAAATTTGTCGTTTATAGTGAATCTTTTGTCGCAATTTGTCGTTTTTCGCGATTTTTGGACGAAATTTAACGTTTTTTCGTGAATTTTCTGAGGAAATTTTCCGTTTTTTCGCGATCTTTTGATGAAATCTGATGTTTTATCGCGATTTTTTTTTTCGAAAATTGCCGTTTGTTGCGATTTTTGGACGAAATTTGACGTTTTTTCGCGACCTTTTTGACGAAAACTGCCGTTTTACATAATTCTGTGACGAAATTAGGCATTTTTTCGTGAATCTTTTGACGAAATTTGCCGGAAATTAGTCGTTTTTTAGCGATCTTTTAACAATATTTGCCGTTTTTTAGCAAACTTTTACGAAATCGCGCGTCTTGTGAAACGTGTAATAGCTGTTTCTTTTGTGTGTCATCTCCGATCTTTTGCGTAATTTACGTGCAACAGCGCGTCCGTGGCATCACTGTTTTATAATTTTTGGAATTAAATGCGTTATTTTTTTGTGGGGGAGGGGGAAGGGGAAATTCCGAACAGAATCACCTCTATTTCGCCGCGGAAAATAGAAAAAAACGTCAATCGATTGCAGGAAAAGAAATGCGAAATTTGTCAATCAGTCGGGGAAAAAATCGTGATTTTCAATGATTTTTCGCTGTAAAAAAACTCGCAAAATGTGTCGATTACTCGCACGAAAATATCATAAAATTCGCAAAACGGTCATGGGAGTTGATCATAGTTTCAAAATGCAAAATTGTTTGGGCGGGAGCCTCCCGTCCACGTTATTCTTTTGGGCGGGATTTCAAAATTTTGGGCGCGAATCCCGCCATCCCGCCCTGAAATTCAAGCCCTGTTAATGCATTAAAAAAAATCTAAAAAATGGTATACGGTAAAAGTAAAATCTTCTAAGACATTGGAAAGAAAAAAATACTTTTCTTTCTTAGCAGATGTAAATGTTTAATATATTTTTTTTCTCGCGTATTGTTGCATTCATTTTGCATGAATGAACAGTTTTAAAAAATTTTGCAGTTTTCGGTTTAAACGAAAATTTTGTCATAATCGTTTTTTTTTTCTTTTATGTGATTAATTCTATTTTGAGACGCCTAGTGATCTACGATTCTTTAAAAAGAATAAATTCTAATGTTTAATTGTAGAATAATGACGACTTAAAAGTATATTCCTTATTTTGCAAAAATTTTTGGACCAAGCCAAACTTTACTGATTTGTGAACAGACTTATTTCCACGTCGAGAAAAGGATTTTCATATGGGGAGATTCAACAGGAACTGATTATTTTGGTCCGTGAAGACTAAAAAGAATGAAATCAGTCTCGGTTTCTACGGAAGAAGTAAGTTAGGTTCGGCCCGGCCCGATACTCCAGGAAAAAAAATTACGACCCGAGTCCGGCCCGAAAAGATTAGTGACTAGGCCCGTTTGGCCCTCGCCTGAGTCTTCAGAAGCAAGGCCCGAGCCCGGCCCGGGCCGAATGACGTTAATGCAAATCGGCCCGAACCCGGCCAGCGGGCCGGGCCGGGTTCTTAAAACTCTTAATTATCAATCTTAATAATCTTAGAACTCTTAGTTCTCTTAAAACTCTTAATTATGATTAGTAGTCAAGTCTTGCACGTACTCGCGTTCGGGTATTTTAGTTATAACTGAAAATTCCACTCGAAATAAATTCAAACGCAACTAAAAAAATGTTTAAAAAAGGTTGACCTGAAATTGACATATTTTAACCAGAACTGAAGTGCAATAATAATAAAACAGAATTTATATTAGCTCGTATCCGTCGCGCTGCAAAAAAAATAGTTATTCTGGAAAACAAAACAACTGAAAAATTATTATCACTGATACATACTCATACTCTGATATATACTCATTAATCCAGATTAAATTATTCCCTCCCAAGATTTTTTTTCTCTTCAGCGTCACAGTGACCTATGGAGCCAGGTGTCAGAAAACAGCTGCCAATCTAAGGCTGCGGGCACACACAAAGTCTTTTTGCGGTTTGCAGGCGGCGCGTTTGATGTAAATGCGTTTTTCAGTTCAACTTCAATCCAAGAGCAGCACGGGAATCTTTCCATTCAGTAGGGTTCAGATAGTGATCTTCCGTGACCATTGTATCTCCCTCGTTTCCCACTGTCAGTAAACCGTAAGTGAGAGAAAAGAAAAGACAGTTCCGGGAATAAAGTTTAACTTCAGAATAGTTATGTTTGCCCGGTCCTTAAAAATAGATTTTCGCCCCGCGAAATGTACCGCATGTGATGCTCCTGAACGTAAATTGACCGCTTACCTTGACAGATAGCTCTTCGGCGATTTGTGGGTGAAGTCTAGCGGGTGAAAGATAAGTCCGAGAATTACTCCCGGAGCTTCTTGAACCCCCCCCCCCCCCCAGCAATTACCAGCAATATTTTCTTTGCATTTTTGCATCGATACAGATAATGGCCAAAATCATCTTTAAAAAAGCGGATTTCCGCCTTTAGGCGGAACTCTTTCATCCCTGGTAGCTTTCTCCACTTCAAGTTGTACTTTTCACTCTTTCTCCACTCTTTTTTCATTTTCTAGGTAACTTCGATAATTTTGATATGCAAAATTAGCTCCTTTTTTTTTAATCATTTTACTAGTTATTGGTACTAGGACAGCATGATTTTCATAATGATGTCTTAAAGCATCTGCTATGTTTAGCCTAGCATTAAGCATTCGTTCTTTCATAGAGACCCAGTCATCGGAAAAAAATTGATATGAAAGCAAAAATCCTCGTTCTACATCCACTTTGCTACGGTACAAATTAAGACTACTCAAAAAAAAAAAAAAAAAAAAAAAAAGTGACAGAGATTTGGATATTTTAGTCCTCCACTTTCCTCTTTTGTATTGATAGAAGTAGCCCAAAATGAATTTATTCTATTTACTTCAGATTCTCCTTGATTGGGCTTGCAAATTTTCCATTCATCAAGAGGGCATCAATTACAACAGTATTTATAGCAGGCATAGACCTAGCATAGAAAAAGCTGAACTTTTGCAGTGAAACGGACTTTGATTAAATTTGTATTTTTCCATGGCATTTTGACGCAAATGTATTTTTTCACGATCCTTTGACGAATTGTGCATGATCCTTTGATAAAATTTGTGGTTTTTCCCATGATTTTTCAGCAAAACTTACATATTTTCCACAATTTTTTGATGAAATTAGAGTCATTTTTAAAAATTATTTGATAAAATTGACATTTTTTTCGCGATTCTTTGATGACATTTGCACTTAAGACATTTGTGTATTTTCCATGATTTTCTGTAAAATTCACAAATTTACTACAATTTTTTTGCCAAAATTCACATATTTTACTTGATTTTTTGGCAACTCTGACAAAATTTGTGTATTTTACAAGATCTTCCAATCATAATCGTATATGTTATACAATCCTTTGATACGAGTGTGGTTTTTGCTGCAATTCTTTGACGAAAATTGCGTTTTTCCCACAATGCTTTGATTGAAAATCTCATTTCTCCCACAATCCTTTGATGATGAAAATCGTGTTTCTCCTGCAATCCTTTGACGAAAATCATGTTTCTCCCACCATTCTTCAAAAATCGTGGGGTTTTTTTCCTGTGATCCTTCTCGAAAATTACATCTTTTTCTGCGATCCTTTGACGAAAATGTCTTTTTTGCTGTGATTCTTTAACGAAAATTGCATTTTCCCCCAGTGATCCTTTGATGAAGACTGAGTATATATACAGTAGACTCCCTCAAATCCGCACTCCTAAAATCCGCAACTCTCTAAAATCCGCACATATTTTACGGATGTAAACAATGAAACATTCAGTTCAGATGTAGGTGCAAAACTTGATTTTTTCAGTTTTATTTCAATTCCATACATTTTTTAATTTATAATTTTTGTAAAGGTTATTGAATTCATGTTTCTTCATGAAGAAAGAATAATTTATTTCTGAAAAAATAAAGATATTGCTAATATCATTGGTAATCACAATCTTACCAAACATAGGAGCCGACTTTGGTCCCAAAGCTGGGTCTGCCAAAAAGTGGAATTCTTTTAAGTCCGATTCTTAAACATTTTCATGTGAATCCTGAAAAATCAAAAAACTCTTTTTCTGTCCTCAAGAATTTTAAAAAGGCAAAATTCCGTCCTGTTGGACGGAAACTTGCACCCTTGATCACAATACATATGTGACAGTCAATTAATTTGATTCGCCGATAATCAATGTAATAGTGAATAAAAATGCAAAAAAACCAGGGTGATTCTGGATGATTTTTTTTTTTCGGAAATTCGCATAGCATTTTCGGAAATCGGCGGGAGAAGGGGGGGCGGACAAAATCGGCGTTTTCCCGCTATCTTCAGACGAAATCAGCAATATTTTAGCAAAATCGGCGATTTATTGTGATCTTTTGCCGAAATTGGCGGTTTTCCGGCGATCTTTAGATGAAATCGGCGTTTTCCCATTTTTTAAAGTGAAATCATCGTTTTTTGTCGATCTTTAGACAAAATTTGCATTTTTACGCGATTTTTTCTCGAAAACGGCGTTTTATTCCCTCGATCTTTTGACGAAATCGGCGTTTTCCCGCTATCTTCAGACGAAATCAGCAATATTTTAGCAAAATCGGCGATTTATTGCGATCTTTTGCCGAAATCGGCGGTTTTTCGGCGATCTTTTGGTGAAATCGGCGTTTTCCCATGTTTTTTTTTAAGTGAAATCATCGTTTTTTCCACGATCTTTAGACAAAATTTGCATTTTTACGCGATTTTTTCTCGCAAACGGCGTTTTATTCCCGCGATCTTTTGACGAAATCGGCGTTTTTTCCGTGATCTTTTGATGAAATCGGTGTATTTTTTCACATATTCTTTTGACAAAATATTTTTAAGTGATCTTTTATCGAAAACGGCGTTTTTTCCCGTGATCTTTTAACGGACGAAATCGGGGTTTTCCCGCGGTCTTCAGAAGAAATCAGCGTTTTACCTGCGATATTTGGTGAAATTGCCGTTTTTTCCGCGATCCGCACAGGAAATTCGCGTTTTTTATCGATTTTTTGACAAAGTTCGTTTACAAAAACATTGACGAAATCGTCGTTTTTCCACGAAATATTGACGAAATGTAGGCTATTTCGACGATCCTTTCACGAAATTTGCATTTCTACGTAATTGTTTTTTCCGCGCAAAACCGTACAAGTTGGCAACTGATAACCCAATTTCAAATTTTCGGAAGAGGATGCCTTAAATTTTCGGACGAGAATCACCCCTGGATCAACAATTTATGCAAATACTATCCGTAATTTTAAACTGAAAGTTTATTTTTGAGTCCATGATTCTGATTTAATGTTTTTTTACACAGCAATCTTTCCTAGTTGTGCAGTGCACATTTTCTCATGTTTTACTCAAAATATTAGTTAATAAATATGTCAAGCTAATCGTGATTTTTCTTTTCAAGATCTTTTGCCGAAATTACCGTTTTTTCGCGATGCTTGGTCGAAACTCGCGTTTTCCCCACGATTTTTTGAGCTTTCCCTGCTATTTTTTGACGAAATTCGCGTTTTTTTTCAATGATTTATTGCCGAAATTCGAATTTTTCCGCGATCATTTGCCGCTATTTACGTTTTTCCCGTGATCTTTTTCCGAAATTTGCATTTTCCCCAAGATTTTTTGAGAGAAAAATTTCTTTTTCTTTGCTATTTTTAAACGAAATTAGAAATTTTCCGTTATTCTTTACGTTTTCCAGCATTTTTTGACGAAATTTGCGTCTTATCCGCGATTTTTTGTCAAAATTTGCGATTTTTCTGGGGTTTCTTGCTAAAATTCGCGATTTTCCTTTGATCTTTTGCCGAAATTTGCGTTTTTCTCGCGATCTTTTGCCAAAATTTACATTTTTATCGTGATCTTAAGTCGAAATTTACATTCTCCTCGCAACCTTTTGCCGAAATTCGTGTTTTTCCCACGATTCTTTGATAAAATTCCTTTTTTCACTGCTATCTTTGAACGAAAATTTGAGTTTTTTTCGCGATTCTTTATCCTGCTATTTTTTGACGAAATTAGTATCTTTTTCCTTAATCTTTTGCCGAAATTCGAATTTTTCCGCGATCTTTTGCCGCAATTTACGTTTTTTTCGCTATCTTTTTCCCAAATTTGCATTTCCCCCAAGATTTTTTGAAAGAGAAATAGCTTTTTCTCTGCTATCTTTGAACGAAATTAGTTTTTTCCGCTATTCTTTGCGTTTTTCCCGCTTTTTTTTAACGATGCGTCTTTTCTGCAATATTTGCCATTTTCCAGAGGTTTTTTGTTAAAATTCGAGATTTTTCTCTGATCTTTTGCCTAAATTTGCGTTTTTCTCGCGATCTTCAGTGGAAATTTGCATTTTTCCTCGCAACCCTTGCCTAAATTCGCGTTTTCCCCACAATTCTTTGATAAAATTTGTTTTTTCCCTTCTATCTTTGAGTGAAATTTGAGATTTTTCCGCGATTTTTTGAGTTTTTTCTGCCATTTTTTGACGAAATTAGTGTCTTTTAACGTGATTTTTTGCCAAAATTCGAATTTTTCCGCGATCTTTTGCTACAACTTACGTTTTTCTCGCGACCTTTTTCCAAAATTTGCATTTTCTCCAAGATTTTTTGAAAGAAAAATACTTTTTTCTCTGCTATTTTTGAACGAAATAAGTTTTTTCCGCTTGTCTTCGCGTTTTTCCGCTATTTTTTTTTTTTTAACGAAATTTGCGTCTTTTCCGCGATTTTTTTTCCAAAATTTGCGATTTTTCTGAGGTTTTTTTTTGCTAGAATTCCCAATTTTCCTCTGATTTATTGCTAAAATTTGCGTTTTCCTCGTGATCTTTAGTCAAAATTTGCATTTTCCTCGCAACCTTTTGCCGAAATTCGCGTTTTTCTCACGATTCTTTGACATAATTCGCTTTTTTCCTACTATCTTTTGGTCTTTTGCGCGATCTTTGGCCAAAATTCACTATTTTCTCGAGACTTTTTGAAAAATTCGGCCGATTTTGCGAGGTTTTTTTCTGCGGATTTTTTTTCTATATTTTTTTCTTTTTTTTTTTAAGAATTCATTTTTCTCGCTATTATTTGAAAAATTCATATTTTTCTGCGATCTTTTGCGAAAATTCACTTTTTTCTCTCGATTCTTTGACAGATTTTGCGTTTTGCCCCACTATCTTAGAACATAATTCGCATTTTTTCTGTGATTCGTGAACATAATGCTCGTTTTTCACGCTACTTTTTGACGAAATTTTCAAAGATCTTTTGACGATTTTCATGTATTTTTTCACGATCCTTCCACAAAATTCATGTTTTTTCGCAACTTTTTGACGAAATAGACGTTTTCCCACGATCTTTTGATGAAATTAGCATTTCCCCCCCGCTATTCTTCGACACTTTTCACGATTATTACCCAATGTTTTGACGAATTTTGAGTTTTTTCGCGGTCTTATGTCCGAATTTTCGGATTGAAGATCGATTTTTTTTTTAATTTCGGAACAAATTAGTCCCGCAAAAAAATCGTAAAATCGCTCAACCGCGAAAAAATCTCATTCCTGCATTTTTCAGGGTCTGCCAAGATATTGCAAGGTCTGCAGATATTTTTCAGGGTCTGCGCGGCAGACCCGCAGACCCGGAAGTCGGCGCCACTGTTACCAAATATATTTATGTATTAATCAAGCTTTTTTATTTATTAGGTCTGGCTAAACCTGAAATAAAGTTTCATTATTTTATGATCCTGATGTGAATTAGTAATATATCTTTATGAGGCAAGTTTCATTGAATAATTTAGGAAAAACACATTTCCTCTTTTATAATGAATATGTAATTGTACATTATTGATTATTAACTTGACCTTTCCTTTTAGTCTTTTAATCATTAAAAAAAATATCTAAATTTTTATTATTTTAGTTTATTACTTTTTTTAATATTTTAATATATTGTATGCATTCATTATACTTTTGATTTCATTATTAATTACATTCAATTATTTTTTTTTTTAAATGTAAACAAAGCAATGACCAGAAATCTGCAAAATTCTAAAATCCGCAAAACCTCTGGTCCCAAGCTGTGCGGATTTGAGGGAGTCTACTGTATTTTTTGTGATCTATTAATAAAAATCGAATTATTTTTCTGATTTTTGTGATCCTTTGGCAATTTTTTTTTTTTTTTTTTTTTTTTTTTTTTTTTTTTTTGTGGGGCTTTGAATATTTTTTTCAAATTTGATGCAGTTCATACTCTTATTTCTGTTGTCTTATTTCTTATTTTGTTTCATCCGCTACTGCTACGTAACCCCTCCACTAAAAAATTTCATTATACTGGAATGCATATTTGCATCGATTCCAAGAATGATAGAATTCAGTGCCAAAAAAATGGAATTCTGCGTTTTTGCAGAAAAGTGACATGTCTGTTATAATCAATTTTTGTTTACATTTTTTGAAGTATTTTTGAATTTTAGGTTTAAACAACTGAAATATTTCAAGTTTTTATTTTGCAATATATCCTTATTGTAAAAATATTTATCAGAAGCTACATAATGACGTTGCACATCACTTAAAAAATAACCTTTATCTTTTTCAGATAGTTGCAATAGCTCTTTTAGCAATTCTT
The DNA here is from genome assembly GCA_964019185.1 of Maratus speculifer. Lineage (NCBI taxonomy): Eukaryota > Metazoa > Arthropoda > Arachnida > Araneae > Salticidae > Maratus > Maratus speculifer. Next base: position 220,087,442 of record OZ025297.1, on the reverse strand, counting down.
CACTGAAAATAACATCCTTTGGAAAGATTAAATTTTTACTATCAAAGGGATATTGACTGACATCAATCTTGAAAGCTTTAATGGCTGATTGTTTGTAAATATGTCCTACAACTTTAATAATATGGGATTTTATCTCATTATATACTAAGTGGATCAGAGAATCTTCCCTTTGGAAAAATGCAATTAACTGTGTAAATAGTTTGGCACCAGATACAATAAACAGTAACTGACATTTCATTGTTTTTTTCCTTGAAATATTCCACAATTCTTTTGTAGCTGACTGCATTTAGTGTCATTTGTTCTTTTCTGGATAGAATATATTTCAAGAAATACACATAGAGACAATTCTATTATGCTAACAACCAATTTGCCGCAGGTTTCAGAACATCTGCTTGACACATGTTTCATAAACCTATGTGCAGGAACACTTAATTTTTCCTGTACAAAGCTAAAATCGTCCTCAGGCAATTGACAATCCTTTGCAGAAGTAAAAAAAGAAAAAGGTGATAGGTACATTCTCTTCTCAGATATCTGTTCATCTAACTTTTTAAATATATTATTAAAAAACAAATTAATATAGAATGAGACAGATCAGATTGTTAAAATAAGAAAAGTTCCTACGGGCCAAAGGATGTGTAACCTAGGAATATTACAGGGGTGATTTTGGATGAAAATTTTTTCTCGGAAATTCGCATAGCATTTTCGGAAAACGGCGGGGGGGGGGGGGGTCGTGAGTTCCCCTCTCCAGCAATCTTCGGACAAAATCGGCGTTTTCCGCTATCTTCAGACGAAATCAGCAATGTTTAGCAAAATCGGCGATTTGTTGCGGTCTTTTGCCAAAATCGGCGGTTTTTCCGCGATCTTTTGACGAAATCGGCATTTTTTCATGTATTTTTTTAAGTGAAATCGGCGTTTTTTCGACGATCTTTAGACAAAATTTGCTTTTTTACGCGATTTTTTCTCGAAAACGGCTTTTTATTCCCGCGATCTTTTGACAAAATCGGTGTTTTTTTTCCGTGATCTTTTGATGAAATCGGCGTATTTTTTTCAAATATTCTTTTGACAAAATATTTTTAAGCGATCTTTTATCGAGAACGGCGTTTTTTTCCGCGATCTTTTAACGAAATCGGCGTTTTCCCGCCGTCTTCAGAAGAAATCAGCGTTTTATCTGCTATATTTGGTGAATTTGCCGTTTTTTTCCGCGATCCGCACAGGAAATTCGCGTTTTTCATCGATCTTTTGACAAAGTTCGTTTACAAAAACATTGACGAAATCGTCGTTTTTCCACGAAATATTGACGAAATGTATGCTATTTCGGCAATCTTATCACGAAGTTTGCATTTCTACACAATTGTTTTTTCCCGCGCGCAAAACCATACAAGTTGGCAACTATGCGGAACTGATAACCCAATTTCAAATTTTCGGAAGAGGATGCCTTAAATTTTCGGAAATTTCGGACGAGAATCACCCCTGGAATATTATTGGTTCCTAATTCATCTTCAAAATATGCTATTGGTCCTTTCTTCAACTATGATCAGTTATGTGCTGCCATCTAGGGCATTAAATTTTTAACAAATCTAAATTTTCATGAAAAATTTTGTAAAAAATCTCTGAAAAAAAATTATTTAGACACAAAATAGATTTAAAATAGGGACTTTTAGGGACCTCTTAGTGAAAAAAGGGACTTTTAGGGGCCAAGTTAAAAAATAGGGACCGTTTAGGGAAATAGGGACCAACTGGCAGCCCTGGGGTCAGATTCCACTCCTGTTACGAGCTATGTGCTTTTTTTTCCCGCCCCTTTATTGAAATGTGCATTTTTCATGTTTAAATGTTACTAAATTGGCAATTTTTTGCAATCTTTTGACGAAATTTGACATTTTTGTGTACTTTTTACAAAATTGGTAGTTTTTTTTTGCAATTTTTCCACGAAATTTGTCCCCCCCCCCCTCCTGTGAATTTTTAGCAAAATCAACTGTTTTTTGCGATCTTTTAACAAAATTTGCTGTTTTTGCGATTTTTTAATAAAATTGGCTGTTTTTTCGTGATTTTTTAACAATACTTGCCGTTTTTTGTGATCTTTTAACAAAATGTACCCCCCCCTTTTTTTTCGAATTTTTTGATTTTTTTAAAATGAAATTTCTGTTTTTCCACGATTTTTTGAACCGCTAGATTCAACTCTATAAAAGTGCCCTTTTTAGAACAGTAGTGCCCTGCCCCTTTTTAAATCTGGGGGAAACTCTGAAATATCATGTATAAGCTCTTCTCTTTAAAATATTGACCCAATTTGAATATCCTTCTCAAAAAAGCTCCTTTAAAAATTTTTAGAATTTCCTCTGTGCTAAAGGCGAGCTTAGTTTCAGTACTTTATGGTAATAATAATAATAATAAAAATCTAGTTTTACCTTTCTAGTATATACTCGATTGCACAGCTCACAGGGAAAGGATGGAACTGGCATACCAGAGCATCTCGATATTCTTAAATGTCGATCTAAGTGATATTTGCGAGTAAATGTTTTCTGACATATAGCACAAGAAAATATTTTAGAAGCGTCTGTTGCATCACTTGTTTGAGGTAAATCTTTTATCTGTTCATCTTTAACTTCTGTCTCTTCCATATTGGTAGCAACAGGTTCAAGATTAAAAACATTATCAAGTGTGACTGTGTCTTGATCTTGATCAACACTTTCTTCTTTAATTGTTACAGGATTCATAACAACTTCCTGAAATCAGACATTATTGTGACAATGAAAAGAACACTGCTATAAAAAAATATTGCATGATTAAGATGTTATTTTCACTATAAAGGAATTAAGAGAACATATATACAGCTTTTTAAATATACAGTCGAAACTCATTAACATGAACCTCAAGGGGAATCAAAATTTTGTTCATGTTAATAGTATCAATTTTGTGTATTCGTTTTTAAAGGGGACTGTGAAAACTATTCATGTTAACGAGGTTTGACTACATTAAAATGAAAAAAAAAAAAAAAAAAAAAAAAAAAAAAATTATGACTATTGCATGATGTTAATTGAAGAAATAACAAATAAATAAACTTTTTGAAAAGCTCAGATAATGAGTCATAGAAACTTGTTTAAATTATCTTTTTTTAAGTACCAATAAACACACAACAAGAACTGGGAAAAATATAGAATAAAACGAAAGATAATCCAATTTTAGTTCAGCTGAATTTACATAATCATTGAATGTTCTTATACAGTAAAACTAAGTAATATCTATAGTTGTGTAGGTCTCTATGACAATTAAAAAGAGTCTGAGCAGGCAATAAAAATTTTTAAATAATTTTTTTGTAACATTATTGGGAATCTCGAATCATGAAAAAGTGAGTCCTATGTTTAACCTTCCGAGAATTAATGAAAATACTGAATGAAAATTGGAAATCTTTTGGATAAAATTATATGTAAAAATTACTTTTGCATGTATTATGAATTTCCAGACAAACATTTCTTATGTTTAGCTCTTATACTAGTTTCTATAATTTCACGTAGAAGAGAGTTCTCCTCATATAAACTGAACATGAACAGAATTTAAAAAAATGGTTAATTTTAATAGATTTGATTTAAAGGATTTTAACCCACATAAAACTGTTAAGACATTGATAGTGTGTAACTAAACGAATTGGGCATGCTCATACCCATAAGTAATACATAAATGAGTCATTGCAAAAATAAAGGTCCCTTTTGAGAAATTTTTTTTCAAAAATTTTTTCATTTAAAATGAAATAAAAATATTATTGAGAGGGTTGTATACATATTCAAGAGTAGAAATTGAATATCAGCAGCACACTTTTTTAAAAATATTTATCACTACACTTAGAAACACAGATACATTGGCTGAAAAATGTCCCCTGTGTTACCATATTTTAAATAATCTTCTCATTTTTTCTTATTAAAATAGAGAATTGCTTTTACAATATTAACACTTTGATATAAAAGCTCTTTTTCAGTGCCATATAGTTTTTTGTTTATGTATATATTTTTTCATGATATAGGCATATTATGTCCCCCGTGTTACCTTTTTTTGCATTCTCCCTGCATAAAACTTTATATAACTTGGTAAAAATTACTCTAATATAATAAAATTATAGTAAAACTTATTTATACATATTAGCCAGTGCATATTATAAAACTGATTCATAAGAAAGTTTTTTCTCTTTTGTTCTGATAAAGGAAATGTCAGCAACATAGGGGACAATAAAGTAACAAAGGGGACATCCTAATTGAACATAAAAAAAGTAACAATTTTAAAAGTGTACTTATTTATTAATTAAAAATGTATTTCTGATACAGACCAACAAATGCATTAAAAAACAGGATATTCTGTTGCATTTCATTTTTAAACTTGGATTTTTTGTCTCTTAACAACATATCAACCAATATCATGCTAACACAGGGGACTAGTAACACAGGAGACAAAATGAAATAAATTATCACCTATGTATTACTATTTTCATAGAAACAATGTAAAGTTAGATGGAATATTTTCTTTTAACTAAGACTTATAATTTAAATGCCAATAAACTAGAAAATTAATAATTAATCGAAATAAACCAATAGTAACACAGGGGACACACAAAAAACACACCCACCTTCAAAAATCACCTTTACTTAGATAATATTCTTCAAAATTTAACAAATGAGGAAAATGACTACCTAGGATGAATGATAACTCTAAAGTACATGAATGACTGCTGTTAACAACATTTAGCTTGCAAATTCTTATTTTAATAGGAAGAAAAAGGTGGCGGTAACACGGGGACAAAAATTAAAGGACACAGGAATTTTTCTTATAAAATGAAGAAAAATATTTACAAAAAATATTTAAAGTATATAGAGATAATATAAAGACTACAAAGACATAAAAAATATCCTGAAAGATAACTTAAACGATACATATAGTAAAAAAAATAGGGTTTAAAAATTAAAAATTGTTCTTGGGACATGACTTTTTACAGGACACAATTATTATGAAAGTTATTTGAATAACAATAAATGGAATTTATCTCAAATTTAAAAATTGCATTAAAGAAAAATATATTTAAAATATATTTTCCAATATTTAAATTTAATTTTGAAACAAAATTTTAGAAAATATAGCAATACAAAGTGTCGGGACACCAAAGGGTGCTTTATTTTTGGAATGACCCAAATACCAGAGAATATCTGGGAGTGTTTCCAGGGCTCCCAACACATTTTATGTCGCAAAAAGGGGGAAAGGGGACCATTTTACTTTAAAAAGGGGACTTTGGGGGACCATTTTTTTTTAAAAAGGGGACTTTGGGGGACCATTTTTTTAAAAAAGGGAACTTTGGAGGACCATTTTTTTTAAAGGGGGACTTTGGGGGACCATTTTTTTAAAAAGGGGACCTTGGGGGACCATTTATTTTTACTAAATATGTTAGCAATTTTTTTTTTCTTTTACATTACAGTAAACATGTTAGTTAACTTTATAAGGATATCATTAAACAATTTCAAATATTGTTGCAGAAATTGTACAATTATATTTGAATACAATTAAATATTCTACTGCAAGAAGTGAAAAAGTAGTATAACATTTACCTTGAAAATTTTCTTTTAAAAGAGCCTGTACTTGTAATTCAGTCTTGATTTTTTTAATATTTACAATAGCAAACTGATTTTCATTAAAATAAAAAGTAATCTTAGCTAAAATGTATCTAACAAATTTATTATCAGAATATATTTAGTCATTAAGTATTTAAGGCAAAAATTTCTTGAAATTTCTTGTTCCTGCTCAGAGCAATGAAATTTCCCCTACCGACAGATTTGAGTTTATGTTTTGAATAGTGAAAAAGTACACCCCCCCCCCCCCCCCAGAGTCGCAGAAATTCCTACAAAAAAGTCTTAATTCAACACTGCGCGACACGCGCATCAATGCGGCTGTGATGATTCATAACTATTATTATTATTTTTTTTTTTATTTAACTCAGGGGTGATTCTGGATGGAAATTTTTTTTCGGAAATTCGCTTCGCATTTTCGGAAATCGGGGGGAGGGTCGTCATGACTTCCCCCCCCCCCCCCCAGCGATCTTCGGACAACATCGGCGTTTTTGCGCTATCTTCGGACGAAATCAGCAATTTTTTGCAAAATCGGCGATTTTTCCGCGATCTTTTGACGAAATCGGCGTTTTCCCATGTTTTTTTAAAGTGAAATCGGCATTTTTTCGACGATCTTTAGACAAAATTTGCTTTTTTACGCGATTTTTTCTCGAAAACGGCGTTTTATTCCCGCGATCTTTCGATGAAATCGGCGTTTTTTCCGTGATTTTTTGATGAAATCGGCATATTTTTTCAAATATTCTTTTGACAAAATATTTTTAAGCGATCTTTTATCGAAAACGGCGTTTTTTCCCGCGATCTTTTAACGAAATTGGCATTATATCCGCAATCTTTAGACGAAATCGGCGTTTTTCCGCCGTCTTCAGAAGAAATCAGAGTTTTATCTGCGATATTGGGTGAAATTGCCATTTTTTCCGCGATCCGCACTGGAAATTCGCGTTTTTCATCGATCTTTTGACAAAGTTCGTTTACAAAAACATTGACGAAATCGTCGTTTTTCCACGAAATATTGACGAAATGTATGCTATTTCGGCGAATTTGCATTTCTAAGCAATTGTTTTTTCCGCGCGCAAAACCGTACAAGTTGGCAACTATGCGGAACTGATAACCCAATTTCAAATTTTCGGAAGAGGATGCCTTAAATTTTCGGAAATTTCGGACGAGAATCACCCCTGATTTAACTATTCAAATTTTATTCTTTTAAATATATAAAAGACTCCGTTAATGTGTTAACAAATTTACATTGCTTAAAACTGCAGAAAAAAAATCTGTTAAGATAGTTGAAAGCAAACAAAACAAGAAATGGAATGAAAAACCAACTTTTTTCCCCCCTTACAGCTTGGGGAAAAAAAAAAAAATCCATATTTTCTAAGTAAATTGACAGATTCCTTTCAAATTTTCAACAAGTTGTAATAATAGTAAATTAAGCAGTTTAACAAATTTTTATTAAAATATAACAAGTTAATAAAAAGTTACGACGCTTGCTGAAAATGCCCAATTAACAGAAGCTGCCAAGAAAAAAATAACGATCTGTGGTTTGTTTTCGTTTTTTTTTTTTTTTTTTTCCACTTCATTAAGTGACATCCAGGTGGATAATATGTTTTGCCATGCAAAGTAATCATGGATAGATTTATTATTTCTTTTTAGCTAACGATTTAGGGAGAGAAAAACTATAGGACATGAACTGAAGTTCGTTTATAGAATAAAAGAGAAAGGTAATTACCGAAAAATCGAAATTGATGAAGCAGCGCAAAATAACTGACACGTTCAGTGTAAAATGCACAAAGAAAAATTACCCTTCCTACCCTGTTCAAATTTTTTTCAATATTGATAAAAACATTTCACACCAGAATTGTTATTTAAAACATTTTAATATATTTAATTGACTTACTTTTCTGAATCTGTTATTCAACTTTCTTTAAGAAAAAAGTTCTGGTACGAATCGTATAAAACAAATTACAGATATGGGTCGATTAGATTCATTCAGGGTAGGAAGGTGAAGTTTGTTATCTAAAATTTGAGGCATTGGCTAGTTTTTATTTACTTTATATATAAACCCTAAAATACTTACTTTTGTTTTATTATTTTTAAGAGTTATCTTTTTGATTGGTTGTTGAGTTTAAAACCTAATAGCAGACAGCTATAACTTAGCGAACATACCATTTTTTGGGAGAAAATGTGAATGTTTTTCCACACCCCCTAAAGAAAAACAGATGAACGCAACTCCGATGTTTTTTTTTTTTTTTTTTTTTTTTTCCCCAGGTAGGTGAAAAAATAAATCTGAAAGCAATGTATTTTTAAAAGTTTAATTTCCAACTCTTATGGAATTATTATAGTTAGAAAATAATATATATTTTTAAATCATGAAATTAATAAATCTTGATTACAATTTTAAAAGAATGAAAACGGAATTTCGCGAAAGTAAAAAAGTTATTTCGCAAAAATTAATAAGGTATCCCTTTGTCTCTCTCCAGAGGGGTATCTACATCTTACGATGCAAATATGGAAAAAGAAAGTGCGATCGGCATAGTTTATTTTGTTAATGTTAGAAACATGCTTGTCAAATTACAATATACAGTAGAACCCCGCAAATCCGGACCCCGTAAATCCGGATCTCCGAATAATCCGGATCGGTTTGGTCAAGCGATTGAGAAACGATTTGGTTAATTTCCATAGCATAAAATTGTTTCATCGTCGTATTCTGAATTAAAAAAAACTTTTTTCTGAAATCTTTTCGGAAGAATACCTTAAGCTTTCTTATTTAAACTCTTATTTAAACTACACCCAACGAACTACTTATGCTCAAGCGGATGCGTGACCGTACAGCTCACAAAAGGTACAGAAAACTTACTTACTACAGTTTACTTTTTTATTACAAAGTAAACATTTTTACTGTCTGTAAATAATCAATAAGTTAAAAATAAAGGTGATTTTCTGTACGTATGTTTTATTTTATATCGTTTTTTTCTTATTCTCCGGATAATCCGGATTTTCGATAATCCGGATTGGGTCTGGTCCCAATTAATCCAAATTATCGGGGTTTCACTGTACTTACTTTTTCTTCTGTTTTTTTTTCTCTCTTTCACATTTTTTTTCTTTTTCATCAGCAATAAGAATCCATGAGACTAATTAATTCAACAGCAGCCTATTGTTACTGAAATAAAGTACTTTTAAAAAGTAAAAGCACCTGCGAACGAGTCACGTGAACACATTGGGATGAAACGGTAACGATTCCAATCACAAGAAAAGGGGGATTAATGAAATCACAATATGATGAGTGGCTGGTTCCATTTGACTTCAAAACGCTAATTGATTGCTTAATAGGGAGGGGGTGGAAGTGTTCTTTACTTTATTTTCATGCCTTAAAGAATGTGTGAATTTAGACATTGAAGGAGCATGAAACATCAGCATGCACCACAATTTAGCCGTTTTCTAAAAGAAAAAAAAAAAAAAAAAAATTTAGTCTTCTAAATGAACAATTTCTTCGTTTTTTAGTCATTGAAAGCGGACTAAGCGGACCAAAACACATAAAAGCGGACCAAAGCGGACCTTTTTCTAAAAAGCGGACTTTGGCGGGAAAAAGGGGACCATTTGGGAGCCCTGTGTTTCTGAAAATTATTTAATTTCAATTTGCAATCAATTTAAATAAACATTTTGTTTCATATCTCCCCCTCCCTTTACCTTCAAGAGTGTAGCCGAACTGTTTGCCCTTGCAGTAATCAGACTCCGCTTACAAACCATCTCTTGTCAACATTTAAAAATATTATCATGTATGTTCAGTACTTTAAAAATCTTAAAATTTATTACCAACTGATTCTGATATAATATATAAGAACAATAAAAAATTATTAGATGCATTGAATAATTTTTGTGATATTTTAAATTTTTAAGACTAACACAAAGTAAAAAGAAATAGTAATTTTTTTATTTACATACAAGAGCAGAAGGAAATGGCTTTGCTATCTATTGCTGCATTTCACAAGCATTATTAAAATTCATATGTGATAGATGACTAATAAAAATAAAATAGATTCAGTTTACAAAAGGTTATTTTTCAACACAACCTCATATGAGATTTACATGTATATAAAGGTTGAATTACTTTATTATACTATTTTTCTGAATCTTAATTTTCCAAGTGAATTTTCAATCTCTGCAATAAAAGATACCCATTATTGAGTTTTTGATTACAGATAAACCAATACAAAATTGTAGAGAGAGAATTTGCAAATCCAAGAAAAATTTTCTCCTTCATATATACTTTGTGAAACATTTAAATTTTATTACAAACAGTAATAATACAGTAAACTTTCTAAAAACTGAACTTAATTTAAATGTGAACAAACTTTCAGTTCGGATGCAGGAACAAAATTGTAGTCAGACTTTTTTATTTTTAAATCACTCCAGGGTTGTTAAATACCTGGGTTTTTTCAGAAAAACCCCAACCCACTGGGTTTTATCAGGGTTTTTTGGGTTTTATCAGGGTTTTTCGGGTTTTTTCAGGTTTTGGGGGGGTTATGGGAGGTGGTTCAGAATGCTTGAAAAAAAGTACTTATTACTAAATTTAAAGTAGCTAATTGATTACAAATATATATAAATCAATGACAGTAATCAAAATTATGCTTTGTTTTTAGATAAATTTATTATTAGTAATAATTTATAAAGTATTTTTTATTATTAATAAATAATAGAATAAGCCAAGTAATTCTACATGTCTACATGATTAAATTAGGATTCTAAGCATATATGGTATTTTGTTATGAGTTTCTATTGTATAACATAGAACGGATTACACACCAAAGTATTTTTTTACTGGGAAAAAATTTGTTTGTGTTACTTATACATGCTACAGAGATTAACTAACAATTATTTCTTTTAAAAATTGTAATGGTATAATTAGGACATTTCTTTTATTTGGGGTGGGGGGTGATGGTTATAAACTTTATGAGTGTGTACTGATATTAAGAAATATATTACAATATATTATATGTGTAATATAAATACATTATATATGTAATTTAAAGTTGAAATTTTGAAAAAACCCACCCGGGTTTTTTGGGCTGGGCAAAATCATAACAACCCTGAATCACTCCACATACATTTTACTTCGCAATTCTCATTAATATGAGAACTCATGCTTTTCCATGAAGGAAGTATAAATTCATTTCTAAAAAATTCAAAATATTGCTGATATCATTGATAATCACAATTCTTTTTATTACCAAATATATTAATGTATCAATCAAGCTTTTTTGATTATTAAGGCTGGCTAAATCTGAAATAAAACTTTCTTCTTTTATGATTTTATGAAGTAGTAGAGTAGTACTTTATGAAGCAAATTTAATTGAATACTTCAAGTTAAATATATCTCATCTTTATTATGTATATTTAATTATACATTAATTATACATTAATTATTTACTTGACATTTACTTTCGATAATTTTTTTAATTATCTTTATTTTAATTATTTTAATCTATACTAATAAAAGAACAAAACGCTCTGTCTGCGTGTGTGTGTCTGCGATGGCTAGCAAAATCTACAGCATGTACAAGGCTCAAAATTTTTTTTAGAGTAGCCCCAAACCTTTCCTAATGTACCTGAGCTTCAGAATTTCGAAATTCCAATTATTAACTGAGTAATTAATTAAAATCGAGAGGTCACTCTCATAAAAAATCATCCTTTTCCCAATTTTTTCTCTTTCGTTTCTTTACAGTTGGTTGGTTGCATAAAATTTTCGCGAAACCAATTTCAGATTTTGACATTACAAAAGTGACTGTTTTTTTTCAAAGATATTTAAAATTCATAGACTGGCAAAATGTCAGTTTAACTTAGGATTTTTAAACACAGCTGTTGTACGCCAGGTCGTTGGTACTTCGTACATTAGAATCTCTGTTAAAAATATGACCCATTTGCTGCAGCGTCAAATGGGGTCCACAGCTTTTATAGAATATCTCTTTTATGACCAATGAGAATGCTCCATAGCACAGTAAAGTAACCGTTTTCTATAAAAGCGGTGGAGTGATGCTGCAGTAAATGGGTCAAATTTTTAACAGTGATGTATGTGTGGTTGGCTATTTGCAGCATATATATATAGACAATATGTATATACGAGGCTTTTTTAGCAGTTTTTTTAAATCATTGATTAAATTTCAATGCATTTTATTTAATTTAAAATTTTATAATGACTTTAATTTGTTTTTAAAACATAAATGAAATGTCTGTTTGACGTACGATTGTTCGAATCGGAAGACGATTTATACACCATAATGAATTATCAAATAGCAAAGTAAATTATATATCAAAAATAGTCACTAAAATAACTGTAGCAAAACATAATGTTTAGGCGTTTTAACATATAACCCGATCCCAACCCGGGAAAAAAAAAAAAAAAAAAAGACCATTCTACGATCCATTCAAGACAAAAATTCCATGAGCATAAACCCGAGCCAAACCTAAAAATTCCATTTGAAAAAACTATGGATTTGATATCTGATCCGAACCAAATCTGAATACCACAAAAGTATTCAAATGGAGCATAATCCAATTCGAACAAGGAAAAAATGTTTGTGTATATGCAACCCGACCCGAACCTAAAAATTCTCTTTGAAAAAAAAAACCTGAATAATGATCAGAACAAAATCTGAAATCGATGAATATTCTCCAAAGAACTATAACCTGATAAGAGTGGACAGGACAAAATAATTTCTGTGAACATAAACCCGACTTGAACCTAAAAAATTCTATTTAAAAAAAAAAAAAACCCTGAAATTTTATGCAAATTTACTACATTTGAATAGGATCAAAATATTAGAAAGAACTATAACCGGATTCGAATAAGAAAAAATAATTTCCGTGGACATGAATCCGATCCGAACCTAAAAATTTTGAAAATATACCTGAAATTTGAAGCGAACGAAATATGAACCTGACAAAAATATTCCAAAGGACCATACTCGGATCCAATCAAGACAAAAAATTTTCATGAACCCAATCCGAGCCTAAAAAAATTCTTTAAAAAAACCTTGAAATCTGAACTGAACTAAATCTGAACCTGACAAAAATATTCCAGATAAGCATATCCTTATTCGAACAATACAGAATAATTTCCGTGGATGCACAACCCAACCTGAACATAAAAATTCCATTTAAAAAACCTGAAATCTGAACTTGACAAAAATATTCCAAAGCCCCAAAACTGGATCCGAGCAAGACAAAATAATTTCCTTGGACATGAATCCAACCTGAACCTTAAAAATCAATTTGAAAAAATACCTGAAATCTGAATCCAACGAAAATATTTCAAAGAACTATAACCAGATCCGAACAAGACAATATAATTTCTATGGACATAAACCCAATCCAAACCAAAAAATTTGTAAAAAAAAAAAAAATTCAGAAATTTGAACCAAACCTAATCTGAACCTGACAAAAATATTCCAGTGAAATATAACCTCATCCGAAATAGGTAAAATAAATTCCATGGAAGTACAATCCGACCCAAACCTAAAACACAAAATCTGAATTGAACCGAATCTAAACTCAACAAAAATATTCCAAACAAACATAACTGGATCCGAAGAAGACAAAATAATTTCCATGAACATGAATCCAATCCGAACCTAAAATTTGGATGTTCGACAAAACATAATGCGTCCCGTGGCGGTGGAAAGTGAAACTAAGTACTTTGTAGTGCGTGATGGTTAAGATATTTTGTTTATAGTTAGTGTTAAGTTGGAACTTGGTTACAGTTTGGTAAAAGTTAGGTTGCAATTACGTTCCGTTGAGTCTTAGGTTATATTTAATTTCCGGTTAAGTTACAGTTAGGTTAAAGTTAAGTTGTGGTTAGATTATGTGTAGGTTATGATAAGATGACGGCCAGGTTACATTTATGGTATATTTAAGTTACAATTGGGTTACTGTTAAGATACAGCTAGGTTGCACACGAGATATGATTACGATACAATTAGGTTATGGTTAGGATTTTGTTCACAGAATGAACATTACGCATGTTTGATTAAAAATGTACACTTATTTTTGTAAAATGGCTCTGAAATTATAATTAGTGGGGTACCGAGTAGCCGAGTAGTTGTGTAATAAGAAAATAAAACACTGATGTGAGCATAATATGAGCTTAGGTGTACATATATATAAATATACTTGTGTACATATATCTATACCTGTGTGTACAGTACATGTATATAATATACATATATAACATAAATAAATTAACTCATTAAATTTGAAATTTATATGGGCACCTTTTAAAGACAATTTTTGACAGTTCAAAACTAATAAAAAAGGAGAACTGATACATAACAAGTGCAATTATTAACCAATATAAAATTAAAACAATCTTTAACTTTCCAATTTATTCAGACCATTGAAATCTGTCTATCAAAAATTAAAATGTTTATTAGTTACTGTAACAATTCATTGAACAATTTAAAACATTTCATATTTATTTTGTAACTGTCTGTACCTTATTTTCTTTAGATTAAAAAAAATGTATTGCCTTCGCAGTTTATTTTCATTTTTCATGTGTACAGATTAAATTAGGTTATTTTAAATTTATTATTTTTTAAATATCGTAGTAAAAAAACTAGCTTTTTCAATGAAAATTATAAATGCGTGAATTAAGAATGCCTTAAAAAACAAGCGCTAGAATTGATGAGTGTAGATGATCTAGAACTTGTAAATCCACCAAAGAAACAAAATATACATCACGAGAATGCTAATGTAGATGAACCAAAAGAGAAAATGTTAGCAAAAAGTTCATCTATTTTCTAGCAATGTTTTGAGGAAATTTCGAATGAGCAAAAAGATTGTGGCACTAGTACTAGTTCAAAATTCTTCATGTACGAATTCTTCATGTGGAGACATGAAGAATTTGTACAAAAAGAAATACAGGCTTTCTTAACGGAAGACTTATGTAAAACTGACACTCCATTTACATGATGGGAAGAAAAAAAAAAAAAAAAAAAAAAAAAAAACTTTTTTGATTATGTGCAACCTTGCAAAAATATTCTTACGTGCACCTTCAACAACTGTTTATTCTGAACGTATATTTTCAGAGGCAGGCCACATTTATAATAGTAAAAGAAATGCCCTGTCTACTGATAATGTAGAACATTTGGCATTTTTGCACAATAATTTGAAATATAATAAATTATTAGTTTTTTATGGCATTTATTGTATTTTCTGTTCCTTTATCCAAAATAGTAGTCTTTTCTGTTTTCCTGTATATCAAAAAAGTATTTTTATTTGTATAAATGTGAAATTTTATGAGGGTTTTTGTTCTTAACTTTTTCTATATTTTGCAGACATATTGTTAAATACAGAGTAAATAGTTTTATAAACTGCTAAATATATTATACATTTATATTTGAATAACTTTTTACAGATCAGTTATAAATTCATATGCTTAAAAAATTAAATTCTTACAACTACTCGGTATTGGCCGAATACCGAGTACTCGGCAAATTGGCCGAGTAGGCCGAATACCGAGTATTTACCGAGTACTCGGTACGGCTCTAATTATAATACTATATACAAACCTTTTAGCTAATCATAGAGTATCGATTTCATTCACGGTATAGTCTGATTTAAGAGTGATATAATTAGTTTGAAATTCAGAATATTTCATTTGGGATATCCATGTGAAAAAAGTACTTAGTTAAGTGACTTAACAGTAATTTTTTAAGGATAAATATCAGCACGCAATCGTTGGACATATATTCCCTCCCGCGTTTCCTATTGCAGTCATTTTGAGTATTTATGCAGCTAAATATTAGTTTTAACCGATTTTTGACACAGTCAGGGGCCATGTATTTAATGTAATGTATTAACACATATTTCAAGTAAAAGATAAAATCATAGAAATTTTAAGTTCGTTTAAGAATATTATTATGGATCCGGGCAACACCGGGCGGGTCAGCTAGTATTTTACTATATTATTATAACCATTCATTATAATTTCGATTGCATTATTACATTCAAGTTATTGCTTAAAATGTAAACAAAATAAAGACCAGAAATCCATAAAATTCCAATATCTGCACAACCTCTGGCATCACACTGGGCAGATATGAAATAGTCTAATGTATATGAAATACTTGGATGTAAAAGATCAACATGGTAATGGACAATGCAAAACTTTATCCTGATATTTATCTAAAGTTGTTTAACAGCATTCTGATATATTTTTTAAATTACAAAATTATGTACTACTCAGTGCTTGTCATCATTAAAAAAAAAAAAAAAAAAAAAAAAAAAAAAAAAAAAAAAATTATGTGTAAGTGAAACGAGTTTTTGTTATTAAAATTGAATGTCTAACATAGTGACCAAACATGTTCTAGTTTCAAATTTTGCATGTGTACAACAAAGCAGGGATCCCTTATGAAACTAGGGAGAGGGGGGGGGGGAGAGACAGAGGGGGCATGTAACCTGGGCAGCTGAATGAAGCCCATGATTTTACTGTGGCTATCTTCTAAAATGTGCCACTACGAGCGCTTCTGTAATTTGCATTAGGTTGGACATTGCTGCTTTACTATACTGTTACCTCACTTGTATAGCAGTAGCTCTCACCATTTACAAATATTTTTAGGTTAAAGGATATATGCTGAGAAAGGTGAAGCTTTGGTCGACTTCACTATAATAGATTGTTTGTTGTTAAATATAAAATGAAATATTGGATAAAACACATATCATAAATGTGTATAAAAATTGTCTTTAAAATGTGTCTGCAATTTTTTTCTCTGTGGATATATACTTAAAAAAAAGTCAATTTGAAGCATTTTATAGTGGGTACCATTTTTATCTCAACTATTTTTTTTTTTCACTAAATTGGTATGTTTAAGTGTTTTGTGGCAGTATTTATTAACTTTTTTATAACATTAATTCTGAAATGTTATTTATTTTTATTATTGCTATAAGAATAGTTATTTTAAATTATTCATTCATCTGTTTTAAATCTATGTTGAGGTTTTCGTTAGGAATAAATAAATTTTTCCACATTAATTATTATTATAAGTTAAGCTAAAATAATATTATTTACATAATTTATTTATTAACCTTTTCACTGTCTGAGGGTTTTCTTGTATTATTCTAAGAATGCTCTTAAATATTAGAATATATATATAGATATATATTTTAACTGCAGTTTATGCTGTAATATCTTTTGTAAAACTTCTTTATATATATGGTTCAAAATGGAATTCTGTTAAAAATATTTTTGTCCACAGCCATTTTAATATGATTTCTAGAAACTGAAAAATGTGGGCTAGCCGATTGAGGGATTAAATTACAGTCTGGTTTGTATTTCGATATTTTTAAATATTTTTTTTTGCAATTGATAGCTGAAGTCCATCTCTACATCGCTCCTTTTCTATTTTTTTTATTTTGATTGCAGGTATTATTTAGAATGACATTTTGAATTTCAAGAGCAGTTTTAAAAGTGAAAGTAACTTTATAAAAAATATTTGCAGCCAAAATCGAAAAAGTAAAAAATGAGCAATGTAGAAATGCCTCTCTTAGCTATACAATGCAAAAAGAAAGAAAAAAGCAAGTAAGAAGAAAACCACCTCCCTATAAGATTAGATTAGCTCACGAGAGTCTCTGCCTGCAAGGACAGGAGTCTTAAAGGGAAACACTAAAAATTAATGTATAAATCTTTTACAAGTGTAATTTAAATATTTAATACTCTGATCCTAAACTTTTTAAAATTTGACATACATGAGAAAACTTTCAAACTCAGTTACTCCAATATTATAAGTATTACACTCAATCAGTTCTGAAGGATTCAAAATATAAACAAAGTATGTGTCACATTTAAAAATACATTTTCCCAGAATTCTTTGGTGTAAAGGACAACTTCACTCAGATATAATCCTTTTTTTCTAAGGATACTTTCACTTTCGAAATCCTCCCTGAAAGTAAAAATATCCTAATTAAAAAAAAAAAAAAAAAGCAAGTTTTGTAGAGATCAGCTTTAGCTAACCAAGCAAAAAACATTTAAAAATATGGAAAAGTAAACAAGATATTAAAAAAAAAATACTCCCATCAAGTAACATTAGGAAACATGTGTTTTCACATGTGTGAAGCCTCTTAACAAGAGAATGTGAAAATCAACAGATTGGAAACAGACACCATTTGCTTTTGACACTCACAAAAAACAAACTACAGAATTTAATATTAAGAGCTCTTACTCAAAAATTATGAAATCGAGATGTTTTCCATTTTTTGATGAAGGAATTAGATCTTTTAGAAAATACAATATAAGATGGCTTTTTTAACTGTTTTTTAAAAAACATGATGCCATGAAAAAACCTGGACATCATGTGACCATAATTGCTCATAACATGATGAGTAATTTAATTTTTTTTTTAAAAAAGGGCTAACTTACTTCGAATAAAAATCTTTATAAGTCAGTTCTATCAATTTTAAATTAACCTTTACATTTAAAAATGATTTAAGAAAGTTTTGCATTTCTGAGTAGGGGATTCCAGAATTGTGTTAACAAATCAACTGTTTTAAAAGAAGAAATCGATAATTTTGTTCATGTTTTTAGAAAGCACGAATATATGCACTTTGTTTGTTATCATGTTTGTGCTCTTCATATATAAAATTTTAAAGCCCATAAAAAATTATATCACTTAAAAAATAACAATTATACAATTCTGTTCAGTTTTAAGATAAATATATATGATTATTACATTATTAGCAGATATTTGAAAGCAAAAATACATACATCAATTACTTCTTTTACTTCTGCCATGTTGCTGTCTTTATTAGAACCTTGAACTTCCATTTCTATTTCTACCTCATTTTCATTTTGGATTTCAATAGGTTTACTTTCAGTCAAATTATTTTCATCAATCACTCTCTTAGGAGTACGTCCTCGACGTCTTGGAATATTTATTTTCTGAGGCTCATTTTCAGTTTTTCCTGAAAATTCAGAGAAAATTTTAGAATTTGAAAACAAACAATTATTTTTTTGTATAATAATAATTCAAAAAATCTGCAGTTGAATTTTTTTTTTTTTTTTTTATGTATGCAAATTGTTGCCCCTAAAAAATAAATAAAAGCAAAAAACTTACTCAGAAATTTTGATGATAAGCTATATTTAAGGTGAACTGGGAATATAAGTATGGTTATAGAGTTAGTGTAAGTTCTGATTTATTAATGTCTGATTAAAATGTTCTTTTTAACTAACCAACCAGTTCGCAGGTTTCTCCAAATCTTTGTTTCAGAATATTTGAGTAATGTAGTAAAAGGCTCGCTCCATTAAATTGTTTAAAATACAATTTCAAAAATAACCTACATTCTGATGTTTAAAGGTGGTATATAATATTTGTCTTAGAATTGAAATGATACTTTGAAAGTAAGATAAAGGTCTCAATATCATTTAACTTAAAGATTAGGGAAAGCATTACCATTGGATTTCAAAGTTGATATCAATATCATTTGGTCAAAAATTATTGACCTCTAGCAATACTCTTTAGAAAAAAGAGAAAGCCTTGACAAATGTCACAAAAGCATTCCACAGAGCAGGGAAAATAAAGGAAAAAATTTGAATAGCTTGTATGTTTTGTTTCGTTTGGCTCTTGGAATTATTAACTATTAGAAAATAAGAATTAATAACTCCACGAGCCAAATAAATAGAAACATGCAAGTTGTTCAATTTTTTTCCCTTTGTTTTGACTGCTTACATGACTTTTTGTGACAAGTGTGAAAACTTTCTCCTTTATCTAGGGGATAATTAATGAAAGGAAGACACTAGCCACTAATGAAATTTGCTAGTTTTGCTCTTTATGATTTATTTTCAGAACTAAACATCCAACATGCAAATTTTTCATGGTCATAGCAAAAACACAGATACATTTATATTTTGTTAACGTTGATTAAAGGAAAAAAAAAAAATCCTTACTTTAGCAAACACTACTTATTGTAACACATATACTTATTCATAAATTTAAGTATATTTAATTTGATTGTGAGAGAAGAAACAATAAAACATAAAACTTAGACCATGCATAATTTTACTTTTAATATAAAAGACAAAAACAGTGATACTGAATGACAAAAACATATATATTTACCTATTTCTTCTACAACAGTAACATCTTCATTTTTAGCTGGCAAATTTTTCTGATTGGAAACAGCAATTTTCTTCTGAATAGTTTTACTCACTGCCGCAGCTTCTCTAAGTTTATCCTCAAGCTTTTTTGGAGGCCGACCTCTTTTAGCAGGTACTTTGACTGGGTCAGAATCATTTGCAATCTTTAACTGTTCTAATAATTTTTTCTCATTATGAGCTGCTTCATGATTATCTGTTGAAATAGCACTACTTGCTAAATGAGCAGAGTCTTCAATTGAAGTCTCTACAGGTATTAAAGCTGATTCTTTACATTCAGCCTTACTTAAAAGCAATTTGGAAGAATCGGCAACAGAAGGTATAGAAGCATTTTCTTCTTGAACAATTTTATCACTATCCAAAGCATTCTTCACAGGTATATTCATCAAAGCTTCATCAGAACTTTCTTCATTCCTTATGATTGGTTTTCTTCCTCGCCGAGGTTTTATACTTTGAGAAGTTTCATTTTCTGATCCACTTTTCTTCATAGAGAGAGCAATGTTTTTTCTCAAGTTAGAAAGTGAATTGCTAGTTTCTGGTTTTTTCAGCTTCCCAGAAGATCCAGTTAATAAGAGAGATTGTACTTTATTTGACATAGATGTCTGAAGCTGTCCTTTATCAATATTTTTCTTTTTGTGAGAAGAAATAATTTCAACATCATTATCTATTTCAGCACTTTTGTTTTTGACTTTTGATGAGATTATTTGAATATCATTTTCAACATCAGAGACTTCTTTTTTGGTTTCAACCTAAAAGAGGTTAAAAAATAAAACATAATACATTATGCCAAGAATTTAATTTTTCTTATTTAGAACCACTGTATAATTATAAAATTGGTAACATAACAAGCTGTAAAAAAAAGTTATTTGATGAAAGCAGGGTTCATACAGAATTCGGAGGAAAAAATCCAAGGAGTACATAAAAAATCCAAGGCGTCCAAAAAATTTTAATGATTTGTCACTTTTAATGTTATTTATGTGGTATGCACTTGCACAGCCCCAATTCCACAGAGATTCCGCGAGTTACCCACCACGAGAGGGGGGGGGGGGGTTATCCGCGATCTTCAGACGAAATCAGCAATTTATCTGTGATATTTTAGCAAATTTGTCGATTAACTGAGATCTTTTGTCCAAATTGGCAGTTTTTCTGCGATCTTTTGACGAAATCAGCAATTTTTCCCTTTTTTTTTTTTTTTTTTTTAATGAAATCGATATTTTTTTTTAATGATTTTTCGACAAAAATTGCATTTTTACATGATTTTTTCTGGAAAACGGCATTTTATACCCACGATCTTTTGACGAAATCGGTGTTTTTTCCATAATCTTTTGATAAAATCTTTTTTTTTTTTTTTTTTTTTAATGATCTTTTGACTAAATATTTGTAAGCGATCTTTTATTGAAAACAGCGTTTTTTCTTGCGATCTTTTAACGAAATTAGCGTTTTATATGCGATATTTATTTGGTGAAATTGCCGTTTTAAGCGTGATCCACACAGGAAATTCGCATTTTTCAACGATCTTTTGACAAAGTTCGTGGACAAAAACATTGACGAAATCGTTGCTTTTCCAAGAAATATTGACGAAATGTGCACTTTTTCGGCAATGCTTTCACGAAATTTGCATGTCTCCGCGATTGTTTTTTGCGTGGAAAACTGTACAAGTTGGCAACTATGCGAAACTGATAACCAAATTTCAAATTTTCGGAAGAGGATGCCTTAAATTTTCGGAAATTTCAGACGAGAATCCACCCCTGAATCCACCGTTATCAGCAAAATCGAGCATGATAAATCGTATTATGAAGAAGAAATCCAAGTTGCATATTTAGCTGAGAATGAATTAAACAGTGTAATCACTTTTTGAAATTAGAAGCTTAGAGGTGAATCTGGATTATTCTTTTCACTTTTCTTTCCCTTATGGCCATGAAAACTAAATCACTTTGGTGGCTATTAGTATGATCCCAACCAGTTACTACTGTGCTTCTGATTAATGATGTGCATACAGAATTTACCGTGCGCTTTACAATCACATTTTTTTTTTTTTTTGAGCAATATTGCTTGCGTGCAAAACCGCAGTTTAACTTGAAAAATTCTGGGTCCTTTTTTATCAAAAGCGGGTCCCCACTAATAAGTCATTATTTTAGATGCAAAAATTGAACTTGTTCATTTGCAAATGAAAAATAAAATACAATAATCATTGTTTTAATAATAAATAAATAAATAAAACCAATAATTTTTGTTTAAACTATTAAGAGAAATTTTCTATACTTGTTTAAAAATAAATGTGCAAGATATAAATTTAACAATAAAATATTGAACATTTGAATGTAGAAGATAACAAGTATCACTATTGTTTGCATTTCTTTTTTGACAAGACTCATTTATTGAAAAAGACATTTTTGCTGAAAAAAAGAATACTTTTGTTGAGGAGTAAACTGATGAAACTTTTTGTTTAATGAATGGGTGTTTTTCTGAGTCACATTTACTCAGAAAGACTTGGAGCAGTCAGAAACAGATTGTGAAGCAGGAAAATCAGTTTTTAAAGCAGCAAAAAAAAAAAAAAAAAAAAAAAATTGAAGTAAAAAAATTAGTTTTTGGAACAGAAAAATTCACTCCCACCTTAAGGTTTTTTCCATGCCTGTTTGACAAAATTTGAGTTTTTTCACGATGTTCTGGCGAAATTTGCCGTTTTCCGTGATTTTTAGACTAAGTTTGTCATTTTTTCGCGATTTTTTGAGGAAATCTACCATTTTTCGAGATTTTGTGACGAAATTAGCCATTTTTTCGCAAATCTTTTGAATAAATCTATCTTTTTTGAGATTTTTTGGCGAAATCTATCGTTTAATCGCGATTTTTTGACGAAATCTGTGGTTTTATCGCGATTTTTTTTGACAAAATCTGTCGTTTTTTTGCAACTTTTTGAGAAAATTTGCCGTTTTTTCGTGATTTGTGACAAAATTAGCCATTTTTTGTGATTTTTTTAAACGAAATTTGCCATTTTTTCGAAAATTTTGATGAAACCTGTCGTTTTAGCGAATTTTTTTGACAAAATATGCTGCATTTTTTGAATTTTTTGGCAAAATATGCCACATTTTCCGAATTTTTTGACAAATTTTGCCGTTTTATCGCGATTTTTTTGATGAAATCTGTTGTTTTTCGCGAATACTTTGACAAATTTTGCCGATTTATCGCGATTTTTACACAAAAATTTGTCGTTTATTCGCGATTTTTTGAGGAAATCTGCCGTTTTTTCTAAATTTTATGAGGAAATTAGCCTTTTTTTTTTGCGAATTTTTTGACGAAATTTATCGAAAAATAATCGTTATTTCACAATTTTTTTTAACGAAATTCGCCATTTTTTGCAATTTTTTAACGAAATTACGCGTTTTACGGGACGCGTAAGAGCTATTTTTCTGCGTCCGGTCGCCGATTTTTTGCGTATTTTACACACTATAGCGCGTCCGCGGCATCCACGACCGCAATACAATTTAAGGAGTTTCTAAGGAGTATTTTATTTATCCAAGTAGTTCTAAGTGCTACTTGGGAACGCTTTCATTTCTAAGTAGTTTCCAAGGAGTCCAAGGAGTCTGTGCGAACCCTGTGAAAGTAGACGTAGTTATTTCCCACTGTTCCAAAATATTTTTCTCTTTTTCTTAAATTGATCATTATGGCAATGACATCTCATCATAACCAAATTTCCTGAAAAATCTTAGAGATGTAGTTTAAAAGTTATTTTTCCCCTCCTGCAGTTGAATGAACAAAAGAATTAAGTGTAAATAGATGAAGATAAAAAGGGATACATTTTCACTAAATTACATTTTCCTAGGGCAAATTTTTTTAGTATACTGAGATTCATTAAAATTGGATATCAAGATGCCACTGTAGTGTTTTTGATGGAAAAATAAAAAATTCATTAATTTAAGTCTTCATAACAAGCTCAAAGAATCATTCAAAGAACAAGGGCCATGTAACCTAGCAGTTTTATAAATAAATAAATAAATAAAAAAATAAAATAAAAAATAAACTGAGGTTGTGTTAGACTATAGTTAGACATTTTAATCAATCATTTTTATTCGATATCTCACTTTTTTCCTCTGTGATTCTAAGAATCAAATACAAATAGCAGTTGATTGGCATCTTATGAGCTGTCTTTTGTAAATAAATAAAAACAAACTTTGGAGGTATCAGAGAAGCAAACACCAGGCTGTTTTCCTTATTGGTTCCTCCTGTGCTCTGATTCATGTTCATCGCCTTAAAGTTAAGTTTGGGTTTAGCTAACTGAGACTCAGAATTAGCTCTCTTGAATATATCATGCAAATTATGTAATATACAATATTTTATATTGTGTTTTTTAGAAGTGCACAGAGTAGCATTTTATCCAATTAGCCAAGTAGTTCTATATAAAAAAAAAAAATTACCAATGCATACAAAGTGAGTTTAAGAGTACCATGTTTGTATAAATGTAATAAATAATACTTCTTTTACATATAATCATATATTTTTAAATTAACTTAAAATTAAATTAATTAATTTGAAATTTAATTTATATATGGAAATTGAACCTAATGAACAAGGCAAAGGTAATGAAGTTGTTAGCAAAATCGTCGGTGGTATTTACCTGTAATTTTGAATAATTCAAAAAGCTGATGTTAAGAGTGCAACTGGCATTATTCACAATATGAAACTTGTAATAAAATCAGATTTATTGTCTAACAGGCTATTTCAGGCACATCAGCTATAGCTAAAAACATTGTGCAATATATTTTGACCATTCTATATAGCTGCATGCCCAAATTTTGAAAAGGTTCTGTTTACTTACATGGGCTCCAAAAAATTAATTATTAGAATAATTAACTATATAATGGAACTCAAAATATTATATATTGAAATTTTTGCATGAATTAAAACAACATTCTTGATTTTACGTTGCTAGAAGTAAGATAAATTTAACTACAATTCAGTGACAATTATTGTGAAGTGTAGCAATGAAATTGTTATTTCCATTCAGATTAATCATAATATTGACAGGCTTTAATGTAGGGGTGCACAACCTTTTCAAGAGAAGGGCCACATACAAATATGTCTGGGTGGTCAAGGGCCACATCAATAACATGGAGAGAATTCGATATACAGGAGGTGATCGGATTTAAATATGGTTTCAGAGGAAAGTGTAAGGGGTGTTACTCCTCAAGTTCGCTTACCTCGTCAAAATATCCAATTGTAGGTAAGGATATATCAGCAGTTTTTTACTTTTTTATACATAACAGATAGAGCAAGGATTATTTTCAAGATGTAAAAATATTACTTGACTTTTCAAGATTTAAAAATATTCCTTGATCAACAAAATTCACGATTTTTACGAAGCCGATCGACGAAATTCGTGATTTTTAAAAAGCCGATCCATGAATTTTGCGATTTTCCCTCACAAGATCGATGAAATTCTCGATTTTTTCTCGTATTTGATCGACAAAAATCGATTTCTTATCGCATAATTAACGAAATTAGTGTTTTTTCGGCACCTAGTCGACGATATTTCCAATTTTTCGCACCTGATCGACAAAATTTGGGATGTTTTCAAACCTGATCAATAAAATTCGCGATGTTTACGATGTCAATTCATGAATATCGCAATTTTTACGAAGCCGATCGATGAAATTTGGTATTTTCCATCGCATGATCGGCGAAATTTGCTATTTTCTTTCGCATGATCGACGAAAATTTCCAATTTTTTTCGCATGATCGACGAAGTTTGCTATTTTCTTTCGCATGATCGACGAAATTCACGTTTTTTTCGCATGATAGACGAAATTTACGATTTTCCCTCTCATGATCGACGAAATTCTCGATTTTCCTTCACATGATCGACGAAATTCTCGATTTTCATGCAACTGATTAACGAAGTTCGTGATTTTTCTGACTCTGGTCAACAAAATTTGCGATTTTTAAGAAACTGATCAATAATTTTCGTAATCTTCCTTCGCATGACCGATGAAACTCGCGATTTTATTTCGGAAGATTGACGAAATCCGTTAATTTTCTGTGCTTGATCGACGAAACTTGCTATTTTTCTGAACCTGATCAACGAAATTTGCGATTTTTATGAAGCCGATCGAATAGATTCAAGATCGTTCCGCTCCTGATTGATAAAATTCGCAATTTTTCCGAAGCCGATCAGAAGGATTGACGATCTTTCAGCTCTGATCAACAAATAAAAAATTTTTACAAAGCCGATCGTCAAAATTTGTAATTTTTATGAAGCCGATCAACGAAATCGTAATTTATATGAAGCCGATCGACGAAATTTGTAATTTTAATTCGCATGATCGACAAATTTTGTGATTTTTGCGCATCTGATCGACGAAATTCATAATTTTATTAGAGCCCGGTTGATGTAATTATGAATTTTTCCGCGTGTGATCAACAAAATTCGTAATATTCCCGTCTCCGATCAAAGAAATTTGCGATTTTTTGTAATTCAATCAATAAAACTCGCGCTTTTTCTGTCTCCGATCGACGAAATGTGCGCGTTTTCTGTTCTTATTTGATTAAAGACGCATTTTTCTGTGCCCAATCAACGAATTTTGCGATTTTAGTATTAACTCTGGCGAAATCTACATTTTTTACGCGATTTTTTTCCCTAAATAAACGAGTTTTTCGCAGCCGATCAATGAAATTTTAATTTTTCCGTGCGTCAACGCTAAATTCGCGATATTTCTGTGCTTTATGATTGAAATTTACGATTTTTTCATCCCTGATCCACAGAACTTCCGATTTTTTCGTGCCCGATCAACGAAATTTGTGTTTTTTTTATGCAATAAACCGAAAAAGCATTCTATTTTTTTGCAACCGGTGAATTTAATTTGCAATTTTTTAGCATCGTCAAGTAAAATTGACGATTTTTTCTTGCTCGATCAACAAAATGTGTGATTTTTTGCATTCGATCGACAAAATTCGCGATTTTTCCCTGCCAAATCGACAAAACTCGCGATTTTTCAGTGCCCAATCGACAATTTTTTTTTTTTTTTCCCCCGAGCCTTATGGACAAAATTCCCTTTTTTCCGCACTTGGTCAATGAAATTCGCGTGCCAATCAACGAAATTTACTATTCTTAAATGACGAAATATAGATGAAATTTACTATTTTTTCCTGCGACACATGCACAAAAATTGCAATTTTTTGCAGCTGTAAATTGACAAAACTCGCGGGCCACACGTTAACCCGTCGAGGGCCACTTTTGGCCCGCGGGCCACAGGTTGTGCATTCCTACTTTAATGAATAGATCATATTAGAAGTAATACCACCAATTAAAACACTGCTAAATTTGGGAAAAAAGTTTCAGTCATTTTGATTGAAATACAATGAAAAGGGGATTAAAAAATAGACTGGCAGAAAAAATTTGCATTTCTTTTTTTTTTTTTATATTTTGTAGACATATTTTTATATACTAAGTGAATGATTTTTATGAATAATTGCAAAATGCAAATATTACACATTTATATTCAAATAACTTTTACAGATCAGTTATAAATTCCTTTCTCTTCAATAATGTTATAAATTTAAAGCACTAAAATATTATTATTATTATTATTATTATTTTGCAATCAAGTTTTAGTAGCCATAGCATATTTTAATTAGTGCAAAATATGATGATGATGGTATGCTATGCTGGGTTGCCAGTTCGACCTCCACTTTCAATTTAAAAACTTTGAAGTAAATTCAGAAATTTTAAAAGAAAAACCTCCATTTTATGAATACAAAAACACTTGTCATTGTATAAAGAAAACAATAGAATATTAAGTTTCTGGCGAGAACATAAAATTTAGAACTAAAAAAGAGGCCAAATCTGGCCATTCTGATGC
The DNA here is from genome assembly GCA_964019185.1 of Maratus speculifer. Classification (NCBI taxonomy): domain Eukaryota; kingdom Metazoa; phylum Arthropoda; class Arachnida; order Araneae; family Salticidae; genus Maratus; species Maratus speculifer. The sequence goes on along the minus strand of OZ025297.1, from coordinate 220,059,858 downwards.
TATGGCTACCAAAACTAGTTTGAAAGAAGAAATGTTATGTAGTATTTTTGTGCTTTAAACATTGATTTTATTCATTATAATGAATTGTGTTAATTTATCATTGTAATGATAGTAATGCTTATAAAATGAAATTCTTACAACTACTTAGTATTCAGCCCAAAAATTGGCTGAATATCAAGTACTCAGCAAATTGGCCAGATGATGAATACTTGGCAAATTGGCTGAGTACTGAGTAAATACAGAGTATTTGGTATGGGCCTAGTGTTTTTATATGCTAGATATAATGCCATTTTTTATGTAAAGCATTATTTTCTTTTACTGAAGAAAATTTTGCTGACAAATACAATCCTTGTTAGAGAAATTTATCAATATAATACCTTCAATTTTCCTTTAGTTCCACAATTACGTTGATGCCTTTTAAAGAGAACTATGGAAGAAAATGATTCTTTACACTGAGGACAGGTAGACTCTTTTATAGGATTCTTCACAGTTGTTGCTTTAGAAGAAGCAGCTTTAGTCTTTCTTGATCCAGTTAAAGCTTTGAGGGGAGTTTTGGCTGGCTTTTGATCTTTATTAGCATTTTTTGATGGCCTCCCAGGACCTCTTTTAGGCGTCATACCTCGTTTTGGAGGCATACTTGATTACTGAAAATATTAAGGAAAAATCAAGATAAAAACACATACAAATAAGGTTTTGTATAAAACTAAAAGTGCATTGAAAAAAAAAAAAAAAAAAAAAAAAAAAGCTGAGTATGGAGAGAAGCAATTTAATTAGGAAAAAAAATCTTAACATTAATTCACTTTGTAAAAAGCCCCACCAGTGGCCGAGAGGCTCTGACCACTCAACTGGTAGACGGCAGGTGCTGGGTTCGAACCCAATCGCGGCTGTCGGCCTAACCGTTCAGAGTTTTCGTGGTTTTCTTTGAACCTTGCTTAAATACGGGTTAGGTTCTCTTAGAAAGACCCCCCACGAAGGGCACCCCCCCTGGTCCTATATCCCTAGTGTAGATAATCGGATGACAAAAATAAACCAAACCAAACCACTTTGTAAAAAATTTGACAATTGCTGAACATTCATAGTAATAAATCTAAACTAAAATTGGAATATAAGTACAATAACTCCTTCAAATCCGCAACTCTCTAAAATTTGCACATAATTTACAGATGTAAACAATGAAACATTCAGTTCAGATATATGGACAAGATTTTATTTTTTTAGTTTTACATCAATTCCATATATATTTAAATTTGTAATTTTTGTTAATATTACTTGATTTCATGTTTTAACAAGAAAGAAAAATGCATTTATTTTTGAAAAAAAATCAAGATATTGCTGATATTATTGGTAATCACAATCTTCTTATTAAATATATTTATGTATTAATCAAGCTTTCTTGGTTGGGTTTTTGACATAACAAGGATTTAAATTGTCAAAAACCCATAGAGTCACAATCTGTTTGTTTAGGAAACAAATTTTAAAACTAGCAACAATTGCCATACATTATCTTGAAATTTAATGATATTGTAGGTAATTAGCAGGTCTTAAAATATTTTTTTAATTAATAAAAATTAAGGTAAAAATGTTAGATTTCAAATCTTAGAAATTTATCTTAAAATGGACATGCGGATTTGCACAAAAATTATGTTTAAATACCTTGTTTAATTTTTATTTTTAAAAAAACTAAAGTTGTTTGGTATGCATTTTGACATAACTAATATTTATAAGGAACGAGTTAAATGATTTATAGATGCAGAATATTCAAAAGTGCCTAACTTGATACATGTGTTTAATATACTTTTAATGTTATACACATTATATATACTGTCTAGTAGGTTAATTTGAATTTAAATAATGAATGCATAATTATTATATTTATGATTATTACACATCATTATGAACAGTTTATATCTCTAACCCCCCCCCCCCCCACACACACACACACACAGTAATAGTATTAAGAATACAAATAATGTTTACTTTGAAAGCAAGGCAAGACAAGAACTTATTATTCAACAACTGAATACTTAATATATTTAACAAAATTTTATAGTATTCAGTGTAAAAAAGAAAAAAAAAATCATAAGTATTTTATTTATTAAATATAAATATAAGTAGATATATAAATAAATATTTTTATATAAATATAGGTTTTTGTCATTTTTGACATGACAGCTTAAACCATCATTAAAACTGCCAAAAACTTGCCAACCCTGTTATTAAGTCTAGCTAAGCCTGAAATAAAACTTCTGTACTTTAAAATGTTGATGTGAATTAGTGAAGTACCTTTATGAGGCAAATTTCATTGAATAATTTAATAAAAATACATTTAATTTTTTTAATGAATATTTAATCATATGTCATTTTTCCACGATCTTTTGAAAAAATCTGCTGTTTTGTGACTTTTTTGACAAAACTAGCCATTTTTTTTGCAAATCTTGCAGAAAATTAGTCATTATTTTGCAATTTTTAACAAAAATTGCTGTTTTTTAGCGATTTTATGATGAAATTACCCATCCCACGGGACGCGTAGGGGGCCATTTTTGCATTCCGTCGCCGATTTCTTGTGTAATTTATGCGCTATATAGCGCATTCGGATCATCGCCGGAGAGCTGCATTTTTTCAAATGTGGGGCAAGAAGGGCGCTATTTTTTTTAATTTTATTTATTTATTTTTTTGAATGAATGACAAGAGGGGCGCTAGTTTTTGGATGAGGGGCAAGAGGGGCGCTATTATTTTAACTAAAGGGCAGGAGGAGCGGAGCACTTCCCCCCTGAAACCCTCTGAGGGAAACTCTGATATTGATTATTAACTTGACCTTTGCTTTTAATATTTTAATCATTTTAAAAATTATCCAAATTTTTATCATTTTAGTTTAATATTTTATTATATTTTAAACATTTTTTATAGTTTTGACTGCATTATTAATTACATTTAAATAACTGTTTAAAAAATGTAAACAAAGCAATGACCAGAAATCCACAAAATTCTAAAATCTGCACAATCTCTGGTCCCAAGCTGTGCAGAATTGAGGTAGTCTACTGTATACTTATTCAAAATAAGTATGCTATTTATTTCCATATAAAATCGTTTATATTTGCATTTGAATTTTAAACACCTAAGAGTCGTAAAAATTAATGATGCAACTAATAATTGTTTGGCCGAATTACCAAATATTCAGCCAAGTTACAGCCAAATATTAATTCATAAATTCCAATTTAAACCAAAATAATATTTATCAATAATTTCATACAATTTTTATTAAATAATTACAAAATTAAAATTAGTTTTAAGTAGGATACACTGATGTCAGTTGATTTAAATTAACAATTAAACTGTGATTTTAACCAGCTGATAAAAAAAATCATTGATTAAAATCATAAATTTTTTAAATATTTAAAATCACATAAAAAGTATTTAAAATCTAAGATGAACATAATTTGGAAGTTTTCTACAGGAATTTTGACTTATGAATTATACAAAAAGAGCTTTAAATATTAGTTTCTATTCTTAATTCCTGACTATTGTAAAAAGTTTAAGTACATTAAGTTTATAAAAAGCATTGTTTTAATCTAAAATAATAAAAATACATTTCACATAAAAATGATATTTAAATCGGTACTACTTGGTTATCCCAGCGAATAATCTCACCAAATTATAAAAATCACCAAACTTACTGCCAAATTATACATATTGAGACAATTTTTATTTTAAAAAATGAAAAAACAAATATATAGTAGAATATCAATAAAAATACAAATAAAATGTCCAAATAAAAATCACTAAATGACGTTTTAAATATGTGTATCATATTTAATATCATTGAATGATAGCACTGAATGGATATCATTCATGATCATCCATTATTGACATTTAATCTTATAGTCTGACGATAGATTTTTGGTCAACAGGATAACCAAGTAGTACCTTTAAATCTAATGTAACTTGCAATGTCATAATTTCCTTTTAGTAATCAAATTTATTATTATTCTCTATAAAAAAAAGCTTAGTAAGAATAATTAATTTTTACAAGCTGATGTTATTCTTTTTTAATTTCAGTATTTGCTATTAAATTTATTACATTGCAAAATTAAAATGAGAAAAAATATTCTGGCTATTTCATTATTTACAAAATTTTATTATATTACTTATATTATATATATACATGTTTATTTACTTATATATAAAATAATGAATAATTTGATTACTGAAGGGAAATGTTTTAAATGAAATGCTTTTAACACCTTTACAAACTTACTGTACTTAATGTTTACAATTCTCAGAAATTAAGTTTAGAAAAAAAAAATTTAAAGCTTTTTTTCTTCTATTTATTCATAAAGCAAAATACTACCGATAAAAATTTTCCAAATTAACCTTAAATTTTAATACTTTTATGTCATTTCAAGATTTTAACCTGCCAGTACACAGGTTGGGTCTATGAGACCCAAGAATGCATGACTTGACTTCCAATACAATGTTTTTTCAACACATGCACTGGCGGGTTAAACATTTATGAATTTTTTTAATTTTAATCAATGATTTTTAAAAAAATCAGCTGATTTAAATTATAATTTAATTGCTGATTTGAATCAACTGATTAAAATCATTGACACCCTATTTACAGTTGATATATCAATGATTTTACTTTAGTATTTGGTTGAATGCTGTATCATTTGACAAAATCAAATATTCACCTTTTAAGCCGAATACCAACTGTATATTCATTGCATCCCTAACAAAAATCACATATTCCATTTAAGATAAAATCTTAAATATCCATACCTCAACCCCGATTTAAATAAACACAGCTCTACCTATTTGCTTTTATTTTGCTTCTCTTCAAAATAAACCTATTTATTTTTGTCAATAAATAAACAAAATGAAAAAAAAAAAAATCCTGAGGCATTAATATAATTAAAAAATATTTTTACAAATAAATTTTCTCAAGAATGAATTAAATTGCTAATTAAATCTAATTCTACTGCAAGTAGTTACTGAAAAACTTTTACTTCATTTTTTTAAAAGAACATAACACTGCAATACTTTATTAGTGATTTGCAAACAAATATTTCATATATAGTCATGGAGTTAAATAAGAGAGAAATTTTTAAGACTCCAGAAAGAATTCATATAACATACAGTTAAATTATCTTTATTTACTGTTTTTCTTTGGTAAAAAAATAGAGCACTCGTATAAAATGTAATAAGAAATAATATAGAAATATTGCAATAGAAAATATGAATCTACACATTATGAAATCGAAAGTTTCGTTAAAAAAGAAAACCATATTACCGCAATATGCAAATAATAATAATAATAAAAGCATGTACACTAACATCTATTATTTGGAATGAAATGTTACATAACTAGTTTTAAAAAGAAAAAATTACAAATAAATTATGTACTTTAAGAGTCAATTAAAAATAAAACATTTCTTAAAATTGATCAATATTTACAATACCAATTAATTAACCACAGATTTGTTCACCAAAAATGGTTTAAGGTGAGCCCTTGTAATCACAAACATTTGTGCAGTGTTATGTAATGATGCGTGTTTTATAATATTAAAATTAAAATATTATTATTATTGATCGTGAAATCTAAAAGAAATGCATACCCTAAATAATGCTTTTCTGCAATGCACGAGAACAACAACCGTTATATTACACAAATATAAATGCCTCAATAAAACCTGTAAAGGACGCTGCACCTTGAAGCTACCCCAGATATCAGTAGAAGTTGAAGTAACTTGTATTTATGAAATCGCAAATATAAATTTGTGATCATTCCTGCATTTCTGTGTAACAAAACAAACAATTTAAAATTAAAATGTAACAAAAGTTACATTAGAAATAACATTCTTGTTTATTTGAAACTCAATATAAATTAAACATATAATCTTCAGTATTTTCTTATTATGTAAAATTTAAAATAAACTTTGCTAGAATAAATGGCAACATTTTGTGCAAGTTGTCTGCTGTGCGAAAATTTCATTGAGAAGGTTATCATGATGTTTCTTGTTTAAAGTTTCTATTAAAAATAAAATATGCATATTGCCGATGAAAAAAAAGCTCTTGAATTTAAAGCTAAAGCACCAATTTCAATTTTTTTAGATGATGAGCGAGCTGACTATAAACCTGGTTGTAGTGTTTTAGAAGTGTTTTTCAACGAACCAGTTACTGTAAGATTTTCCGTTTCATATTCCATAATTTTTTTTAATGAGTTTTAATTGAAAAGGAAAGATTGCGTGAATTCGAAACCATTTATTATAACACATACATTATTTTAACTATGTATAGAATTCCATTCTTACTTGGGAATTTATTTTCTGATGAATTACAGAAGATAAAGTGCAGTCATCACATTTGCAGTTGAATTAGTCTTTTAGAGTGGTTTATCGTAAATTTAATTTTAGTGTGGTGAACTTTCCTTTGTTTTATTTTATTTGCTTGTTTTGTGTGTCACAAACATTTGTATCCGTGATTATATAAGTCAAACTTTAATATATAACTGTTCTAGTGCATTTGAAAACAAATTCTTACGCAACATTTCTATTGGTTGACGCGAACTTAGGCTGGAAAACTGATTATGCAACTTTATGTGGTTCTGAAGTTATGTATATTACTCCCTGAGGCAGAGAATTATTTTGCTTTCTAAAACAAGCTCATGGACACCAAAATCAGTATCTTCTCTCTATACATATGGCAGCACAAACAATCACCTCGTTGAGTTCATGGATGAAAATCTAAGATTAGTTAAACTTCAATTTGCATATTAAAATTTAATTGGTCTGACAAGTCATATCTTGATGGGGAAAATCTAAAATCCCAATTTTAGTGGTTGACTTGTAAGTTTAACATTGTGCTTTTCTGCACCCAAAAGTATGAAAACTTTGGGAGCAGGAAAACATAATGGTAAATCTGTGAGTTAACAGTTAAAGTTAGGTGTTTTCCACCAAGATATGAATTGGCAGACCGATCGAATTTTAATGTGCATACCAAGTTTTAACTAATCCTAGATTTTCATGTGAAGAAGAAAAAAGTTAGTTGTTGATTCTGCATTGAGATTTCAAAAGTTGACTGTACTAGATTAAAATAAGTGCGAAATTTGTGTAAATATTAAGACTTTAATCACAATGAAGATTACATTAACTTGAAGACAATTAACAGACATTAAATGAAATTTACACAAAAGTAACTAAAATATACTTGTATATACCAGATTAGCATAAAATAAACATATGGCCATATTTGTCTATTTGAAATTTCTAATATACAGTAAACTCCTTCAAATCCATACTGCTTGGGACCATGAGTTGTGCTGATTTTAGAATTTTGCGTATTTCTGGTCACTGCTTTGTTTACATTTTTAAAGCAGTAACTTGAAAGCAATTAATAAGATGCGTAGCTATAAACCTCATCTTTCGAGCCTGTGCTCCGATTTATCAATCAATCAATCAAGCAATTAATAATGCAATTGAAACTATATTGAATGCTCACAATATAATAAAATATTAAAATAAGTAATAAATCAAAATAATAAAAATTAAGATGATTCTTAAAATATTAAAAGCAAAGGTCAAGTTAATAATTACATGATTAAATATTCATTATAAAGATGAAATGTATTTTTCCTAAATTATTCTTGTCTCATAAAGGTACATTACTAATTCACATCAAAATGATGAAATAAGGAAGTTTATTTCAGGTTTAGCCACACTTTATAACCAAAAAAGCTTGATTAATACATAAATATATTTGGTAAGAAGATTGTGAATACCAATGATATCAGCAATATTTTGAATGTTTCAGAAAAATATTTATTCTTCCTTCATAAAAAACATGGATTTAGTAATATTAACAAAAATTACAAATTAAAATATTTGTGGAATTGATATGAAACTAAAAATGTCAAATTTTGCCTCAACATCTGAACTGAATGTTTCATTGTTTACATCTTTAAATTGTGTGTGGATTTTAGAGGAGTTGCGGATTCAAGGGAGTCTACTGTAACAGAGAAGCAATTTGTGTTCCCTCATAAAATAAAGATAATCAGCTTTGCTTGAAAAATTATTTGACTTTTCCGGTACCAAATTTAATGATAATTTTGTCTGTCATTGTGGGCTATTCAAGAATTTCTATAATTTATTGTATTGAGATATCAGATTTAGATGTTACCCTTTTTCTCATAAGTTTATTGAAAATTTTTAAGGATTGAATTCTTATTATTTTATCTGTGATTTTAAAAGTTAATTTAGTCTTTGCTGTGAAATAAAACTTTACCTACTTTTTTTTTCAATTTTGTTTATATTTTGTTATTACAGATAGAAGAAATCAAGTTCAGAAATAACTATACTGCTTACATATGTCTTTCTTTAAAAAGAGTGCCTGCAGAGAAGGATGTTAAAAGTATGAACTCTAATTTATATTTCAGTGTACATTATGTATAAATTTTGTTATTCGAAAAATGCTTTTTTATGCTAATTTTTCCAAGACAGTTGTTATTATTTTATTTATTTATGATTGTAAGATTATTAGAATTGAACATTACTGAATGTTTTTTAGAATATAAACCAGGGCTGCTGGATTTTAGCCTGGCCGGTTTAAACCAGCCGGCTTTTTCTGGTTTAAACCGCTTGAAAAAGGCCGGTTTTTTTAAAGAAAAAGTCAACTTTTACTAAAACTTTTTTTTACAAAAACTAGTCTTAAAATGAGATGCATTATTAATTACGTAACTTTTTAATTACTGTTGTCATAAAAATGAGCTGTCTAATAAATTGTCAATTGAAATACAAATGAATTGATAGTAGAAATGTCCTTGTGATCAACAGGTGGGAAGAATGTTATAAAACTTGTGCAATGAAATTTTTTTTGAAGTAGTTAAATGATTTTTACCAAATATAATACCAATCATTTGACAGATTTTAAATATCAATACTACACTGATCTTGTTAAAAAAAAACTATATGTTATTTATTTTTGAAATTCCCTCTCCCATATCTATACTCCTTTAAGCATAAATATGTTAGTTCCTGGGATCTTGCTGATCCAGTAACCTTTTAGGCTTAACACTAAATCTCTCCTAATAGGAGGAATTTGCAAATAGAAAAGTTTGCTAATTGACCCAAATCAATTCCTCTCCTTTTAATGTGTCAGAAGATTTGAGAAAGAGCAAGAACAAAATATTTAGTCAATATATATTGAAGGAAAGAGCATGTTTATAAACATTTCCAGCAATCAATTTACCATGCCACTGCATTTTTATCATACTGATCATTGCAGGAACATTTATGGCAATATAGGCCAATCATATCATGGACCTGTTAAACAGAGATCAATCAGATTGGCCGAGATTAGTGTTCTTGATGTCGCTCGCCATTGCACCAAATTGAGAGTAGATTCTTCATTTGGCGAGTAAACAAGCGATTAGATTTGCCAAATTTTTAGAGCTCAATTTTTGCTTTTTCTTTCTTTGCTTTGTCGTTTTTCATACATATGCATATATATATGTATATTTTAATATATACATATTTTTAATATTTGTAGCAAATAGTTGAAATTAGATTAAAAACAATCACTGCCGCAGTTACAAAAACTTAGGTTATTTTAGAACATATTGAAAAAAAAGGGCTAAAGATATTAAATGATTAAAGATTTATTTATTTACTTATTTTTTTTTTTTTTTGGGGGGGGGGGGGGCTACACGGCGAATTTATAATGCTAATACTTTTTTCACTTGGCGAATGTTTTTTATTTTTAATTAGCCAAATTACTAACATTGATCAAATGTCATCGAGAACACTGGCCGAGGTCATGTCTACGTCAGGAGATATAAAGAACAGACATGTTTCTTGTCATTGCCACTCCGCAGTAATTCAACCGACACTATATCAGCTGCTCTTTCCTTATAAGAAAAAACAAATGAATTTAAAAAAGATGTACAGTAAACTCTGTATAAGTCGGAATCGATCAGGACTGAGAAAATTGTTCACAGTAAATAATATTCTGCCTTAGACAAATTTTACACCGTCTATGGATTCACAGAGACTGAAAAATATTTTCTAGCTAGTCAAATTTCCATCTTACTCAGTCTGACTTGCAGATAATTTACTGTACTTAGAAAGATAAATAAATAAAAAGGCTATGACAAAATTATTTATATTTTCTTATTTTAAAGTGGAATGTTGCTTTGTAAACTTTTTACAAAAACAAGTGACTACTTTTATTCATTGTACAAACACATTCTTATATGCTAGGAGTCATTGTCCAAATGAAGTACTTTATAAACAGTATCATTTTGTATATTATTTATTTGAATATAATTCTTATCCATAACAACATGAAAATAACTAAGCATAGAATGTGCACTGAACCTATAGTATAGATGTCTGTTAATCATATTGGCTATTTATCAGGTTTTTGTGATATATTAACTGGCTATAAAAGTGAACATCTGAAACATGATTTTAAAGGAATTCCATAAGATATTAGCTTTAATTTACATAAAACAGCCATTACTAAGGTAAATTAACAAAAGAAGTTGTTAAAAATAAATAGTAATGTATGCACTGGAAAAAAGGCCTATAAAAGCCGTCTTTTTCCTCAAAAGACCGTTTTTTTTCCTGAAAAAGCTGGCTTTTTTGCAGCCTTGATTGTAAACCAGAACTGTTCAATGCACAAGGCATAGCAGCCCAGAAAAAATTGAAATATTTGAGATTTTAATGTATTTTTTCAATTAGTGGATTCCAAATACATGTCATAGCTTCAATTTAATATCAAGATAAATTTATCTTGAAAGAATTCATTGGGCATGTTCAGCAGAATCATCGGTAAGATCAAGTTGCCAAAGCATTCAGTGCTGCTAACTGATACACAATCAATATCATTCAGCAGAAGTAACATTTATGACAACATCGATTAAAAAAAATAATTACAGCAACTTCATATAGATGGGGCTACTAGTAAACAGTACCAATGGAGTTCAGTGAATATTTAAACCAGTTAGAAACTGTTCACTTACCATGATATCATGTACCGGTTACATTGGTTAGGTCTGCTGAAGGTGCTTATTGAATGCATTTACATAGGTCTGATAATGTGCAGGGCTGGCAAGTTTGTGCTGGGGTGGTTAAAACCGGCACGGCAGAAACTAGTTTCTGCCAGTAAGTGGCAAAAACGGGCAGAAACTAAGAAATAATACTAATAAGAATTTTAACCTGCAATAATTTATAATTCACACAGGTATTTAATATATAAAGAATTTTGTTAAAAAATAAAATAAAGTTTATGAATGTTATTCAAGGTTGCAAAAAGTTTCAAAAGGATTATATAAATATATTTTGTTTAGAAAACAATTTTCTGTCACTTAAACAGATATTTTCATAATAGTAATCTGACTATCATGATAGTAATCTGTACAAGTTTATCATTGTTTATGGTTGAATTTCTATTTAAAAGTTAAAAAAAAAAAAAAATACAAAAAATTCTACGATATTTTAATTATCACTTTTTAGAGTATTTTTAAATAATACATTGTGATAGACTTAAAAATTATTCCATCATTAAGTAAAGTTAAGCAAATTTTATGAGCAGCTGCAATAGAACAGTTATGTTTTTTACTTTCATCTAAAGCAACAATAGATTTTAACATTTGTGACAAGTATTTAACTTCTTCATAAATCATGATACTTACAATTTTAACAATTGTTATGTCCTTAATATCATTTTCATGATTTTCAATTATCTGCAAATAATATAGTTGATTCTTCATAAAAGATTCAAAACTATCAAATTATAATACAAATTTATTAATTTTTTAATTAAAACTATTCACAATATTTTATTTATACTGAATAAAATGTATATAAGCAATTTAATACTACTAAAAAAGTCTTGGCTTATGTCACAAAATGAGTTTATGCCAGTTTCTGCCAGTAAAAAACGGTTATAACCACTTTCTGCCACTGGCACGGCAGAAACTATTTTCTGCCAGCAAAAACCCAGCCCTGATAATGTGCCTAGTAGCAGAAAATTTGAAATGGGATGGCATTGCAGATTTTTTTTTCACTTTTGTGGATTCTTTTATATAAAATTTTCATTTTACTTCATATTATGCTTAGCTCTTTTTTACTTAATACAAAAAAGTTATTATAAATAAAAAATTATGAAATGTCTAAAAAGGCTACAAGTAAGTGATTGTTGGATTAACGCTTCAATTGTAAAAATCTTTTACCTGCAAATTATATTTTGTCTCTGAAATATCTGTCACAGACATTTGGACAATTTTCTGTTTCTGGGATAATGTGTTAAATGCATGCAAATGAGTGTGCTTGTCTGAAATACAATAAAGCACACAAGAGATTCTGAGAATTATTTTATTAAATCAGTGTAGGTCTGATGGGAAAGATTTGCGATTTTTAATGTGTTTAAGATCATTTGTAGCAGCCTGCATATTCAGAATGAGTAGAGATCTGGGGTAATACTTATTCATTTCTTTGTTTTATTTTGAAAAATAGTTTCAGTAGAAATTTAAATATGAATATTAATCTTCAAATCTTTTATTTTTCAATAATTAAAGCAACCTATGGAATTAAGAAAAAATGCATATCTGCAGATCCATCTTTTTAGAGGAAGAAAACTTTTTCTAGTAACCTTTTTTTTTATATATCAACATTTTCAAAAGCATTCGATATAAGATTGTAAATAAGTACTTTATTTTTAATGATAATAAATAAAATTAGGAATTTCAAATGTTATTTTCTCTTGAAGTGATTTCTGATCATTGGGATGATTCCTGATCAGTGTTATTTATTTGTGTAGAATTTAAAAGCAATATGTTTGTAATAAACTAATTTCATTATACATATAGTTCATAACAGTTTTGATTTATAACTGTAAGCATGCTATGCTATTCTTAACTGTAATCACAAGGTACTTATTACACTAATAGCAGAATTTTTTGTGTCAGTCTGCAGCTACTAAAATTCATCTGTGACCCAACAGTGCTAAACTGAGCGTACTGAAACAATATCCCATAAAATCAGAAAATTCTGCCTTTATAAAGAAAATAATGGAATTCCGAAACAAATATCATAAATCTAAAGACTTAAATTTAAGCCTTTTTTTTTTTAAGCCCAGCCTTTCTCTTTTAAGCTGATTGATTAATCTGCAGTGTCTGCTGCTGTTGCTAAACAGTTTTTGCTACTGGCCTTTTTATACTATTTTATTTAACTTAATCTGATTTTTGTATATGCAAAGATGGAATTTTGTAATAGATTTTTAATCTACTGCTTTATACACAAAAATTATAAAAATAATGTTCACAGGTGCATTTTTGATGACAACATTTAAATACTTTAGAAACTTAATTATAAATTAATGCATTAATTTTAAAGCATTTTACTGTTATAAAAAGGTTATGGTTAGCCCTCCATAGTTGAAGAATTGCCAAATAGTCTCTGATGTTTGTAAAATTGTACATGAGTTGAAAGAGTAATAGATTTAATTATGTAGAAATAAACAATTTTCAAAATATGCGGAATGGAAATTAAATTAACAGTGAAACTTTTTAAAAGCTAAAAAGAAGAAAATAAAATTATAAGTAAAAAATAAGAGTGAAAAAAAAAAAAAGAAAATTTACATTGAGAAATTAACTTAGAAGATAGTTTAAATATTGTGTCATTTTTTTTCTTTTCTGTTTGTTGCCCTATCTTAAAAAAGAAACATAGCAAAAATTATGTATAGTCGAATCTCTATAACAAAAATCTATTGTTCAGTCAAAAAACTTATTACAAAGAAAAATTTGTGGTATACAGAGCAATGTTAAAGTTAAAATTTTCATTTAATGTAAAAAAATGAAAAAAAAATTTTTTTTTTGAGCTGTTTAATTAGTTTAATGCTAAATATCATTTTAATTTTTATTTAAACGATTTCCAAACAGAAAATAAGTGCTTATTTGAAAGCATGGTAAAAAAATGCATAAGGATACATATATTCTTTTCGTTGAAGAAATCTGCAATTTTTGTTTTTTTTCAATTTCAGAACATTTTGCACTTGTAAAAATTTTCATACTCTGACAAGGAATAATGTCTTGGAGATGATCTTAATGATGTCTTGGAGGAAATAGTGTTTTTTTTAAAATTATGCATGATTTTTAAAATGAATATTGAAAAAAGTTACTTAAAAAAAAAAAAATATTTTTATACTTGTTTTAAACAAAAACTGAAATGCCAAGCTCTTTCTTTTTTCTTTTCTTTTTTTTTTTTTTTTTTTTTCTAGTCTTAGTCAATTATTGTTATTCCTATGACAGTCTTCTGAAAATATATTGAAAAAGTGATTAACGAAAAAATCTAATCTTACTTGGTTGGGGGAAAAAAAAAAAAAAAAAGCTTACCTTAAATTGACAATTTGTTTTATAATACCATTTCAGATCGAGACATTCTTCCTTGGCAGACACCTATTAAACGGTTTGTTCTTATGCAAGAGCCTGAAAATGAAAGGAATTCTCAAGATGTTTTTTGTATTCCTTCAAAAGAGGTAATACTTCTTTTTTTTTTTTTTTTTTTTTTTTTTTTTTCTGTTTGCATTGTATGTATAAATATTTATCTGTGCCTGTAATCTAAAGAGAGCAGTGTCATTACCATACTGATATTTGTGTGAAAGTACCTCTTTTCCCTATCTATTTTAATAAAGTTTCAATTATATCAGTGCAAAATGTTGAATTAAAATTTATTCATTAAAATTCCTCTTGCACTTTCACCCTTTTGCTTTGCAAACTAAATTAGAAATGGCTGTCTTTCAAGGATTGGTAAGTGGTATGCCACATAGTACATTCCAAGTCATATATAAGAAAGATGGATATATTGGTTATTAACTGTAGTGGCTTTATTTTGATGGGACACTTTTTTTTCCTCCTTTTATTTTATACATTCGTTTTTTTCTGACCAAGTGGGGCAAGAAGTGAGTTACTCCTTGTAACTATGCAATTCTATATCCATACTTTCTTAATATATTTGTTTTGTGTCCAGTTATAGAACAAAATCATAGTGGCTTTTTTTCAATAGGACACCTTGTAATCTATTTAACTTGAGCACAATTTTTCAAAGGAAATCATGTGTTTTAATAAGTTAGAAAATGTTGTATAAACTCAACTTGACAAAGTAAATAATATTGATTATTCGTTTCTTACACTTTAATTGATGTACTCTTATATGAGTGCATCAAATGTGTCATTGGGGCTGAATATATAAAGATAGTATACTACTAGATTTTATAAAATAAACAATTAAAATAAATAACTAAATGTAATTTTTTTTATAATGTTACAAGGTTTTTATCACTTATATACATGATTTTGTGCTCTAAAAAGAATTTATTTAATATATTACAGCTTGATAAATTAAGAGACAATAGCCTCTCTTTTATGTGTCTGCATTACCTTTGGTTATGCACTGTTTAAATTGGATGTCTCAACTAATTGCTCATAAATGAGAGGTTGCTACACATTAAAATTGCTGTAAAACATCTGTAACATATTCATCATTTTAATATTAAACTATATATGATATTAACATATATATATTCTTTAATTTCTACTGATGTGACAGTAATGGTAAAATGCTGTTTTTTTTTCCTTCCTCCCTCTAAGAGAAATATATAATTATTACTAAATCTTTGGAACAGGGTTCCTACGAGTGAGGAAAATGGTGGAAAGACAGAGAATTTGAAAATTTAGGCAAAAAGGGAATTTTTTAAAATATTTGAAGTGGTCAGAAAATTTTAGAAGTTTACTTTTCATTCTCGTAAATGAAGAAATTTTGAATCAATTATTTGTCCAATCTAAAACTTTTATATAAAATTTATATTTACTTTATAATAGAAAAGTTAAAAATAATTAAATCTGAAATTCATACAGTGCATATCTTTTAGCATTTATTTAGACTAAAGTCATCTACTGTGGAGGGTTTTACAACAAGATATAAGTTAAATTTTTACTGAGAAATGTCAGGAAAATTTTTGAAAGAGACATGAAAAACTTTGAAAATTCATAATCTTTTATGGTGTCTAGGAGTTTTTGATTTTATTATATCACAGAAGCTTCTTTCATTATTTTATTGTATTATTATTTACATTTATGCAATCTGTAACTGATTCTTTAATGCATAATTAAATAGGTGTTTGAGGGGATGCATTTGCAAAGCTGATCAAAAAACTTGAATGCATCCCCAGTAGTAAAACTAAAGATTATCAAGTTAGTGCCATATTTCTGTCACTGTTGAACATCTTTGAAACATCATTGAACATCTTTGGTGGTTTTATTTGACCGCAGTTCACAATAAAAATTATCTTTAAATTTATCAGTAGAATTTTCCACTGGTATGAATGTATGCTTGTGTGCATATAAATCTGTCACACACCAATTAGCATAATGTATAACTAGTTATATTGTTAGTTACAGTCCACATGGACTAATGATTTTTTCATAAACATTTAAATTCTGTTGTTTTTTGATTGCTTCATTATTTTTCTAAGAGAGACCTGTACCATGATTTATAGTTATACTTTTGTTATTCATTAAATATGCTAACATTTTTTTTCTTTTACTTTATTTCTGTTTAACTAGAGCTCTATTCCATGGACTGGTGTAGTTAGTATGCGTATTATACTTAAACAGCCATCTTTTCGCTGGAAAAAATTTGGCATTGATGAATTAGCAATGTTTGGAGAACCAACAAAAGTATGCCCATTTTTTCATTAATTTAAAATTTTTATTAAAATGTTTTAAATTATTCAATATTTGATTTTGAATTTAAAATTTATGATAAATAAAAAAAATAGTGTTGTCTTTTTTTTTATTATTGCATATGCTTATAGGTCTTCTTTTGCTCTGTGTGTGTAGGAGTAACAACAAAGAATATTTAATACTTTTCCAGTATAGGGACCTATGTGAGATATAGATAATATCCTTGGAGAGAGAAGAAATTTTTTATGCAAATTTTTAGCGACTTGTTCACTGTCTCATACATCCTAAGCATTTTTTTTTCAATATTTATGATTTTTTCAATACTATTTATTATAAACAAGCCATTTGTCTACTTATTTACTGTATAGCTGAAGATTACCAGTCGCTTGTGATTATAGACTTTTTGTTCAATATCTCTACAAAAATACATCAGGAATTGTCCTGAATCTCCAGGTGTGTAAATAAAATAGTACGGGTCATATATTTCTTTGAAGATTTTTTCCTGAAACCCCATAAAAAACAGTTTTAAAAAAAATCTTTTGATAATTCTATCAAAACTAGTGTAGCAAAAGGGTTCAAACTGTAGATTATGATTAAATGGCTTATTGTAGTAAGCTATGTTCATTTTTATGAAGATAGCAGTATGCTCGTAAAGAAATTTACCAAATAATGTTTTACTGTGTATGTGTGAATGCAAACAAATTATAATGTACACAATGTGTTAGCTAAATATATGGAACAACTTTTGTGAAAGTCTCAAAAACAGCTTGAAAATTATCATTGATAGAATAGGCATAATCCATTGTTCCCAAAATGAAGTAAAAAGACGAGGGCTGTATCCAAATATAGTGGTACCTGCAGTATGTATATGCTATATTGACACTAATCAATTGCTCTAAGCTTAAAAATAAAAAAACTCCTCCCAGGCTTCTGTATACTGGAAAAGTACTGAATATTTTAGAAAAAATGCTAATGAATGCTTGTGAGAAAGAGGGGTTTTGAGAAGACATCTTTTATTATTGTATGTTACTTAATTTCTTCTATATCTTCATGTGTATCTAATATATCATCTTCCATTGATATTAATGTTTCATAATTGTATTATACTTATAAGTAATGATAAAAAAATCTTAAATTTGTGTATATGAGAACATTTGCTGTTACTCTTGTGATCATTAGAGTAAATTTTCATAAATAATTCCTATTATAT
This sequence comes from Maratus speculifer, assembly GCA_964019185.1. Taxonomy (NCBI): domain Eukaryota; kingdom Metazoa; phylum Arthropoda; class Arachnida; order Araneae; family Salticidae; genus Maratus; species Maratus speculifer. The sequence continues at coordinate 220,041,910 of OZ025297.1, read as the reverse complement.
TAGGCTTCACCAGTGGCTGAGAGGTTATGCTCTTGAAGCTGGTAGACAGGAGGTGCTGTGTTCGAACCCAATCATGCCGTTGGCCTAACTGTTTGTAGTTTCTCATGTTTTTTCTTGAAACCTTGGGTAATCTTGCATAAATAAGGATTAGGATTCTTCAGAAAGACCACCACAGAGGGGTGCTCCCCCTCGTGCCTATATCCCTTGTGCAGATAATCAACTATCACAAATAAGAAATAACACCATCCTATTATATCATTACAAAATGCAATTATCATAAAAATTTATATAATCAGCTATATACTATTGTGCTCCACTCAAATACTATGTTTTAATTTATAACCAAAAGCATTTTACATGTCTATATAATCAATCAAAATTTTGTTACCCTTGTGACCAGAATGTAACAAGAATAATAAAATTTTGATTTAATATGCTGGCAAATAAAATGCTTTTTGTTAAAAAATAGATACATGTTATGTGAGTAGAACTAGGGTTCGTTGATTTAAATCGGCTTGATTTTAATCATGATTTAAATCAGTTTTTCTTTTAAGTTATTTTTTTATAAATTTCAGATGAAACAAACATAATAATGTGCTTTAATATAATTTAGTTTTATATACCATATATAATCAAACAACTTTCAGAAAGATAAAGCTTAAGCTTAGTAAAAAAGTAAAATAAATGTAAAGTTTAGAAAAAAAAAAAAAATGCTTTCAAATTTCATTTGAATCAAATTATAAAATAATCTTGCAACGGTAAAGAAATCTAAGCAGAAATATATTAAATATTTGAATATTTACTCATTAGTATTTAGAAAAACTTTTGCAAGTTGAGGTAAAATAAAATTGTATGACTTTATGTGCTGCATTTTGGGGAAGCCTGCTATATAAGGATTTGAGCAAAATCTGAAACAGCAATTGATTTATTTATTTAATTTAATATAATTGATCTCAGCCCTTTAGAATGGTGGAAGATATTTTTGTTACAGTTATCAAAAAAGCTCATACTAAAAATAGAATTAATGATCAACTAGCTTTTTACTGCAATAGATTTATCTGCTTTAATCGAACAAATGTTTTTTGCCTTCGGTTTGATACTTTCAGAATTAGAAATCAACAGATAAAACTGTTAAACCGCTGCCATCGAAATGCTCAAGGCCAGAGGAGACAAATTGTGAGGTATTCACTAATTGATTTACTTCTCACTTGTGTTGGAATTCACACTAGAAAATCTTGAATAACAATTTACTTTTATTTTATTTGTGGAATATCAATCATCGTATAAAACACTGAACATACTGATTAACTTATGATTAATTACTTCTTAAACATACAGATGAGTATTTGGAATCCCGCAATAAAAAAATATCCAGATGTGGCAACACTGTAGCATTCCTTCTCTGGCTGAATTTTTATTTAGGGATTCCAAGTTCTTATTAGTGAGTTTAAATAGTTATTGTTTTATAAGATGATAAATATTCCACAAGTAAAATAAAATTGCTATTCAAAATTTTCCTGTGTAAATTCCAACACTACTGAGAAGTCAGTCGATTAGTGATGACATCTCAATTTGTGTCCTCTGCCTTAAGTATTTTGATGGCAGCAATTGAACTCATCTTTCTCAGTCAAGACTTAAAAAAAACTTAGTTAAAAACTTCCAATTTTGTTTAAATTTTTTATGTGTTGCAGATGTTTATTTTAATTAAAATATTGAAGGTTGAATTAATTTTTGACATCTGATTTGTAGTTTTTCATGCATTTTGTGTAATCAAGATTTTTTTCATAGCCTAAAATTTTACCTTGAAATAGTATGAATCATTTATGTAAATTGTGTAATATTAATAATAGATAATACTTATAATATGCATGTCTATGTATGTAAACTTTATATTATTTAAATTAATCAAAAAATCATAAAATAATAATGTGTGGCAATTTTTTAAAAAATCAAAAAAAACCGATTTAAATAAAAAAAATCTGATTGTTTTGATTTTTATTAAAAAAATAAAAAAAATCTGATTGTTTTGATTTTTATTAAAAAAATCAAAAAAATCACGAACCCTGAGTAGAACATAACGGTACTTAATTGGTTACATCAATTTTCATCTTAATTATATTTTGTAAGAAAATAATTGGCATTAGTTATTGCTCTAACAGTCATAAGAGTAACGAACGGATGTTCCCATATTAGATGTAGTTGCTGAAGTCAGTTAGAAAATAGATCAATTTGAAATATTAATAGAATTAGAAAATCACTAAATAAGTCATTTTAATGTAATAGCAAATGTATCAGATTGTTATTGTTTAGTGATAGGATTAATGAACTTAATCATCTTTTATTAGTGATTATATGTTCCATCAATCTGGAATAATTTTTTAAATGAGACTCAAAAACTATTGAGAGGAATGAGTTGAAATGTTTTTATGCATAAAAAGAGTTTAGAAATCGATGTCTGCTCAAATATTTCTGTCATACTTTTTATACTTTCTTCAAATAATTTCATATTTTAGACATAAATATTTTTTAAATGCATTGAAATCAGACAATTGTGTTTAGGATGTTATTGATAAAATAAAATAAGAAAAATGGCATGAAATAAATAATTATTTGGGACTTATGAATTGAAATATTAAAAATTTCTTTAATATTAATCCTTTACTACATGAATTTTTCTATTATTATTATTGCCCCACCAGTGGCCAAGAGGTTGGGACCTCTCAACTGGTAGACGGCAGGTGCTGGGTTCAAACCCAATCGCGGCTGTCGGCCTAACCGTTCGGAGTTTTCGTGGTTTTCTTCGAACCTTGCGTAAATACGGGTTAGGTTCCCTTAGAAAGACCCCCACGAAGGGCACTCCCCCCTGGTCCTATATCCCTAGCGCAGATAATCGGATGTCAAAAATCAACCAACCAATTATTATTATTATTTTAAATCTAATATATTCAGTCTAATAATGAGAAAAATAATATATATATATATATATATAGTTGTGACGATTTAAGGAGAACTCGAATTATTTCCACTGGTTATAAAGAAACACACAGTCATGGCAAGCGAGGGAAAAAACAAAATAAATAAAGAAATGTAGAAGATCCAATAATTAGTCATGGGCTGCTGTAAATTCATTTATTAAATTCGTAATAATGAGGAAGGAAAAGCTCCTTTTGCAAAAATTCCATCATTATTTCAGCGAGCTGTCCTCATCGAAGAAACAACCCAAGAAATCTTCTTTTTCATCTCGAGACTTCCACCTTTTTAAACTAAAAAGAAAGTTCTGGAACATTCTGTAACCTCAAACCATCATTCTTTTATGTAAACAGAATTCTTGTCCAGCTACGAGATTATTTTCCACAAACGATAAATTTATTTTAAAAAAAATATTATTTAAACAATTTATAATTGACTCAGAATTTTAAATATCTTAGGCAGACGATTTTTATAAATGATTAATTTTAAGAGAAAAAGAAAAGAAATGAATTTATTAATATGCACACATCAAAGGTTGACGTAGGAAAAATAAATAAATAGATAAAATAAAATAATGATATTTTTTGAAAGGTATGGTTTTGGAATAAATTTAATAAGACTTTCTTAAAAAGGGTTGATAAAACATAGAAGAAATTAGTTTTATTTGGAATATTAAGAAATAAAGTTTAATTAAGAATATTTTTAATTTAGTGCCATCTTTTTAAATTTACGCATACTGGAATAATGTTTTTTAGGGCAAATTAAGAAATTATATCGTCTGCATAAATATTAACTGATTAGATTTAGAAACAAGATTTTAATTTAATAATTTGAAGTAAGTACGGAACATTATTATAAGAAAATTAAGATAGTATAAAGGTTAGTTTTGGCGAAAAAATTTTAAATTTGTAATATTATCCCCCCTCCCCAAGACTTTGTATGAAATTGATAGTTAAATAAAACTACAAGTTCAGACAACAGAAATATAATAATTTAGAAAAGTTAAATTTTGGAATAAAACTGTCAAACTCAGGAAGCCAAGAGATGGAAGAAAAGAAAATTAACGCAATATAAAAAATATTAGCGATTATAATAAAATAGTTAAGAGAAAATAATTCTGAATTAAATTTAGGTAGGAGCATTTCCCTGAAAGAAATACAATAATGTTACAACATCACTTACCATTTGTAAGTGCATAGAAGATAATACATATAATAACAGTAAATAAGTTATGAATATTAATAAGCAAGAGATAAAAATATAATAAAAACAATAAAAATTCGTTGTCATGGAAGTTTAAATAATTACAATGACTTAATGCATAGTTTATTTTAAATAAGTCCTTTAAATGAAACAAGTCTTTCAATAGTATATATAAAAGAGTCTTTTCCAATGTTCTCTGAATACAGTCTCTTTAATTAAAAATCTTCAAACCTAGTTTAATCTTTGGTTTTAATGTTATGTTGGATCCAACATCTTTCAGTAATATATCAATTTCTCAATAATAAATAGCATCACTCTCAATATCAATAATAAATAATATAGAAAAATTTAAATAATAACAATAACAACAATAATAAGTAATAGTATAATAAGACTCCATATCCTAATATTTTTCAATAAGAGTATAATTAATACTAAACTTCATTATAGAAGTCATAATAATAATAGTTAAACAAGAGTATAATCAAAAGAAAATATCACTATTTGTTTATTATTGATAGGGAAAATATTGGTTGAGGATAAAAATAATTACATAGCAACTAAATAATTTTTTTATCTTCTAATAGCATAAGAAAGTATTTTTTGCTAGCCGAAAGTATAAATAAAAAAAGTCATAATAATTCCAAAATCCAAATAAAATTAAATCTAACTATTTAGAAAATGGACGCTCAACCAGTATTTCCTTACAATAATTCCTCTCTGATACTCTTTTACAAAATTGTCAAATTTGGTTATAAGTTTTCAAATGCCAAATGTAGAATAATGTTTTATCTACAAATGGTTTATAAACTTTAATAATAAAATACAATAGGAATAAAAGGTGTCATTCTTAATTGAGAAATAGAAATAAAAATAGTGTGCTTTTCTGAAAAACTCTTAATATCTGTAGTTTTCACAATCACTGAAAATCACATATTATGTTATAGGTTTGAGTAGAATCATTAGATTTTATAACTGTTATAACATAAATATCTGCTGAATAAATAGAATAATACTAATGTCAAATACATGAGTAACTATAGTTAGACTTAAACACCCTTAAAATTAATTTATCAACATCAATTTGAAAGCTTTTACAATCAAAGTGTTCACCTTATGCCTGCATAAGGAGCCCAATTTAACCCCAAAAACTCCCAAAAACAAGTAATATTCTTGTAGGCCTCCAAGAACATACCTGCTAATGTTGAAAATTATGGTGATAAACTATTTAAAGAATAAGAATTAAAACTTAATCTACTGTCTTGACTTTAGTTTGATCTAGTGATTGTGATTGTATCTGAGGTTTTGTTAGTTTTTTAGGTTGCTCATGAAACAGTTTAAAATCTTCTGGTGAAAAATAGGGTCTTAATTTAGAAACATGCACAATAACGGAATTCTGTCCTGTCTCATAATTAAATTTATCTATTTCATAAGTTACATCAGAAAGTTTATTTATAATTTTGTATGGTCCAGAGAAAGTAGGTTCTAATTTTCGAGTGTTAGGGTATTTAAATTCTTCATAAATTACAGAGTCTTGTATTTTTAATGGGCATTCGACAAAATTTCGATCATAGAGCCTTTTACTTTTAAGGTGAAATTCCTGAGTTCGCGCTTTTGCAATTTTGAGGGCTTTGTCTACTGGTGTTGTACACATTTTAACTGCCTCACACAGAACCATTACCCACCTTTTTAAAAATCTGAATCAAAATTATCGCGAAAATTATAACTATATTTAGCTGCTAACTTTAACCAGAAATTTTATCTAATAAAACAGAAATTGTAAACATCATAGTTACACCTTATTATTACAAACTTGCCTTTAATCGTGCATAGAAATATCATAATAGTCTTAATAAGTAACAGTAAATATCTTAAGAACATCATACTCCTCAATTAAATCCTTAAGAATAAAAATATTTCAATCTTCAACACATAATAATGATAATAAAAATACTCATAAATAGGTAAGTAAGTAAGATTCACAGATAAATAATTAAATAAATAAACCTCACAAATAGAGAATAAACAATCTACACAAATGCTTAAAAATGATACAAATAATATTCAATTAATTTGAAATAACTCACTCTTAAGAAGAATTTCTCAAGATGATCCTAGGGGAGACAATAATAACGAAAATTATCCAGGTACTTAGAAACCGACGTTCAGTTGTCCCTGTAAGTTTTTTTTTTCTTTTTCTTGTCATCACTACCAGTAATACTTAAAGTCAATGATCGCATATTTGGGGCGCAACTAGATGAATGTTAGTTCGTGGCGCTTCTATTCCTTATTAAATCCAATTCGAAATCATCAGGTCTCAAAAATTTATCATTATTTCCAAAAATATCAAGCTTCAGGAATTCACGAGAAGTCGATTTTCGGCGATTCACAAAGCTATCATCATTTCGTTCCACAGCCGATTTCATTAGCAAGCCGAAAATACCATATAGAATGTCCTTCAATCGAACTTCGGCGATAGCATGCTTTTCTTCGTTCCATCGCAATTTTCTTTAAATATCATTCATTAAAAAGGCAGCACAGATAATAAATCCTGTCCGACTTTTCGATTAGTTGTGATGATTTAAGGAGAACTCGAATTATTTCCACTGGTTAAAAAGAAACACACAGTCATGGCAAGCGAGGGAAAAAACAAAATAAATAAATAAATGTAGAAGATCCAATAATTAGTCATGGGCTGCTGTAAATTCATTTATTAAATTCGTAATAATGAGGAAGGAAAAGCTCCTTTTGCAAAAATTCCATCATTATTTCAGCGAGCTGTCCTCATCGAAGAAACAACCCAAGAAATCTTCTTTTTCATCTCGAGACTTCCACCTTTTTAAACAAAAAAGAAAGTTCTGGAACATTCTGTAACCTCAAACCATCATTCTTTTATGTAAACAGAATTCTTATCCAGCTACGAGATTATTTTCCACAAACGATAAATTTATTTAAAAAAAAATATTATTTAAACAATTTATAATTGACTCAGAATTTTAAATATCTTAGGCAGACGATTTTTATAAATGATTAATTTTAAGAGAAAAAGAAAAGAAATGAATTTATGTCGATATAGCGAGCCCATGGTAACAGGCTCGCTCAGATGCATTTGGCCGATTCGGCATCCGCCCCATGGCAAGGTACGACACGTGTTTGACCTTTTTAGCCACGTGTTAACTAAATGTTGCTGAGTTAGCACCTTCACACGAAAGGGCCCCAGCAACAAGCACAGAACAAGTACAGAAGGATGCCAGAGCCCGCCTGATGAAGAGGTACTTAGCCGAGCTCGGGGCTAAAAGACAGAAGATGCCTCATAATTTTAATCCTTTAAGTATTTTTTCCCTTGTAAATATTGCACTTTTCCCTTGTAAATATTACACATTACTCAAGATTATTAAACGTATGTAACAATACCCCTGGACTCCTTAATCTACATGGGGGCTGCGGCCTACTTGGACCCCCAAACAACCTGCACTGCAAGAGTTCTTATTTTTGCATATGGATTGATGTGCAGTGTGCAAGAGGAAAGATTATATTTCCCCTAGTCCCCATCCGGCAGCGAGATGATGTTTATGCTTTCTGCTTATCAGCGCGGTCCCACAGCTCACCAGAAGGGAGAAAAAGAAAAAGAAAATGAAGAAAGTGTGTCAGTAGTGTCGGTCGCCGCCTGTAATTTGTGATGTTCTTGTGCATACCGTGGATTTATTTTTTTTCATTGAAAAAGTAGCATAGATCAAATTGGATTACACTTAAATAGCAGTAAGTGATATTTTTTTTACTATACCTTATTTCTTTGCTGTAAGTGATGGAGCTCCAAGCGATCCCAGTGATCAGACAGCATTTAAAAACTGCCAAAGCCGATAAAATACAGCTTCTACATTTGTTTATTTTTGGAAAAGACGAAGCGAGGCGAAATCGTTCTAATTTAAGGGTTTATACCGGATTACCGTTTAAAGAAGGTAGCCCTGAATTCGCCAACAAATTGAAAGAAATTACTGATACTTTTGACCAGTTGCAATTGATAACAGTCGCTAATCTGCTATCCATAGATATAAATGGAAATAAAGATGAGATAGCGACTCGCATTTTGGTCGCATTATCAGACATTGCTGCTTTTAAGGAAACATTTGGGAATATTTCGGCTTCGGAGACAGACATTGAGCATAATCAGAACGACAGCAGTGCCAGCACAGAATTAATTTCCCCCTTAAAAATACAACCACAGCAAATGGTTGTACATTCGCAATACACTGCAAGTAAACAAAATATTTCTTTCACCGACATAGAACAATTAATTCCGCCGTTTAGCGGGGAAAAATCTGAAAACATCCAAACATGGTTTACACGATTCGAAACACTCTCGGAATCATTGAACCTCTCAGATATTCAAAAATTTGTTTTCGCAGAACGGAGTTTAAAAGGTTTAGCATTGCTAGTAATTAGAGCTGAAATTAATATTAATTCCTATTCCGCACTAAAGGAAGCTTTATTCCGCGAATTTCATCAAACGCCTTCGCCCGCACAAATACATCAAATATTAGCAAACCGCGGATGTCAACCAAACGAACAATTATTGGAATATTTTTTGAAGATGAAAGAAATCGCGCAGCGAGGGACTGTGGATGACATCTCTTTAATTCATTACACGATACAAGGTATTAGAGATACACCCCAAAATAAATCCATTTTATATGGCTGTTCCGATTTAGTAGAGTTTAAGAAAAAATTGCTAATTTATGATGAAATTTGCCGATCAGCCAGTGGTCAGGTGAAACGCATGTCGTATCATGCGGAAGGCCCTACTCCTACACCACACCTTAAAAATGAACGTAAAATTATCTGTTTTAACTGCGGTTTAGGAAACCACGTTTCCGCAGATTGTCATAATAAAAATAAGGGCCCGAAATGCTTTAATTGCTCTTTATGGGGCCATCGGTCTTTTGAATGCGGCGAGCGCACTGGGGAGAAACAGCCTACAGCCCGAGGCACCCCTCCCCAACAACGTTCGGGGTTAAAGCGCGATAAGAAAGTCCACGTCGTAGACTCACAGCAATCGTATACCAACATGAATAAATTAGTCAAAATTGCGGATGTCATAATAGACGCATTAATTGATACGGGAAGTGCGATTACAGCAATAAGAGAGGATTTTTATAAATTAGTTGGCTCCCCTCCCCTACAATGTGAAACCATACAACTGGACGGTTTTGGTGGTGGCAGTTTAACGCCATTAGGATCATTTAAAACGGATATTCAAATAGATGGAACTCTGTTCTCTACTAGAGTTTATGTCGTAAACTCATCACAAATGTCCACCCCCTTTATTGTAGGGCGGGACGTGCTTACACAGGGTACACTAACGTGTGGTCAGGACGGGATATCGCTCCATAAAACTCCCCAAGCGGATGTTTTCATTAACTGCATACGCATCCGTAAGCCCGCGAGCAACACTCTCTTACCAGCCCCCCTTACGTCACATAACACGCCTTCTGTTTGTACTGACATGGCACACCACAACTCATTCAACGGAACACTTCCATGCTTCGCAGACGACCCCGTGCCACATGAAATATGCACTAATATAGAAGAGCCTAATGTCCTATTTTCCCCTCAAAATCAACAAGCTAAACATTTCTCCGGAAGAGACGTTTCCACTACCCTTGGTCACGGAACAGTTGGTGACAACGATGCTATGCGGAATATTCTTAAATATATGATCCCCATACTTTTCATCGGTGTCTTATGTCACCTAATGCAAACAGATTGCTGTTATGAGTCACCGATGGCAAGATGTTCATCTATGGTACTAGATACCTTCAACGTTTTGATATGCTCTGTGTTCCTCCTAATCGTTGCCATTCGATTCACCGCGACGCTTAAATGCAAAAAGACAAGAAAGAAAAAAAAAAGTATGCAAAAGGGGAGAAAAAGTGTGTTATCAGCGTTGGATCCTAAGTGAGACTTTTTTTTTCTCTCTTTCTCAAGCAAGATATTTTGTTACACAGATGTTTACTTTTTATTTATTTTTTTTCTCTCCCAACCTGAAACCTGTTCAAGATGTTCGTACTTTAATATTTTTTTTTACGAAAAACCATCAGTGCATTATTTTTCTATTATGGATTTCACTATTTTATTTACATATTGGTTTTTGAACTAAGTCTTACCCAGCTTATGGAAAGCTGTGATTTTTTTTTTTTTTTTCATTTTATATGACTGACTTGACTCATGATACCTATCTCAAGATAATTTTTGTGGCCCATACCAGATTACCGCAGTGCATCCCAACGAACGATATCAAGTTAAAAAAATTGGGTCACATGAAGGCCCACAGATTACCACTACGGCAGCTGACATGATGAAATATTGGACACAGTCGATATAAACTGACTCATAGTGACTGGAAGAATTTACTGCAAGATAATCTCTACGTTTACGAGTGTTTTTTTTTTTCTCTTTTCTTCTTTCTCTTGCAAAATCACAAACACAGATGTGGTTTTAGTTTTGTGTTTACTCCTCCACGCAACGAAGAGGGAATAATGGTGTTTTTTTTTTAATTATTCCCTCGAATGTGAAATATGCCACAGCAATAAATAAAGCTAAGTCAAGTGCTTTTTTTTTTTTGTTGGCTGGCTAAAGCATTTTTATCATTATTATTATTTCATTAACCAGGATTATGTTAACAGGTGCCAAGTGATTTTTTTTTTTGGCACAAACATTTAACTTTTACAATATATAGGACATATTTTTTTTACATACTTAGTACCATTTTATGTGCTTCGAAATATTGTATGTTTTGTTTGAAATATGATTGTTTTTATAAATATGTTTATCTGTATAAACTATTTCTTCTACACCCCCCCCCCCCAAAAAAAAAAATGACAAAATATGATGTAGCAGGAAAACTATAAGTTTCGATTTTTTTTTTCCTCTACTCTTTCTTTCCTTTTGACAGACAAAAGATAATTATTTTTGTTTGTTTGTTTTGTCTTTGTCATAAAAGTTTTTACGATTAGTCCAATTTGAGCAATTTTCTTTTACATAAAAATAAAAGTTTTCCTTTATTTTTTTTTGAAGACGTATTAAGAAACACTATAATAAATTTGAGACCTTTTTTCTTAGACGAAGACGAATATCGGTTTCGAAGACGTTGTGTTGGAAACCCCCTTTGGGGAACGATGATAAAGCAAAAGACAGATGTGCAAAGAGCACATTAACGACGTTAACTATTATGATATAATTTTTTTTTTTTTTTTCTTTCTTTTCATTGTGTGTGCTGTTAATGACGTCTTCAAAATTCCTTTTTCGTTCTTCTCTCTTATTAATATTAATTTTTTTTTAAAATTCATGTTTTACAGTGATCGTCTGTTTTTTTTTCTCTCTCCCTTGAAGAAATAGTTTATTTTAAGTATCCTGACCGGTGTACACGTTCAGCTGTGGTCAGCTGCATGTCGGATTGGCCGAGTGTCGATATAGCGAGCCCATGGTAACAGGCTCGCTCAGATGCATTTGGCCGATTCGGCATCCGCCCCATGGCAAGGTACGACACGTGTTTGACCTTTTTAGCCACGTGTTAACTAAATGTTGCTGAGTTAGCACCTTCACACGAAAGGGCCCCAGCAACAAGCACAGAACAAGTACAGAAGGATGCCAGAGCCCGCCTGATGAAGAGGTACTTAGCCGAGCTCGGGGCTAAAAGACAGAAGATGCCTCATAATTTTAATCCTTTAAGTATTTTTTCCCTTGTAAATATTGCACTTTTCCCTTGTAAATATTACACATTACTCAAGATTATTAAACGTATGTAACAATACCCCTGGACTCCTTAATCTACATTTATTAATATGCACACATCAAAGGTTGACGTAGGAAAAATAAATAAATAGATAAAATAAAATAATGATATTTTTTGAAAGGTATGGTTTTGGAATAAATTTAATAAGACTTTCTTAAAAAGGGTTGATAAAACATAGAAGAAATTAGTTTTATTTGGAATATTAAGAAATAAAGTTTAATTAAGAATATTTTTAATTTAATGCCATCTTTTTAAATTTACGCATACTGGAATAATGTTTTTTAGGGCAAATTAAGAAATCATATCGTCTGCATAAATATTAACTGATTAGATTTAGAAACAAGATTTTAATTTAATAATTTGAAGTAAGTACGGAACATTATTATAAGAAAATTAAGATAGTATAAAGGTTAGTTTTGGCGAAAAAATTTTAAATTTGTAATATATATATACTTTTTTTTCAAATTTTCAGCTAATTTTTATATTTTATGGTGTGCACCATATGCACACTGTTACATGTGGACTTCGAATGCCGAAAAATTCAATGCAAAACTATTAATAATGTTTCAAAATCATGGAGAATTGCATTAATTCAATATAGGAGCATCAAAAATCCCAACATCCAAAGTGCACACATAATCGGCCAGATCGCATAGTGAAAAAATAAAAAATAAAACAAATTAAAATTTATCAAAAATAAAGAAAATTAAATTTATCAAAAATAAAACACCGTTTACCTATGATGATAGAAAAATTAAAATAAAAATAAAGGAAAGAACTCACCCATCTTGTGTTTGAAAAACAGGAAAAACAACATATGGCTGATCAAATTATTATTTTATTTTTTTGTAAATATATATGTATAAGATAAAGTTGCATTCTGGACATCATTATGGAAGAGTATTATACTTAAATTCTGTTGTTAAAAAAAAAAAAGGTTAAGTCCTGAATCACAAAGTTCGTAAAAAGGATTAATAATTGTTCATCTTAAATAGTTCATGACAGTCTATATGACGGATCAGTCCTTTAAGGATTTATTTTGTATAGACAAGCAGGTCGTTTTGAGTACACAGAGGGTTTCCGTTAGAGGATGGAAAGGATCACTATTTTTTGGCCAATACTGATGAATGAATTCAGCAAAATCACAATACGGCAAGTTTAGAAAGTTGCTGCAACGGTTGAAAAATTACGATGAGGCAAATAAGGATCACTATTACTTAACCAGTACTGATAAATAAATCTGTATAAGTGGTAATGTGGCAAATACTAAAGATGCGGCATCGCAGGCAAAATCGGCAAAATCCCTGTGAGACAAATGCTGAAAGGCCTAGGAAAACTGGAACACTCTTCAAAATTGATCAGATATGATGTTTTGCTGTCATATACCCAAGTAAACCACTGAAATAGCCAAACATCAGCATACAAAAAGAGACAGTTCAATTCTTCTATAGATCAAGATGTATACACCCAAATGCACCGTCCTCCTTGCCGCATTCTCCGGAACTGAGCCCCTCCGCTACGGGAAAAATTCCCGAGCGAGGGAGGAAAATTTGCCGCGTCTTATTTAGCAGGTGGAAATACACAGAATGATTACTTTTGCAGACGCGAGCCTCGCACCCCAGCTTCGGCTCAGCCAATCAGAGACGATCCTGAGCGTACGCGTTTCGAGCGTGTTCTCGAAAATTCTATGATGATTCATCTTTAACACCACTGACCTACACATGACGAAAAATGGCGTCTATTTTGAAGGGAAGAACACATTTTTTCACTGTCATGGCGGACCAATTTACAGCGGGAATATTCAAAATATAAAAACATTACAACATACAAAATAACATATTTCAGCAAATACATGGTTGTTTTAGGAGTGATTTATGTCAAAATAACCAGAAAAATTTTATCTATCTATTGAATATAGATAGTATTAAAAAAAATCGGAAATAAAAATATTTTATTTCTTGCATAATAAAACAAAGAAAAATTGGTGCACGTCATGTATAGCGAAATATTTAATTTTTTCATATTAAAGATTACACTATAAAATCGATTTATTATTTTTATTATTAAATTAAAAGTGAGAAATAGATGATATCTAGAATTTATATTGTATAAAACTTTTAATTTTAAAAGACTTAATTTTAAAAGATCATTATTTAAACTGATAAGACTGAGATTTGAAATACTGTTAAATGTTACGGATTTTAGAAATAAAGTAAAAAATTACGAAAGTTATTAAATTGTTATTTTGAAAAAGCAACTATTTTCGAAGGATGTTTAAAAAGACTTAAAACTTAAGTAATAAAATTTATGAAAGATCTTTTTTTTTGCTGAATGAAATTTTGAAAAGGAATATGTTAATTTAAATTTTAAAAATGGAAATAATTTTATTTATTTATTTATTTATTTTATTTTTTTTAAATTATTTAATATGATGTAACACACACAATTATTGTTTTTAAATGTTGTATAGTTGTATTTTTAACTAAATGTGCTTAAATTAATCTTTTCTGCTTTACACTACAACTTTTTTTATATTAAGGGGACACACTATCTTTTGAAACCATCTCTTCAATTTTGAATTATACAGTAATAATATGTGGTGGCATAGTACTTAATATTTAAAATTAAATACAAATAAAAAAAAATCTTGTAAAAACAGCCTATTTCACTAAAATTTAATTAAAAAAAAATTTTTTTTAATTATTTTTTTTTAAATCCTTACTACTTTTATAAATATGAATGTATTTGCTTCAACTTTTTTTTTTCCACATTCACTAGAATATACTATATAATAAACTGTACATAGAATTTTAGATGCATAGGATCTTACAGTTAATTTTTTTTTCTCTTATGTATATTAAAAAATAAAGGAAAGTTCAACAAACTCTCAATTTGAATATTAAGAAAAAAAGAAAAAAAAACTTTAAAGTTCAATGTTAAAACCATGCACAAAAATATTAAACACACCATAGAGAACAAGTAGGAAAAAAAAAAAAAAAAAAAAAAAAAAAAAAAAATCAAACTTCTATTTAAATTAGCTTAGCAAAAAAGTCTTAGTATTTATTGAACAAGCAAGTTATAAAAGCATGAGCAGGAAGAAAAATCAGTTTAAAGTTTTTATTTGTATGGATTCACATTTGACCTATTAACAAAATTTATAATATCTCACAGTATAATTGTCATATAAATAAAAATCAGTGATAGAAATTGGGAGATAAAAGGCAGGCGTCAAATGACGACTACTGTAAAATTCTTAGGCGTCAAATTAAGATTTTTAGTTGCAGTCTCTAAAATTCATATTAATATTACTGTAATATTGTATATAATTTAGGAGTGATTCTGAGTATCTTTTTTAATTTGCATCAAAAGGTTACAACAGACATAGGAAAAAAAATCCACTCCCAGTACTGTTTTTTTTTTTTTTTTTTTTTTCTTTTTTTTTTGAGGGGGGGGGGGGTGGTCGTGTCCCCTTTACGATATTTGCGTTTTTCGCTATCTTTCAACAAAACTTGTCGTTTTTCCGCAATCTTTAGACAAAGCTTGCCGTTTTTTCTTGATTTTTTTTACAAACTTGCCGTTTTTTTCTATCTTTTGAAAAGCGTTGCCATATTTTTCCGCGATTTGTTGATAAAATTGCCTGTGCTTTTTCTCAATCTTTTGACAAAATTTGCCGTTTATCGCGATATGTTGACAAAATGTACTGTTTTTCCACGATTTTTTTTTTCTTTGCTGATCTTCTGTGGAAATTCAGATTTTTTCCACGATCCCTTGAAAAAATTGGCATTTTTTCTTACAACGATTAACTAAATTAATTTTTTTCGGCGATCATTTCTCGAATTTTGCAATATATTTTATGTCTGAATTTTTTGGATTTATGACCGATTTTTTGTAATTTTCGGAAATGATTACCTTAATTTATCAGAAAATTTGGACCATAATCATCCTTGATACTACTTCTTGGAAAAGCACAAATACTTATTTTTATATAAAGAGTATAGAAATTAATCTCTAAGATTATAAATAATGAAGCAACTGTAAAACTGGTGTAAAGCTTTTCTAATTATTGCTATATTTAGAAATAGAAAAATGCATTTAATTTGTAAAACAAAATTAAAACTTGGCAACTTCTAACCAATATTAAACAAAACTTTATCCAGTATTAGTAATTACAGTTGAACTTAGTAAAAAGAAAAAAAAAATAAAAGAAAAAAAAAAATAAAAGAAGAAACTAATGATAATAATATAAATGTAATGCATCCACATTGGAATCAAGAGGTGGTTCTGAATATAAAAAAAATTGTGAAATTCACAGATTTTTTTAAAGGTACAATAGATGGGGAAGGATTGGGAATAGCCCTCCTCGTTTATTATGTGTTTTTGCAATCCTTTGGCAAAAATTGGGGGGGGGGGGGGGTGTGATTCCTTGAAGAAATTTGTGTTTTTTCACAAACCTTTGTTGGAATTAACGGATTTTATCGCAATCCCAGGACAAGATTATCATTTTCTCTATAATTCTTTGACAAAATTCGCGTTTTTCTAAAGATTCTGTGATGAAATTAAGATTTGTTTTCACAATGCTTTGTAGAAATTTGCGTTTTTTTTTTTTTTTTTTTTTTTTTTTTGCGAAATTAGAATTTTTTTCACGATTCTTTGACGAAATTTGCATTCTTGTTTGCAATCCTGTGTAGAAATTTGCAGTTTTTTCTCTATCGTATAAAAAAATTGTTTTTCTTTTGCTATTTTTTGAAAAAATGCTTTTTCGTGATTTTTTTACCAAAATCACCAATTTTTTATGCGAACAATTGACGAAATTGATTTTTTTGCTACTATTTTTAGAAATTCACGATGATTTTAAGTTCTAAATTTTCAGACTAGATCGCTTTTTTTTTTTTTTTTTTTTTTCTTTTAATTTTGGTATTGAATGTCTAATAAATATTTTTTTTTTAAAGCTAGGCATCAAATTTGACGACCGAGAATAATTTTGTAGTTGTCAAACTCAATTCTTTAGTTGCATTTGACGGCTAACGACCGCTAATTTCTAACACTGATAAAAATGAGATGTCAAAATATTTACAATAGAAGCTTTCAGTTAATATTAAAAAAAGAAAATTGATGTTTTGACCAATTTCAAGGTAGTTTATCCCCTTAATATTTTAAGGTATTCAATAAAAATAATGAAAGTAAATCTTACCAATGCTCTTTCAATAAATAGATTTATTGTAATTTCTTTTATTTCCCAGGAACAAATTTTAATTTTTTTTTTCTCTAGCGAAGCTATCGGATATAAACAAAATAAGTGTTATTCCATCTTTTTTATTGTTCTTGATCAGGGACAGAGATCATATTGGCCAAATTCATGGCACATAACAGAAATTATGTTTTTAGGTAGGTATCAAATATGATACATGGTGCAGTCAAAGATTAGCAAAAAAAAAAAGAGTGTTTATTACACTCTACTCTGAAATTTTTATGAGTTAAAAACATAATGATTTTGAAACCTGTCTGAAAAATTTCTCAAAAAATATTGACATAAAAAAAAAAAAATCCAATTTGCCTATTGTTGGTTGTATTTTTATAGGCCTAAAGCTTTACCAGAGCTATTGAATGTATATTGTTGCTGTAAATATGTTAATGTTCATTTCAAAATTTTAAATTATCAGTGTCTGTTCAATCATGTGACGTCAAATAAATATTTTGCTCAGCTCAATTTTGTGTAGGTCTTCCATATACCCCCCTAGTGATGGTATTTCATTTATGTTTCTTTTTTTTTTTAACATTTAAATTTAATTTTATTTCATATAGGATGGAAAATCAGCTTCTGCCAGTCATTCAGCTACAATCAGGAGATTTGATTGCAAAGCTGTGATTCATGAAGAGGTAACATAACATTTTTTTTTTTTTTATTTGAACTAAGGACTTTAAACATCGAATAACTTTAATATTATATTAATACATAACATTTAATTATGTAATACATCATATATTAAATTTATCAACCTCTTGAGGACAAGCATGTTCCTTATAAGGTGCTTAGAATTCTTGATTATTCTCAGCAGTTTTTTGTAAATTTTGCTTTATTTAATCAAAACACTTTCCTGATTAAATTATTCAAAAAATTTTGTTTGAAAAACTGATGATAAAAGATTAAAATTTTTGTAAAAGATGTTAATCACAAATGTGTTAATACTGTTGTTGTAATGAAAGTGATGGTGATGTACTAACATCTGTCAAGTCAAAGTGTTGCAGCACTAAGTTGCATAAAAATTAAGACTATATTAA
Organism: Maratus speculifer; assembly: GCA_964019185.1. Classification (NCBI taxonomy): domain Eukaryota; kingdom Metazoa; phylum Arthropoda; class Arachnida; order Araneae; family Salticidae; genus Maratus; species Maratus speculifer. Next base: position 220,023,666 of record OZ025297.1, on the reverse strand, counting down.
AGAAAAAAAATACTTTTATGTTTTCAGTTTAGCAGCATAAAACAAAGTTTGCAACAACAGCTGTGGAATCTTTATTCTCAAGTGTTTATTCAATTGTGAGGTAATTCAGGTAAAGCTCAAATGTCGATCTATCAGCTAGTGCCTGCATTCAAATTCGTGGTCTACATTATCCTTTGCAAAAAACATTTCAATGAGATTATCCTCTAAATGACAAACATTACTAAAAGAAACATAAGTGACTACTACTTTCTATCAATGCCCACTATAATATTTTTACAAAGTTAAGCACTGGGATTTCTGTATGATGACCGCATATCCAACTATTAAAAACAGCTGACTTTATGACAGAAAAACTTTTAGTTAAATAAGAAAAAATGATTAAATACTGCTGTTAAGAAAAGATATATGATGAAGTTTTTATGTATTTCTGACTTACGATCATGATCTTATGTCATGAATCATAGTCATGCTTTTATTATTCAAAAATTTTCAACATGAAAACTAATGTACAAAGCACAATCATATTAATTTTAAATTTTTATCAGGGGAAAAAATGCATTATTAAATTTCACCTTCTGCTCAGGGAGAAAATGAGATTTAAAATTTTGCGAGAGAACAAAATTTTTATTTTATAACATAGATAGCAAGAGATATAGCTTTTCATACGCATTAAGGATGTACCAATATTCAGTATCTATTTGTTATTGAGCCTTATTTGGCCATACTACCAAATATTAATTAGGCTGAATATCATACTATTAGGTCTCCTGATTATTCAGCTTGGCTAAATATCAAGCTATTTGGCTTGCCCAATTTTCAGTTTACCTAAATATCAAACTATTTAACCAAATCAAATATTTAAAAAAAAAAAAAAAAAAAAAAAAAAAAAAACTTAAAAAAAATTATTTTATTAACTTCTGTTGCACAGGTGGACAGTCCAGGTTGACATTTGACAGAATTATTAAAGTCTATTTCAGGAACGATTTCTTTTCATATGACATCTTTTGAAGGGACGATATTTTCATGGCTTTCCATTTGTGTGACTAGAAATCCCTCTTTCTGAAAGCATTTTTCAATCCTATTTTTAGAAACTTAGTCCTAATATTCTTCCACAAAGTATAGAGCATTCAAAGCATTGTCTTTGTATCTTTTCTTTATATTTCCGTCCAATGATGTTATAATTTTTCTCATAAGCATCTTTCTATAGATTCAAGAACAGAAAGTGGAGTGGCTTTCAATGACTCTCTTTTTTTTTCTACGAATTTTTACCGCATTCTGCTGATGCTTTTTAAATTTTTGTTTGTTGTTTAACAATTATTGCTAATGTCAACATGGAGATTTCAAGGTGTTCTGCTAATACATTTTGTGGTCCAACTTTATTCTCAAATTTGCATAGAATGTTAAGCTTTTTACTCAACAAAAGCATGTTAATTTCCAATAATCTACCATGTTTCAGAAAGTTTCAAAAATTAAATATTATGCATAATTGAGCCTTTAATACATCTCACTTCTCTTAAGAAACGAAACAATTGGTAAAAATTCTTAAACTGTATACTTGTTCTACTTTAAATCCACACGACAGGTTACATTCATGACTCATCTGCACCTATGAATAATAATGAGCTCATGCTCAAAGAAAATATGACGAAAGCGAATAATGTAGTGACTGCACCCTCTCTGGACTGCAAAAGCAAAGTGGGGGGGAGGGGACGCAGCTCGCTATTGGCCTAAATAAAGAGAAATTTATTTTGGTCAACAGCATGCCATGCCTTCCTTTACCCCTCACTTCTGTGGAGCTCATTGGGGAGGCTCAGGTGTATTCTGATTTATTCTTGCAGTGATGTATGCAAATGGCTATGTTTTAATAAATCAAGTTTATTTTTCATAACAGCTTTTTGATTTATATTCGCCTCATCATATTATCACAAATCATGAGTACTTCTCTAAAATCCCATTGTTATTTGGAAAGAAAGTTGATGTAAACATCAGGTCCTTTTTGGTGCTTTAAAGTTTTTTTTTGGCGGTAGTCGCTACCTTGACAACTTTCCAATGACATTCTCTCAAAAGGGCACTTAATTCTGGAGCCCTTGCTTCATGAAAAGATTACTGGTTCTGAATCTACTTAAGTGAAATGCGTGGCTGCATCCTTCCCCCCTCCCTATTGAAAATTAATGGGTACAAAGTATTTTTCTGTTCCAGACAAACTGGGTATATCATTTGAAAAGCAATCAAATATTTTCCTAACCCAAACTAACAACAAATTAAAAGTATTTCATATGGGGGGGGGGGATAGCTCAGTGAATGCAAAATTTCAATGAAGCTATCCTTTGAAAATGATCACATTTGCAATCAAAAGCTCCTAGACATAATCATAGATTCAACAGTAAAAAGCCAAAAAAAAAAAAAAAAAAAGTCTATAAAATTTTAGAAAATCATCATTGGGGATTTGTTAGAAATGAGTCATAAAAGTGTTTCTCTTTGGTGATGCTAGATCTGATAAAATGCTTACAAAGCATGAGAACTCCTAGAATTTTTTTTTCATATAAGAGTTTTTTTAAAACTGTTTGGTATTCTTTCAGTCTGACATTCTTTTCAGAACCCTGAATGATTGGTAGTAAAAAAATAAAAATTAATGCTTTATATAGCTGCATGCACAAGGTGACAGACATTGTATTATCAGACAAAACATCTCAAAAGACAAAATTCTCTCACACATAGCTTCAGCAAACATATTAAAACAGTGCTGCTCCCCCCCCCCCCCCCCAAAAAAAAAAAAAAGAAAAAAACACTATGCTGTTACTTAGGATTAGCTTTCAGAATTTTGTATTCTCTGTAAATTAACTTTTATATAATAACACTAAGTTTTATAAGCAAATTTGAAGAAGCAAAACATGACAAAACTCTGACCTATAAATTTTTTGACATTAAACATTTGTTTCATGTAACAGTGTTAAGCGATATTTTCAGTAACATGAATAAACATATGTTTTGTTTTCAATAAATTATTCAAAACTAAAGAGTCATTATCGAAATTGACAAACTTGCTGAGAGCATCTTCTTGTTACTTTAAGCTGAAAATAACTTTATTTTTTCCTTTCTTATATTTATTTATTATACATATATTTTTTTCATGTATATTTCCTTCATAACACTTTCCGTCATAATTGAAAAATGTTTATGAATTCAGTTTCTTTGTCTGGCTGTCCATGCTCTAACTCATGTAAAATACTTGGATTGCCATGTAACTAATATACAGGATGGTCATAAAAAAACTTTGCCGATATATGGAGCTCTAGCGGCCAGTCCGTTCAACCAATCGAGGTGAGATTTCAGATATAGCTATTCAGAAGTATGAGCTCGAGATTCTGTGAACAGCAACAAAATGGCGTTCACGGTTATGGTTATAGTTACAGAAACTCAAAATTTTCCAAAGGCAACACCCATTTTTTTTAATCGCAAAATGCTGAGCGCATGCGGAAACCCTAAAGAGCGTTGGAACGGTGCGGTTATTGCAATAAACGGATGGGTTATGCTCGCACAAAATCTGCTCTACGAACAGCCCCAAAAAAACACGACCAATGCACACAAAGAAAATTTGAGTATGACAGAGACAAAATACCAATCGCGGAACGTGGTTTGCCAGAACTTAGAAAATGGATAAAAAGTGGGATGGGAATGTTAGTTCTTCAGTCGGAGCTCGCAGATGCCAACAAAATGACTTTGTTCGTGGGGAGTTATTAAAACTATTATCAAAATGAGATGAATGCTGTGAAAACCTGGCACATTTACCATCGAAACCATCGCCAAATACGTGGCCTATGCATTTCACAAGCTCTTCGTGATTTAGTAATGAAATTCGAAGAAATTGGCTGCACCTGTGATAGTCTGCGATCAGGACGACCAACTGTTCCTGAGGGTATTGTTATGAAAGTGCATCACATAGTAACCAGAGGACGTTTGCAAATTACAAAAGGTGCATCTAGTGTACTTGATATACCGAAATCAATGGTCTTAAAGTTACTGTGCTCTGTAATCTGCATGTTTCCTTACCGGTGCCAGCGCGCCGAGATGTTGGAAGTAAGAAACCATCAACAACATATAGACTTTGTTAATGAATTTCTTATCCAATATAATGGAGATAACGATCAGCCTCTTTGCATATTATGATCGGATGAGGCACATTTTACCTTAACTGGTAACATCAATGGTCTCCGCGATACCCCAACCTCACTCCTACAGATTTCAGATTCTGGGAATATCTAAAATCTAGAGTGTACATGTGCAATTCACAAATTTTGCTAGATTTGAAAGATTCTATCAAACGTGAAATTGCAAACATCCCTCATGCGATGTAATGTTCAGTTGTATTGTCCAGGGTCGCTACCATGTAATGTGCAATTGCCTGTGATGGCACACATGTGGAAAATGTGTAATCAAAATAAAAGTTTTCATTTCTCCGATTTGTGTTGTAATCAGAGATTAGTGTACGGACTCTGTGTCATATGCAAATTTCCTCCTTGCACCCGTGTTTTTTTATGGGGGGGTGGGGGGATTCGCAGAACAATTTTTTGTGTGTGCATAATGTGTCCGTTTCTTGCGATAGACATACAGTTCCTATGCTCTTTAGGGTTTTCGCATGCGCTGAAAAAAAATGAGTGTTGCCATTGGAAAATTTAGAGTTTCTGTAACTATAACCGTAACCGTGAGTGCCATTTTGATGTCGTTCTCAGAATCTCGAGCTCATACCTCTGAATAGCTATATCTGAAATTTCACCTCGATAGGTTGAATGGACTGGCCGCTAGAGCTCCATATACCGGCAAAGTTTTTTATGACCACCCTGTATATTATTCACTTATTATAGCAATTCGGTTTTGTGGATCATGAAACTTCATATCAGTAGACACTTTAAGACTGGGAGTACTGATCTAATCCTTGAAGAATTTGATAATATAGTAAAAGATGATGCAGTTGTACTCCTCTCTCCAGTTTGTATTTCTCTTTTTATAGATTTAGATTTTTATCTACTGTTTGTCTATACTGGTTTTCAATGATCAAGATTCAAACACATATACTTGAACTGAGTGTTTCAGAAATATTAAATGGATGATGATAGATCTTTCTTTTTCATCCAGTTAATTTAATTTATGCTTGGTTGAATTTTATTAATTGCTTATGTTTTTTACATTACTATTTGCAGGAAAAAGTTGAACCTGTATCTGCAAATATGAGTAAATACATCTGGACTGTTGCAGAACTAATGCGCGATAAGCAAACTGGATCTGCTGTTGGAAGGTTTGAGGTAAACTGTGTGCACTTAGTTATTACTTAAAATAAATTACAATGAAATTGCTTCAGATTGTGAAATTTCTCTTGTCAGAACTGTCTATACTAAATATTCATGCAGTTTTTTGTTGTAATAGTTTATTTTCAATAAAATAACATTTAAAAAAATTTTAATGATTAGTTTTTATATGTTTGATTATAAAAAAGAAAATTGTTGTTGAATTGAAGTTTGTATTGTATTGAAGTTTTGAAATCAAAGTTAAATATTTTGTTTGCTTTAAAAATTTTACTTTTTATTTCGCTTTATTTCCTGAATATCTGAAAAGTTTTTATACTTCTGCTTCATAAAATAATTAGAGTGGAAAATTTTATTGTTGTTTAATATTTAAATTCTTTGCATTCAGGGTTAGATATTTTAATTTAAATGTCCTTGATCAAGTCTGCATTTCTCTCACTTCCTGTTCTTTGTGAAACCTAAAAAAATCAAGTAGGATGTTATTAAAAAATATATATTAGTTTCATTACATTTACATGTTTCATTAAATAAAAATAGTTGTATTTCTATTAAGGTACTACTCTGTTATCCCTTCGACCAATTTTTCCAAATTATGCAAATCACCAAACTAATAGCCAAATTATACAAATGACATAATTTTTATTTTAAATAACAAAAAACAAATAATTAATAGAATATTAATACAAATATCAATAAAAAGTCGAAATAAAAATCACTTAATGGTATTTAAAACATGTGAATTGTATTAAAGCCTCTGAATGTGACATTCACGATCCTCCATTATTGGTATTTAATCTTATAGTTTAGCGATAATTTTTTGGTTGACGGGATAACCTAGTAGTACCTCTATTAAAAGTAATAAAATTTATCAGTGGTGAAAAATCTGCAGTTAAATGGAATAAATAAAAGTTTATCTCTGTAAGTCTTTTAGCCTAAATCAGTGTCACACATGTGTTCCATCGATAATCTAAGGTTTAAAGGAAACCAAAATTAAAAGCCTTACAAATGTGTATCTGTATAGGGGTCACTTCCAAAATAGGAAAAATGTGCAACTACCTTATATGATTTTAAAGATAAATACAAAAATAAAGAAAAGTATTTTAATAACTTTTGCTCATCCTGAACAAACCTATAGATGTAAGAAATTTTAAGGAAATAATAATAAATTTATATTTAAGGAAATAATAATAAATTTATATTAAAAAAAATAATAATAAAAAAATTGAATGTTTAAAAGTAATTATGCTAGCTTGTAGCTGGAGACACCTATGGAATGTTAAATGGATTATTATCTAATTTTCTACCAATAAATAATTTAATACATAAAAATGTATTTTTTATGCAATAAAAAATACTTTAAAATAAATTAATCTATATTAATAATAAAAAAAAAAAGGTGTGTGAGTGTGTTGACAATGTTCTGACGAGGTAGCTTCACATAGAGCTACAAAATTTGGGGGAAGGTTACCCCTATATATGAAGTTTTGCACATCAAAGCTCGATTTTTGATTTTTTAAAAATATTTAATTTTATTTTCCAAATTAATGAAAAGAATACTGTTGCATTTTTTGAACCCAACGTAATAAATTTTGCCCTCTTTTCAATAAAGTTTATTTAGAATTTTCATAGCAATTTTTGAATTTTTAGCGATTTTTTTAATGCAGTTTTTAATATTTTTTTCGTATTTTGTGGCTATTTTTTGACATTGACAAAAGGAATTTTGTTTCAATCTATTAGTCTAATGTACAAATTCTGTCATATGATTTTTGAATTTCAGTAATTTTTAATGTTATTTTCAGTCTGATTTTTAACAATTTTTCGAGTTTTTTGCATTTAGCATTGATTTTTTGACATTCATAAAATATTTCCAATTATTTCATGATTTTAGTCCATTTTTCAATGTAACTATTTTGCGATTTTTAGAATTTTTAAGATTTCCACAGTGATTTTTTGACATTCACAAAAGAATTTTGATTTTAAACTCTTAACCCTAATATAGTAAATTTCACCATCTAAGCTTTTTGAATTTTAGCGATTTTTAATATGATTTTTCAAGATTGTTTGTTTCGCATTGATTCATGGAAAAAAATAAGATTAGAATGTTTTAACCAATTGTTTGAGTAAATTTTGACTCCTGGGATGCTTTTATATTTAAAGATTTTTATTGTATTTTTCAATGTGGTTTTTAGTAGTTTTTGAGTCTAACAGTATTTTTTGAGGGAGGGAGGATAGAAAAAGAGTTTGATTTTAAACTTTTAGCCTGATAAAGTAAATTTTGCCATCTACGAATTTTAAATTTTAACAATTTTTGATGCAATTTTAGCGTGATTTTCAATGAGATTTTTAGCGATTTTTTTTACTTTTTGTGATTCATGAAAGCTTTCCGATTACAATGATTTACACCATTAGTGTAAATTTTGATTCCTACGATGTTTTAATATTTAGCAATTGAATTGTGCAATTTTTGTGTTTATCATTTTTTGAACTGTAGTGATTTTTACCAATCTTTCAAATTCTGTGGCAATGTTTCACCATTGGTAAAAGGATTTCGATTTCTAATTTTAGCTGCATGTTGTACATTATGTACAATTTTACCACTTTTTAATAAGATATTCAATGGGATTTTTAGCAATTTTTAGAGCTTTTGGCATTTTCTGTAAATTTTTTGTTATTCATGTAGGATTTCGAATTACAATGTTTTTCTCTTTAATATTTTTACAGCAGTGAATTGGAAGTACTTTGCAATTTTCAATGCGGTTTTCAACCATTCTTAGATCTTTGTGGTAATTTTTTGACATACATTTGGAAACAGATTTCAAACTTTTTGCCTTATAATAAATTTTTCCATTGCAATGTTTTATCCCTTATAGCGATTTTCCCAATTGCAATTTTTTAATATTTTGTGATTTTTCAGTTTTCACAATGATTTTTTGACATTTTAAAAAGGAATTCTGTTTCAGACTTCAAAACTAATATAAATTTTGAATATTTAGCCTATTATTATAAATGTTCTGTTCTGCTACTTTTGAACTGTAACAATTTTTAAAGCAATTTTCAATGTAATTTTTTAGTATGTTTTTTTTTTTTTTTTTTTTTTTTTCCCAGTAATTTTTGGATATACGGAAAGGAATTTGGTTTTAAACTTTTAGCTTATGCAATAAATTTTCTCCTCTGCAGTTTTTGCTATTTAACGGTTTTTTATCACTATTTTTTAGCATTTTTCTGCATTTCACTGTTTGACATTCATCAAAGGAACTAGATTTGAAACTTTTATCCAATTATAGTAAATTTTAACTTTCGTAACTTTTTATACTTTTTTAATGCGATTTTTATACTTCTTCACAATCTGCTAAGTTTTTGACATTCAGTTTTTGGCCAAAAGGAAAATTCTGCCCTCTTTTTAGTAAAATTTATTGAGATTTTGTATAGCAATTTTTTAATTTTCCACATTAGTAAAATGAATCCCTATTCAATCTTTTAGACTAATATAGTAATTTGTTTTCTTCTTTCAGTGAGGTTTCTTTGATATTTATGCAATGATTTTAAAATATTTTGTTATTTTTTGAGCTTTTTTGCAATTTGTGCTTTTTTTTTTTTTTCATTGACCCTGGCAATGCTGGTCAAGTTAGCTAGCAATTAAAAAAAAATTAAGCATGTCATTGGTAAAAACATGGCATGTCATCGGAATTTGATGCTTTGTTAAAAACAGAAGATTGGCTTGTTTTATTCTCATATAACTGTTTATAATCGACTATACTGTATATAATTTTTTTTATTGTTTTTAATTTAATTTGTTTTTAATAGAATTGAGTTTGAATTTAATTATTTGAGTTGTGGTGAAAAACATCATTGCTAAGTTGAGTGCTAATATAATAGTATTTTAAAGGCTGAAGGCTTTGTCACAAATTAAAATACTTTTCAATCATAGAGCTAAATTGCCCAAAAATTTAAAAATGACACGTTTTTTCATAGTAGCATATTTTATAATTAATGTTTCATTTAATTAATGAATCACAAACAATTTTGCCTGGAAAAAGAAGAAAAAAAAATTAAAGCACAATTTAAAACGACCGCTATCTTTCCTTCAGTATAAATACTCAGTTGATTAGTCGATTTTTCCTCTCATTTAATTGAGTTAATGATGAATTTGATTTCAAGTTAAACAAAGGATTAAGCCCTTAACTCTTTTTTGAGATGAATTTACCAAGTAAGTCGATCCTTCCCTAAAATTTCAGCTTTTCTCTTTTTTCTTTCAGCACACAAGCATATAATTTTCAAAATATAAATTCATTAATTCTTTACAATTTTTCTGTGCTATTTATTTTTTATTAACATGAAATATTTTTTTCTCTTCTTCTCCACTGAAAAGGGAAGGAGATAAAACATATAAATTTGGTAAAAAAAATATATATATATATTATTATTATTATTATTTTATTCATTCCTGTATCTATTCTGTTAAAATCTGCTTCTCTGTGCATCTCATCCTAAAATATCAAATACTGTCTGGTGAAATTAACATCAGTTATCTGCTTGAAGCCAAAGATTTCTCAGAATTTTTCAGAGATATTAATTTTTTCGTAATTTTTAATGACATTTCTGTGGTAGTGGCAAATAAATAATTCTATTTTTCTGGATGATAAAAAAAAAAAAAAAAAAAAGGATTATCATATTTTTGTTTTTAATGTTATTTCTCATTAAAATTGAAGCACATGTATTTTTATTATAATAATAAAATACTTATTTAAATATGAGAAAATGAAATATTTCATGAAGAAAGTTTTATATTTTAACCCCTTTCAATATTTTAAGTATCATTTCAAAATGATTTATATACAGATTAAGCAAATGAAAAAAAAAAAAAAAGTATTATGCGAAAATATCTGTTTGCATGTAAAATAATTTCTTGATGTTTTCTTTTCTTTTTTAAGTACTTAAGAAGTGAGTTTAGAATGCAAATATTTTACGGTGTTAAAATGCACAAGGAAAATATTATAAAAGGCAAAATGTAATAGATGTACATTTTTTAAACTAAAAATATCTGCGCCTATATTTTTTAAAGAGATATCTCTTTAAAAAGTATTAGTTTTGTAAAAAATAAGGTATGATTAGAATTTTGTAAATTTTTTACTGATAGTACAGGGTGTTTATAAAGTCCCGGACCCATTTTGATGTTTAATAACTCATAAAATAATGAAGTTATAAACAAACTTATGGCATTTATTGATGGAATAACTCATATATTTTCAAACTTTATTATTAAAAACTTTTGTATTAAGAAAAAATTGACTGCATGCATACAAATTTCAAATTGCTTAATTAAGGAATGCTTGCCGCTACCTGGCATGAAATTAACTATCGACTTGATATTCTCTGTGTGACAAAGGAGGCACACATGGAAGTTCATTGACAAGGGTCATGAAGCTTTTTGAGTATATCTAACCATTTATGTTATTAGTTCTAATCTATCTTTATTATTTTATGAGTTATTAAACATCAAAATGGGTCCGGGACTTTACACTCTGTATTATACCAATATTATGTAAATATTATGCTTATATTAACATGATGCATTTTAGTCTGTTATGCACATGGTATTAAAATATGCAATTATTAAATATATTATATATATATTTAATAATTGCATATTAACAATTATTATTGCATATTAATAATTATTATTACAATTATTAAATATATATACAGTATGGAACCATTTATCCGGAAACCAGTTAACCGGAAAACCAGTTATCTGGAATGATATTTCTAATAGAGTTATATTAGAATCAGGCTTGGCAAGGTTTTTCCCACCCCTGGTAAATACCGTGGTAAAAACCGGTATTTACCCTCCTAGGAAATACTATGTTTTTTCCACATGGGAAAAACTGATTATTTAAAACAAATATAATTTCAAAACAATCTTTAAAAATGCCAAAATAGAGCTTAAGTAAATAGTTTTAAAGTTTTCTACAAGCATTCCATTTTAAACTTGACAAAAATCTGGTAACAATAAAAAATTTAAACAAATATGATGAACTTGTAGTTGTAAAAGAATATTTTGCATAAATATTACACTTTTAATCAAAATTGTAAAATTAAAAAACTAGTCAAATGTGGCAGTCCCAAAACTTTCAGCTATCTCATACATGTTAATCTTTCCTGAAAATGCCGCACAGCAGTGCAACTAATTAGGTGATTTACACCAAAATCTAGTCGACAACAACTTATATCAGCTTTTGACTGACTCTGAAGTTCGATGAAAATCCAGGCATTAGTTTGAGATCTATTAGTTAAGATCTATTGCCGAAATATTAAAGAATTCTACATAACAGCACCACTTGTTAGGTAATGTACACCAAAAACAAGTTAGGACATCAATTTTTATCAGGAGCTACCTTAATCTGAAGTTGGATGACAATCCATCCATTAGTTCTTGAGATACAGCTATTACAAAATCTGAAATATCTAGCATAACCATGACACCTGTAGGAAATTTACACCAAAAACGAAACAAAACTAATCTATACTAGGGATTAACTGAATCTGAAATCTAATGAGAATTCGTGCTTTAATTCTCAAGAAGACAGAATTATTCTGATAATCATGAATAATGCCGCATAACAGCACCACCTGTTAAGCAATTGACACCGAAAAGTAATCAGCACCAAATTATATAACTGAATCTAAAGTTTTATGAAATTTCATGCATTAGTTCTTGAGATAAAGAGCTATTTAGAAAATTGTGAATAATGCAGCATAACAGCATCACTTATTGAGTGATATACATTAAAAACTAATCAGCTTCATTTTATATCAAAATCTTACTGAATCTAACGTTTTGTGAAATTTTATGCATTAGTTCTAGATAGAGTGCCCACAAAATTTTTGTCACATACATTCACAGACAGACATTTTCTAAAAATCATCAAATCTTATTCAGGACCTTCTAGAACACCTATCGAAAACTGGTATCCTAAATTTTTCAATAATAATACAAAACTTTTCTCTAGTAAAGATAAAAGAAAGTAAAAATTTTGTTTTAATAGATCTATTTAAAAAGTAATAAAACTTTTAGTTAAATGTAATACAAATATTTATTACTTATCTTGATGACACTGTTATTTTTAAGTTTAATAATTTTATTTTGTTTTTTAAAATATTTATTTATGAAATTCATTATTAAAAAGTTTTATGAGAAAATTTTATGTTTTTTGCATTAATTCTTATTTACTTATATTCCTTTTCTACAGAATAATTTTAAATCTAATGGAAATTTGTAATAACTATGTATTTCTAACTTTAATTTTACACATTGGATGCAGAAAGTCAGAATATTTTGTACATATTGTACATTTTTTCCCGCCGGGATGGAAAAAACAAGTTTTGGATGGGAAAAAGTCAACCCTGATTAGAATCTTTGTACAAAAAAGTGTCATATGCTGCCAGTTTGAGTACACATTGCTTGAAACAATTGCATAGTTTGATAACAGCATCTAGTATTTGAAATAAAAGCATATGATATAGAGTTATATTATAGATTTTTTTTCTTTTTCTTTCTTTTTTTTATGCTAAGAAAACAGAGGAATTTTTTGTTTCCAAGGAATTCTCATAAATTACTTTCTTTTAAACTCTAACATTTGATCTTATTTGCATCTGACTCTTAGTTCAAGTAATCTGATAATTAATTTAAAATCAGACATAATAGCACAACCACTTATATTCCATAAAACTTTTCAAATGGATGCTGCTTTAACGCCCAACCAGTTATCTGGAAAAACCAGTTATCCGGAATACATCTGACCCCAACCATTCCGGATAAATGATTCTGTACTGTATATATATTTAATAATTGCATTATATATATATTTAATAATTGCATATTAATATATTATATATATATATATTATTATACATATACTAAAACCTTCTCTGAAAAATTTTCTGTGTTTATAGGTTGTGTATAATAGGTTGGTTGGGTGGGTAGATGTCAGAATACGGGGGAGGGCGGTGTTGTCTGGATAATACGCAAAGGTTAATTTAATATATTAAAAACTTGAGAGTGCGAAATTCATTTGTTAATTTAGTACAAAATTTCTATGGAGTTTAAATAACACCAATGTATGGATTATTGTTTAGTTATATCTGTTATATTAATAATTTTAATCATTTACATTATTAAATTGCACTTCACTTTTAATAAATGAGTGTACAATATCACTACTAAATGTATAGGGTACATTTCTTAATAAGCTATTTTTAAATCTTTAATCTTCTTTAATTAAGATATTGAGTTCAGCCTAGCATAGTCAAAATAAATGTTATTGATTTAAATAATAATAGGGTAAACTATGGTGTATGGTTTAATTTTTTTTGTTATTACATTATTCTGCTTTTAATTAATTAATTAATTTAATATTATGATGTGTACAATAAGTTGTTTCTTGTTTTTATTATCTCCATTTTTCTGTCATATGATATTTGAATACTTCATGTTTTAATTTACCATGTGCAATATCAGGGTTAAGGTAGTGCATTGGGATTCATTCTACTTTATAGCTCATAATTGTTTTATTTTCTCAATATCCACTATAGATTACTTGGTATTTCTTTAATTAATTTTGGTTTTGTGTGTATTTGTAATCCCAAATTCGTACTGTTTTGCTTTCTCATGGCAAATACGAAGATGAAACCACACACTCCATTTGTAATTCCAAAGTATTTCTGACCTGAAGATTCTGCTTTGGCTCTATAAATTCTATTTGTACTCATTGCCGAAACGTCAGTGAAGGCTTACTTTGGAGACACGAATTTTTTTTGTGTCTGTCTGTCTGTTCCGCGATAACTAATGCAAAAAACATCTGATTGGCTTGAAATTAAGTGGGTATGTTAGTGAGGCACTGGGATTAAGCTGTATAATTTTTTGTTAGATTTGATTCATTCATTCAGAAAATATAGAATATTTTATTTTGCGCAATAATGCTTTTCTATGGCAAATCCAATGATTTTCAATTTTTTTTTTCCTTGAGAGAAAATGACACATTTCAGTAATGGAATTCAATGATAAATGGATACTGAAATTTACCAGTTAAATTATTCGTATTGTTTTGAAATTTTGTGTATGCATTTGTCAGATTTTTAAAGTTATTACTGCAAATTTTGGAGATTTTTTATAAATGTGTTCCAATAATATAAACTAATTTGGTTTAGAGATTTACTTATTTAAAATGTATTTATTTAATTTTCTTTATTTTTTCTTAATGGTTGCTAAGCAACCATTCATCCTAATCCTTATTATATTTTAATGCTATAAATTTGAAAGCGTGGACGAAAATTTAAATGAAGTCAACGTCAAATCTGATGAATTAATGTATTTTTATCTTTGCGGATAAATATAACATAGCCCAGAAAAGAATATAGGCTATGTTTTATTAATTTTATTCAAATATTTTCCTTAATAATTCAAAATTTCCTTCTTTTCATACAGAATCGAGCGATTTTTTAGATAAAATTTAACCAATTTCCTTTATTGTTGCAAAAAAAAAAAAAAAAAAAAAAAAAAAAAATCTGGAATAATTTTTTAACAGCAATAAGTTTCAATTAAGCAATTTCCATTCGAAAAACCAAACTAAGAAAAAATAAATATGACGTCAGAATTAAAATAAAAATAAAAATAGTACTTTGTTAAATATTAAACAGTTTCTTTCGTTAATAAGAATTTTTCTGACAAAAATGGGGGCATAATTAGAAGTAAAAGAAATAAAAAATAATTATATTTTTAACAAATATTTCAATTGGTAAAATTTGACGTCATAATTGAACAAAAACAGGTATTTTATAGTAGTCGTTAAAAATACAAGAAACATGGATATCAATAACGCATGAAAAATAACGCCATTGCCAAAACTTCAGTGAAGGCTTACTTTGAAGACACGAAATTTATTGTTTTTCATCTGTTAGTCTGTTCTTCTGTATGTTTGTCTGTCCCGCTATAACTGCTACAAAATGCAATCAAAACATTTTTTTTTTTTCGGAAACAAAATTGTAAAACTCTAGATTACTGAGTTTACACTTACAAAAGTTCCTGGTACATCAGATTTAGGTGTTTGTGGTTGGCAGGTATGTAGAAGTATGAAGATAATGAAAAATATTTGTCCAAACTGTTACTTATCCTTATAAATCAAAATGTATAAGTAAATGCAAGATATGCAATAACCATTAGCACAATTATTAGAAAGTGGCAAATTTAAATTAAGTGAGGCTATGGGGGGCGGAGCCCCCCCTGAAGAAATCTACTATGTTATAAAAAAACAAAAATAATAGATCATGAAAATTTCAGAATATCCTTACATAATTAAATTTTTAATTTACCGCTTTTGAAGGCTGAAAACTTCTAATTCTTATTTTATTCTTATAAATAATTAAGTACTATGAAAGTTTTAAATTAAAGTTTCCAAGAAGTTGAATATTACCCAAAGTGTGTTTAAAAATATATATATATGTGCAAAGCTGACGTTGAGGCTCCTGATCTGCAGTATTATTCTTTTTCCTTCCATATTCAATGTGATATAAGTTATTAAATTCAATGGTTAATTTCAAATGGTTAATATTGTTTACTATTAATGGTCTTTATATATTAAAAAGTTACATTTTTAAATTACCAATTGAATTGTTAAATTGTATCAGTCAAGAAACTTACCAAACAAAGCACAAAACACACAATCACATGATCAAATCGCCCAACAAATTTTCTGAGTAGCTCACATTAACTTTTGAGTAAGGTTGACTGTCTTATTAGGGTTTCGTTCATCTGATGAAACCCTATTCGTCTCTGTCCTCTGTCTGTCTGTCCGTAAACAAAAACTGCATAAGCCAGAGAGTTCAAATTTTGTATACTTATAGCTGAATACCTGTTGTCACGCAACAAATCATAAAAATTTGAAAAAGACTTATTTTAATTAAAATATTATTTTTAATATCAGTTCATATGTTGTTGTTTTTTTCTCTTCTAATTACTCCATTTCTTTCACTTTTAAAAGAAATGGAGTACTTCTGTTGCCACAATTACAAAATTGGTATTAAAAACTACAAATAGTAATCTATATATATAAAAGGAATTCTGAGGATAATTGAGGCACAGGCGAAAGCAAATCTTGGCAATGCGCCAACTCGGTCCAGAGGAAGCAAATCTTGGCAATGCGCCAACTCGGTCCAGAGGTATAAAAGCAAGATAGAAAAAAACGCGCAGGTCTGTGCATTCAAGTACAACCACCCATATGTATATGCTGAAAGTTTGTTCTGACGCTCACCCGACGCACGTGGAGTGCCGATGGTCCGGGGAGAGTCACCGGGGGATCCGTCGCGAGCTGAGAGAGAAGCGTACCATACACATAAATTATTAAATAAACCTTCAAATTAAGCCCGGCGAAGCGGGCTGGGTATGCTAGTAATAATAATAATAATATCTCAAAAATAAATTGAGGTACAGCTTTCAAACAAACTGCATTTAAAAGTACATTTTTTCCCCTATACGATGGTGTAAAAGTTGAAGATGTGTGATTTTTACAAGTTTAAAAATTTGCAGTAGCATAAATTTCAAAATTGAAATTTCATTTCTTCTAATTGTTCCAAGCAAATTTAAATAAAATTATTATGCATGCAAGAAAAATTAATGGGTTAAATAAATCATGTGCTTATTTTTATTCATCCTATTTGTGATCTATTTTGAACGTGAAGTGAAATATTTTATTTATTAAATTCTTATTCATTTAAATTACTAGCCGCCTCCAATGACCAGTTTTGTCTCCCTTAAATTTATGCTAAGCTTTGCAATATTATATTTTTATCCATAATTTTATTTACTTGCATAGCTTCACTGAGTCTGCAGATTCTAATAGAGAAATCTATAAATCAATGTGATCAAGGCAGCATTTAGAGGAAAAATTATATATTCTGTTCTGGTTGCCGCAATTGGCGAAGAAAAGCCAAAGTAGCACCAAAAAATTGTTTTTGGTTTGTTAATATAATGATAAAGTATTTTGAAAAAGATGTTAAACGAAACCCTCTGTGCAATCTGCGATCACACTTACCCACTTGTTTTAAATGCTGAATAGTCTAAAGTAGATGCAGTAAGTCATGTGATGCTTTTCCTGGATATTTTGAATTTGAGTGGTCTCAGGTATGTATTTCTGTTACGAAAACCATATTTTGGAAGGATAAAGAAATATAGTAATTGATTTTACATGTTTTGAACCATAAAATACAGCAATAATTGAATTATTTTGAGATTCCTTTCTTTGATAAGGCCTACTCCCAGCAAAATCTCCTGACATACATGCAATGTTAGTTGCATATCTGAATACAACCTTTGACAAATAGAGATAATTAAATCATAGATTTTTTTTTCATCTTTATATGGAGCTTAAAATCCTTGCATTTAAGGTGGGCAATGATTAACACTTTTTTTTTTTTTTTTTAAAGGTCAAACGACTTTATGTAATTATTTTTTTAAAAATGGTAGTTCAAACATTTTATAACAACATTAAAAGTAAAATGGGTTAACTGATAAAAGTTACATACTTTTTTTTCCCATTGTTAAACATTTACAGTAAACTCCCTCAAATCTGCACTCCTAAAATCTGCAACTCTCTAAAATCCGCACACATTTTAAGGATGTAAACAACGAAACATTCAGTTCTGATGTAGGTGCAAAATTTGACTTTTTTAGTTTTATATCAATTCCATATATTTTTTAATTTGTAATTTTTGTTAAGATTATTGAATTTGTTTTTCACGAAGAAAGAATAATTTCTGAAAAAATAAAGATATTACTGATATTATTGGTAATCACAATCTTACTAATATATTTATGTATTAATCAAGCTTTTTTAATTATTAAGTCTGGCTAAATCTGAAATAAAGCTTCGTTATTTTATCTTGATGTGAATTAGTAATGTACCTTTATGAGGCAAGTTTCATTGAATAATTTAGGAAAAACACATTTCATCTCTATAATGATTATTTAACTGTACATTATTGATTTGACTTTTGCTTTTAGTATTTTTATCATTTTAAAAATTCATCAAAAAAATAACATCTAATTTTTTATTATTTTAGTTTATTTTAATATTTTAGCATGTTATAAGCATTTATTATACTTTTGATTTCATTATTAATTACATTCAAATTGCTTTTTAAAAAGTGTAAACAAAGCAATGACCAGAAATCCGCAAAATTCTAAAATCTGCAAAACCTCTGGTCCCAAGCTGTGCGGATTTGAGGGAGTCTACTGTATTTTAATTCAAAAAGCTTTTTTTTTTTTTTTTTTTTTTTTTTTTTTTTTTAACTTTTAAAAAGAGACAAATTAGCTTTGAAATTTGAAAATAAATTTTAAAAGAATACAATTTTGAAAAATAAACTTTTGTATAAAAAAAAATTACATGATATGCAAAATGCAATTTTTGCAACTTCTGATTACCCTATATTGTAAATATGATTTTTTACTTGAAATTTCGTGTTTAATAAAAATAATATTAAGATTTTTCTTGATTCACAATATTTGATTTATTTTTCCCTCAAGAAATTCGAAGATCTCATGCATTGTGAATGCAAACTTCAGATTGCCATGCAGCTCGTTTTCCACTCAAATAAAATCTTCATGTTAAGTTATTTCAAAGATGTATCTATATTCTATATAACATAAATATTAAACAAAGTTTGCATTTTAATGCTTTTAAATCTTTTGTTGCTTGTTTTTCTTAATTTGCTGAAGCATGTTTTATTTTTAGTTTTGCTTATTATTATTTTTAAATTTTATTTCTTTTTTGCATACATTGTTTTGTTTTATTTTATTTCAGACAACAAAGTCTATAACAAGATCTGCTTTTTTAAATTTAAAGTACCTTCAAGAATTGTGAACCTGGAACTGCCTTATTTATTAAGACTAATTTCTATTTTATAATTTTAAAGTTTTATTTTATTTTTGCTGATAAATATTTAGAGCCTTATTATCACATTTGTTGCTGAAGTATACAATGTATATAATTATGGTAAGTTTTAATGTTTTGATGACACTGAAAATTATTTTAACCTTGTTTTATTTAAGAAATACTTTAGAAAAAAAAAATAATAAAAGTTGTTGCTTTAAAAAAGTAACATCAAAAATGAACATTTGAATTTATTTTTTAACCCTTTAATGGACAAAGTATTTTCATTGCTAAGACATTGAAATAAATGAATAACACTGGTAATTGTGAACAAATATATTTATAAATAAGAAAAAGTGATTTTTCACATTCATAATAAAATGGATTTTTTAAAATTAAAATTCTGGTGTCAATGTTGCTTATCAGAATTAAAATTTTGTGGTTTTGTACAGAAATCAATAAATGTTAAAGGATTAAATGTTTTAATGAATGAATATACATTTTTTTTTTTTAGAATATTTTCTGATTTGTGGCTTGGTTTTTATTTACCATTCTGGATTATAAAATTATATTCTTCTAATTTTAGATCTTTTAAAACGGCAGCAAAACCATCTGGCTTTGCCCTTGTTAACCATGAGGACCTTGCTGCTAAAGTAAAAATTTAAATACATGGCAATCACACTAATGGAGCCCTATTCATTCCCATATATAAATCATTAAAAGATTTAAAAGGAAATTACTTTGGCATAATCATAAAAAAAATCTCAGCTTTATAAATAAGAATGTGTCTTTTCTTTGGTGCGTGTAACATAAATAGGTACAATTTTCCTGACTTTTCCTCCCCACAGCTCCCCAAAAAATTATTTTTAAAAAATCAAATGGTGTAGCTTTTAGCGAAACTTTATTTAGTTTAAAATATTACTTTGAAATTTAGAATTCTAGTTCTTTGAAATTCTACTTTGAAATTTAGAAACAATATCAGTTATGTATTTTCTCTACATTCAAAGACAAGACACTGCAGACTTGTTTCTCGAAACTCCAAAGCATATATTACTTCTTTAGTCAAATTTATTAATTTTTCTAATGATGCCTTTTATTCTACCGCTCGTTCATCCTCATCTTCTGAGCTGCTACTAGCATTATTGGTTGTTTTATTCATCGTAGCGTCAGTGATCGTGCTTACATTGAGTTTTTCTTTGTTGCGTTTTCGTCAGTGTTTAGCCAATCATCTATATCTTTTTTTTTAACACTTAATGCATTTTCAGATTTTGCGTGTTCAATCAACTCATTAATTGAGGTTTTTTCATGGGAAATGTGAAAGCCTGAAAATTCTTCTTCATCATTGATGTTGCATATGCCGAAAATTTTTTTATGGACATGTAATTGTACCATGCATTCATTTGCCAAAGTTTTTCTCAAAAGTTGTTCCTGCTGCTAAGCAACAGTGTAGCTCCCGGAAAATTTCATCATAAAATAATCAGCTCTGAATTAAAAAAAAGGACATAAATTCTTTTTTTTTCTTTTTACTTTCAATTATAAAGTTTTTAATTCATAAAAAATTGCTGCTTTTTTTCTCCTATAACTTGAAAGTGGAAAAGAAAAAGAAAATGGAAAGATGGTTTGATTCTGAATTTTCAAAGTTGCTGGATTTTTTAAATTGCACTGTTGTATATATATACATACATACATAATGAAATAATAAATAAAGAAAAAAAATTTGAAAAAATGTCTTATGCAAAATAAAATACACACTAAAATCTAATCTAAAAATCAACAATAGTGTTATTCGTCTAACCTTCCTTAATCGGATTCATTTCCATTGTTGGAGATGAAATTGCTAAAATAGTTCTAAGATAGCTGAAATGTGTGTTAAATTGCATTTCTAGCCCATTGGTTTAACTGTATTCTAAGCTCCTACTTAAAACTGACACTGAGATAGGTGAAAGGATTTAAAACTTCCAATCTGCAATTAAAATTGTTGGTGGTTGGAATTTTAAAATTACTGAAATATGTTTAATTATTTATTGCAGTAAATTTTTTATACTTAATTTCATACTTTTTTTTTTTTTACTGTTACTGAGATATGGTGGAATTCCTAAAACTTTTGACTCCTTCCCATTTAATTCCATAGGGAGTGAATTTAAAAAATCCTTTCTATCATAATAATCCTTTCGCTCATAACAATAATTTGCCAAATTTTATGATCCTGACTTTAGTTGTTTCAACTGTGTGTTGATGAATCAGTCAGTCAGAAGTTCTCTATTTATTATAAAATAACTTCTTGATAATTTTACCTTGTAACTTAAATCCTTTTTTGAAGTTTTGTTGTTATTTTAGAGGTAAACATAAAATTTAGAATTTATATGCAATCAAGGTAAAAGTAAAATAACAAATAACAAGTCAAATGTATCGATCACAAAACTTTCAACTATCTCATATATGTTTTCAAAATTGGCTATCCCAGCACTAAAATTAAATAACAATCTATGCCCATCATAAGGTTTCTAAATGTACAGATTCATTTAATTGGTTGCATTTAAAAGGCAGATATAAGCATCACACTTTTCAAACAAATCATTCAATTTCAGCCCTTAAGCCTCTCAGATGTCTGCAGCCAAAATTCCCAACCTAAAGAGCGTAAAGCAACACCTGTTGCTTTGTATACATTCAAGCTTAATAAGAATCTAATTATATGGAGGTTTAACAGAACATAAAAAGTTTGATTAAATTTCGTGTGTTAATTTTTGAGATAAGCTCCCACAAAAATCATGATAAATCCAGCATAGCAATGCCGCCTGTTATGATTTATACAAACACCTAATCATCACCAACTTATGTCAACGTATAACAGAATATGAAGTTAGATGAAATTCTGTGCATTAGATTCTGCAGTATGACTATCACTAAAATAATGTAAATTCTGAAAAATGCAACATAGTAGTGCAATATGTTGGGTGATTTACACCAAAATCTAATTAGCACCAATTCATATCAATGTATACCTGAATGTAAAGTTTGATGAAAATCCGTTCATTAATCCTTAAAATGGAATGCCAATAAAATTTGTATTGCATACAAACAGACAGCATATCGACATTTTTAAAAATGTCTAAAATTTAAAAAGTAGCCAAATTGTGTTAAGGACTTTCTAAAAGATATCTGTTGAAAGCTAAAAATTAAATTTTTTCACAAATCTTTTGTTTGTAAAGATAAAAGAAAGTAAAAATATAAATTGAAGTATCTTCAGTTATATTTTCTAGAATCTTGTGCTTGCCATTATTGTTGTAATCTGAAGAAATACTTAATTTAAGGGAATATGTTAATGTTAAATACTTGGCAATTTAAAAAATAAGTTTTTTTCCATTTCCAATTTTTTTCTTGCTCAACACTCAATTAACAAGACTCATAAATATACAAACTTTTCTTTCACCATTTAAGTGTCAATATGCTTCTAATGTTTTTAAAAATGTATTTTCCTTAAGAGAATGTTTATTAAACTGGGGGTGTATTACATAAGTTAGTAATTATCCTTCATTGCACAATGTGCCACATATAACACATACCTAAAAACACTATAATTTTTATTATGTGCCATGAATTTGATCAATCTGATTACTGTAACTGGTCAAGAACAGTCCAAAGGATAGAATAACACTTATTTTGTACATGCCATACAGCTGCGTTTGACCAAATATATATATACAGTAGACTCCCTCAAATCCGCACAGCTTGGGACCAGAGGTTTTGCGGATTTTAGAATTTTGTGGATTTCTGGTCATTGCTTTGTTTACATTTTTTTAAAGTAATTTGAATGTAATTAATAATGAAATCAAAAGTATCATGAGTACTTACAATATGCTAAAATATTAAAGTAAGTGATAAACTAAAATAAAAATTTTAGATAGTTTTTAAAATGATAAAAATACTAAAAGCAAAGGTCAAATTAATAATCAATAATGTACAACTAAAATTAAATATTCATTATAAAGATGAAATGTGTTTTTCCTAAATTATTCAATGAAACTTGCCTCATAAAGGCGCATTACTAATTCACATCAAGATAAAAAAATAATGAAGCTTTATTTCAGGTTTAGCCAGACTTAATAACTAAAAAAGCTTGATTAATATATAAATATATTTGGTAAAATTGTGATTACCAATAATATCATCGATATCTTTATTTTTTCAGAAATAAATTATTCTTTCTTCATGAAAAAACACAAATTCAATAACCTTAACAAAAATTACAAATTAAAAAATATATGGAATTGATATAAAACTAAAAAAGTCAAATCTTGCACCTGCATCTGAACTGAATGCTTCATTGTTTACATCTGTAAAATATGTGCGGATTTTAGAGAGTTGCGGATTTGAGGGAGTCTACTGTATATATATAATACCATTAAAAATAGACAAGATTCACCAATGGATTTTATCAATAAAACAATAAACCAAAACGAAGAATTAGAATTGAATTGAATAATAATTAAAAAAAAAATAGTGAAACGAGGAAATCTAAATAAATAAATAAATAAAATGAATGCAAATGTAATTTGTAGAACCAAAGCAGAACCGTCAGGCCCCAAATGCTCTGGAACTACAAATGAAGTGATATATATATATATATAGAATTTATTCTTCAAGAACAAATTTTTCATCAAGCTATTAAGACAAAATTTACTTTTTTCATTTTTACTGAATACTTAAAGGAGAGCCTCACAGATTTGAAAAATCCCCTTTTAACAATAGATGGCGCTGAATTTCACTCGGAAAAGGCAATAGAGAATTACTGCTGGCAAACCCCATTCGGCAGTCTAAATATGTCACTTCCTGTTCAAATCGAAACTCCAGTGAATAAATTGAGAATTCAGATGTACGAGGTAGAGAAGGAATAGATGTAACTTAATCTTGCAGGGATCTTGGCTCTTTTGTTTAGCGAAAGGGTAAGGGTAGAATAAAAAGAGAAAAAAGGTTGTTAGTTGTTTGGCTATTTGGGCCTGGGGCGTAGCTACAGGGGGGGCACGACGCCCTCCCCCCATATTCGGTATACTCATTTCATTCAGTCAATTCACTTTCGTTCAAAAATTGCATCATTTCTCGTTTATTTTTTCCTTCTAAGAAATAAAAAAAAATATTTTAAAAATATTACAAAAGCTATAACAATGTCAAAATATAAAATATTTTCATAATACTCATACCCCTATTTCACAATACTTATTACATTCAGTAATTTCTCTTTCGTGCAAAAATTGCATTATTTCGTGCAGTTTTTTTGCTTGTAAGATTTTTAAAAAATATTACAAAACATACGACAATGTTAAAACATATTTAACATTATTAAATAGTTTTAGAATACTTATATTTCACATTCAGAAAGCTCATTACATTCGGTAATTTCATTTTATTCAAACAGTGCACCATTTCACTCTGCATTTTTCCTTTCTAAGAATTTTTTTATAAAATTTATTACAAAGCATAAAAAAGCGTCAAAATATATTTAAAACTATTAAATATTTTCGGAACACTCATACCCCATGTTCGGAAAACGCATTACATTCGGTAATTTCCTTTTTGTTCAAAAATTGCATCATTTTGTGCTGTATTTTCCGTTCTAAAAACTTTTAAAAATATATTTAAAAAACTATTACGAAACATAAAACAATGTGAAAACTGATGGACAAAAATCGACAATATTTATTATTAAATGTTTTCGAAATACTCATAACATTCGGTAATTTCACTTTCGTTCAAAAATTCCATCTTTTCACCTGTATTTTTCCTTCTAAGAAGCTCTTTATATATATTAAAAATTATCGCAAAACACATTTAAAACTATTAAATATTTTGAAAATACTCATATCAACATTCGGAACACGCATTACATTCAATAATTTATTTCGTTCAAAAATTGCATCATTTTGCCTGTATTTTTTCTTTGTATGAATTTTTTAAAATATATTAAAAAACTATTCCAAAACATAAAGCAATGTCAAAACATATTTAAAACAATTAAATGTTTTCGGAATACTGATATACCCCACATTCTAAAAACTCATTACATTCGCTAATTTCACTTTCGTTCAAAAATTGCATCATTTCGCGCTGTATTTTTCTCTTCTAAGAATGTTTAAAAAATTATTAAAAACATTATTACAAAACATAAAACAATGTAAAAATTGATTGACGAAAATTGTCAATGCTTAAAACTTAAATATTTTCGGATTACTCATAACATTCGGTAATTTCACTTTCGCTTAAAAATTTCCATCATTTCACCTGTATTTTATTTTTCTAACATTTTTTTTAATATATTAAAAAATCATTCCAAAAGGTATTTAAAACTATTAAATATTTTCAAAATACTCATACCCCACATTCGGAATACTCATTAGATTCGATAATTTATTTCGTTCAAAAATTGCATCATTTCGCCTGTATTTTTTCTTTTTAAGAGTTTTTTTTAATATATTAAAAAAATTATTACAAAACATAAAACAATGTCAAAACTCATTTAAAACTATTAAATATTTTCGGAATACTCATATTCCACATTCTAAAGACTGATTACATTCGGTAATTTCGCTTTCCTTCAAAAATTGCTTCATTTCGCACAGTATTTTCCCCTTCTAAGAATTTTTAAAAATTTAATAAAAAAAATTATTACGAAACATAAAACAATGTAAAACCTGATAGACAGAAATTGTCACAATTTAAAATTATTAAATATTTTCAGAATACTCATGCTCCAAATTCGGAATATTCGGTAACTTCACTTTTGTTCAAAAATTGTATCATTTCACCTGTATTTTTTCCTCCTAAGGATTTTTAAAAAAAAAAAAAAAAAAGTATTACAAAACATATTTAAAACTATTAAAATTTTTCAAAATACTCATACTAGAAGTTTCTACGGGCCGAAATTTACAGGCTCAAGCCCGGCCCGATGAATAGAAAAAAAATCGGCCTGGGCTGGTCCGAACGAAAAAAATATTGGGGAAACTATAAATATTACTATAAAGAAAGTTAAGTTTTAAGCAGATAAAATTAATTGATGTAAGCTATTTAATTGCTAACTATAGCAATACAATATTTAAAACCCTGATAGTGTACTTAGGATACATGCCATAAAATATCAAATTTTACCTCTAAATTTGAAATTTATTTTTTTATTTATTTTTCAGTTTTTCCCGTTATTAGACTAATGTATAGATTTCAAATATTTATTTTCATAAAAATAAAAAAAATGGTGCAGTGAAGGGTTGCACTGTTGGCAATTATTATTATATGGAATGAATTTGCTTGAAATATGTAAACCAATAAATTTGTTTCTATAATTCTTATTTATTGACAAATGCTATTTCTTATGCTTTCATCTTCAAAATTTCACTTCAAGTTTTAAAGAATAGTTTATTTTTTATGAAATTTAAATGTTTGACAGAATTTCGCATTCAATATAAAAAATTTAGAACCTTGTTTGTTTACTTCAGAACCACCGTTAACATGAAGTAGTATTTGCTAGTCAGCCAATGATGGTGGCTATGAATCATTTTCTTGTTCTGAGTTTTCTGATTTTATTTTGTTGGAATTTGTTGTTTAATACAGTTTGTCTGATTTATTGACAAGTCATTCAAAGGGCTGAAATGACTTCATAGAATTTTATATTGCTGGCCAGCGATGATGTTTGCAGAGCAGTAAATTCTTATGGTCACTGGTCCTTGGCACTAATGACTTTTTTTGAAAGTCTAACACTGTTATTGAAATTAAAATTATTAAACGTGATCTTGAGAGGCTTGCACCACTAATAAACTTACCATATCCCAAATGGCACGGCAGTCCTACCCTAGGTAAAGAACTCTAGGTATGTTTGCTCATTACTGTTGGTAGATTCCTAAATTTTTAGAGGGGAAAAAAAATCACTCTCTTCTGACTAAAGGAGCATTTCTCCTTTGAAGAGGCTGAGAAGACATTCAATTCAATAATGGAAAATGTTGCACAAGGCTCATTCTCTGAAATCGAAGATGATAGTCTCTTTAGAGTAAAAATCAAGAGTTCAGCATTGAAGCAATTCTCAGTCAAGCAGAACATCCCATCATAGCCTTCTTTTTGAGAAAACTTAATGCAGCTGAGCAGAGATACTCTTCGTTTAAAAAAGAAGCTAATGCAACTTGTGGAAACAATGAGAAATTTGAGACATTGTTTAATTGGAAGACATTTTGAGTTCCTTACTGACCAGAGATCTGTGGCTTTTATGTTTGATTAGTATCATTCAAGCAAAATAAAAAATGAAAAGATTATGAGATAATTTGAATTAGTAAACTACAAATTTGATATCATTTATCATCCAGGCAACTGAAACTCAACTGCAAGCACAAGTCGAAGACTACAACAACAATTTATCCAGAAACACAATCAAACTTCAAAGAATTACACAATGTTTGTCAACCTGGCATAACCCGGATGCACCATTGGGTTAAAACTAAACACTTGTTCTTCATATTCAATGACGTGAAAAAAGTGACTAATTCTTGTCTCTGCTGCAATGAGCTAAAACCTTGTTTCATTTAGAATGGATGGAACATGGGAACTAATAAAGGTAATTTCATCCCTTGATTAACTAAACTTAGTCTAAGAATTGTTTCTTTTCGACAATAGCTGAAGAATTCTCAAGATTCCTTTTATATTCCCTTGTATAGATATTTCTGCTTCCATCATTATAAAATTATTGACCATTATGTTTTCTCTCTCTTTGGAAACCAGCATATATATCCTTTCAGATAGAGGTGCTTCATTTATGTCACATGAACTGGAATCATTTATCGCCTCCTCAGAAGTTACTATTAGAAAAACCACTGCATGCAACCCACAAGGAAATGGGTAGGTCGAGATTAGCAATGAGGTTACATGGAAGACAGTACTGTTCATGAGATCAAAAGATGTTGAGATAGAATATTGGGAAGACGTGCTTCAGCCAGCACTTCACTTTTTTAGATCACTTCTGTGCACTGCTACAAATGCCAACCCTTATGAACGTATGCTCCCTCATCCTAGATGATCTTTTAACGGTCATTCCTTGTTTACATGGTTAAACCAGCTGGGCTCTGTTTTAATGAAAAATGATCATTTGTGTCATACCAAATATGATCCAGTTGTATAAGAAGTTGAATTAATTGAAGCTTATCCAGATTATGCACATATAAAGCTTCCTGATAGATGCAAGACACCAGTGGTGACTTATATGGTCCCACGAAGCCTGAGACTACCCAATAGTTTACTCTTATTCTTATAATCCACCCAATTTTCGTTATTCTATTTTCGCATTTGTTTTTAAATCGCTAAAAAAAATTATTTGTTGATGTACACAAAACTATTTTAAATGAGAATAAAAATATATAATAATAATTAAAAAAAAATGAGATTAGAATATTGTAACAGTAGAATGACCAGAAAGACTTAAAAAAATGTTTTGCATCATAGTTTTATTTAAACCAATTTATCTTAGTATATATTTAACATATTTTATGAAAATAATTCTGGTCTGAATCGAAATATATTTATTTGCTACTGGTTCAAAATGACCGCTTATGGTCGTTACTTTCACAGATTATTTTTTCTCTAGAAGAATGATATACTATTGTTCTCAGTAACGATACTAGATGGCAGCACTAAGCGATTTTAGTCGAAATGGAAAGTTAATTTTGGACGAGTTTCCTTTCCGTTTATTTATTGTTTTCCTAAAAATAAATATAAAAGGTGCAATTTCTTTTCAACAACGAATTAAAAAAAAATAATGATAATTTAACAAGTATAGATTTTTTTTTCCCTGTATTTAATAAGATCGATCCTTTTCTGCTAAATTATTATAAATAGCAATTTTAATAATTAACGTGCACATTTAGATATTTCATTTTAAATGAATATACATATTTGATTTTACTCAGTGGATATACTTTGTTAATGAGACAGTGTTCTCCAGTAAGAGATGTGAGCTAAATTTTTAATATTTACAATTGTTCTTAGCATGATATAATTATATATTATAATTTTCTAGATATAAAAAACTGCAACCAAATGTTCAGTGTATTTCTAAGTTTATTATAAAACCGTTTCTAATTAACTCATTTTGCCGAAAACTGTTATTTATGATAATTTGACAGGAAAAGATTGTTCTTATTAAATAATACAAAAAAAAAAAAAAAAAAAAAAAAAAAAGTTCTTTTGTACACATTAAATTATCATTGTCATAAATATATATATATATATATATATATATATATATATATATTAACCTTAAGGGTGTATTAAAAAAAAAATATTTTTCCAACTTCAACAGCTCAAAATTTTCTGATACAATTTCAGATTCATTTTTAAAAGTAGAAACATAAAACTTGCTGACAAGGAAGGTCTCCATACGAGCATACCCCGAAAAATCTGAAAAAAAAAAAAAAAAAAAAAAAAAAATACAGAATTTACTGCTCGTGTGGATATATACGTTTATAAAAAAAATTTCGGCGGAACCTCCATTCTGTATCCGTAAAAAAAAAATGAAAATTTCGTTATTTGGCGATTTATCGCCGGTTGGCAAAGGAATGTAATTTCAAAAAATACTTTGTCAAATACACTTCCAAGAAAAAAAAAGTTTCATGTTCAACTTGTTTTGATAAATTTAATTTAAATAAATTTAGTTTCATAAGTTTTAATTTGTTTTAAGTATAATTTTGTCATATTGATATTTATATGTATTTATAATTAAATTTAATCATCAACATTTGAGATTTAAAATGAAATCCATAATTTAAATTAGTTTCCTGCTCAAAATCCAATTGAGAATTGTCGATTACATTTTGTTGCTATGGAAACATGTGGCTTTTATTTTTGAATACGCTTAAATTTATGAAGATAATTTTTCTCAATATGGTTTTTTTTAATCTATGAAAACATTTTTTCCAGTGATTAATTAAATAGCTACTTCAACAAGTAATATATATATGCAATATAATCTATATATGCAATATAATATGTATATAATCTATTAAAGTCTCTCATTGTTTATGTTTAAATTCATTAAATACGATTTACACGTATTCTAAATATCCAACAGTTTTGAATTGCATAATAATCGTTTGCTTTTGGCGAGGAAAAGAACTGCTCGCCAAATCGAGTGACTCTTTCGTCTTTTCACGCCAAATATTCGAAACTATTTTATTTTTTTACATAATTTCTAATGTGATTCCGCCGCTAATTTTGACTGATCTTTTATTACATACATAAGTACTTTAATAAGTATTTTTTTTCATAAAATTCTGAGTATGCCCAGTATGGAGACTTTCCTTGTGAGATGATTTTTGAAGCTATGTATAACGTGCCGTAGAGATCTGCACGGGCCCGGGTTTGGCCCGTACCCGGCCCGGCGGAATCGTTTCGAATTTGCTAACGGGCCGGGCCGGCAGAATTAGAATGTTTTTTTCAACGGGCCGGGCCGGCAAAAAAATTGAACGTGCCGTATGGGCCGGGCCGATATAAAAATTTTCGGGCCTACCGGCCCGTTTTGAAGATTTGAACGTAAACGATAAAATATAAACCTATATTACACGAAAAGAGTTTTAACGAGAATAAATATAAATGTGCGTCCCATACTAGTTTGACAGCATCTATATAAAAATGTAACTTGTGCAGTGTAGAGATCGGCATCGGACAGTTACATTGTGTGTAATCCGTTTTAATACTTTTTAAACTGACTCGTGCAGGACCAAGATCAAAATTGGAGGTCAAGGCATTATTTTTCTACATATAGACTTGCCGGACCGAAAGAAGACTTAATTGTTCTCAAGATCTGTAGGGCAGACAACATAATTTGTAAAATTATGAACAGCGATAAAGAACGTATGTTAGCTTAATCTTTGGATATATACTTCTTGATGGTTTTTAAATTAATTTTTCAATAACGCGAAAGTGACACATTTTTACATTAATTTTTATTTGTAAAAATATAAAAGTGATAAGCCTGACTATTGAAGGGATTTGGAATCGAATAGCGTTTTTCATTTTTGGAAAATAAAATACTTGTATAACCTTGTTGAAATACAATAGTTTCTCAAATGGTTGCAGGTTTTTCTCCTTTCCCATGCTATCGCGTCTGGAAATTCTATTCAAAACGCCAACTATGACAATATTTTATTTGCTTGCAGTGTTCTTAAATTGCTTGTATCAAAAAATGGATAACGCCATTCAATTATATAGTTTCTGAATAAAGACACCTACTAATCTTATGCATTTCTGAGAAAAAAATGAATTTAGAAATGTATCAGAAAGGAGTTTCTTTGAATTAACGTATGAATTTCGATTTAAAATCTTTAATAAAATGATATAGAAATATTTTTATAAATCTTCTTTTATTAAACAGTTCAAAAGTTACGATGTTTTTAAATTTCTTTTTTTTTTTTCTTTTATTCTAAGCCATATTAATTTTTTAATGAATCTTTATTTGAATGCTGAAAGCCTAAGAACCTTAGTAATCATTAATGTTACTAATGTGTATTTCCTGTAAAATATACTGTAAAATCATTCCATAGATATGTATGCAGTACTCTTTAAAAAAATTTTAATTATATGATAAAAATCTGAATTTTTTAGAAATCGTAGAAATTGTAACGGGCCGGGCCGGGCCTGTTTTCCCTGATTTGTCCGGGCCGGGCCTAAACTATAAAAATTTGAACGGGCCCGGGCTTGGAAATTCCGACCCGTGCAGACCTCTAACGTGCCGTGTGACGTCATTTTGCTCTCAATTCTTTAGAATTTGATTTATGAACTATTACTTTCTCAGTATGACCCTTTTTTTCGTCCCCAGATCTCCCAACTGGTTCAAAAAGCCAACTTTAATTGCTTTTTTTTTTTTTTTTTTTTTTTTCTTTTCAATATTATCTGCATTTATCAAAAAATCGATAATCACGGCACCTTATGTACTTTCTAAATAAGACAATTTGCCAGTTTGATGCATTGGAGAGCAAAAATAAATCGGAAAATAAGCAGTTTGAATCGAAATACACCCTTAACTAAAAAGTTTATTGAGCAAAATAAGATAAGCATGTTATTACAGATAGATGTTCGTGTGCTGTATTGTGTTCTAAGAGAAATCGCTGTACTCGGTTTATTTATTTTGGTTTATTTGGTGTCGACCAATTATGGTGTCAGCCAAATGGGGATATAGGCCTTTCTAAGGGAACCTAACCCGTATTTACGCAAGGTTCGAAGAAAACCGCGAAAACTCCAAACGGTTAGGCCGACGCCGCGATTGGGTTCGAACCCAGCACCTGCCGCCTGCCAGTCGAGAGGTCTAAACTAAACCTCTCGGCCACTGGTGGGGCGCTGTACTCGGAGCCATAAGAATTGGCAAGGAGCTACACCACACCTATATGTCTCATGTTGTACACTTAGAAGCCAGTCATTAGATTGTATGACTAGTTTTATGAATTTTTTGTGTGCTTTTTATCTTTATTTGCAGTTCGCAGCAATTTTCCCATTTTAGTCAAATGAAACTCGTTTGAATTTTTTAGCCCTCTGTAAATTTTATTCTCGTTTCAATAAAGTTTATTTGAAATTGTACAATGATTTTTGATTTTATGTAATTTTTGCCCTTTTTTCACATTTCGTTACATTACCTACATTTATAAAGGGAATCCCGTTTCAATTTTTAGCCCAAAATAATGCATTTTCACTTCTGTGATTTTTGAAGATTTAGAATTATTTTTCATGCGAATATTTGCGTTTCGTGATGATCTTTTTAACATTAGGTGATAAAATGATTCCTCTTTCAATCTTTTAGCCGAATAAAGTAAATTTATCCTCTTTCTCGTAAAGCTTATTTGGAATTCGAACATGGACGGCGATTTTTTAATTTTTTACACTTTTCTGATATTTTTAAAGAGTTGTTTTACCGAAATTTTTACATCTGTAAAATAATTCAGTTTCAAAATTTTAGCCCAATACAAGAAATTTTGCCTTCGTCGATTTTTAAATTTTTACCGATTTTTTTAATGAGATTTTTAAGGGTTTTTTGCGTTTCGCGACAATTTTTCCACACGAGTAAAAAAAACCCAGCTTTAATCATGTAGCCCAATATCGCTAATTTTGTCTTATTTTCAATTGTTTATGCAGAATTCGTAGAATGTACACACACACACACATATATATATATATATGTATATATATAGGGGAGAGGGGGGCACCTTTGAACATTTTTTTCAGAAAATCAATATATTTCTTACTTGAATTATATTTATTGATTTTTAAATATTACATAATAAAAACAACGCATTTCTTCATCATATGAACCATAAATTAAACATTTTCCAAAGAAATTAAATAAGTTGTGAGGATTTAAAAAGTTGAAAAAATTTTGTTCAAACCTGCCCCATTTAGGGGCACCTTTGAACAAATGAATAAAATATGAAAATATTGAGTTTTTATAAAAGTTGCATATGTTACAGAAATATAAAGTAATATGAATAAAATTAAATAACTACATTTTGTTGAAATTACTAATTTTTTCGTTATTTAACCAAACTTAAATCTATCAAAGTTGATGTCAAAACTGATTGTTGATAAAACACAAAGTATCCCTCCAGTTGTGTTTGGTTGTGAAAACTTTTTTACAATATTCTTGAAATACACCAATGTGATATCTGATGCTTATGGAAAATTAGACATTTTCATTCGCTGTTTTTTTTTTTAAGAGACCTTATATAAAATTCCGTTTTATCCGTTACGGAAACCAGAAATATTCTTTAGAAACCTGTTAAATCATGAATCATTATTTTGTATCCAGGATTTGCTATTATGCAATAAATGAATTTAGATTTCATTCAACTTAGATTTGAAACTTCTCATCATTGATACGTACAGAGGTTGGAACCTATCTGTGCGGTAAGGGGAATCGTTACCAATATAAATCCATGTTCTTTCACATAAAAAAAAAAAAAAAAAAAAAAAAAAAAAAACAGAAATAATAATATTTAGATACATTAAAAACTCTTTACTTCATAGTTTTAAGTGTTCTCTTTAAGTTATTTCAATTTTTATTTATCACCAGTTTATTCAGTGTTTTTTCGCTGTTAAATGGTGCCGCATCACATGGAGTTCAACATTACAACGGTTTACTCAATTCGGCCGAAGAATTTGAATAAAACAAAGCTTATAAACCAAAGCTAACATCTTTGTTTAAGCGTTGAACAATAAATTAAAATTTTAGGCATAGAAGTTTGTAAACAAAAATCTTACAACTTTATTTTCTTAAGTTTAGATTCAAGAGGGAGAAAAATACATATCTTGTTTAAACAGTACTGTTCATACAAAATGGTACAGCTTATAATTATTCTCTTGTAGCAACAGTAATGTATTGCCATATATATTTTTCTTTTAAATAATTTAGAGTGTTCGAAGGTGCCCCCAATTCAAATGCCCCCCTCTCTCCCCCATATGTGGTATAAGTTATTAAATTCAATGGTTCATATATTGTAATACAATTAATGGTTTTATATATATATATGTATGCATAACCATTAATTGTATTACAATATATGAACCATTTGAATTTAATTAAAAAATATCATATTAAACATGAGGAAAAAATTAAATAAAATGAATACAAATGGAATTTGTGGAACCAAAACTGAATTATCAAGCCTCAAATACTTTGGAACTACAAATGATGTGTGTGGTTTCATCTTCGTATTAGCCATGAAAAAGAAAAATGATACGAATTGGGGCTACCAACACTCATAAAACCAAAATTAAATTAAGAAATAACATCAAAAACAAAGCACAACAAAATTACTAAATTGGATAGAAAAATGAAAAGGGGGAAAAAAATAAAAATAATTATCGTTATCATGATAATATATATTCATTTTTGCGATTTTTTAAATTTTAGACACTTCTTCCCTTTTTGACATTCTGAAGGGGTTCCCTTTTACAATTTCAATCTTTTAGCTCAATATGGTAAAGTTTTATTCTGCGATCCCCCCCCCCCCCCCTCCTCCGTTTTTATTTTGCCGAATTTTGTGACAATTTTTTTTTCCTGAATTGGAAAGAACTCTGATAATTTTTGCCATTGCATTGATTCAATTTTGATTGAAAGAATGCTGAGTTGATTTCTATAGCAACATAAACGACGATGCTGAAAACTTAGTTTTTATCTGAATAATACAAATATTGCAATAATTCAAGATTCACTTGATTCTAGACCCGATTGGGAGTTGCCCACATTGGTGTAGGATGGCTGCGAAACTCCCATCAATACATTCATCTAATTCGAGTTTTGTTTGAGATTAACTGAGAACATCCAAAGCTCTACTGGTATTGCAAAAAGAAATAAATATTGCAATGAAATGTTATTGCTAATTTATTCAGATTGTGAATAATTTGTCACATTCATTGAAATCAAATTGTGAATAATTTCCAACTTATACATTAGTTTGGGCAGAAAAAAACTTTTTTTTTTTTTTTTCGGTATTGCGGAAAAGTTGTCACTAATGGCACTCAGTTCACACAAAAATTGTGATTTTTTTTGGACGTTTTCTTACCCTGCCATAAATGGCTTTAAGTTTTGCTCAAATGCTAATTTTTGAAAATTTTTAGCAAAAATTTAAGTGTTAAATTTATTTTATCTGAATTTACTTGAAATGTCACATTTTATGCACGAAAGTGTTTAAATAAGCTCTGATTTTGAATTAGGCGATTTTTATTGCCTTTTCGTGTATAAGTGAGCAAAAATTGTAAGTATTGTTTGGTTCATTCGTCGGTTTCTCTCTTTTGTCTTTATTATGTTACTCCCCCTTCCTTCTGTTTTTCGATGCTTTTAGAGTCGCACATTTGGAGACAGACCATAGCATGTCTTGACAGCAGTTCTGAAAGAAGGGAATGTGGAGCAAAAACCAACCAAAATGCTATCAGTCATCATAAGGATGGGGGAGGAAATAGTAGATGGGAGAAGATGCGATTAAACAAATGTTGTTTGAATGTGGTTCAGAGTATTTGGGTCACTTGACACCTCCTTCTGGTCACTGCGGAGAAATAGCAGAATCATATTATTTTTCAAGTCGGTCTAAAGCCTGCTTTGGGAAAAATTAAGATGAGAATGGCAACATTTGATATGTATTCTTTATACGAATGAGCTTCTATTCCGACACCGACATCAATTGCATAAACTAAATGGTAGAACCTCTTGACTTAAAATCTTTACCAATCCGTTGAAAGCGAGATTAACAGAGTACTCAAGTCTACAGCCATCTGCATTCCTGATGTCCATGAAGCAGGAATAGGCTTATAGAAAGCGACACGTATATTTTTGCACTCATTAGTGATATGTGATTCGTCTTTCTCTCGATAGTACCGCTTATAGCTTTCTTTCTATGAAGATCGTTTTTTATTTTCAACCGTAAATATATATATATGGTTGTAATTTTTTATGCTCTAAAATATTTCTTCTCATGTATCTTCTTTCAAAGTTTCTTTTACTGCCACCTAACTTTATCATTATCAATGATGAAATTATTCTCCACTATTACAATTCCTTCATCTTGAAGCACAGATGAAGATCCTAACGCAATTTGCCTATCTGATATATTAGTTCTAAAGGAGGCAAATGCTGTTTGAGAATAGGATGTGCGTTTTGGAGCTTTTGAAGGCCCTAATTCCAATTCTTATTTAGACGAACTACCTGTTTCAAAGTTCCCCCTATTTGAATCTTCTGAAAACATCTGTATTTTAAAGAAGAAAAATAATTAACATACGATCTCGCAGTTTCCACCATCTCCAATTCTGTATCATCATGAAGACTGTGTTTTTATTGGTTTCTGCTCTACACTGTCCTCTTCTTCTAGAATTGCTGTTAATACATATCCCGTCATCCAAATATGCGATTCTAAACGCACCGAAAAGTAGAAGGAAGAACGAATAACATAATAAAGAGAAACCGATGAACATACCAAACAATAGTTACAATATTTGTTCACTTATACGCGTAAAAGTTATGAAAATCACCTAATTTGAAATAAATATAACTATTAAATAATGCACAATCAGAATTTATTTAAACATTTCGTTTCCTAAACATGACATTTCAAGAAAATTTTTGCTAAAAATGTTCAAAAGTCGTCATTTGAACAAAATTTCAAGCCGTTTGCAGCAAGGTAAAGAATTTTTCAAAAAATCTCAATTTTTTTTTTGTGTGAACTTAGTGCCACCAGTGGTAAATTTTCCACACTACCCGTCATGGAAAAATAGAAAAAAAGTTCTTTTCGGCCCACTCTAACTTGCACATATTGCTACTTTGCTCGACTAGAAAATAACCCATTGGATAAATTTGTAGAGCGATTTTTTAAAAGTAAAGGCCATCTAAAAGTGGACAGAGGCAGTTTCAAATTTATTCATTGCTTTTGGGGAGGGGATGTGTGACTGACCTTGTATGTACCGCAGCAAACTCTTGCCTGATTAAAGAACATAGTTATAACATCACTTAGGTTAAGCATTAGAACTTTTACCTCTAATAACCCGGACTACAGATCGAATTTCTAAAATTGAGGTATTTTATTACTTTTACTAAAATTTATATTTGTGGTAACTTACATTGTAATTAATCAAGCCATTGCTGATAAATCATGTTCATTTCATTGTTAGAAATGAGTGGATACATAGTAGGAAGTTTTAGATCGCTATGTTTCAATAATTAATCTTAACTCAGTATATAGTTTGAAATCTGTTGAACTCCAAGTATTTTTAGATTTTTTCTGCCTAGTTTGTTATTCTGTAGTAAAGATAAATATAGACTATCTAAATTTCTTTCTGACCTTAAAATTTCCGATTCTTTCCTTTCATTCACCATTGAAAAGCTGGTGGGAGATTTTGAAATTTAGCTGTTTTTATCCTTGTTTAAAAAAAAAAAAAAAATAAAATAAAATAAAATAAAATAAAATGTGTGTGTGTGTGTAAGATTTTGCAATACTAAAAAATATAATTTTTTTCTTAAAAAATTACTACAAAACTTTTACATATGGGGCTGTGCAAATATAACGTTATCAACTTTTTGGTAATTTTGGACCCCCCCCCCCCCCCAATCCCCCGGTAGTGATATCGTTATCAAGGTATATATGTTTTTCATTTTTAGGAATTTTATTTCTTTTGTTTGGAGTGACATACAAAATTGGTTACATTTATTTTTCGCATACTTTATTGATTCAAACATTGAGAAGTCGATAAAATATTGTTTTATATCAAATAACATTAAAAAAATAGTTACTGTTTAAAAGTATTTTATAAGAGCTTTTTGTTGCATAATGCATTCAATATTAATAAAGTCTTGTTGCACTTGCTTCGAACGGAGAAGGGATTGGAGGGGGGAGATAGAAGGAAATCCTTATCAGCGAAGCAAGTTGACACATTCTTTCTCTGCCTCTTTTATTTGTTAGTAAACACAAGCTTCACTTAAAATATACTTCACACATGGTTTCTCGAACTCTGATTACATATACATACACATATGAAGCAGAATAGGAAGGTCAAGTGTTGGGGTATTTTATAATTTAGAATTAAATAATTTTATAATTTAGTGATTTTAATAGCAGCTTTGTATTTTCATAAAAATATATAACCGACTTAAAAAAAATAACATACTATTTTGAACCAAATACCACGTTATAAATGAAAAGAAAAAAAGTCATTGGATCAAAAATGATATCAATATTAAAAAACAATCCACCTCACCGTAGAGATATCTTACGATATCATGTGCCAGATCCTCCCCTCCCCCTTAAAATGATAACATTATATTTTCACAATCCCTTTGTATTTTCAAAATTGTGTATGAAAAGATGGCCATAGTGCAGTGATTTCTTCAGTGATTATGTTAATAAATTTTTATCATGTTTGTGAATTTTATAATTGATATGTTTTTTAATTTATATTTAGGTTGATGGTTCTTATGATATTGGTCACCTTGTTTAAACTATAATGTTCTGATTACATCATCGCTTACTTAATTCACTGAGCAAATTAGTTTGACATAACTTTCCAATAGCACAAGTATGCAATACATAACATACATTTTTGACATTTTCATAAGCCTAAGACAATCCAGAAGCTTGTTGTTGCAGCAGAAACATGACTTTTCAAATTTATGATAATCGTAGTATCATATTTTCTAAAGTGAAGGTTTTCACATAAATTTCATTTGCACTGTTAATCTTGTTAGAGTACCTGAAAAATAAATTTTAGCTTTGTCTATTTAAAATGAAATATCCAGAAATATTGCATAAGAAATCTTGATTTATAGTAATGCTTGTTTTTGAATGCATTAGTTTGTATTATTTTTAAATAAATTTTTTTCGTTTCTAAATTGTACTCTGGTAATCTCTTTTTTTTTTTAAGGGGATACTAGACACAAAAATCTTCAAATTTTCTATTAAAAAAATTGCATTTTTTTTAAATGTTTAAAAGGACGTTTAAATAATGTTTCTATCTTAAATGGAAAAGGAAAATTAATTTTTTTCGTTTTGGTTTGTTTTCAAAATCTAATTTTGAATCAATGGTTTTCTTGAAAATGACTTCTTGTGAAAATACGTTTTTCTTCATGATGGATTTTTTCACCATTTCTCGGATTTAATTCATTATAACACAAGAACCGTTAAAGTTAAATGCTTCAAACTTGGAAATGTCATTTTGATTATTTTACTTTAATTTTGATTCAGCAAATAAAAAAAAAAAAAAAAAAAAAAAAAAAAAAAAAAAAAAACTTTGAAAATATGGTTTTTTTTAATAAGAGTTACAGCATTTATTTTTCAAATTTTTAATTTAAACATTTTACTATTGCAAAAAATTAATCATTTTAAAAATGCTGAATCAAAATTAAAATTTAGTTTTTTTTTTTTTTTTTTTTACTAAAATGTAAAAGAATTGAAATTCTACAAATAATATTTTGAGTTATAATGATTTTTAATCACTCCACTTTTTTAATAAATTTTAAATTAAAGATTTAAAAAATATATCAGAAGTTTTATGATGTGATTTTGTTTACAAATAATATGGTTAATCATGACAAAAAATTTCAAAATTTTAACTTAAAAATTATTTTATAATGTGTCCCGGACCTCCTTAAAAGATGCTGTAAGATCATTGAAAAACACATTACTTATAATTTTAAAGAAAAAAAATGGTTTTGCATATAAAAATTAGTTTTTGAAACTCTTAGAAAAAGTCATTTTGTAACAACATTCCTCATTTAATTTTGTTTTGATTACATTTATCATTATAATTTTGTGTGTACATTGTTATTTCTGGATTCTTAAATGGTACAGTTAAAATTTATTTGAAGGAGATTGTTTAACTTTTATAAATATAACTATATGAATTGTTAATACATTTCAAATGTTTAAATTTTAATTTGAGATATCTCTTCATGTTTATTATTTCTGTTATGAAGATACAATGCTTTATTATCCTATTTATTATTTTTAACACTTTCCAACACAATTTAAAAGTTTTTATGAATTGGCTTTGTTTGTCCGTCCGCCCAACTATCTGTCCATCCGTTTGTCCGCTCCGATTTGTATAAATATGGTGAGATTACAATGAAATTGGTCTGTATTATTGGGATTTACTATGGAATGATCAGGTATAGAAATGAAGTATATAGCACTTATGGTTAATTTACGGGGACACAAAAAAAATTCCTTAACGTTGGCCCATGGAAAAAAAAAATCGTTTGCAGTGTATTTTAAAAATATATGTTTTAAGCACCCTTTTAAGCATTTTAAAAATTATATAATTGTTAAATTAAATCAGTTGATTTAAAAAAAAAATTTGATTTAAATAAGTTTTTCTTCAAAT
Organism: Maratus speculifer; assembly: GCA_964019185.1. Taxonomy (NCBI): domain Eukaryota; kingdom Metazoa; phylum Arthropoda; class Arachnida; order Araneae; family Salticidae; genus Maratus; species Maratus speculifer. Next base: position 219,982,571 of record OZ025297.1, on the reverse strand, counting down.
TATTTAAAAATAAATCCAAGATGTCAAAGAACATAACTTATTTTAATATAATTTAGTTTAATATAATACTAATAATCAAATAGTTTTTAGAAAGATAAAACTTAATCTTTGTAAAAAAAAAAAGTATTAGTACAGTGTAAAATTCAAAAAAGAATTCTTTCAAATCTCATTTAAATCTAATTGTAAAAATAATTTTGTAACAGTAAGAAAATCTAAGTAAGAATATATTAAATATTAGAATATTTACTTTTTAGCATTTATAAAAACTTCTGCAAGTTCAGGTTAAATAAAATTGTAAGACTTTGTTTATTATATTAAAATTTGAGCAAAATCTGAACTGTTCGTTTGAATCTAGTTCTTTGATCTCAGTTCTTTAGAATGGTAGAAATATACCTGTTACAGTTACCGAAAAGGCTGATACTATAAAAATTCTGTAATTCATGATCAATTATCTTTTTACTACAATAGCTTTATCTGCTTCAGTAGAATGACTGTTTTCTGCCTTTGGTTTGCTAATTCGAAAATTGGAGTAGACTAATAAAGCTTCTAAAGTTCATTTTTCTGTACCAGCACTTTAACAAAACCAAATTTAGTATTTTATTATCAAATCCATTTAAAATTTTTGTCTATGTTATTTTAACCAAAAAAGGTTAAATTGATTTTTTACATCTGATTTGTAGTTTTCCATGCATTTTGTGTAATAAAGATTTTTCCATGGTTTAAAAATTTACCTTTTTAATCATTTAGGTAAAATGTATAATGTTATTAATATACATCGGTAGTACATATAAAATGAATGTATGTGTGTATATTTTTATTTTAAAAATCACGAGAAAAGTCATATAAAGCAATAATACTTTTTAATCATTTAGGTAAATTGTATAATGTTATTAATATACATCGGTAGTACATATAAAATGAATGTATGTGTGTATATTTTTATTTTAAAAATCACGAGAAAGTCAAATAAAGCAATAATACTGTATAATATATATATAAAAACAAGTTAACTAAAACAAAAAATCAGAGTTAAATATTAAAAAAATGATTATTTTGTTTTTTATTTAAAAAAATATAGAAAATTACGATCCCTGTTATATAAGGTGTGCTATAAGCGATTACTATAAAATCTGGTGTACATATAATTTATCATTAATGTACAAGAGCATACAAAAGTAGCTTTGTACAGTACTATCCATGAAGAATAACTGCTGGCAGTGCTTTTCATCTGTGATACGCGTTTTAAGATTTAATCTTTTTTATTCGTATCTGTAGAAATTTTATAAATCATGTACTGGAATATACAAAGGATATAGAGTGTATTTCCATTTATTGACAGAAATTGCTGAATGGAAATTTTAAATTGGGCTATACGTTTAATTCAAGTAACTTTTAGAATACGATGGTGTATAAGTACAATATACAGGGATGAATAAAAAAAATTGATGCTTTTCCAACTATTGATATGCATTATTTTGAATGTGTTGGAAAGTGTTTCATAATCTATATTGTACGCATGAGTTTCATTCTTGTTTTACTCCTAAACTTATTTAATTATCACTATGGTTATTTCCATATAGCAAAAATGCATGGCAGCACCAAGTAGTTTTTTGTATAAAACCATTTTATAAATATTTATCTTATGATTTTACTATATATATATATACATTTTTCTTTCTTTCTTTCTTAGAGCCTGTCCAAAATTTAGATTTTGCTGTAAATTAGGGTTACTTCTTTCCATAAGAAAAAAAGTTTTAGATTATTTCTGGTTAGGTTGTATTTGAGAGATCGATGTAATTCAACAACACTCAGTGAACATACAGTACTCCAACACAATAGACCCATGACTGACTTAACCCCTTGAGGGTGGTGATGGGATACATTATCACACCTCAATTTAATTAGGATTCGCATGAAAAGCTTTTAAATTGTACAATTTTGGGGAAAAATAGTTGAAAAATTGCATTTTCTTGTTTTGAAATAAAACTTTTCCAAATTTCAATTTATTACACAAACTCAGTTGCTTGCCACCCAAGGGCTTTAAACTTTTTTGCGGATCCAAGTAATCCTAATTTAAATTCCTATTATTCTCCTGACCTACCTAATAACAAATGTAATGAACCATGTTTGTTTCTAATGAATGAAAAAGTAACATGTATTTTGTAAATAAAACAATTATATTTAAGTCACTTCCATTTTTTCCCCCTTATTGTTCTTATTTTGTTGTTGTTGTTAAAGTTGTACAAAGGAAACTGTAAATAAAAGAATAGACATGATCATGCAATTAGTCATGATTAGTTTGTCATCAAAAGATGATTTTTAGAGTTTATTTTATATGTATTACTGTACAGTCAACTTGAAGAGAAAAAAGATAAAAATTCATTAGTTATATCGCACCCTTTCTATAAAAGTGTCATAACTTAAAAAAAAAAAAAAAAAAAAAAAAAAAAAAAAAAACTTTGTTTTTCAGTTTATGTGAAAAACTGTTTCAGAATGTAGTAGGCTGAATGGGCATGTTGCAAACAAACATGCTTCTTGGCTGCTGGATTTTAAGGGGTCTCAGGGGTTTTATATTTTATCTGGCAGTGCAATTTAAGAACATGACAAATCTATTTTTTTTTTTTTCCTCAGTCCCTATGAAATACAAATGCATAAAATTTTAATATAGACAACTTAATGTCTCTTGGATTTAAAATATTTTTTTAAGTAGCCTATATTGAAATTTATTTATTTGTTTTATGTTTAATTTTGATGAAAAATTTAAAATTTGCTCTTTGACCGCGCGCAACATTTTTCAAAAACTAATAAAGCAATTTGCATCAAACTTGGTAAATATCTCCATTTTAAGTTAAACAATAACTTATACTTCAAATTAATTATTATAATTGCATTAATTATTTAAAATTGGCAATTTTACGATTAAAATGATTTTTTTTTATTTAAATCTTAAATAAATGAATAAATAAATTGCTTTCAAATGAAGTGTAAGTTCAAGATACATCAGTTTTATATCATTATCAATATTTTTGGGAACTCTTGAACCAATAGTGTAGCTACAATCTTGAGCGCAGTAAATAGAAATCAAAAATCATTTTTTTTTTAAATCAAAATTAAACATTAAAACAATTCAATGTAGAATAATTAAAAAATATTTTAAATAGAAGATCTGTTATCAGGGTTCGCACGGACCTTAAAAGTCCTTATAAACTCCTTATATTTCGATAGTCCTTAACAGGGTTGGCAAGTTTTTGACACACGACAGTTTTTGACGGTTTTAACCATGGTTTAAACCGTCATGTCAAAAACCTCCTTGTCAAAAATGTCAAAAACTGTCAAAAACCTATATTTATATGTAAATAAAAATATTTATTTACATATATATATCTACCTATATTTATATTTAATAAGTAAAATTTATTTGCTTTTAATAAAGAAAATGTTTCTAAATATGCTGTAGAAAAAATAAATTTAAATTTTTGAAGTAAAATATTTTGAGTATTAAACAAAACCTTAGATTTAGGAAAACTTATCTTTTGTAATATTATTTATTAAATTTTAATGTGTTATTCAAAACATACAGGGATATATATTATGAAGAAATTTATCCATTGTTTAAAATAATATTAAAGATTAAACAGGTTCTGTAATTGATTAGGAACATTAAGATGTTCAAAACTGGTTATGTGCTACTATGTGATACGTAGGGCAAATGAATTGGATTATTGAACTAAATTTCTACTTTGATAATTTTTATTTGAATTGATTTCAATTATGTAATAAAATTAATTGGAAGTATTTCATGTATGTTTTATTTTTTAAAATTATGAATTTAATTAGATAATAATTTTAAAAAAAAACTACATGATATTTTGTGTTTTAGAAGTATTTCATAGATCAGTGTAATATTTTTTCTGTTTTGACTTTTACAATTGTTATTTGGTTTTTCTGAAAAATCAGTAATTCTGAATTTTAAATCGTCAGTCATGTTTTAAATTTATAACTAACACAAAAATAATAAAAAAATAGCTCCTTTCTATGAATATCTGAGTATCTACTGTCGAACCTCTATATAACGAAACTCCATACATCGAATTTCTCCATATAACGAATTTTTAGTAAGAACGGTCCCCTTTTCGCATGATTACATTAAAAACAGACTCTATATAGCGAAATATCTATCTCCATATAACGAATTTTTTCATAAATTGATCTTAATTTATTCAGTTTTAAAAAAGCTTCAAAATCATATGGAATCAATTTTCCATCACTTATTTTTGATTTATCGTTCAGTGGAGAGGTTTTTTTTAAAATAAATATTACTTCTCTCCTTATTCTTTAAATCTAACAAGTTCATCCCACTTCCCACACACCTTTCAACATCCTTCTCAAAACACAGTCAATTGAATTGTTACACATATAAGAGAGGAATCAATGAGAGCACATAAGAGAGGCCTTCAAATGGAGGAAAATATCAACTACAATTTTTCATTCCTTGCTAAAATTTGAGAATTTTTTTTGAGAGCGTAACAATTGTAATTTTAAAATCAAAACAACAAAAAATTACAGATTTCTTCCTCTGAAAATTATGTAAGTCTTCCTCATTTGATTTTCATTAAGCTTTCAAATAAATGTCTTTTCTCTTTTTTGAAACTGCTTAAATAAGTAAGAAATAAAATGTTAGGTTAATATATACTTTTAAACATTTCAAATTCTTAATTAAAAAGATCAAAAATAATATTTGTTCAAAATTTACACATTAAATACTATTTTTAACAGCATACTCTATACATCGAATTTCTCTATATAACGAATTTTTTACTGGAACGATGGATTTCGTTATATAGAGGCTCGACTGTATTTACAATATTCAACCTATTTATTTACTATGCTGAAAAATTAGCTTATACAAATACTTATGAATTTTTTTTTCACTGAATACTATAAAATTTTGTTAAATATTTTAAGTATTCAGTTGTTGAATAATAACTTATTCTCTTACCTTGCTATCAAAGTAAACATTATTTGTATTTTTAATACTATTAGCGTGTGTGCTGTGGGGTAAGGAGGAGGAGGCGGGGAGGGGGAATAAAAATGATGTGTAATAATCATACATATAATAAATAATATGCATTATTTTTAAATTCAAATTAACCTACTGGATATTATGTATATAGCATAAAAAAAATTATTAAACACGTATATCAAATTCCACACTTTTGAAAATCCTGCATTTACAACACTTAATTCGTTAATATTTATAAATGCATTCTAAATAACTTTATATTTTAAATATTATAGTAATAATAATAAATAAATAAATAAACAAGATATTTAAACATAAATAATTCTGCATGCCCATTTTGAGATAAATTTCTGAAATTTGAAATCTGTGATATTTACCTTAATTTTTATCAATTAAAAATATTTAAAGATCTACTAATTACCCATAATATAATTAAATTTCAACATAATGTATGGCATCTGTTCTTAGTTTTAAAATTTAACAACAAACTTTAGTACGCTGCAGCAGATTGTGACTTTATAGGTTTTTGACAGTTTCTGACAGGTTTTTGACGGTTTAATCCGGTTTAAACCTTTGTCATGTCAAAAACCCCTTTTTGACGTCAAAAACCCAACCCTGGTCCTTAATAAGGATCCTTAAAGTCCTTATTTTTTATTGAAAGTCCTTATTTTTTATTAATATTAACGCGATCCATAAAATGTTTTTTTAAAAAAATCGCCGAACATTCCAGGGGTGATTCTCGCCCGAATTTTCTGAAAATTTAAGGCATACTCTTCCGAAAATTTTAAATTGGGTTGTCAGTTCCGCATAGTTGCCAACTTATACGGTTTAGCGCGCGGAAAAAACAATCGCGGAGAAATGCAAATTTCGTGAAATGATCGGCGAAAAAGCACACGTTTCGTCAATATTTCGTGGGAAAACGACGATTTCGTCGATGTTTTTATCAACGAACTTTGTTAAAAGATCGCTAGAAAATGCGAATTTCCTGTGCAGATCACGGAAAAAAGCGGCATTTTCACCAAATATCGCAGATAAAACGCTGATTTCGTCTGTAGACCGCGTTAAAACGTCGATTTCGTCTAAAGATTGCGGATATAACGCCGATTTCGTTAAAAGATCGCGGGAAAAAAAGCCGTTTTTCGATAAAAGATCGCTTTAAAATATTTTGTCAAAAGATTATTGAAAATAAACGACGATTTCATCAAAAGATCACGGAAAAAACGCCGATTTCGTCAAAAGATCGCGGGGATAAAACGCCGTTTTTGAGAAAAGATCGCGTAAAAATCTAAATTTTGCCTACAGATCGTCAAAGAAAACGCCAATTTCATTAAAAAAAAACACGGAAGAACGCCGATTTTGTCAAAGATCACAGAAAAACTGCCGATTTCAACAAAAGATCGCAATAAATCACCGATTTTGTTAAATATCGTAGATAAATCGCCGATTTCGTCTGAAGATCGCGGATAAACCCCACCTCCAAGTAGGGGGGGGGGGGTAACTCGCGGAATCCCCCTCCCCCCGCGCCGCCGATTTCCGAAAATGCGATGTGAATTTCCGGAAAAAAAAAATTCACTCAGAATCACCTCTGAAACATTCATAACTTGGAACTTGGAAGAGAGTCTTGACAGAGTACCAGGAGTAGAACTCCACACCTCTAGTAGTACAATGGGTCTGTGGGAGAAATGAACATACATAGCCGATGTCTGGCTAGCATAACGCCAGAAACGCGGAAAAGAGGGGGAAGTAAAATAAAAACCAAAAGCCAATTAAAGGCGCCATACAATAAAAATAAAAAGAGAAACATAATATAAACAATGAAGATATTAAATTTAAGAAATTAAAAGATAGAATAATAATTAAAGGAATGTATAGAAATCAAAGAAAAAAATAAAAATAAAAATAAATAAATAAATATAAATATATATACAATTAACTACAAGAAAATATGAACACTTAGGAAGGTGATACCCTATCAATGTAAGAAGAAAGTGGTATTATCCCGGGTCGATGTTTTCGGGTAGATGAAGAGTTGCCATAGGCCTGCGCCATCGGGCACGCTCGTCATAAGGAGTAAAATTCTGCAAGGCCGGATTATTAATATTCGGAATTTTATTGAAGAAATTGATCGCCTGTTTTTTAATAACCGAACGGATAGGAGGAGTATCCAAATCATGATGAATGACTGTATTTCTTCGGTACCAAGGAGCCCGTATGATTCCCCTAAGAGTTTTATTTTGTACAACTTGTATTTTTTGTAAGTTAGTTTTTGCCGCAGAGCCCCAGATCTGAGCACAGTAGAGAAGTATGGGACGCAAAACTGTTTTGTAGAGCAGCAATTTATTTCCCACACTCATCCCATTACTGTACAGGAGGTGGGCGAGATCATTTTTGGCTTTGTAAAATTTCTGGACGCTATAATCGATATGCTTTCGCCAAGTGAGAGTGCTATCTAAGAAAACACCGAGATATTTAACTTCCCGCTCAAAACGAAGAAAGGAGCCATCAAGATAGAGCCGTGGTGGAAGTGTCCGCTTCCGAGTGAAGATGACTGCCTGTGATTTATTGGAATTAATTTTGATGCGCCAATTGGTGAAATAAATTTCAAGAGCATTAATGTGTTGTTGAAGATGGTCGTGCATAACGTGGCAGTCCTTGTCACGAGCCATCACGGTTGTGTCGTCCGCATAAATAGCCAACAGGGTATGTGGAGAAGTGGGAATGTCAGCAATATAAGCTTTGTAGAGCCAGGGACCCAACTTAGAGCCTTGTGGCACACCCGCATTAATTGGGCGAGGAGTAGAAATTATGCTGGCATAGCGAACGCAGAATGTTCTGTCACGAAGGTACTTCAAAATGAAAAAAATATAAGCAGTAGGTACTTTGAGTTTTATAAGTTTATAAATAAGGCCAGTAAGCCAAACAGTGTCAAAAGCCTTCGCGACATCGATGAAAAGTGAACCAACGAACTCTGAGCTGTCCAATCCATCATGGATGAATTCAACTACCCGAAGAAGTTGGTGTGCTGTGGAGTGTTCAGGCCTAAAGCCAAACTGTTCAGGAATATCGGGGAGAAAATTTTGGAGGCGCGTAAGAAAAATATGCTCAGTAACTTTACTCAGAACAGGAAGCAAACTCACGGGTCTGTAACTCTTAGCTAGCGAAGGGTCTTCTCCGGGTTTCTTAATAGGTACAATAATAGCTTTTTTCCAATCATTTGGAAAATAGTGAAATTTAAACATAGCATTAATAAGAATCGCTAGATAATTCGCGTACTGTAAGGGGAGGTTTTTGAGGGCCGAATTAGTGATCCCATCATGACCTGGAGCTTTCCTATTAGGGAGATTTTTGATCACTGTGATGACTTCCTCAGGGGTGGTCGGTTCAATTGATCTGACAGGCACACGGGCCAGAAATCTGCTTACAGCATGTTCGACCATATCAATGGTATCAGCATTGAAAACGTCGCCATGAGGCTGAAATTGACGTTCATATTGGTCGGCGAGCACCTCCACTTTCTCATTGTCGAGGCATTTATTTCCAGCATCCGTACGGAGAGGGGGAATAGGGGTGAAGGGTTTTCTGACTTTTTTGAGATAATTCCAAAGAGAGTTATCCGTAGGAGTCAGGGAAGTAATAAAATCCGACCATTTGTTAGATTTAAAATTTTTTATATCCCGCTTAATGGTAGCATTAAGTCGGTTTAATTCAGAACGAATGCTAGGATCCCTAATGGTCTGCCACGTCCGTCAAAGTCTATTACGTTGCCTAATTTTAAATTTAATGTCATTAGGAAGGGTATGAAAATTTTGCTGAGCCTGGTGACATTTAGACGCCTCCAGGGAATTTTGAATTAATTTGGATAAATTGGTGACAGCCATGTCAATGTCCTCGACAGAGTTTAAATCGCCGAACGGTAGGGGAGACTCATTGATTGTATTGGTGAAAGATTGCCAGTCATAAACAAAAGGAGTTAGAATAGATGGGAGGATAGGGTTACAATCAATGCTAATTTGGATAGGGAGGTGATCCGATGCGAGAGCCGAAATAGGGGTAATGGTATAAGGGTAATGGATGTTATTAAGCAGTGCCAGATCAATTGTCGTGCCATTCCCCCAAGGGCCAAAACGAGTGGGGGAGGTTGGTGCAGCAATTTCAATACCATTATTGATACAGTAATTGTGGAGGGTTTCCCCCAAAGAGTCCATATTACTGTTGGGACACCAACTGGGATGATGGGAATTGAAGTCACCTGCAAGAATGACATTATTATCTAGCCTAAATAACTTACTAAGATCAGAGGGGAGATCAGAATAGTTCGAAACCCGGAGATAAATGGAGGAAACAAGAAAAGAATTTTGCTGGTCCAAATAAATTTTAACGTTAGTATTCTCAAGTAAATTGAGAGGCAATGAAGGAATATGAGCATGCGTGACCCTTCTACTCACGAAAATAGCAGTCCCGCCGTAAGGCGAAATAACCGTACCATCGGTACGAGGAGTAAAGTAACCTTTAAAATTTTGAATATTGAGATCCCTAAAGGAAGTACACCGTACCTCCTGTACAAGAATAAGATCAACAGGATTATCAATTATGAAATCTCTGAGCTCATCTAACTTGGATCTGAGGCCATTAGCATTCCAAAAAAGAATTTTAAAGACCCCCATAATTTAGTGCTTTTCAGAGCTATGCAAGCTTATAAGGCGATCAGGACTTAAAATAGTTAGTAGTTCAGAAACACTCTTATTAGATAAAAGTTTTTCAAATTTTTCAAGGACAGCACATAATTTATTTAGCTTCTCAATAATGGTATCAAAATTATCTGGATTAGAAATAACAAAATTTAAAAGATTATGAGTATCAAAAGAAGGTTTTGCATTTTTTACACTACTATTAAAGGTATGAGAAGATGATGAAGCACTAGAAAAATTTGATACATTTGAGACAATAACATTAGAAGCTTTAGAATTATTTACATTAGATACACTAGAATTATTTACATTAGATACACTAGAATTATTTACAACAGTAGAACTTTGCGAATTAGCAGGACTCCCAATAGTAGTAGAGTCAATCAAGTTAGAATCGATACCTCTTAAAGCAGTAGAAAAAGTAGTATTATTACTAACAGGTTTGGCTTTAAAAGGTTGATTAGAGTTTCTAATGGTAGTTACTCTACCATTTTTTAAGTTTCTGGGATTTTTGGGACATCCGCCAAAATTGGCAGTATGGGTGGCGCCACAATTAGCGCATTTTATTCCACTTCTATCCGTTACTTTACAGTCCTTAACATTGTGGCCTCCGGCACACTTAAGGCATACTGGATTAAGGAAACAACACTCACTGGAATGGTTAAACAGCTGGCAATTGTAACACTGTTTTGCCCCCTTAAATTTATACGCTTCGACTTTAACGAAAACCCCCATGAGATTTCGCAATTCAAAAATATGTTTAAATTGGTCATTCACGAAAACATCGACCAGGAAAATGGGCATAGGAAGTTTAGTTCGAAAGTTCTTCAGTTGTACAACTCGGTGCACATTATACCCCTGGGTGCTCAATTCACCCTTAATATCTTCAATATTAAAGTCAATGGGGATACCCTTAATTAACACCTTCCTAGGGCGTTCATTTTTCAACTTCATTTCGAAAAATTCGATTTTATTTTCTGAGAGGTAGCTCTGAATTTTCCTATAAATTTCTACTGAACTAGGAAAGAATTTGATTAAATTATCTTGAACTTTTTTAAAAACTTTACATTGAGCTATATTATCGATTGCGTCAGAAACCTGACGCCAGTTGGTGGTTTTAACATAGAAAGGCTCTGGCCTGGGTTCTTTAGCAGTTTGATTGGATGTCTCAGTAGTACGGACAGTGACTTCCTGAGTAGTGGCTAAATTATCAAACTGATTGCTAATAGGGATGTTATTTGAGATATTTGGTTTATAAACTCTAGCCGTTTTTGATGGTGTCTTAAAACCATCATCAGGTTCGAAGTTTCGTTTAGAGCCAGAAGGGGGGAGAGGTAAAGCAGGGGAAGCAGCATCTATACCTTTAAGGTATACATAGAGATTATTTAAGTTAACCTTAATGCATTCGAATTTAGCAGGTTTCCTACTATCGGCATATGCAGTAAAAAGCTCCCACATACCTGTCATTTGATCATTGAAAGTAATCCTCGTGATGTCCGCACATCCAGAAAGCATGATAGAAAAGTCCTTAAGTGTAGATAATATAGATATTCCACATTCTGAAGAAGAAAAATCATCGTAGCAGTGCTCAATCCAGTCGTTCAAGGGTTTATATTCGTCAGAGAATATGACAGTCAGTGGAGAACAATTCATTTCTGTATCACCCATAATAGAATCAGCACATAAAAAACGCAAAGAAACCTCTGTTCTTAAAAGAACAGAAAATAATTCGGTGAAATACCGACAAATACAACGACAGTTAATCACGAAACAAACGTGTATTACAAGAGAAATTAACATCTGCCAAATATGGCAGCTGAAAAAAATCAAGTTTCTTTGTTATAATTCTTATTTCTGATTGGACATTAAAGCTGCCTCTTTCGTTTCCCGATTGCAACGTAGAAATCTCGTATCCACAAACACCAATTGTAATCAGTATTCACCATCTAAAATTTCCTTTTCTTTGAAATAGAGAAATATGAATAACAAAGAAAAAATATTTCGCCAAATAATTGCGCCAATCTGTTCTATAACCCGCTGATCTGTGTTTGATCGTAGTCTTATTCAGGGATGGGAATTTTACGCTTTTTGGCGGATTTCCGCATTTTTGTTTACAGGGATGCCGCGGACGCGCGTAAAATACGCAAAAAATCGGCGACGGGACGCAAAAAAAAAATGGAGCTTATGCGTCCCGCGGGACGCGTAATTTTCGTCAAAAAAAACGAAAAAAGAAAAATTTTATTAAAAAATCGCGAAATAACGAGTAATTTCCGGCAAATTCCGTCAACAATTCGCGAAAAAATGGCTAATTTTGTTACAAAACCCCGAAAAAAGGGCAGATTTCTTCAAAAAATCGCAACAAAAACCCGACAAATTTCGTCCAAAAATCGTGATAAAACGGCAATTTTTTTCAAAAAAAATTCGCGAAAAACGCAAATTTCATCAAAAAATTTTGATAAAATTATAACTTTCGCCAAAAGATCGCAAAAGTTCGGCACATTTCATAAAAAAATCGCAAAAAAGGCAAATTTCGTTAAAAAATCGCGAAATAACGAATAATTTCCGATTAATTTCGTCAAAAGATTCGCAAAAAAAGGCTAATTTTGTCACAAAATTCCGAAAAAAAAGTCAATTTCCTCTAAAAATCGCGAAAAAAAAACGACAAATTTCATCCAAAAATCGCGATAAAACGGCACATTTTGACAAATAATTTGCAAAAAGCGGCAATTTTCATAGAAAAATCGTGATAAAACGGAAACTTTCGCCAAAAGATCGCGAAAAACCATCACATTTCGCTGAAAGATCGCGAAAAAGCGGCACATTTAGTCAATAGATCGCGAAAAAATGGCAGATTTCGTCAAAAAATCTCTTTAAAACTCAATTTTCGTCAAAGGCGCACGAAAAAAAAATTAATGACAGGATAGAATTTTTCTGTTTAAAAAGCTTTCTTTCTTCCAAATTATTATTATTATTTCTTTGCTGCTCCAAAAACAGATTTTCCTGCTTTACAATCTGTTTTTCATTGTTCAAAATCTTTCTGATTGAATGTAACTTCTGAAAACACCCATTCATTTAACAAAAAGTACCCCTTTACTCAACAAAAGCATTCTTTTTTCAGGAAAAATGTCTTTTTCAATAAATCAGTTTTGCCTCTTTTTAAAAGAAATGCGAACAATAGTGGTACTTGTTATCTTCTACACTCAAATAAGTGTTATTTTATAATTTAATTTGTATCTTGCACATTTCTTTTTTAAAAAAGTAAAGAAAATTTCTCTTAATAGTTTAAAAAATATATTGGCTTTAATTATTTATACATCATTACTAAAACAATAATTATTGCATTTAATTTTTCTTTTGCAAATGAACAAGTTCAATTTTTGCATCTAAAAAGAGAGTTGAAGAGGGCAGCGATTATGGTTTTGGGAATAGATATAAAATTTTTGTGATAAGGGGGGGGGGGGAGAAAATGAGAATTTGTAATTTACTCCTGTAATGTAATATACAGGCTGGTGTGCTTGTCTTCATTTGCTTGGAAATCAAGACCTGCTTTTGTTACTTGAATTATCTTCTACAAACAAAATGTTGTCCATTTTTTCATTTGCACGTGTGATCAAAATGTGGTGCAATTTTTCATTCACGCGTGTTTTCAGCCTTTTTGCAGTTCCCATCCCTGCTTATTATTTCACTGGATATGTGTAGTATGGTTAACAGCAACAGTCTTCCTCTGCAGGAAATAAAAGGAAATTAATTGAAGATGACTTAGGTTTTATAAAGAAAAAAATATGGCTTCTTGAAAAAGAAGTATTGGAGTTAAAAAAAATAAGGCCAGTGAATTAGCTGATAAAGCTGAATCAACCAAAGCTATTCAATTATTTATAAAATCGAACAATTGTAGAAAATCTGGAAAAGAAAAAAATTTCCCCCCTGGCCAGAGAAATAGATGCTTAAAAACAGTTGCTAGCCAACTAATGTTATATATTTTGTTATATAATTAAATAATCATGTTTTATGTAAAATTTCAATCTATTACAATTAAAATTTAATGTAAGTAATTATACATAGTGTTATTTTTTAACTTTAGAAAGTCCTTATTTTTCTTTTAACAAATCCCTTACAAAGTCCTTACAGAGTCCTTATTTTTCATTTAGCAAACCTTGTATGAACCCTGGTTATGTTCTCTATATTAAAAATATTATGCATTTATGTTGTTTAAGTACCGAGAAGAAAAATTAAATGTAGCATGTTGTTAAATTACAATACCTCGTAAATAATAAGACTCCTGAGACCATTTAAGATGACAGTGGACCTTTATTTGAGCAAAATCGACCCAAAAATCTATGTAAAAAAGGTCTATTTCTGTGGTATAATAGTACCAAAACAATTTTTTCTTATTAAAATATGATAAAGGTTTTAAGAAGTAAATAATAAAGGTAATGTATTTATTTACTTTAAATCTGTTTTTCTCGAAACTAATTTTTCAGCGTTTTTAAACTTTTGAAATGCTCTTTGCGTCCTAACTTTTGATCAATATTTATGAAATTGATAAGGAAGTATCCTGATATTGTTTAGAAAGAAATTGTGCAAGCTTTTTAAAATTCGTCTTTTTTAAGATAGTCAAATTTGATTTTTTACTTACTAAAAGGCAAAGTTTTGATGAAAATCGGTATAGAATTTAGAAAAAAAATCTGTAAAATATTAACTATTCAAGAGATTTAAAAAATATTACACAAATTTGTTTAGAATAGAGTTTTAAGTGGTAAAAATGAAAAAGCAAAAAAAAAAAAAATCAAAAATTAAAACACGGGGAGCATTTTAAAATTTCGTTTAAAAATTTTAAGAAGATTGGAATTATTTTTGTAGATGTTCTTTATGCTTTTGATAAAATGTATATATGCACAAAATTTCATAATGCTATGATAAAAATTAAAAATTAACGTCCACCGTCCCCTTAAGTGCAGTATATCTTCTACTTGAGGAGATATATAGAGGATTGAAAACCACGTAGAATGGCAATCATAACTCATTAAGTCTAATTTTTCCGTTGCACTTTTGTAGCAAGGGGGCGATATGTTAAATAACAGTTTAGATTTTTCTAGAAAATAAAGACAGGTCACGTAACTTTGTTTTTGATGTTTTGCAATGCTGTTTATTTTATTTATCTATTGTAACTACTGCACAGTTTTAAAATAATACTGATATAGTTATCGAATTAAAAATATTTATCCCACCGACTTCAATATTAAACTGTTAATACTAACTTTCTTTGATTATTTGTAATTGCATTCTTGAAATGTAAAATTAGATGTAAAATATACGATAAAAAAAAATAATAATTAGCATTTTGTAGAAGTTTTGCTGATTTATTGCATTTAAATGTATATTTAGGCATTTTTATGTATTTCAACTTTCTTACTTAAGGCTTTGTTAATTATTGTTATCAAAACACAACGAATTTTTTACTTGTATTATTGCAATAAAAATTTAAAAAAGCATATGTTTGATTGATTACTTAGTATTTGTTAAAATTAGTTTCAATAATTTTGAATTTACTGTATGAGAATTTTCAGAAGGCATGATCTTTTAATGTCCAAATTAGAAGACATGTTTGATGAGATAAGTGAAATCTCATCTATTCCTTCTATTATTTTCTAGTTCTAATTTGCATTATAATTAATTCAATAAACTAATAAAAATATTAATAAGTGAACAACGATAACATTGCTAGCCAAGCGTAGAACTAACAGAGTGAAAAATCTCCTAACCGGAGATCGAACCTTTGGGATAGCGCCTCTTAGTGCTCTACTATTTAAGGTACGAGGACGATATCCACCTTGTCATTTCTCACTCACATATGTTGGTAAGGTTGCAACAGCAGTACAAAATGGAAATGTCTACATGAGCACACAAACCTGTCACGTAATTTGAGGCACAAAAGAAACCCAGCATCGGTATACATACATACATATAATTTCAATTAGTTATCACCAGTGAAATTACTCTTGAAATTAATGAATGAATTATCACATTGTTAGCTAAGTGTAGAACCAACAGAGTGAAAAATGTCCAAGCCGGGGATCAAACCCTTGGAATAGCAGTCCAAGTGCTCTACCATTTAAACTACGATAACGATAAGTACCAAATAAATAAATTAAATTTTGTAAATAACATCTGTCGTTTTTGGACCATGCTTCAATAAATCAAAATATTTGAAGATAATAAAAATCCTTAAATTGTTAATAAATTAATGTGTATTTTTTAAATTGATTTAAAAAATCAACAATTTAGTTATTTTTCTTTCTTTCTATTTTTTTTTTTCTCCAATTGTGATATTTAAAACATTTTTTAAAAATCTTTACTCAGGTCTGCACGTTGTGGTGACGAAAATAAACACCTCCTACTAGGTACGCAATCTTGACGTGGTTAGTACTAAGACAAATGAAAATAATATCCCTTCGGCGTTGTGAACGAAGATCGGATATTATTAATTACTAAAATAATTCCTTAATATCATACATAAAATTAACATTTGCAATAACATTAGGATCGCCTTATTTAACGTATGAATTTGTGAAAATTGGGATTGATGAGTCAATAAAATACTTGAGACATTAATCTACAAATTTAAATGTTAACATTCCCTAATCTGCATCTAGAAATTACCTTAAAATACATAAAGGGAGAAAACTGGAATAAAGACAAGAATAGGTATATATATACAAAATTTTATTAAAACACATAAATTAGCATCATGCAAACACTATAAAAATATAATATGCAAGGCAATAACTACTGAAATATGGTTATAGCGAAATATACAAAATATTTTATTTCATTTATCCTCGCAGCTCATTACGCTTGAGTTCACGACACAACTTATAGGCAAAACCCCAAAATTTCGTATTTTATAAACTCGAGTCCTTCTTTCTTATTATTCCTCTTATCTTACTGGTATTATTAATTTATTTATTTATTCATTTTACTATTAAGTTTGAGCATTAAATTCTGATAATTTTGAGTCTCAAAGATGATAATAATTTTAAAAATTTTAAAATAATCAAATTTTAAGTGATCAAATTTTAAAAAAATCAAATTTTAAAACCAAAATTTTAACACAACATTATATCACTAAAATAAATTGGCCAGTCACATGAACAATGAAATTTTCTCACCTTACAAGTATGTTGCTGGTATTGGTCGCCCTTGGCTTATAGCTGTCCGTACAGTTCATTAGTACACCAACACACTTATATCCAAATGCCGAGTTATCAGTCATTTTTTTTTAATTAACACAAATAGTAGCAACTTTTCTAAACTTAGGAATCATCTGATGAACAATAGTCAGCTTTGCGCACTCAGGTGTTCCGTTTTGAATTGGAAATCAGTCGACGATTCGCAGAGGTATCAGTCAATTTTTTCTAATTAACACAAATAGTAGCAACTTTTCAAAACTTAGGAATCATCTGATGAAAAATAGTCAGCTTTGCGCACTCAGGTGTTCCTTTTTGAATTGGAAATCAGTCGACGATTCGCAGAGTTATCAGTCAATTTTTTCTAATTAACACAAATAGTAGCAACTTTTCAAAACTTAGGAATCATCTGATGAAAAATAGTCAGCTTTGCGCACTCAGGTGTTCCTTTTTGAATTGGAAATCAGTCGACGATTCGCAGAGTTATCAGTCAATTTTTTCTAATTAACACAAATAGTAGCAACTTTTCAAAACTTAGGAATCATCTGATGAAAAATAGTCAGCTCAGCAATCCTTATGAATCATCTGATGAAAAATTAGTCAGCTTTGCGCACTCAGGTGTTCCTTTTGAATTGGACATCAGTCGACGATTCGCAGAGCATTATCAGTCAATTTTCATCACTTCGTTCGGGAGGCATAAGGTCGCATCTCCCGATGACACAGATTATTTCGATTTCTTCTTTTCCCTATCATCTTAGCGGGAGACTCGGAGCAGAGAGGAAAATCTTTTTTCCACCTTTACACCTTCAATTCCAAAAATGCACTGACTCATGTGGGGTTTCCTTTTTCAGGTCCTGTACGCCCCCTTTGACCCCATTGGGTATAAAATTTGGACTCCAATTGGCTTTGAATATGTTTCACTGTCCATTGGTCAAGTAAAAGATGCGGGGTTGGATTTTCAGACGTTGTTCATCCATTATTTATTGCCTGAGCTACGATTCCGAGCCGGCGACCCCACGTAGACCACACACGAGAGTAATAAATTTGATTGTAAATCTCTCATTGTTGCTTGTGTACGTTAGTGTCACAAATGGCGACTCTAGGTTTTATTGCTTCTCGTAAACATTTGTTCCTTTTTAAACTAATGGTGAGAAAATCCCTTCGCCCATGTGATTTTGCCATTCCCAGGCTCTGACTAAAAAGAGCTTATAGTATAATAAAACTTCCGAACAAACAACACATATTATTGTTATTATTTCTTGTTTACAAAAGCTAAAATAAAAATTTATTTTAATACTTTTATATACATTAATATTATTTCATTTTCTATCTCTTTCTAGATTATTTGTTTATTTATTTTATTTATTTTTATTATTATTCTTTCTCTCTCTTTGTTTTTTTTTTCTTTCCTTTTCTTTTCTTTTATTTTATTCTAAGCGATGTCGTGACATTTCTTTACGACAAGCTTATCCCCTCTTACTTTAAGAAAAAAATTATTCTATCCAAAAATAAGCTATAATATATATACAGATTTATAATACAATCAATTAAAATTAAAAGATGTGCAAGAATACAATACCATTATTATAAATATATACCTGTAATGACAAATGGACATAGTAATACAAAAATTGAAATAACATACACAAATACATTAAATGTGAGAAAATGATCATTGCAATGTGTAGGCCTTTGAAAACTACCAAATATAATAAACATATTCACCTTCGCGATACCTATATTATTCGCTCGAATTTCCTACTGAGACGCATACTCACTAGAATTCACTACTGTTCATGCTACTGTTTATGACTTCATTTTCATTCCCGTTTTTATTGTTATCATACATTATTTCACGATCCTATTGTATTATTGTTCTGAAACCTTTTCTATCTTCATTTTCCTTTTTGTATAACATACCGTGTTATGAAAAATTCGTAAATATAATTTTTATATATATGTATATATATTTTGTTTGAATCTAGTTTATTTTTATATATTAGGTAATATATAACGACTATTCATGTAATGCCTATTTTAAATATTTATTTGTCTCTGTTACATATATTTTGTCTATGTATAGTCTCCCAAAAATATTTTCCATACCATGCAAGTTATCGACCAGCAATAAGTACTCACATCCCGGGAAGTACGAAACATATTTCGTATGAGACCATAATATAGCTCCGTTTTTTTTTTTTTTTTTTTTTTTTTTTTTTTTTTTTTTTTTTTTTTTATATATATAACGTTAATTTTGTATGTAATTTGCAAGATTCGAACATTTTTTAGAATTTTCTGTGTTTAATTGTAAAAATTTTTTTTTTTTTTAGGTTTGGCTGATATGTTAAATACGGTATATTTAAAAGATTTTGACAGTTTCGGTAGACGCTTAAAACAATTTTAACAAATTCTTGAAGTCTAAAATTTTTTTTTTTTTTTTTTTTTTTTTTTTTTTTTTACACTTATATTTTCTAAGGAATGATTATTTGTTTTCTGTTCTGTTTGCCACATTGGGCGCAAATAATTTAGAAATATGAATTCTAATAGGTCTCAGGTCTGGCCTATGTTTGTTCTTTATGAGGTAGTTATCATTTCTGAAAATTCTCTCAATATAATATGGGCCTGAAAATTTCTGATGTAAGGCCTTAGGTTTTCTGAGCATTTTCATGTAGACCTCGTCACCCAATTTTAATTCTTTGTGTTTTAACTTCGAATTCTTATTCAGTTCCAAATCCGCCTTTTCTTGATTCTTCATAACTTCATATCTTATATCGTGCATATGTTTGAGCTTATTCTGTACATATGTACTGTAAGAATCCATATTATGCGCTTCAAAATTCGTGAATGGCGTTTTTATCTCTCTACCGAAAAATAACATGCTTGGAGAAAATTTTGTTATTCTATGTACAGTTGAATTATGCATAAGTACGAAATATGGAAGTTTTATATCCCATTCGTAAGTTTTATTACACATAGAGGCAATGGAAGCTTTTAAATCCCGGTGTATTCGTTCAAGTACAGATTGCGATTCCGGGTGGTACACCGACGAAGGTATTAGTTCAATATTTAAATTTTTCATATAATCTTTGAAATCCTTCGATTTAAAATAAGCTCCGTTGTCTGTAGAGATATATTTCGCTAATCCAAAAGTACTGAAATAACCATTTAATGCGTTGATTATAACCTTAGTATCTGTCGATCTAAGTGGAAATGCTTGTAGGAAGCGTGATGCTGTATCGACAATAGTTAAAACAAATTTATTCCTATTTAGAGATGTAACCAAACTTCCTACTACGTCAATAGTTAATTTATGACCAGGTATGTAATTTTTATCCATCGTTTTCAGTGGAATTTTTATCGTTTTATGCTGTTTAAATGTATTGCATGTTATACATTTCGCACAGAATTGTTTTATCTCTTGATACATTCTATACCAAAAAAATCTTTCTTTTATTATGCCATAGGTTTTTAGAAAAGCGAAGTGTGGGACATGTGCGCTTTTTATAATATCTTCTTTTAAATTCTGTGGCGCAATATATAAATCATTATTATTTGAATTTCGTGATTTTCTTAGAATTAATATTCCTTCTTTATTTAAATTGTATTTTTCATATTTTTTTGCTTTTTTTTGTTGTTGTAAAGCTTGAATAATTTCGTTTAATTTAGGGTCTTTTAATTGTTCTTTTTTTATATTGTCTGCATTCAAATTTTTATTTACCGCAAAAAGATGTTTGTTTAAATCGTCCGCTATAGTTAAGGCATTTGTTTCTCTACTACAGAAATCTGCTGGGTTATGAATACCTTCAATGTGAGATACTTCAAAATCATAATCCTGTAGCTTAAGTAACCATCGTGCTACGATTTCCGGCTGTTTTTCCAAGTGTAAGTGGTATGTTAATGCTTTTGAATCTGTTAGGAGAAAAAATTTTCTTCCTAATAAAATATTTCTAAAATAAGTTATAGTTTCATATATTGCCAAAAGCTCTATCTGCATGCTTGGATATCTCTTTTCCGATTCTTTTAATTTTCTGCCTGTAAATTCAATTGGTATCATTTTATCTCCTTGTTTTTGCGCGAGTATACCTGATGTTGCAATTTTTGATCCGTCTGTAATTATATAGAAATCTTTATTAAAATCTGGGGGATGTATGGTAGGTTGTTCCATGATAATTTTTTGTATTTTTTCAAATGATTCCTGTGCTTTGTCATTCCATTTGAATTTTGTATTCGCTTTAGTGAGATCTGTCAGTGGCGCTATAATTTCTGCATAATTGTTTATAGTTGATTTAAAATACGTGCATAATCCAATGAATGCTCGCACTGTTTTCTGAGATGTAGGGACTGCAAAGCTTGTTATTTTTTTTATATTTTTTTCTGAGGGTGCATATCCTTTTTCACTAATTTTATATCCCAGAAAGTCTATTTCTTGCATGTATAGTTTTATTTTAGCTGGTTCAATTGTGAGATTAAATTTTTCTAATTGTGTTAGTACTTCTTCTAGTAATGTGTGCATTTGTTGTATATTATCAGCAGCAAGTAAAATGTCATCAATAAAGTATTGAATGTTGTATTTCTTTTTTAAATCACCTAAAACTATATCGATTAGACGAGCAAATATATTTGTTGAGATTTTAGTTCCGAATGGCATTCGTGTTATTTGAAAATGGTTATCCTCCGTGATAAATGCTAGTTTATGCTTGTCCTGCTCTTGTAATTTGATTTGAAAAAATGCAGAATGCAAATCTAGAACTGTAAATATTTTTTTTCCAGCAATGCTTTGTAAAATACTTTTTGTGTTAGGAACTGGATACGGATCGCTTTCTAATATATCGTTAAGAGCTCTAAAATCTATAGCCATTCTAAGTTTTATTAAGTTTTGATCACTGGTTTTTGACGTAGAATTTTTTTTTACGAAAATTACTGGGAAAGCATAACTTGAGTTCGTAGGCTCTATGATACCTGCATCCAATAAATCTTGAATTTCTTTCTCCGCGAATTTTTTTACATCATGCGCTAATTTGAATGGTTTCGTTTGTATAGGAAAGTCGTGCATTAATTTAAAATTCGGTTTTATTACGTCCGTTTCTCCTAGAGTTTTGTATGATTTGCTGAAAGCGGTAGCATGTCTCATTAAAATTTTCAATACTTCTTTTTGTACCTTCGGTGTTAAGTGATCTATTTTAAAATCCTTCTCTGAAAGTTCTTTTTTTCGTAATTCTCTAATTTGTGTAATATTTAAGTTATTTACTTCGTAAATATTATCAGTATTTGGTTTATTTTGTTTTTTTATAAAAAAATCAGTGGTAATTTTTCCCATTTCCTGATCCTTATGAAGTCTCAAATACGTTTTCGATTTATTTTGTACTAATATTGTGAATGAATTATTTTCTGTTTCCTTGTTTTCATGAACTGAATTTTGGATTACTAATTTCCTGTTGTTATATTTTGGTTGGAAAAAAAATTGTTGCTTGTTTGTTAATTTCCCATCAAAAATTAAATTTACTAATTTCGATTCTCTAGGTCTCAAAGTAATGGTTTTCTTTACAAATACTCGTGTATTAATTTTCGGAATGTTATTGTGTTGATAGGATTTGATTTGTTTTGGTATTGTTTGGAAGTCATCATTTTGTTGTACGGGCTTCATTTTATTCACCTCCGTAATTTGATTTTCATTGGGGTTTAATTGTATAATTGAATTATTGAGTTTAAAAGTATTATTTTCAAAATCCATGATTATTTTATTACTTTTTAAGAAATCATATCCTAAAATAATTTTGTAATTACGGTCAAATTCATCTTTAGTTACATAAAATGTGCCATTTAAGAAAGTGTTGTTAAATCTAAACTTAAATTTTACACAGTGTTTAAAAGGAATGGATTTGTTTGATAAAGTTGTAATTTTTATAGCGTTAGCTAAATATTTAATCTTTATATCCGTCTCTTTTATTTTTTCAAAGACCCCTGGAGATATTAAACTTATACTCGCCCCACTGTCAATAAGGCTGGGTATAATTAAATCTTTCTTTATTTTTAAGTCCCATATTGGTAATTCATTGTTTTTTTCCGAGTTACAACTTGCGATCAATTTTTGTGTTATATCTTTTTTTTCTTCCTCATTTTTTTTTATCATTGTCTTTTTCGTTTGCTTTTGTTTCAATATTTTTAATTCCTTGTTTGATTTATTTTTTATATTATAACCCTGTTTTTTCTCAATGTTACGGGACCTACGGGCTTGTATTCCTCGCAATTTTGTAGGCCCGCTTACCGGTTTAAATGACTTTGCCCCCTGTTCCTATTATTATTATTGTGTCTGCCTCGCCTGTCTCTGTTTTCGTTAGGAAAAGTAATTGTGGGCTGATGTTCCCTATTTCCCTCATTATTTTGCGGCAAAGGATTTAGGCTATTTTGCATATATGCGAAATCCTGATGCTGCCCTGTATATGCAATTTGTGTGTTGTTTCCTTGTGTTGGATCAAAGTTTTGCGTTGGAATCATATTTTGCATATTGTAATTTCCAGGATACATTTGATTCTGTCCTATTTGTGATTGGGTCAAATTTTGCCAATTTGGCATTTGAATTTGCATATCATTAACTCTAGTTTGATTGTAATAAGGTCTTGTAAAATCCAATGTTTGTGGCGCTTGAAAATTTTGTGCATAATTTTGTGGAAATCGTTGAAAGCCTCTATAATTATTATTTTGATAATAATTTTTTTGAAATCGTGGTCGAACATTGTTTTGCGCTCCCCTTGGTTGAAAAAAATTCGTACTTTTTTTATTGAAATAACAATTTTGTGTCTGGTGGTTGGATTTATTACAGATATGACAAAAATTATGTGTTATCTGATTTACTTCGGCGTTGTTATGTTCGCTTTCATTTTTTTGAATTTTTAAATCTTTTATTTGTTCTTTTAATTGGTGTATTTCCGATTTTTGTTCTTGCGACATGCTAAGAAGTGCCTCGAATAATTTATTTTCGCTATTTTCAGTTAAATTGTTTACTTCTCCTGCACATTTACTGTTCAAAGCACTTTCGATATTTTTAGCTTTTTTTACTGCTTCATCAAACTTTGTGGGTGGGTATTTTTTTAATTCAAAAGAGATGTCCGGTCTTAGTGCTTCAAGGTATTTAGTTAATTTAATCGTTTCTAATAATTCTTTAGCTCCGTTCTTTTGTTCATGTCCTGACGAGACAAGGTATTTTTGTGCCTCAATGTTGAATTGTTTAGTAAATTCTTCAATAGTTTGGTTGGGTGTTTGTTTTGCATTTATGAATTGCGCCTGAGCGTCAGCAAACGATCTTTCTTTTTTAAATTGTGTTATCGCATTTTCTTTGAATGTGTTATAGTTTTGTGCTTTATGCAATTCAGCTGTGTTTTTTAGAATCTCTCTCGCTTGGCCTTTAAATTTTGACTTTGCCAACACCAATTTTAAATCATCCGGAAATTGTGCCGCTGCGGCTAATTCTTCGAACTCTTCGAAAAAATATGATATATTTTGGTCTGGTTTGTCCTCAAAATTTTGTAAAGAGTTCAATAGAGTGTCTATTCCAATTTTAAATGTGTCCCTTTCAGGAGAAGACTGCCTTGCCTTATTTCTACCTGTCATATTTATTTACTTATTTGGAAAATCTCACACAGACTGATGTTTAATACTTTTTCCTTTATTTTTATTTTTTTTTTAACTCTTTCACACCTCAAATTATGCTATCATAAACTCTCAAGATATGAGTTTTGTAATGAATTATTATAATTTATACTCATTCAAGAATAATATATAATAGAAATTATGAAATAGCCCTAAATATTTTTATAAATACACATAAATATAATGACAAAGTAAATTTTCCGAAATACGGATATATATAGTAACGAAATTCTTTACAATCTTACAAGCTAATGTGTCGTGAACTAAACCAACTCTTCTATATATTTTTGTTTCATCTTCTCAACTATTATATTTCAATTTCGTAAATTTTTAGATATACACACAATATTTATAAACACAATATGGATAAATAATGTTTGTTAGTAGAAGGAGAAAAAGCTAAGAGAAGATAGAGGAGATAGGTAATTAAGAATAAAATCATAATACTGGCTATCTTTATTTATATTTAAATGCAGAAAATTTTCAATTTTGAATCCCAAATACAAATTCATACACCTGGTATGAGCACCATTAAACTTTTAGTAGTGTGGTGACGAAAATAAACACCTCCTACTAGGTACGCAATCTTGACGTGGTTAGTACTAAGACAAATGAAAATAATATCCCTTCGGCGTTGTGAACGAAGATCGGATATTATTAATTACTAAAATAATTCCTTAATATCATACATAAAATTAACATTTGCAATAACATTAGGATCGCCTTATTTAACGTATGAATTTGTGAAAATTGGGATTGATGAGTCAATAAAATACTTGAGACATTAATCTACAAATTTAAATGTTAACATTCCCTAATCTGCATCTAGAAATTACCTTAAAATACATAAAGGGAGAAAACTGGAATAAAGACAAGAATAGGTATATATATACAAAATTTTATTAAAACACATAAATTAGCATCATGCAAACACTATAAAAATATAATATGCAAGGCAATAACTACTGAAATATGGTTATAGCGAAATATACAAAATATTTTATTTCATTTATCCTCGCAGCTCATTACGCTTGAGTTCACGACACAACTTATAGGCAAAGCCCCAAAATTTCGTATTTTATAAACTCGAGTCCTTCTTTCTTATTATTCCTCTTATCTTACTGGTATTATTAATTTATTTATTTATTCATTTTACTATTAAGTTTGAGCATTAAATTCTGATAATTTTGAGTCTCAAAGATGATAATAATTTTAAAAATTTTAAAATAATCAAATTTTAAGTGATCAAATTTTAAAAAAATCAAATTTTAAAACCAAAATTTTAACACAACATTATATCACTAAAATAAATTGGCCAGTCACATGAACAATGAAATTTTCTCACCTTACAAGTATGTTGCTGGTATTGGTCGCCCTTGGCTTATAGCTGTCCGTACAGTTCATTAGTACACCAACACACTTATATCCAAATGCCGAGTTATCAGTCATTTTTTTTTAATTAACACAAATAGTAGCAACTTTTCTAAACTTAGGAATCATCTGATGAACAATAGTCAGCTTTGCGCACTCAGGTGTTCCGTTTTGAATTGGAAATCAGTCGACGATTCGCAGAGGTATCAGTCAATTTTTTCTAATTAACACAAATAGTAGCAACTTTTCAAAACTTAGGAATCATCTGATGAAAAATAGTCAGCTTTGCGCACTCAGGTGTTCCTTTTTGAATTGGAAATCAGTCGACGATTCGCAGAGTTATCAGTCAATTTTTTCTAATTAACACAAATAGTAGCAACTTTTCAAAACTTAGGAATCATCTGATGAAAAATAGTCAGCTTTGCGCACTCAGGTGTTCCTTTTTGAATTGGAAATCAGTCGACGATTCGCAGAGTTATCAGTCAATTTTTTCTAATTAACACAAATAGTAGCAACTTTTCAAAACTTAGGAATCATCTGATGAAAAATAGTCAGCTCAGCAATCCTTATGAATCATCTGATGAAAAATTAGTCAGCTTTGCGCACTCAGGTGTTCCTTTTGAATTGGACATCAGTCGACGATTCGCAGAGCATTATCAGTCAATTTTCATCACTTCGTTCGGGAGGCATAAGGTCGCATCTCCCGATGACACAGATTATTTCGATTTCTTCTTTTCCCTATCATCTTAGCGGGAGACTCGGAGCAGAGAGGAAAATCTTTTTTCCACCTTTACACCTTCAATTCCAAAAATGCACTGACTCATGTGGGGTTTCCTTTTTCAGGTCCTGTACGCCCCCTTTGACCCCATTGGGTATAAAATTTGGACTCCAATTGGCTTTGAATATGTTTCACTGTCCATTGGTCAAGTAAAAGATGCGGGGTTGGATTTTCAGACGTTGTTCATCCATTATTTATTGCCTGAGCTACGATTCCGAGCCGGCGACCCCACGTAGACCACACACGAGAGTAATAAATTTGATTGTAAATCTCTCATTGTTGCTTGTGTACGTTAGTGTCACAAATGGCGACTCTAGGTTTTATTGCTTCTCGTAAACATTTGTTCCTTTTTAAACTAATGGTGAGAAAATCCCTTCGCCCATGTGATTTTGCCATTCCCAGGCTCTGACTAAAAAGAGCTTATAGTATAATAAAACTTCCGAACAAACAACACATATTATTGTTATTATTTCTTGTTTACAAAAGCTAAAATAAAAATTTATTTTAATACTTTTATATACATTAATATTATTTCATTTTCTATCTCTTTCTAGATTATTTGTTTATTTATTTTATTTATTTTTATTATTATTCTTTCTCTCTCTTTGTTTTTTTTTTCTTTCCTTTTCTTTTCTTTTATTTTATTCTAAGCGATGTCGTGACATTTCTTTACGACACACGTGTTGGAGTTTCCAAGCCCGAACAAAGCTGACTCGACCCTGCCCGGCTGGGTGTAAAAATTAAAGGTTCGACCCGTTTATATTTTTACAGTTCACGACTCAAACCGGAGGAAAATTAAATCAAACCCAATCCCGGGCGACTCAATTTTTTACAAATATATATATATATATATATATATATATATAATACCATTAAAAGTAGACAAGATTCACCAACGGATTTTATCAATAAAACAATAAACCAAAACGAAGAATTAAATTGAATTATAGTAAACAATATTAACCATTTGAAATTAACCATTGAATATAATAATTTATAGCACATTGAACATGGAAGGAAAAAAAGAATAATATGAATACAATTGAAATTTGTAGAACCAAAGCAGAATCTTCAGGTCCCAAATACTTTGGAACTACAAATGGAGTGTGTGGTTTCATCTTCGTATTTGCCATGAAAAAGCAAAACAATACGAATTTGGGACTACCATCACACAAAAACCAAATTATTAAACAAGGAACAAAGATATTTTACAAAAAGGAGTTGAAAGTAAGTAAAAATAATAGTTATCCATAACAAACAAAAAAGATAAGGCTGAATGGAAATATAATTGAACCGGAAAAAATAATAATCGATATTAACATAAAATTAAATTAATAAAATTATTAAAATTAGAATTAAGAGATAACATTCATATTAACATATAACTTAAAATACATTATTGTTACTTTAATCAGTAACATTTATTGTGACTTTATATGGTAAAAACTCATTATCTTAATATAGGATAATAATAAAAAATAATAATAATAATAATAATAATAATAAATAAATAAATAATAATAGTAATAATATTATTAATAATAATACCAAAAATTATATCAATAACATTAAAAATAATTTGATATTTAAAATATAGCTATTTAACTATAGATATAACTAGACGAATATCCATATATTGATGTAAATTAAACAGTTTAAAAATTATGTTAAAATAAATAACGCACTCTCAATTTTTTTTTTATAAATAATTAACCTTTGCGTTTTTATCCAGACAACAGCACCCTCCTCCGTACTCTAACATCTACCCACCCAACCAACCTATATATATATATATATATTTATTACTTTTTAACATTTTTAATTTTTTATTATTATTTTTATGTTTTATAATTTTTTTTATACATTTTTTATGCAAAGAATTAATTATAAGATCATGTAATATCTAATTATAAATTAAAGAATATATGAATTTTTTAGGATAACCATTATTTATAGCATCATATACAAGCTTTTTAATATTAGTATTAATTAAATGGAAAGAACATAGACATTTTATTCTATATAAATGGTTAAGTATTATATTACGATATACAGAATTATGAAGACATGATTTAAAATTAGTAAAAGTATTAACTTTAAAATTAAATTCTTTCCTTTTGTCATAAATATCGGTTATAAATTTGTTCTCTTTTAATATAATTTTAATATCTAAGAAATTGATTGTATTATTAAAAAGTAGGTTTTTTGAAAGTTCTAGATTAGAAGGATAATCAACAGGGAATTGAGATATACAGGTGTTATCAGTATCAATTAAAATTACATCATCTATATATCGATATAAATGTATTGTACTATTTAAATAATGACGTTCATAGTAATATAAGTATAAGTCAGATAATACACTAGATGTACTACCACCTTGTGGTATACCAACATTTTGAATATATATATTGTTATCATGCATGATAAAATTATTATAGATAATGAAATTAGTTAAGGTATGAAAATATTCAGAATCGATATTATGTGATATATCCAACTCGTGTTGATATTTTTTAAAAAGCTCATTTATGATATTATGTAAATCCGATAAATTGATATTATTAAATAAATCTTTAAAATCATAGGTAGTGATATTGTTTATACATTTAAGATTTTTCATAATATGGACCAGTTCATAACTATTTTTTATGCAATGTGTATTATCACTTTTTTTTGTGATATTATATATTTGATTAAGAATTACTAATAGAAGTTTGTTAGCAGCATTATTATAAGTATTGCAACCAATTGTAACAGTTCTGAATTTAACAGGATGCTTATGAAATTTGGGTATAAGGACTAGATAAGGATATTTAAAGTTAGTAGGGTTAATGTCTAATAATTTATAGAATCCTTTAATTTTACGATTATTGGCAAGTAAGTTATCATTAATTTTTTGGAATGTGTTATTATTAGATATACTAGATTTAAGCAGTTGATGATAATAAGATTTACAAATAATGGCATAATTATTAGGAGATTTATCAACATAAGTTATTACAAAGTTTTGTTGTAATTTATTGATTTGCTTAAACAGATGCTGTGTATTTACATATTCTAGGTGTGAAATATTATATTTTAAGGACTTGGTTAATTTATCGATAACTAATATTTTCCATTGATTAAAATATTCAATGGGTTTATTATAATAAATTGCAAGTTTATAAATAAATATATCTATATCATATGTAAATAGTTTTATGATAGATTTAATGTTTAATTTGGATGGAATTCTGTACTTGGTCCCATAACCCATAATTCTTCTAAGTGGTAAATCATCTACAAGATTAAGATTACCAGTAATAATATGTCCATGATCTTTATTTATATATTTTTGTAGAGAGGGGTCATTGCATTTACAGGGTAAAGTACTAGCATCAAAAGAAGATTTAGCGAAAGAATTATAGTTAAAAATCGTTCTGCCGATAGATATGGGATACTTAAAGGTTTTAGAAATATGAATATTATTAATAGGAAATTGACAGTTTTTATCATTTAATATGGAATTAATATTGATTTTATTAAATATTGGATTAGAAAAAGTAATTACCATTTGAGTATTAGTTTGTAGATTTTTAGGTTTTTTGAGTAAATTTATATTGTACAGGTTGACACGAGTCATAATGAGATCATAAAAAATATCTGAAAAATGTTTAGAGTAAGTTTTACTGAGAAAAATATTTAAATATTGTACAATATGTTTCTTTTTTATTCCAAAAATATATTTACGTATTAGAAACCAATTGTAATTTTTTAAATAATTACGATGCAGATTATTAATTTGTTGAATTATAAGGTTTTTAGAAGTAATACTAGAAGATGAACCTTTTCCTCTTTTGTTACGTGTAGTTTTAGGATTTATAAGATGATTTAAACTATGATAAATGGGAGAATAATCTGTAGTATCATTTATAGATGAAAAAACTTTAACAGATCTTTTAAAAACCTCACTATTAAGACCATAAGGATAAATTGTATTATAATATTTCATATATGAAGACTCTAAATACAGACGCTCAGATTTTTTTTTTCTGAATTTGTATTATTTCAATAGTAGTATTTTTAAATTTATGTTTATGAAAATGCTGTATTTCAGCTGTAGACTGTATATTTTTTGCTAAATTTTTATCAGAATCTGACCGATGTTGATTCATGCGTATATGAAGAGGACCAGAAGTTTCACCAATATATTTCAAATTGCAAATGTTACACTTTATACTATAAATTACATTAAAAGCCTTACAAAAAATAGAAATATGAGGATCTGATACGATTTGTGACTTAGAAGCAGATGGACAAGTTTTACATCGGATATCAGAACATTTCTGAAAATATAATTGAGGAGGAGGAGCATGTATATGGAAACTGGATGACGGTCCAGGAGTAACCCTATTATTGCTCCTGTACCGGGTATATATATATATCAAATTTCTCTTAACATGCAATTAGTATTCTTTCAAAGAATATTGCTTTTATATTTATGGGGTGATTTCACATTGTATTTTAAAATTACGATGTGTTCGCAAGACAAAGTATACACAATAGCAACATTAATTATTATTTAGAGCCTTGGACATATTCTATAATCAAATAAAGATTTATTAAAAAAAAACGAATGTAGTTTAGAATAAAAGAGAGAGAGAGAGAGAAAAAAAGGAGGGTTTATAATAAAAAGTAGATTTGTGAAAATATTTCATCTCTGTCATTTATTAACTTTTCTCGAATACACCAGGAGCTGCTTTCCGACAAATTTCTGAATCCATTTCTTTTAAGGGTGCTCTTATTCAGAAACTATGTAATCGAATGACGTTGTGCATTTTTTGACAAAAACAAAGCATTTTTGAGAAAATACTATCGAAGTTAGCTTTTTGTATCAAATTTCTCGCAGCGATAACACGGGAAAGGAAAAAAGAAAAAAAAAACCCTGCGGTCATATGACAAAAATCTTTTATATCTCGATAAGTAATTTATTTATTTAAAATGAAAACGCTCTTCGTTTCTAAATTTCTTTAACAGTTAGCAAAAGGTAAAAAACGTCAATTCATGTCAAGGACTAAATGCATCTGAAGCTTGATGAAAATTTGTGCATTAGTTCTCGAGATTGAGCTATGGCGAAAATCGTGAAAAATGCTGCCTAACAGCAATATTTGTTGAGTGATTTACACCAAACCGTAGAAATTGTCAATTCATGTCATGGACTAATTGAATCTGAAGTTTGATGAAAACCAATGCATTAGTTTTTGAGATAGAGCTATTGCGAAAATCGTGAAAACTGCTGCATAGCAGCGCCACCTGTATTTGCGCAAAGGCTGACACCACCAATTTCCAACCATTAGGTTTGAAATTAGTTTGGTAGTTCATGAGATTGCATAGAAATCGTAAGTTTATACATTTGTGGAAAGCTTAGAACGTTTTTAGATTTTCATCAGTTTTAAGCTACGAATTTTTCAGGAAATGTTCTTAGAGATCATTTATATCTGTAAATATACAGGATGGTCATAAAAAAACTTTGCCGGTATATGGAGCTTTAGCGGCCAGTCCGTTCAACCGATCGAGGTGAAATTTCAGATATAGCTATTCAGAGGTATGAGCTCGAGATTCATCGAATGGCAATAAAATGGCGCTCACGGTTACGGTTATAGTTGCAGAAACTCGAAATTTTCCAATGGCAACACCCATTTTTTTCATCGCAAAATGCTCAGCACATGCAAAAACCTTAAAGAGCGTTGGAACCGTACGTGTATAGCAAGAAACGGACACGTTATGCACGCACAAAAACTGTTCTGCGAATCCCCTCCCCCCTCCCCCCCCCCATAAAAACACGATTGGGGTGCAAGGAGTAAATTTGCATAAGACACATAGTCTGTAATATTTACGTTTCATATGAACGTTACTAAACTACTAATTAATAACAGTACACCATAAATTAATAAACGACACGCTCATGCACGATCACATAATATATTGTAAGCAACGGATGAAGGTTACATGTGATTAGCCGATATATGTACAGTTAAGGTTACAGGTAATAACAGTTACGTTATAATATCATGATATCCTCCTTTTTTTATAAAAAGAAACAGTTTTTTCTTTTACAAGTCAAGTTTAACAGGTTTTTTAACAGTCCTGCCATAACGGGTTTTTACACCAGTATCAGTTTGGCGCACAGGAGTTTCGATCTTCGGAACAAGAGAGGATGTCAGTTTTGGCGACAGATTTGAAGAAGAAGCAGCACTTACCGGACTAGAGTCATTGGGTGTTTTTGGAGCTGCTTCTCATTGGTCATGTGTAGGATCAGAATTATCTATTTCTTCTTCAAGTGTAGGATCGGAGCTATTTGACGCATCCGGTTTCTCAGGAGTAACATTTGGACGGAGAAACCAAGTGTTCCTTCTATATGTTGCACCATCTGGCGTCTTAATAATAAATGAGCTTGGTCCTTGAGCTGGAGAAATTACATCAGCAGGACTCCACTTTCTTTGACCTTTCCGAAATCACACTTTCTGACCAACAGAAATTGGCTTTTTTGGCTTTGAACCTCCATCTCTATACTCTTTCTCTTTTATTCTCTTTTCTGTAAGATTAGAAGAGACATTCTTTATGATAGCTGGTTTTAACAACTTTGAGCTTACTGTCAAAATTCTTATTCTTCTCCCCATAAGTCGCTGTGCAGGGGATCCTAACACTCCTCTCGATGTATTTCTGTTATTTAACAATGCTAAATAAGTCAGAACCATCTGCAGCACATTTAGCAATCAGTTGTGTAGCTTCTTGAACATAACGTTCAGCTAGACCATTGGATCTTTTATGTTCAGGACTTGATACTTGCAGATTTATGTTCCACTGTTTAGCAAAATGCTTCAATTTTTTAGAAATCAGCTGAGGACCCGGATCTGTGCATAAGGTTTCAGGAATACCATGTGTTGCAAACCAACATTTAAAAGCTTGTATAACTGTACTAGGTAATAAGTTGCTCAGTATACAAAAATCAAAATAATTCGAATAGCTTTCTGCAACAAGCAAGTAATTCTTTTTATTCAAATGGAAAATGTCTGTGCCAACAATTTGCCAAGGTATTTCTGGTACTTCATTCAGAATTAACGGTTCGTCGGGATTATCTCTTTGACGTTGTTGACAAACTTTACACTGCTTAACATATGAAATAACATCTTTATTCATGCCTACCCAATACACATTTCCTCGACCTATACTGAGTGAATGCTGTATTCCTTGATGACCAAGATGAATAGCTTTCAAAGTAGGTTCTTTAAGCGTTGACGGAATGACTGTTCGGTCACCTCTAAACAGGATATCTTCATAAATGGCAAACTCATCTCGAAAAGTCCAATACTTTCACAGACTCTCAGGAACTACATTTATTTCTTCTGGCCAACCATCTTGAATCATCTTAATTAGCAGGCTTAATTCTTCATCATCTTTCAGTACTTGAATCAGTTCAGTTGTTTTAGATTCCGTCATTGGAACAATTACATGAATTTCCATCTGTAATTCAGGCATTTCTAAATTAGAATTCAGATTAAAATCTCGACTCAAAGTATCAGCTATAAACATTTCAGTTCCCTTTTTATGAATAATTTCAGGACGATAAGGCATAATGTCCAACATGATTCTTTCCAGACGAGGAGGAGCTAAATGTAATGGCTTCTTTGAAATTGATATTAATGGTTTGTCGTCTGTTTCCACAGTTAATTTTCTGCAATCCCAGACGTATTGATGAAAACGTAGACATCCAAATTTGATTGCAAATGCTTCTTTTTCTATTTGCGAATAATTCTGCTGCGTCTTGTCTAATGCTTTTGCTGCATAAGCTACAGGACACCCTTCTTGCATAATAACTGCTCCTACAGAATGTTTGCTTGCATCTACCGACAATGTTATAGGTAAATTCACATTAAAATACTTCAATACAGGTAAATTCTTTAAAATTTCTTTCAGCTTTTCAAATGCTCTCTGTTGTTCACTTTCCCAAATCCATTCGGTTTCTTTTTTACGTAATGCTCTTAATGGTTGCGTTAATTCAGCCAAGTTCGGAACAAATTTAGCCAAGTAAGTAACCATTCCAAGAAAACGCTGTAAAGATGCTACATTTTCTGGCACTTTTAACTGAATAATAGCTTCATTTTTTTTCAGGATCAGATTTCAGTCCTACATCAGTAACAATGTGTCCCAAAAACTTAACACTGTTCTGTGAAAAAGTGCATTTTTCTTTATTCAGAGTTAATCCAGCTTCTGTGAGAATTTTTATGACTTCAGAGGCCAGTTCTTCTAATTTTTCTTTAGAGGAAGCATATATCAAAATATCATCCATTGCACATTCAACATTTTCTATATTTCCTATTAGATGTTCTATAATTTGCTGGAAAACTTCTGGTGCAGATGCTAAACCCATTGGCTTTCTCAAATAAGAAAATCTCCCCCAAGGGGTGGCCATAGTCAGGTATTTACTAGTACGTTCTGTTAATTTTAGTTGCCAAAATCCTTTTTTTACAGTCCAATTTTGTTAACCATTTAGAAGCATTTATACGAGCAGCAATTTCTTCTGATAATGCCTTCTTTTCAAATTCTTATTTAAACTAGATGGATCCATACAGACTCTTATTTTACCGTTCCGATACAACCATAGGCGAGACTGCAGGTGTTGGGTCACTCACCGGTTTTATGATGCCCATCCGTTGCATTCTATCAAGCTCTTCTTTAATTTTTTCTCTAATGGAATGAGGCACTTTTCTAGCAGGAAATATTTCAAGCTTAGGGTTATCGATTAAATCAATGTCATAAGTAAAATTCTTCAGCCTATTTCCTCTTCATTAGCACTGATATTAAGAATTTTTTCTGTTAACCCAATACTGTTTATGCGTTTAACTCAACCCATTTCTACGCATGAATCTTTTCCCAATATAGATTGCAACATTTCTTCTATTATTATCAATCTAGTAGTGTAAGTTTTCTTTTTAACACTTAACTTGGCAATTGTTTCACCTACAACTTTCCTTTTATGATTGGAAAATGATACCAAAGATCGCACGTTAGAACATTTAATGCTTAAATTTGCTTTTTTTCGCCAAAGAATATGATAGGACATTGCACTGAGCACCGGTATCCAATTTAAATTTTACTTTATACTTGTTTTCAAATTCAGCCATTTCATACCAATCTAATGATCCTACATTATTGGCTATTCTACTTATGACAAAACTTTTTGAATTTTCATTACTTTTGCTAACTTCGTCAGTTAAGCTATTTACAGTAGGTACATGCTTTTTACTTTTCTTTGAAGAGCAACAAATGTTAAAGTGATTTTCTTTACCACAAGCAAAACACTGCTTTTTATAAGCCAAAATTCAAATTTTTTGTGATAAGTATTACATAGCGTGCATAATTTACCATTGAAACTTTGCTTTTCTTTAGTATATTTACTTTTCGTACTTGTAACGGTTTTCTTTACGCTTTCAATATTTAATGGCTTATCTGAATGAACTCATTTGTGATCGCGCTTGTTCACTAGCTTTACAAATCTTTGTCGCTTTATCTAATGTCAAATCATCTTCTGCCAACAATTTTTCTCGATCGGAATCATTGTAAATACCAATTACAATTCTGTCAGTAACTAAACTATCATGAAGATTACCAAACTGACAAGATTTACTTTTGCTAAGTAATTCCGTTAAGAAATCATCAAATTTTTTATTTTCACTTTGAAATAACTTATTGAATAAAAATCTTTCGTACGTTATGTTTACTTTAGGCGTGAAGTACTTTTTAAAAGCTTCGATTAAAACATTTAGCGTTGTTTTCTTATCATCGGTGAGAGTGTTATAAATGCTTACCGCTTCAGGACCAATAGCTGACATAAACAAAGCTATTTGAATTTTTTCTGGCTTATTCTCCAATTCGATGGCTGTAGCGTACCACTCAAACTGTTGGAACCAATCTTGCCACGATTTCGAACACATCGTTGGCCATTAGGCTTAGAGGCGGCGGCGGTCAAATATTTACACTGTTATTGCTGTTGTCATTTCCCGGCATGACGATTTATTAGATTCAATCAATTCGGCACCATGAAATATTTACGTTTCATATGAACGTTACTAAACTACTAATTAATAACAGTATACCATAAATTAATAAACGACACGCTCATGCACGATCACATAATATATTATAAGCAACGGATCAAGGTTACATAACATGTGATTAGCCGATATATGTACAGTTGAGGTTACAGGTAATAACAGTTACGTTATAATATCATGACAGAGTCATTACACTAATCTCTGATTACAACACAGATCGGAGAAAACTTTTATTTTGATTACACATTTTCCACCTGGGTGCCATCACAGGCAATTACACAGTGCATGGTGGCGACTGTGGACAATACAGCCGAACGTTATAACGCATGAGGGATGTTTGCAATCTCAGGTTTGATAGAATCTTTTAAATACGGCAAAGTTTGCAGATTGCACATGTAAACTCTAGATTTTAGATAACCTCTGAACCTGAAATCCATAGGAGTTAGGTCGGGGGATTGCGGAGGCCATTGACGTTACCAGTTAAGGTGAAATGTGGTTCGTCCATTCATAATATGCAAAGAGGTCAATCGTTATCTCCATCATATTGGATAAGAAATTCATTAAGAAAGTCTATATGTTGTTGATGGTCTCTCACTTCCAACATCTAGGCGCGCTATTATCGGTAAAGAAACATGCGGATTACAGAGCGCAGTAACCTTAAGACCATAGATTTTGGTATATGAAATACACGAGATGCATCTAATGAAGTTTGCATGCGTCCTCCGGTTTACTATGTGATGCACTTCAATAACAGTATCCTCAGGAAAAGTTGGTCGTCTGGATCGCAGATTATCACAGGTGCAGCCAATTTCTTCGAATTTCATTACTGAATCACAAAGAGCTTGTGAAATGCATGGGCCACGTATTTGGCGATGGTTTCGACGGTAAACGCGCCAAGTTTTAGCAGCATTCATCTCATTTTGATAATAATTTTACAAACTCACCACGAACGAAGTCATTTTGTTGGCATCTGCGAGCTCCGACTGAAGAACTAACATTCCCACCCTACTTTTTATCCATTTTCTACGCTGATTATCTGGCAAACGATGTTCCGTGATTGGTATTTTGTCTCTCTCATATTAAAATTTTCTTCATGCGCCTTGGTCGTTTTTTTGGGGGGTCGTTCGTAGAGCTGATTTTGTGTGAGCATAACCCGTCCGTTTATTGCAATAACCATACCGTTCCAACGCTATTTAGGGTTTTCGCATGCGCCGAGTATTTTGCGATAAAAAAATTGGTGTTGCTATTGGAAAATTTCGAGTTTTTGTAACTATAACCGTAACCGTAAGCACCATGTTGTTGCCGTTCAGAGAATCTTGAGCTCATACCTCTGAATAGCTATATCTGAAATTTCACCTCGATCGGTTGAACGGACTGGCCGCTAGAGCTTCATATATCGGCAAAGTTTTTTTTTATGACCTCCCTCTATATTATAAATAACTACCATTCCAAATTTCATACTTCTAAGCCCTTCCGTAACATAAAAACTGCAATTTAGAAAGCTTTTTTCTCTTGCAATCTCCGGGTGGTAGTGACACTGACATAAAATATAGCCTATGTTGAAACGAGAGTGTCACCGTCATTTTGACACCATCGTTTTCGAAATCGGTTCCGTACTTCCGGAGATTTCTTAGAAATGGCGACTTAGAATGATTTTTTAGAACGCTTTCCGCGCATTTTTGCTCTTTTAAATTTCGATTTTTTTCAGGAAATGTTCTTAGAGATTATTTATATCTTATAAGTTATAAGTAACTACAATTCCGAATTTCATGTTTCTAGCAGCTTCGGCAATACAAAATCGAAATCTAGAGCGTTCTTTTTCTCCTGTAACCCCTTGGTGGTAGTGACACCGACATAAAATATAGCCTGTGTAGGAGCAAGAGTTATCACCGTCATTTTGACACCATTACTTTTGAAATCGTTTTGGTACTTCCTGAGATTGAGTAGAAATTGTAATTTAGAGCATTTTTAAAGCGCTTTTCGCCTCTTTTAATTTGGATTTTTTTTTCAGAAATGTTCTCGGAGATCATTCATATCTTATAAGTAATTAACATGCCAAATTTTATGTAGGCCTCTTTAGTAACTCAAAACTCGCATTTTTAAACCATTTTTTGCTTCTGCACCGCCTTTGGGATAAAGACTCTAACATAAAGATATAGCCTGTGCTAGAGCAAGCACTGATCGCCTTCATTTTGACACCATTATTAAAAATAATAATAATGTTCGGTTCGTTATTTCCCGAGATTGCTGAAAAACCGAAATTAAGAACGTTTTTAGAGCGATTTTTGCGCATTTTCAGCCTTTTAAAATTTTGTGTTTTTTAGGAAATGTTCATAGAGATCATTTATGTCTTATAAGTACTTAACAGGCCAAATTTCATATTTCTAAGCCTTTCAGTAACGCAAAAATCGCATTGTTAGAACTTTTTTGCTCCTGCACTATCCTTTGGGTTAGTGACATCAACATAAGTTAAACCTTTCTGGCACGATGTCCCTAACACCTAATTTTAATTTTACCGATAGCTAGAAAATTTAATCATTTTTATCCTTTTATAATGTACCTGAAAATGCGCAGGTTCGTATTTTCTAATAAATTCGTTTATAAATTCTGGTGAAAGTTAATTATTTCAAACAGATTTACTCCGCGCCGGAAAGGGTTAAGTGGGCATAAAACTATGCTTGAACAGAGGCGAATGCCATCATTTTGGTACCAGCACTTTTGAAATTGTTTCGGTAGTTCCAGAGATTACCCCCCCCCCCCCCCCCTACAAAGAAACAAACTTTACCAAATTCTAATATTTACTGGAGTTGTTATTGAAGTAAGGAACGCATTATCTTCTGTGTTTTGAAAATATATTTCAGAAAATGGAGAACAATTCAGTTTAAAATACTTTTTATTTGTTTAGAAGCAGGAATGTTACATACTTTAAATGCAATGACTTATAAATAGCTGGATGCTGGAATGATCTAAAGTGCATGAGGTAAAAATCACAACAATGTTATAAATAAACTGAGCATTTTGGCTTAGGCTGTAATTATCGCTGCATTTAAATAACTGATGTGAAAAAAAAAAAATATATATAAATGAAGTACACAAGTGATGCTTCTACCACTTCTTGAGACATTAACAAAGCAGTCCTTTGCGCACCCACAGTCTCCAAATGGTCAATAAATAGTATGAAAATATTTGTTCTGTCTCAATAAATATTATTCAGAAATGCAAATTCACACATTATACAATAAACAGGTACGAGGTAAAGGGGAACCTCATTTCTCTTATAAATAAACAAATGTGGCCATATAAAAATATATATATAGGTATATATACAATACAAAATTTGTCATTTTTTAAAAATGGAATGAGAAAGAGTCCTTTAAATGCATTTATCTGTAGGCACTTTTATAAATGTTGACTTAACATGTTGACTGCTGATGAAATTGCAAAAGCAAAAGCCTGAATGTGCAAGGCAACTAAAAGTGCTATTACACGTAAAAATTTCAAACGACAAAAGTTGCCTGCGACTCGTCAATTTCTCCGCAGTTCATTGGCTGCTCTAGGAAAAGCTTTTCCAATATCAGATTTCCAAGTATTTGATTGGCTATTACTGGTGTCTTGTTCGTTTCAGGCGTCAAAGGACAGAGGATAATTGCTTTCGAAACGACTTTCCTGGAGCCATAGGATAACATGGAATTTGAAATGACTTTGACCCCTCGTATAATAGCACTTTAAATGTCTTGGAAACATGATAGGTGCAAACAATGTGTAACGTCACGAGTCCAAGACAGTAGCACTCAACATATTAAATCAAATGTTAAATTTTCTGCTTTTCTTATTAAAATATATAGGAATAAATAAATATGTATTGCTATTTGATGTGCGTTTGGATAGGAATATGCATTGTATTAAAAAAAGAACTTTAAGTATTCTTTGTATATGAATTTAAAAAAAATAATTTTAAAAAAATGTTATCAAAGATCGATTTTCTGATTAAAAAAATATATAATTTTGAAAAAAGTGTATTATGTAAAGAATAAATCCACAGTGAAATTTCTGTATACGTTAATAGGGGATTTCACAATATAGAATCGTTGTAGCTGCCAAATTTTCTGTCTTATGTTTTAGAAAAAGTCAATAAAATTCTTATTTAAAATTTTTAAATTCTTGTTTATTTTTAACAATTATTAAGCTATTAGGTTGGTGCTTAATGTATGATTTTCTTCCATATTTAGAAATATAGGTAACAATTGCAAACTGGTTAAAAAAAAAAAAAAAAAAAAAAAAAAAAAAAAAAGCATTAAAAAACAGTTTTTTAAGAGCCTACATTAGTCACAAAAGGAAGCGCTCAAGCTAATGTTAATCATATGGGAAAGTTAATTACAGATTAAAAATTAATCTCTCCTATACGGAAAAAAAAAACCTCCTACGAAGATAAAATTAATTTTACAGAAAATATTCTTTAATTTTTTTTATGCTTTTAAAATGTTAGTTACACGAAACATTAAAAATTTCCAATTGGCATCACAGCATCTTCGGGAGCTGCGTTGAACAGTTCTAATTTTCAACTTGAAATATCTAAGATGCTTTTAAATTTCATGCACAATACTCTACCATGTTTTGAAGCACAGCTAAATTTATGAAGTAAAAATATTATATTTAAAAAATAGATATTTTTTCAATAAAAAATTATTAGTACTACAATAGACTCCCTCAAATTCGCACAACTTGGGACCAGATGTTTTACGGATTTTAGAATTTCGCAGATTTCTGGTTATTGTTTTTTTTTTTTTTTTTTTTTTTTTTTTTTTTTTAATTTTATTTTTTACATTTTTAAGTAGTAATTTGAAATCAAAATTATAATAAATGCTTGCAATATAATAAAATATTAAAATAATTAAGTAAAATAATAAACTAGAAGAACTTTTTTAAAATGTATAAATTATTAAACGTAAAGGTCAAGTAAATAATAATGTAGAAGTAAGTATGAATAATAAGAATGAGATATACTTTTCTATGTAACTTGCCTCATAAAAGTACCTTATTAAATTCATATTGAGGTCATAAAGTAAGGAAGTATTATTTTAATTTTAGCCAGTCTCAATAACAAAAAACTTGATTAATACATGAATATATTTGGTAAAAAAATTGCGATTAACAGTGAAATCAGCAATATCTTGATTTTTTAAGAAGTAATTTTATACTTCCTTCATGAAAAGCCATAAGATCAATCATATTATCGAGAATTACCTATTAAAATACATATGGAATGATATAAAACTAAAAAATTCTATTATTTGAGCCCTACATCTGAATTGAAAGTTTTATTTTTTACATTTGCGATGATGTGTGGAGTTTGGGCGTTTGCAGATTTGAGGGAGTCTATTGC
This sequence comes from Maratus speculifer, assembly GCA_964019185.1. NCBI lineage: Eukaryota > Metazoa > Arthropoda > Arachnida > Araneae > Salticidae > Maratus > Maratus speculifer. The sequence continues at coordinate 219,940,397 of OZ025297.1, read as the reverse complement.
ATTACATTACTTATAAAGCATAAAAAGCAAAAACTGACACGCAAATGATGAACTTTTTTTTGTACAAAATTCTGTTTTACTCATTTTTTTTTTTTTTTTTTTTTTTTTTTTTTTTTTTTTTAACTATGCAACAAACCGATATTTTTTATTTCCATTTATGCTAAAACACGTTTATCCGTGTGTTTTTGGAAGAAGTATTGGAATATATACATTAATATATACATATACATTGTATATATTAATGTAATGTATAATGTAGGAATATATACATTGGAGTATAGTAGTATTGGAATAGAAGTATTGGAAGAAGTATAAATATAAAAGCCCCATTTTTAATCTATGATAAAACAATATTTATTTATTATTATATGTAATCAATAAGGGATTAATGTATTTGAGCTTCCATTTGACGATGATTGATTATTCATTCTCGTTGTTATTTGTTAAAATAAAGTGTTTTCACTTAGTTTACTGTCTCAAACTTTTTTTTAGGTATGTATTTTAAATTTTATGTTGCTTTCAAAATTTAATATTTTTTCTATTTTATGTTTGAATATTTAATAAAGTTTATTATAAAAGGAACTCATATTCATTAATTAAATTGTGAGTAATTCGGGATGAAATTTCTCATTTCTAAAAAAATCCCATTTAAATATTGACAAAAAGTTCACATTTCTAAGTTTACAAATAATAAATAAAAAAATGTACAAAATAGTTTTTGTACAATTGAAAATATAATCTCATTTATATCAACAGTTCTGTATTTTGCCCAGTGGGCTTTTCATATTCAATTTTACTTTCTTGGGGCTTGCTTTTTTAGCAAGTGGGTGTTTCACACCGACTCCATTCATGGTATTTCGTGGTTGGTGTTCTTTCGCTTTTTGTCTCTCTTGTATTTTCTGTCTGAGAGTCAAAAGAGTCGATAAGCTAGCGCCAGTTCCTTGTCTGACATGCTTACCAGTCAGAGCTCTGCAAGGTCTTTTCCGTTGAGCGTCTGTACTGGTGTCTTCTTCTATAGGAGTTGGTGAAACTGGAGAACTTATGCGTACCGTTGGAGATTGCTCACGTAGCCTCTGCACCAAATGTTGGTAATAATCGTAGGCATGGATGAAGTAAGGTGAGGTACTATACTGGCTCAGTTGTCGACGCAACAAAACTTCCGGGTGCGAATAGTACTCATCATAAGGTGGATGTTCAGTTGGAGATTTTGGCCGCCTTTTGGGTGAGGGTGAGCGAAAGCCTCTCTCACCATATAAAGGTCTTTTAGGTGAGGGAGACCGAAAGCCTCTCTCAATGTACACAGCTCTTTTAGGGGATGGTGAATGGAAACTTCTGTCACCGTAGATATGTCTCTTAGGTGAAGGAGAACGGTACCTCCTTTCATCAAAAACAGATCTTGTTGGAGAGGATGAATAGTAAGGCCTTTCATGATAAATAGATCGTTTTGGAGAAGGAGAACGATATATTCGTTCGTGATATGGATGATTTTCGGGTGATGGGGAATGATATCCGTTTCTGATGAAAATTGGTTTTTTAGGGGACGGAGAACGGTAAATTCTTTCGTTGCATACGAGATTCTGAGGAGATGGTGATCGGTAGGCACGTTCACAAACTGGCGCTCGATCACCGTAAAGAGGAACGAAACATTTTCTCTTCTTGGCTCCACCAATGACAGGAGAATTTATGTCCTCGTGTTCCGGTGAATAATTATTGTACTCAAGATAGCTTTTGATTTCAGAGTTGAGTGTAACATTGGATGGATTTACTGAGTTTTGTGGATTAGATGATATATTCTGTTCAGTTACAGTGAGATCTGGACAGCTGTTGGAGCGAGGTGGCCTTTTAGGGGACTTGGAGTTTTCATTCTCTGGTAGTGAGCCCGTAGACCTAAAAAACATACAATTTTCATTAAGACATGAAATACTAAAATTGCATGTTGTTTAAAACTAAAACAAGAATAAAAAACAAGGATGGGTCAAAAGTCCTTGGCGCATTTTGTAATTGAATGATAATAGAATACAAGATCTGATGACTGGTGTTCAAGTGTGCATTTTGAACGAAAATGCTTCACATGATCGAAAGTTTTTTTGAGTAATTAACAAAATTTTAGCTGCAAAATTTGCACATAGTAATGATGCAAAAGCCTAAAAATATAAAGAAAGGTGCTACAGAGAATTTATTTTGTACAACCTTTTACCATATTTAAAAATGTTGAATAAAATTTAGTTTTATTTGGATGTAGTTAATGCCATAAAGAACATACACGTTGAAATATAGGTGTATAATATAATGAAACTACTGATATTTAGAATTTTTTAAAAAGAGAAAATATCTGGAGTCCAGGTTCTCAATTGATTTGGAGTCAAATTGTTTTTTCTGATAAATAATAAAAAAGTTGTATGTTATTCAAAAATAACATGTTTATCAAAATATTACTCTATAAAAATCCAGTTTTTTTATATATATATATATATAAAAAAGATAGATGTTTAAATACTTAAATTTATAACTTTCTATTTTCTTAGTTTGGATTTTTTTCCTTTATGGTTTTTTTTTTTTAAATCTTTGTCTTTTTTAAAAAATCTTGGATGAATCTGTTAAATTTAATTAGCTTTTTGTATTAATTAATATTTTGAAATTTAATTATACTGTTAAAGTTTAGCCCTCTAAGCGTCTGGAACGTAATATTCAGTATACTAAGCTCCAGTTTTCACTGCAATATAAGCAATATTTAAAATACCATAATTCTATAGATTTAATGAATTTTCAATACATCAAAGAATGATTCATACTCTGGAGGATTAAATTCATGCTTATAATGCAGTTTTTATTTATAATGTTGAAATTTTCTATTTTCTTAACATATAAAACAAAATGTTGAGAAAACAACATTACAATTTTACTCTTTTGCAAGACGCTTGGGGGGGGGGGGGGGTTAAATAGATTGATATTTATTTTCTAAAACAATAATATTCTGAAACTTAGCATATTTATTTGAATCTAAAGCACTCTCGAATCTAAGGGGCACTTTTTTCCATAGATTCCTATTTAATAGATTTTCTTTATAACTCACATATTACACGAAGAACATTTAGGAAAGAAAATTATGAAGTGTATAAAATATGGTAAATCTTTGTTGTATTTATACCTTCCACTTTCTAAATTAGCATTCATTGATAATATCTGTGCCGTTGCCTAAATTCTGAGATATTTCATTGCATGGATTTTTATAGCTGTTTCCGATGTGGCTTCATTGATAGAAAAATTGCGTTATTTTCAGTTCTAATCATTATGTTAGAAATATCACATCTGAGAAAAAGATCCCTTTTTTAGATTATTAGGAAAGAATTTCCATGCATATAAATTCTAGGGTGAATACCCTAGTTATTGACATCTAACCAGTAACTGACATTTTATCAAAAATTTAACTTAAATAAGCATTTTATTGTAAAATTCTGCAAAGTTAGATAAAAAGATGCCTATGATACATTAGGGTCATTATTTATAATTTTCAGTTATTTTATCTTAATAAAGGGGAGGGGGGGGGAGCAATGTTATTTATTGGTTTCAGGAATTTAATTTCTTCAGTCTCTGAGAAAGGACGTAGATGTTTGTTATATTAAATAAAATTGAAATCTATTATTTGAATTGCTTAAAAAACAAAATAATAAACTTAATTTATCTTGTAGTAACTCTAGTAAAATTTAAATTGCTCTACCAACGTCTGACACCAATTGTCAGTTAGTGGTTCATAAATGTTAGTTATTGGATGTATGCATTAATGATTATTTAAAGAATGAGAAAAAAAAGGGCACATCCATCTACACAATGATATTATATATAAATAAGGTTTAAGTATAATTTTTATGATAAGATTAAAATATTTTTAAAACTTAATTGCTTGAAATAACTTTTTTTTTTTTTTTTTTTTAATGTAATGTTAGACATTGGTTTACTTTATGTCGGTTACTGGTTTTTCAAAATAGGTCTGATGTCAGGTTACTGGAGTTATTATGAAAAAAAAAAATAAATAAATAAATAATTTTTAGTAATAGAATGCACAATTTTGTAAAATTTTGTCAACAATAGTTTTTTAATCTATTTCTAATTTTTTTTTAAAAATAAGGATAACTATAAAATGGATTTTAAAGTTTTTAATAGTGATTTGAATAAGAAATTACATGAACGAGAACAGTTTCAAAACATTACTTTTGATTATCTTCGATTGCAACTCACTTCGGTTAGATTTAGAAGGGAAAATGTACGCCGTAGATTCGAATAGTAAAATCAAAGTTTCCGAAATTATAATTTTAAATTTAAGGATGATAATGCATGTTAGGATAAACAATTTTTGTATAGAATACTAGATTTGGAATCTGCTTATTCAGTCAAAAATGCAGAAGTCTATTCCAAGCCAAAAATAAATTTTCGACACCTTTTGTTGTCGATTCCTTTTTTGTTTGTTCGTGCTTCCACAAAGAAAAATGAATATAAATGAGTAGTTTACAGGATTTGCGTATTTTTTTGGAAGCCAGGCTTGTAGATATAGAAGAAATAAAAAATAAATAAAGAAAGAAAAGGCAAGAAATATACGTGCGCAAATATGGTATTTTCTTAGTGAACTATTTGAAGAGGGTGCTGGGTTTGTTTACTCGTCACTCTTCTTGCTAAAAAACGTATTTTACTGGCTTAGGACTACAGTCAAACCTCCTTAACATGAACACGCTTAACGGGAATTATTTTTAACATGAACTGTTTTCACAGTCTGCTATAAAAACGAATACAAAGAATTGATACTGATAACATAAATTACTGTTAACATGAACAAAATTTTGATTCTTCTTGAGGTTCATGTTAACGAGATTCGACTGTATATTATAGGAGAAATACAGTTCTCTTCTATTTATATCTGTTGTGATTTCGATTGTTTTTATTACTTTCAGATGCGTCTGTCATCTAATAATAATAAAAGAAATTTGTATGTGTGTGCATCTGTCGGCTGTGTTTTGAAGACATCGCTGTACGTACAGCTACACAATTACGTATGTGGCAAAATTTACGCTCCTATGTTTCATAGACGATCTGCATTCATTTACATCTTTAATTTAAGCATCTAAAACAATGCATTGTTAGTTTCTTCACTATTTTATACATTTCCCCACAAAATCGTTACAAAAACGTGTGAAAAATCTTCAATGCAATTTTTCGCATAAGTTGCAATTTAACTGTTTTTATTAGCTTGGCACTCTCAATGCTAAAAAACATGTTTTACAGTCTTAGCAGTTCATATGTGACAGGAGATAAGATTCAATTCAGCGAAAATATAAAAGAAAATAATGAAAAGATTAGTTAATAACTGATATTTTAAAAGAGTATAACGGAAAATCAAAATATTTTTCAAATTAGCAAAATGAAACGAGATAGAATTCTTATTTTAGTAGCGAAGTATTTACAAAAGTGCAGAGTAGCTGTTTTTCATTATTTAACACTCTCCTTGCTAAAAAAAAAAAAAAAAAAAAAAGTTTTACAAGCATTGCACAGCAAAAACCTATAATAAAGGCTCTAAACGATACTTTAAAAATAAAGAAACAAAAAGTTTAACACTAACACTTATTTATAAATAGTACAATTAAAAAACAGACTTTTTCTTGGATCTATAAACAAACAGAAAAATATTTTCTTAGAGAAATGATTTTACAAAATACAACATAACCGTTTCTTCTTTATTTGATATTTTACTTTAACTTTGTACTTGACTCTCCTTTCTAAGTAGTTTGCTTACCAAAGCACAAACAAAATGTAAGGATTTAAATGAAGACATTAAAAAACAAAGAAAGGAAAGATTTAAAGGTAACACTTATTTTAAAAAGCAGTAAAACAACATCATTTTGAACTTATCAATTACAGTAAATTATTTTCTTAGAGAAATGTTTGCACAAAGTAAAGTATAGTTGTTTTAAGAGTTATGTAAAGGAATAGGAAATATATGGCATTAGATCAGGAGTCGGCTGCCCAGGTAAGTTAATGGCGGAGATTTTAGCATTAGACAGAACTTGATTAGCATATTAAAATACAACTGGTCTGGTAAGTCATATCTTGCTGGAAACCACCTGCGAATTTAATTTTAGTGGTTGATCGGGAGAGTGATCATTGTGTTTTCGTGCAATCAAAGAAATGAAAACACCGAGAACTAACAGGAAAACACAAAATACGGTCGAACTACCAATGAACAACTAAAATCAGATTTACAGATGGTTTCCACCACGATGACAGACCAGTTTCATTTTAATATGTGAATCGAGTTTTGAATTTCATCTGTCAACTCGATGAGGTGATTGTTTGTGCCGTCGTCTTCCGGTCTATACCTTTATATGATCGCTTTGTTGTTCGTCTGTCTGCCAAAAGCGTTTTCAGGGACTTTTGGTAGTATCAAGTTGACATTAATATAAAATAGTATGGTCAGCGGTTCTATTGTTTTGTAATAATTTCAACTTACAAATCATGCAATAAAAAACACGTTCTTTTGAAGAAAAAAAAATTCTCATAAATATTTGAATTTTTTATAATCGAAACGTATGCCAAACTAGCGCACTATAGACGAAATATTTCTCTTCTATGGCATGGAGCCATTATTAATTGAAAATACAACTAGGAATACAATTTAGTTATAAATAATGTGTGAACGAAAGATCTACGTAAAATAAATTTGATTAAGATTTAATAGAAAATTAAATAAATTACAGCTTTATGATCCAATAATTACAAGAGGGATTTAATATAAATAAAGTAATTGTTCTTTTTGTATATTTGTAAAGAAACTAGGTATTTACTAATCTTTTACGGTACTATGATATAGCCCCCAGAATGAGAAGCTTACTTGAACTTGCCCTATTATTATTATTTGCTTGATAGTTTTTCCCCTAAGAAATTTACATAAACAGATTCGACAAAAACATTGAATATGACAATAAGATTTAAAGATAAGATCTATTTTAAAAGCAGTTTATCGGAAAATAAAATATCCCTTTGGATCTATAAAACAAGGTGAAAATTATTTTTACCATATTTCAATGAAGTGTTTACAAAAAGTGCAATGCAAATGTATTTCTGTACACTTGTTTGCCAAGAAAAAAAAAAAAAAAAAAAAAAAAAGATTTAATTTGATAAAGATATTTTAAAATTTAATAATATTATTTAACATTTTATATTATACATAACAATTATATTATACATAATTATATTATACATAACAATATTATACAACATTTATTTTAAAAGCATTGTAACTAAAAATCCTTTTTTTTTTTTTTTTGTATGTGTGTAATAATACAAAACGAGATTGAAACAACTTCTTGGCAAAATGTTTGCACAAAATATTTTCCTTTACTTGGCTCTCACCTTGCTAAGAAACTTTTTTATAAGCTTAGCACTACTGATGCAGATAAGAAAAGAAACGATTTAAGAGTAACATTTATTTAACCCTGCTAAGGTGCTCGGGTCTATTTCGACCCTAAAGCCATATTCATAGTTACTTAATTTGCGGCCTTTTTCACACCACTAAAAAAAAAAAAAAAAAAAAAAAAATCGCTCAAATATTTTAATTATAAAAGAACGTTTTTCAGAATAAAAATATTGGTAGGCAACTTGGAAACTGTGCATATTTGAAATAATGTACTTTCGATATGAACACCGTATGAGTGTTAAAAAGTAGTAACGATAAGTGAGATATTTTTGAGGTCTAATAAAGCAAAACAAAAATTATTTTCTAAGCGAAACTTTTAGAACAAAACGAGAAAAAGAAAAAACTAATTTGATGAAGCGATTTAAAAATTGAATGAAAATATTTAAAAGTAACATTTACTTTAAAAGCAATCTAACTGAAAATCAGACATTTTGGGTCTAATAACATAAAACGAGTTGGAAACTATCTTCTTAGAAAAATGTCTGCACAAAGGGTTTCTCCTTACTAGGCACTGACTTTGCTAAGAAGTTTGTTTTACAGGGATAGTACTACAGATGCAGATAAGAAATGAAAAGATTTAACAGTAGGGTTTATTTAAAAAGCAGTAACGATAAACCAAGTGTTTTTGAGATTTCATAAAGCAAAATATTAAGAAAATTATTTCCTCAACGAAACGTTCACATAAAGTGCAGTATGGTTGTTTTTTTTATCATGCCACTTTTTTTGCTAAGGAACTTGTTTTGCAGTTTACACTACACAATCAACAAGAAAGAGAAAGATATATATATATATATAATTTTATGGAGAGATTTAAAAATTGAATGAAAATGTTTAAAAATAACATTTATTTTAAAAGCAATCTAACTGAAAATTACACTTTTTGGATCTAATAATATAAAACGAGTTGGAAACTATCTTCTTAGTAAAATATCTGCGAAAAGTTTTTCTCTTTACTTAGAACTCACCTTGCTAAGACACTTGTTTACAGATACCACTATAGACACAGATAAGTAGTGAAAAAAAAAATAATAAGAGTAACATTTTTTAAAAAGTAGTAAAGATTATTTAAATAGTTTCTTAAAACTAATAAAGCAAAACATGTTTGATGTCATTTTCTCAGTGAAATGTTTACATTAAATTCAGTGCACTGCATTTGTCTTTCTTTACACAGCACTTTTTTTTTCTTTTGTTAAGGAACTTGTTTTATAGCTTCGATTACAAATGAGAAAAAAGACTTGAATTGATGAAAATATTTAAAAATAAGATTTATTTTAAGAGGAATGCAACTGAAATGTACAGTTTTGAAATTTCACTCTACTTAAGTAAACAGAGACGAAAATTATCTCCAAGGCAAAATGTTTGCATGAAGTTTCTTCCTTTACTTGATAGTCCCTTTACTAAAAATCTTATTTTACAGGCTTGGTACTTTATATGAAAATATTAAATGAAAATATTTTTTAAAATATTGGTTTTCAAAATAGCAAGAAAATCAAATATATTTTTGATAAATATATTTTATCAAAAATAATTTATAATTTAATAAATTTATTTTATCAAATTTATTTTTTTGATAAAATAAAATATTATGAAATTTTACCAGCAAAATGTTTATTTTAAAATAAGCGCACTACAGTTGTTTTTCTTCATACATTGTAAAAAAAAATGTAACTTTACAGATATAAAGTTAGAGGAAACAAGAGAAGTAAATTTACAAAATTAGCTTTTGTAAAGCTACAGAAATCAATAGCTTTACAAAGAATATAATAAAATTACAATAATATTACTAAAATTTCGTCTGTAACCCAGGTTGCAGTTACATAAAAAGTTACAGGCATTCCAGTTTCCTAAAAAATCTCTTAACAACCTTACACATTTTAATTTATAGTGCAGACACTTATCTTTTACGTGAATTTTTGCTGTTACCATTACATAAAAAGTTCTAGTATTCCATTTTTATAGAAAAAAGTTAGCAACTTTATAGAGTATTGTTTAACTATTTGGAAAAAATAATTGTTTTCGGTAGAGAATTGGGACATCTAAAGTATATCTGTATCTTTTAATTGACTTAATTCCGCAACTTATTTAATTTTATTCGTTTCTTGATTGGTCGAAGTTTAATGTCCAAAAATGGAACACTTCTGTTTTTTACTTTATTCGTTTTCTGATTGGTCCTAGTTTAATGTCCAAAAATGGAATACCTCTGTTGCCACGATGACAAAAAGAGTAATAAAAACTTATGGGTCTAGGCATAATGTTTAATCCATGTCGTACGTAATATGAGACGTTCAGAAGTCAGTCTGATTAACTCCATCCAATAAAAATGCATATTTTAAACAGTTAAAGTTGTTTATTTATAAACTACTGTTTTTTTTTTTATTATTGGTCTAGGAATGTTAATGTTTAATGCACGGCGTATGTAATATATGACTCAATATAATCATCCTAAAAAGGATGTTTATTACTATTATTAATTAAAATACAGAATTTATTTATAAGTCTTTAAAATTTGAGTCTTTGAAAATATCCTTTTCCAAATAGTCGTTGTAATTTGTTAAATTACATTTTTTTTTTCTCAATACATGACATTTTTTTTTCTTTTTTTTTTGCGAAAGATTTTACAGCTTAGACTGCACAAACAAATGAGAAAAAAAAAAAGATTTAATTCATTGTAAATATTTAAAAATATGATTTTTTAATAATATTTATTTTAAAAGCAATGTAACGAAAATCATACTTTTGGCACCTAATAAATTAAAAAGTGTCGGAAAATTTTCGTTTTGGCAAAATGTTTGCAGGAAGTGAATTTACCTTTATTTGGCAGTTACCTTGCTAAGAAACTTGTTTTACAGGCTTATCACTCTACAAGCAGACACGAAATGAAAATATTTAAGAATAATATTTAATTTTTAAGTTATAAATAAATAAAATGTAGTTTTTGGATCTAATAACAATAAAAAACTAGTCGGATGTGGCATTCTCAAAACTTTCTTCTATCTCATACATGTTAAAACTTCGAGAAAAACGAAAAATAGCAGCATCACGGGTTAGGTAATTGATATCAAAATCTAATCTGCAACAACTTATTTTAAGTTCTAACTGAATCTGAAATTTGATGAAAATCCGTGTATTAGTATTTAAAATATAATTATCGTAAAAATCGCAAAAAAAAAAAAAAAAAAAAAAAAAAAAAAAAAAAAAACTGGATAGAAAGCGCCACTTGTTGAGCCATTTACACAAAAAACTAAAGAATACTAATTTATACTAGGGACTAACTAAATTTGAAGTTTGATTAAAATCCGTGGATAAATTCCTGAGAAAGAGCTATTGCGATAATCATGAATAATGCGACATAGTAGCGCCACTGTTCAGAGATTTGCTTTAAAAACTACACAATATTACTTTATATCAGAGACTAACAGAATCTGCAGTTTGATGAAAATTTGTGCATTAGATCCCGAGATAGAGCTATTGCAATAAAAATGAATAATGCCACATAGCAGCACCATCTGTTGTGCGATTTACATCAAAACGTAATCAAAATCATATTATATCAAGGACTAACGGAATCTGAAGTTTTATGAAAATCCGTCCATTAATTCTTGAGATATAAATATTCTGGAAATCGTGATAAAGGCAGCATATCAGCGCCAGCTGTTGGGCACCAAAAACTAATACACACCAAAAACTAATCAGATCCAATTTATATCAAAGTCTAACTGAATCCAAAGTTTTATGAAATTCCGTGCATTATTTCGCGAGATAGAGCGCCCATAAAATTTATGTCACATGCAGACAGACAGACTTACTGACTACATTTAGTAAAAACATGTTTTTTGGAATATCTGATTCCTAAAATGTGTAAATCCGTCGAAAACAGGAATTCGAAAATTTTCACGAATACAATACTTTCTTTCTTCTAAAGATAGAAAAAAGTAAAAATACGATGAAAACTTTTTAATCAGGAAAATGTTTACTTTAAATCTAGTCCAATGCAGTTGTTTTTCTTTACATAGCTTTTTTTTTTTTTTTTTTTTTTGGGGGGGGGGGGGGCTAAAGAACTTATTTTAATGATTCGATTAGATAAATAAACGAGAAAAAAGATTTAACTTATTAAATATATTTAAAATTTAATAAAAATATTTAAAAATAATATTTATTTTTAAATCAATGTAATTTAAAATCATATTTTTGATGCCTAATAAAATGAAAAGAAATGGAAAATTGCCTTAATGCCAAAAGGTTTGCAGGAAGTGTTTTCCTTTGTTTCGCACTCACCTTGCAAAGAAACTTATTTTAGAGGCTTAGATCTTAATATGCAGGAAAAAAGAAATGAAAATATTTAAGAATGATATTTATTTTTAATGTAGTAAATAAATAATATATATATATATATATATATATATATATATATATATATATATATATATATATATATATATATATATATTGTATAATAAAACAAAAATATCATGAAATTATTTTATCAGCAAGATGTTTACTTTAAATTAAGTGCAATACAGTTGTTTTTCTTTACGTAGCACTTTTTTTTTTTTTTTTTTTTGCAAAGAAACTTGTTTTAAAGATTAATTTAAACAAATAAATGAGAAAAAAAGAGATTTAATTATATATATATATATATATATATATATATATATATATATATATATATATATACAGTGTTCTCGCTGTCCCTCGCCATTGCGCCAAATTGCGACTAAATTCTTCATTTGGCGAATAAACAAGCGATTAGATTCGCCAAATTGCTAGTGCTCAATTTTTGCGTTTTCTTTCTTTTCTTTTTCATTTTTCATACATATACATACATGCATATTTTTAATATATATGTAGCGGATAGTTGAAATAAGATTAGTAACAATCGTTGTCGCAGTTATGAAAACTTAGGTTAGCTTAGAAATATTGAAAAAAAAAGGGTACATTAAAGGATTAAAAATAATTTTTTTTGTGCTACACGGCGAATCTATTTGGCTAATACTTTTTTTCATTTGGCGAATGTTTTTCCTTTTTAATTAGCCAAATTACTAACGTTGGTCAAATGTCAGTGAGAACACTGTATATATATGTATATATTAAAGCAATGCAACCTAAAATCATTTTTTCGGCGTCTAATAAAATGAAAAGAAATGGAAAATTGCCTTAATGCCAAAAGGTTTGCAGGAAGTATTTTCCTTTGTTTCACACTCACCTTGCAAAGAAACTTGTTTTAGAGACTTAGCACTTAATATGCAGGTGAGAAATGAAAATATTTAAGAATAATATTTATTTTTAAAGTACTAAATAAATCAAATATATATTTTTTGATCTAATAAAACAAAATATGGTGAAATTATTTTATCAGCAAAAATTTTAAACTAACAGCAATACAGTTGTTTTTATTTACATAGCATTTTTTTGCTAAGGAAGTTGTTTTAAAGATTTGATTAAACAAACAAATAAAAATAAGATTTAATTTGTTAAATATATTTTACAAGTTAATGAAAATATTTAAAAATAATATTTACTTTTAAAACAATTTAACTGAAAATCATATTTTTGGCATCTAATTAAAAAAAAAAATGTAAAAAAAAAAAAACAAAGTAACTTAAAATCGTATTTTTGGCTACGAATAAAATAAAAAAAGAACGGAAAATCGCCTTATTAGCAAAACGTTTGCAGGAAGTGTTTTTCTTTGTTTGGCACTCTCCTAGCAAAGAAACTTGTTTTACAGTCTTAGCACTTGATATGCAGATAAAAAATGAAAATATATAAGAATACTTATTTTTAAAGTAGTAAATAAATCAAATATTTTTTTTTGGATTTAATAAAACAAAATATGGTGAAATTATTTTATCAGCAAAATGTTTATTTTAAACTAAGTGCAATACAGTTGTTTTTCTTTGTATAGCATTTTTTTGCTTAGGAAGTTGTTTTAAAAATTCGATTAAATAAATGAAAAAAAAAAAAAAAAAAAAAAAAAAAAGATTTAATTTGCTAAATATATTTTAAAATATTTAAAAATAATATTTATTTTTAAGGCAATTCAGCTTAAAATCATATTTTTGACAGTTAATAAGATAAAAAGAAACGGAAAATTGCCTTATTGGTAAAATATTTGTAGGAAGTGTTTTTCCTTTATTTCAGCACTTAATATAAAGATAAGGAATGAAAATATTTAAGAATAATATTTATTTTTAATGTAGAAAAGAAATCAATTTATATATATATATATATATATATATAGAAAGATCAAAATATCATGAAACTATTTTATTAGCAAAATTTTTACTTTAAATTAAGTACAATACACTTTTTTTCTTTACATAGCACTTTTTTTGCTAAGGAACTTATTTTACAGATTCGATTAAACAAACAAATGAGAAAAAAAAAATTAATTTATTGAATATATTTTAAAATTTAATGAAAATATTTAAAGACAATTTGTATTGTTAAAGAAATCCAATTTAAAATCGTATTTTTGGCTGCCTAATAAAATAAAGAGAAACGGAAAATTGATTTATTGGCAAAATGTTTTCCTTTGTTTGGCACTCACCTTGCAAATAAACTTGTTTTAGAGGCTTAGCACTTAATATGCAGGTAAAAAATGAAAATATTTAAGAATAATATTTATTTTTAAAGTACTTAATAATTCAAGTATATGTATAGATATATTTATTTAATAAAACAAAATAAAGAAAATTTTTTTTATCAGAAAAATGTTTACTTTAAACTAAGTGAAATACAGTTATTTTTCTTTACATGATACTTTTTTGCTAAGGAACATGTTTTGACGCTTTGACTACAGAAATAAATGAGGAAAAAAAAACCATTTAATTTTTTATAAGTATTTGATTTAATGAAAAGATTAAAAAATACAGAATATTTAAAAGTTTAATCTAACAATTTAAGCATAACATTAAAAAAAAATAATAATATATTGGAAAATCAAACAGTGTTTTGGATCTAATAAAATAGAACGAGGTGGAAATTAGTTCCAAAGCGAAAAATTTAGATAATGTGCAATACAAGTGTTTTCCTTCATTTGGCTTTTATAGGGAAACTTAATATTTTTGCTAAGAAATTTCTCGTACAAGATTAACACTACATAAATGGGTGAGAAAAAGTATTTAATTTGTTATACAGGCTTAATATTATACAAGCGGATCAGGAAAAATATTTAAATTTGTTGTACAGGGCTAACACTGCACAAACTGACGATAAAAAATATTTAGTAAAAATATTTAAAGACAATATTTATTTTAAAAATAGGGCAACGGAAAATCACACAGAGAAATATTTGATAATTACGCTTAAGTATGTAATATCTAAATCGAAGAATTATATTAAACGTTAGAATCGGCCAAAATAGTTTAATTAAACATAAGTTTTATAAGATCAAAAACTAAACACAAAAATTTAATGACCTTTTTGCAAGCGTATACTTGACTGTTGAAGTGTGCAGTGTCCAATATTTTTTTTAATTTGTCTAATTTCTTATTTCTTTTTTTAATTTTTCTCAAAATTTCATTATTTGTATAGAGATTTAATTCATAGTTTGAAATAATGTTTTTATCTACTGTTGCCAGATTTAAAAAATCCTAAATAATAATATTTTGAAAATAATTTCTTCAAAATAAAAACTTTAAAATAATTAAGTTTTTTCTCATGAAAAGTATTTAATGGTAAAAATTGCGTCATATTTAAAACGATATACATTTAAAATGTCAGAATTAAAACCGTTAATCTAAACCGTCATATTTAAGTGGATTTAACAAGTGCAACATTATTTTTCAGATTGGTTTTATTTAATTTGATTTATTAAATCTTAATCACATAAATTTGCTAACTTATCTAAAATTTATCTTTGACTATAACGGCATCTACTCAATAAAAAAATCTTATTCTTTAAAGATGATGTCAGAAAACAGTTAAACAATTTTACATGAATATATATATATATATATATACAGTCGGCTCTCGTTAATTCGAACTCATCGGGACTGCAAGAAATGTTCGAATTATAGAAAAATGAAATGAAAACATGCTTAATATGGTACTATTGCAAATGCATTAATGTTATATTGTTTTTTAAAGTTATTTCGTCTGTTATCATTAGAATATGACTTAATATTAAATCAGAATGTATGAATATATAAGCTAATTAAAATATTAGAAACAAGCACAATGGAAGAAAAATTTAAAGCGTCACTGATGGACAGACGGGGCACTAAGAAAAGGATATCAAATGCATTGGATTATATGTATACTCGTTCGGAACAATTTTCACAAAAATCAAAGAAAGAAAGTTATTCAAATGATTTGAAATCCGTGAGAAAGAAAAGAAAAATGAAAAATCGGAATTCTCGTTAGTTGAATTAAACGAAGTCAAGAGAAAATGAGTTCGA
Source organism: Maratus speculifer (assembly GCA_964019185.1). NCBI lineage: Eukaryota > Metazoa > Arthropoda > Arachnida > Araneae > Salticidae > Maratus > Maratus speculifer. The sequence goes on along the minus strand of OZ025297.1, from coordinate 219,924,536 downwards.
ATTAATGAAAATTTTCAACGTTATTCTGGCATTGAAAATTTCGGAACTTCATTTTTAGTTCGAATTAAGCGAAGATTCGAATTATCCGATTTCGACTTAACGAAAGTCGACTGTATATATATATATTGTCTGAATAACTTTGGATGTATTTATAAAAGTATTTATATATATATATATAGAACCATTAGATAAATATATATACATATATATATATATATATTATTTACTAAGTTTTTTTTATAGTTGAGCTTTTTAAGCCTGTTGGTCACTTATTTTCCTAATTCCCCTTCGTAATGTTAAGTGTATGGGCGTTTGATGTATTTTTATATTCAAAATATCTCTTAGAGAAATTAATATTTTTAACTTCTTTTTTCAGTAGTCTCTTCATCAAGGATATCCTTTTTGTTCTTAGTTCTCAAAAGTTTTCTAAAATCTTTATTTAATTTAATATTTTATGCTTTAAAACTGACAAACTGGGAGTAAAATTTTAACACTCCCAATGAAATTTAAGTCTAGCTTTTAGAGATATTTTGAAAACTAAGAAAAAAAAATTAAAGAAAAGAACACTGAAAAAAGAAGTTTAAAATATTAAATTTCCTGAGGAGATGATTTGAATATAAAAATGTATCTTAACATTACGGAGGAAAATGAGTGATGCTATAACATAATAATAATAGTAATAATAAAATTCTCAAGGTATCGTTGGAACCATTCTACAGTAAACTCACCTACACCTCTCTTCTTTCCCATTTACTTGTGCTTGCTTTAATTTGCTGTTTATATGCAGCTTTTTTATTGTTTTTTCCAGAGAACCCCTTATCGCCGGCCTCAGATCCTGGGGCTTGTCTCTGTCGTCATTAGGAACTACTGTACATCGTCCGCCGTATTTTTCGGCCACGAAAGGATAAAGCTTGGCCACAGGAAACACATTCTGTTCTTGCCACCTGTCCCGGTATTCTTTTATAGAGAGATCCTTGGGAGCAAAATCATCACCCGACCCGTTGTAATACTCTTTCTGCTCATCTATTTCTCTGTCTAGCACGACCTTCTTGCGCAAGTCGATGGGCATGTCATTGTCATAATAGGAAGGGGGGCACAAAGCCCACATTGCAAGATAGCATTCAAGGTGGCAATGGCAGATTGTGGCAGAGAGTTATCGGAGAAGTGACCTGCCAATTGGAAAAGAAAATGTCATAAATATACAACAAGAAACATTAATACCACTAATATTATGTGTTCATTACATTTCGATTTTAATAAACAATTTATATTACTTGAGAGAGGTGCTACCAAATATATAGTGTTCAGTGAATAAAACCCCGATTTCAAAATTAAATTTCTCGAAAACAAAGATCGATAGAATTGTGGGGTAAACGGTTTGTTTATTAGGTAAATTGTAAAAATAATACACAGAAGTTTTGAACGGTAATTATTTTGAAAAGATTGTGTTCTGATTGCAAGGAATGCTTGATTTGGCATTTTTCTTGTTTTAGATTGCTTGCAGAAAACGAGTTTTTCGGCTTTCGGTGTCATATTTTAACGATTTTTCGAGCTAAATTTTTGGAACTTCGAAATTTCAAAAATTTAATTATAAAAATCGTTAAAATGTGGCACTGTAAGCCGAAAAACTCGTTCTCATCAAGCAATCTAAACCAAGAAAAATCTCAAATCAAGCATTCTTTGCAATCAGAACACAATCTTTTCAAAATATTCACCTTTCGAAACTTCTGTATAAGATTTTTACAGCTCACCTAATAAACAAACGGTTTACCGCACAATTCTACCGATCTTTGTTTTTGAGAAATTTAATTTTGAAATCAGGGTCTTATTTGCTGGACACCCTGTATTAAAAACAAATAACTGACACGTTTCGGTTCCAATTCTGATGTGAACAATAATAATAATAAAACCACAAATCATCTCACGGTCTGTGTGAAATAGCGTTAGTTACAATTAAAACATCTGTGAACTTTAGACGCAGGCATAACTTTTTCTATCAATTACACTAATGTGCGAATTAATTGGGACAAACATAAATTTTTTTACAAATGTTGTTTAATTTGTATAGGTTAACTTACATGCTTTGTATAGCAATCTAATACGAAATATGTTCTCCTCTAGTTTGAATGAGATCCTGTACACATTTTGGCATGGATTCCACTAAATTAGAACATATATTTTTGATCTCGTCATCACGAAACCAAACTTTTATAACATTCTCAATGATTCTTTTCTTTGTTGAGCAGTCCATTTTACTCACACGTCTCTTTACAATGCTTCACAAATTTTCGATGGGATTTAAATCCGGAGAATTACCAGGCCAATCCAAAATCGTTAATTTCTGTTCTTGAAAAAATTTGTTTGTTAGCTTACAAGTATGGCATGGAACAAGATCTTGAAGATACCGACACCACCAGCGAACGTTTGCATTATAGGCACAATTTTTCTTTTTATTACAAAGATGTATTTTTTAGAGTTCATGATTCCTTCAACTGGTTTTAAGCTGCCAGGTCCTCCAGAATTAAAATAACCCCTAAACATTTGTTTCTGAGGGTGCTTAACTGTTTGTGTAAGATGTTGTTTTCCCTGATGGGTTCTCCATCCGTTCGCCTGGCAAATCTTGGTTGAAACCCTTGTACAAAAAAATGCGTTTCGTCGCTGAACACAACATTTTTCCAGTCTTGTGCAGTCCAGGATTGATATTTCCTGGCCCAATCCAAACGTTTTTTCTTCATTGCACGGGTTAATAACTGTTTTTTGATTGGTTTTCTTGCAAATCTCCCAGATTCAATAAGCCTTCGTCGAACTGTCGATGAATCCACTCTCACACCAGTAGCTCATAATTCTCTCTGAAGATCTGTACTTGTTTTGCGAGGATGCATTTTACTATTTCGTACAAGAAATTTGTCAGTTCGAGGTGTGGTCTTGCGTTTGCGTCCACATTTACTCTTTCGTTTTGGAGACAATGTCCCAAAATTCTTTTGCTGATTAATAATCCAAGAAACACTGGATTTGCCAACTCCAACTGCTGCAGCAATATCCCTCACAGTCATAAAGGTATGCTGTCTAAGGGTAACAATTCTTGTCTTTTCCCTGGGAGTAATATCCATTTTTTAAATGCACATTCGAAGCAAACAATTCACACAATCGACCACTCCTTACAGCAACTGAAGCGCAATTGAAGGGAAATATTTTCGACATGTCATGATCACGTGATCAAACCGGTTTACACTAGTCAAGAGCAGTGGCGCGTTGTAAGAAAATACAGTTAAAACCGGTTTGAGGCAGAAAATCCCCGAGAAAGGAACAATTTTCTTAAAAAACATGCTTGTCCCAATTAATTCGCACAATAATGTAATTAATCTGCATCCCCCCCCCCCCGAAAAAAAAAAAAATCTTGCTCAACAATGCAGAACTTTGATACAGTAGAGGAGTACCTTGTTATACGTAAAATTATGAGAACATCAAGATTAACTACTGGAGTGGTTTCGAATCGTATATGATTTTTTATTTTACTATCTTTATACACTGAAGTATAAAAATTGAGCAACAAACACAAAATGTTAATTTTGTTAATAGCATTAAATCAAAAGAAAGAAAATTATATAAGTACTTATATAATATAAATTAATCAAAAAATACGAAAGAAATCTTCATATTATGAAATAAATATTCTCATTCATTAAAGTTTATGATGTAAATTAATATAAAAAAAATGTGAAAGAAATCTTCATAGTACGAAATTAATATTTTCATTAATTAAAGTTTATGATGTAAATTAATAAAAAAGAAATGCAAAAGAAATCTTTATAGTATGAAACAAATCTTTTCATTAATTAAAGTTTATGATTTAAATTATTCAAAGTATGTGAAAAAAATCTTCATAGTATCATCGAGAACTATATAAAACCGTAACAAAACAATCTTTAATTAGAGCTTGCAGTTACCTTCGACAAACATAACACTTCATTAGTTGATTTTGTTTTTCGACTAATCGAGAGTTGAAGATGCAGTCTAACGAGAATTCCATTGGGCGAGCAACGCACTCTTTGATTCTTTTGAGCCGCCGACTGTTTTTGACGTCACGAATACATGAATAATTAATCCGAAATTCCACAACCTGCTGTTTTTACCCTTGCTTACAAATCACGATACTTGCGAAGAAATGATGTTTTTCTAAGTAGATGTGGAAATAAAAAATGCAATTTACGAGGGTTTTTTTTTTTTTTTTTTTTTTTTTTTTTTTTTCAGTTACACAAGCCTGGCTCGTTGACTTAAGAACACTTAAGTAGAAACAGAGAAGATCCAAATTAGAATCAGGGAACTCAAGGTAAAAAAAAAAGTGCATTATTTATTTTTAATATATTTATGAGTTGATAAAAAACAAAGCTAGAGAAACATAGCAGAATAGACAATGTGAAAAATAGCCAGAATTATTTGAAACATCGCTTGTTTGGGTTAAATTTATAACACCAAGGAGAATATCTTTTTATTTAATTTAATTTTTTCTTCTTTTTTTGTTATTGTAAGTATGCGTTATTTCAACAAAAATTGTTATGACAGTTTATCGTGGTTATATTTGAAAGAAAAAAAAAATTAAATCACGATTCTTCTTATTCAAAGATTGCGACTCAAAACATGCTTCAAAATCTACATAATAAAAGCAAAAAATACGCTAGACATATATCATTCACGAAATTTCATCCCAAAACAATGTAATAAAACAAACTTATAATAAATCCCTTTCGCTGCTTCTTAAAGCTATAAAACATTATGCAAGTTTTGCGTAATGTACTCTTACTCATGTTTATGGCTTAGAAAAAACAGTTTGCACACTAATTTGGCCCCAGTTTTGAAAAATATAAAATTTTGTTTAGTAAATGTGAAAGTGCATGTAAAAGTTTGAGTGAAGTCAACGTCAAAATGGATGAATTAATGCTTTTAGAAATAGCATATAGAGGTATTATAACCAAGAAATGAACATAGGTAGTGTTTAATTTATTTTACTAGGAGATTCTGCTCCCAACAAGCTATGCTCAGTATCTTTAATTCAGTCACCGCAGATTTTTAAAAAGTGCTAATTTTATCTGTTTTAAAAAGATTAAGGAAGATAGATTTATAATTAAAAAAACAATGGCGTTCAAATTCAGTTGAAGACCACCACAATAATATAAAATCTGGAAAAAAAAATGAAATAATAATGTAAAATATGAAAATAAAATGTGTGTAAACAATTTATAAAATGCATAGCAATTCTAAAATAAAATTTAAATGTATATTTAAATATATTTAATATATAGTAATCCTCTATTAATGAATTGCTGATGAACCAATTTCGACAAATAATAAAAAGGCCAACTACTTAAGTAGTACTGAATTGCGTAAAAGAAACATCTTTATAATTCCAAAAATAATAACCATATTAACTAAAAATTTACAGCGTCGGATTAAGTATCTTATATATAATTAAAATATACCTTTGAATTGAAATTTTAATGAAATACAGGATCATGAAAAATCAAAGAGTACGGAAAATAGGATTAAAAATATCTCTGCAACTGATTATTCGATCGACTTCGTTTTTTTTATGCAAAATTTGTGTTATTTTATTGCCTTTTATATCCACTCCTTAAAATAAAAAATTAGAAAAGTTTTATATACCTTTCATCAGAAAGAATATTTCAAGAGTCCTAAAAAAATAGTTTCGGATAATCGAGGTTACTGATATTAAATAGGCTTCTTTCCATTACTACTAACTAATACTTATATACTAACTACACACCAAATTTCAAGTCTCTATCTCAATTAGTTCGGGAGATAGAGCGTTTACAGACAGACAGACGGAAAGCATTTTTTTTTTCTAAAAATGTGTTTTTCGGAATCTCCAGTGCCTGAAACGTGTAAAATCGTCATTTTTTTTTGATTTTCAAAACGATTGCAGGATTTACCTTATGCTACGTATGATGGGTAAGTAATAAATAAATAAAAATAAAAAAACATCTCAAATTGACAGAATTTACATTTTTTAAAATTTTGACAGAAAGAAACCTTGTCAATTTTGACGCCAATGGAAAACCGTTCACTTTACAGAATATATTTGAAACTTTTCACTAAAACAGTTTCTTTCTGTAAAACATTTTTTTTTTTTTTTTTTTTTTTGGGGGGGGGGGGGTAAAAATTGCAAAATTCATTTTTTTCTTTTCTTTTACTTTTTTTTTTCTTTATAGAAAATAACTTTTTTAAAAACAAGTTTTTTTTCTGCAAAAATCAGAGTTTTTTTTCTTTTTATAGTGTAGAAGGGAAATATTATTTGTGCTGTCTTAGAATAGTTAGCAACAATAGTTTAAAAGATCATATCTAAATATGAAACATCATTAAAAGATCATCTCTAAATTTGTTGTTACACTGCCAAAATAAATAAATAAATAAATAAATAAAAAACTCTCAAATTGACAATAACTTTTTTAAAAACAAGTTTTTTTTTCTGCAAAAATCAGAGTTTTTTTTCTTTTTATAGTGTAGAAGGGAAATATTATTTGTGCTGTCTTAGAATAGTTAGCAACAATAGTTTAAAAGATCATATCTAAATATGAAACATCATTAAAAGATCATCTCTAAATTTGTTGTTACACTGCCAAAATAAATAAATAAATAAATAAATAAAAAACTCTCAAATTGACAGAATTTACATTTTTTCAATTTTGATAGAAAGAAATCCTGTCAATTTTGAAGTCAATGGAAAACCGTTCAATTTACAGACTATATTTGTAATTTTTCACTAAAACAGTTTCTTTCTGTAAAATATATAGATTTTTTTTGTAAAAATTACAAAATCCACCTTTTTTTCTCTTTTACAGAAAACAACTTTTTAAAATACAATATTTTTCTGTGAAAATCAGAGTTTTTTTTCAGAGATTTACATGAGAAAGAAGAAAGTTTTGGCATTGCCACATCCGACTAGTTTAATGTAGATTTTCTTTTACCATGTTAAACTAGTTGGATGAGCCAATTCCAAAACTTTCTTCTATATCACACAAGTTAATGCATCAAATATCACTAACACAGAACCAAAAATAAATGATAAACTGTGCCCATCATGAGCATTCTAAAGATATGAAATTCTATACATTAGTTCTCGAGATATGACTATCGCTGACTAATCTTATAAATGCTGCAAAGTACAGCATAGCTGCGCAATTGCTGAGTAATTTACCTTAAAACTAGTAAGCAACAACTTATGTCAGCGTCTAACTGAATATGAAGCTTGATGAAAATCCCTGCATCAGTTTTTGAGATATAGCAATTGTGGAAATCGAGAGGAATATAACATGACAGCGCCATCTTAGGAGTGATTTACATCAAAACATAATGAACATTTACCAAAATATACTTAAATCTGAAGTCTGATTAAATTCGTGCATTAATTTTTGAATTAGAGTATTGTGGAAATGTACAGCATAGCAGTAACACCTGTTGGGCGGATTTACACCAAAAACTAATCAGCAGCAATTTTTATCAGGAACTAACATAAATTTTTATTAAATTTTGTGCATTAGTTCTTGAGATAGGGTGCCCATAAAATTTGTGTCACATACAGGTATATAGATAGAGAGAGTCACAGACATTTTATAAAACCATGTTTTTGGAATCTCTGACCTTTAAAGTGTGTAAATTATCGAAAACTATGTCAAGTATTTTCACGATTTCAATACATTCTTCAAGATAGTATAGATTGTAAAGAAAAAAGTAAAAATGAAGATGTAGTTTCTTAGTATTGGAAAGAGTTTTATAATCTATGCGTATTGTCTTATTTTCATCAACTTCCAATTGTTACGAAGTTTCTTATATTTTTGATTCATAACAGCTTCATGAATCATAAACAAACAAAAAAAAGTCAACATTTTGACCCTTACCCGGAAGCGTTTTTAATTAAATACATCTAAATGTATTTTGAATTCGAATCGTTAGCAAAATTGCAAAATTTGAATTTTGCAATTTTGAATTCGAATCGTATCCAGTTAAGGTAATTCGACCGCCACAAATAATGAATCATTATTAGCTTAATTATCATTAATTGAAGAATGAATCCTGTCTCTTTATTTTTACCTTTTAAATACAGAACCACAAATATGATCTGCAAAGATACCGTAAATCCTGCAAAGTTCAGCATAGCTGTGCAACCTGTTGGGCGATTTACCTCAAAACTAATCAGCAACAACTTATGTCAACGTCTAACTGAATCTTAAGTTTGATGGAACAACGCAACATGGCAGTGCCACCTTTTGGGGGATTTAAATCAAAACATAATGAACATCAATATGTATCACGGTATACCTGAATATGAAATTTGACCAAAATACTTGCATTAATTTTTTAATTTGAGCTATTGCGGAAATCGGAAAATATGCAGCATAGCAGCATCATCTGTTCGGCGATTTACACTAAAAACTAATTAACATCAATTTATGTCAGGAACTAAAATAACATAATTTTTTTATTAAATTCCGTGCATTAGTTCTTGAGATTAAAAAAAAAAAATGTGTCACGTACAAGACGACAGACAGAGAGATTCACACAGACAGACATTTTATAGAAACCATTTTTCGGAATCTCCTACCTCTAAATCTGTCGGAAACCGTAAGTCGATTTTTTTCACGATTGCAATAGTTTTACAATGATTGTAAAGAAGATATCGTGATAATATTTTCTTAGCATTTTGAAAGAATTTCATAATCTATGCGTATTGTCAACATTTCACCAACTTCCAATTGTTACGAAGTATCTAATTCTCAAAATTTACTTCATTTTCACGCCGCTATTTTTGAGTCATAACAGCTCCATGAATCATAAACAAACAAAAAAAGCCAACATTTTGACCCTTACCCGGAAGCGTTTTTAATTAAATGCAAGTATTTTGAATTCGAATCGTATCTAGTTAAGGTAATTCGACCGCCCAAATAATGAATCATTATTAGCGTAATTATCATTAATTGAAGAATGAATCCTGTCTCTTCATTTTTACCTTTTAAATACAAAACCACAAATATGATCTCGAAACGCATTTCCAAGGCCTTCTTGAGGAAAGGTGGAATTCGTAAGTAAGTGAATCATACGCTTAAGGAAGCGTGAAAACTTTGCACACCCAATTTGAGATGCAAGGCAGAGATTTTACATTAGCCCGCTCATTAGTGATTCCTATCGCGATTTATTCACACGAAACGAATTGTTTGGGTGAAACGATCTATCGGATGACTTTGATAACTCGAAATTATTAAAAATGAGCTTACATTAGTCACGTGGAGGAACTCGGATGCTAATTTTAAATTTGAGGGAGAGCTTTAATAGATTTCTCGTTTGTATTTTAATATTTTTAATTGATTAATTAATTAATTAATTTATTTATTTACAATGTATACATTAGGTCGATATTTTATATTGTGCATTTGTACTTTTTTTTATTTTAGTTACTTATTATTAATATTTTTTTTAATATGGGGATTTACTTTTGGAATTGGTTCGGAAAATGAAACTATCCTCATAAAAAAAGTACAGAAGCTTAATACAAAATATCAATCTCATATATTTTATGCATATATAAGTGGATAAAGACACAAGAAGATAAAACTAAAAGGCACATTTATTGTTCACTCTGATTCACTTAAAAGAATAAAGAATGATAGTTTAATTAAAAAATAAATCGTAAGTAAAATCGCCTTTATCTAGTTCTTGAAATGTATTATTTCTTTAATACAAAGGAGAAATTTGTAAAGATTTCTCCCATAGATTTAACATTACTGTTCTCGTTTTCTTGCAAGAGTAATGCGGACCTTTAAGAATACTTTCTTCTCATTTATGACTTTTGTGTAAAAAATTATTGAAATTAAAATATAAAGAGTTCATGAGTGTTCTTAGCCAGATTTGGCTGACATCAGGAAAAAGGCACTTCTTAGAAATTTTTTTCTAGGCATAACTAGGCATTCCAGATGCAACAGATTCGTTGTAAAACTCAAAAGTTCGGCCCGGGCCCGGCCCGGTCCGTTTTGACCCGTTACAATTTCTACGATTTCTAAAAAATTCAGATTTTTATCATGTAATTAAGATTCCTTTAAAGAATACTGCATACATATCTATGGAATGATTTTACAGTATATTTTACAGGAAATACACATTAACAACATTAATGATTACTTAGATTCTTAGGCTTTCAACATTCGAATAAAGATTCATTAAAAAATTAATATGGCTTAGAATAAAAGAAAAAAGAAAGAAAGCTAAAAACATGGTTAATTTTGAAGCTGTTTAATAAAAGAAGATTTATAAAAATATTTCTATATCATTTTATTAAAGATTTTAAATCCAAATTCATTCTTAAATTCAAAGCTCCTTTCTGATACATTTCTAAATTCATTTTTTTTTCTTCTCAGAAATGCACAAGATTATCAGGTATCTTTATTCAGAAACTATATAATCGAATGGGGCTATCCATTTTTTGATACAAGCAATTTATGGGGGTTCAGGGCTTGAAAACTTTTCAAAAAATCGATTTTTTTATAATCTAGTTTGATTATTTAATTAATTCTGAACTCAATGCAAAAAAACCGCATAAAAATATTTGCATTTTTAAAGGAGTTATAAGCATTTATGTATCAACATTTTCAAAGCCGCACCCATATAATTTCAACTTTAAGTCGCGTTTTCTCAAAACTTGATTTTTGACGACTAGCACCAAGATTTAAAAAAAACTATTTGATGGAATGACTTTTTTTGCATACATATAACATCATTATCTATAGAATGAATTAATATATTTTAGATAGTTTAATATTTTGAGTATTTTTAATGAAAAAAAAAGTTGTAGTTTTTAGGAGTTTTTTAAATTTACGAATTTGAAAGTTTTTTTAATAATGTTTTTTTTTTTTTTTTTTTTTTTTTTTTTGAGTGATAGTTATATTTTTAGTTCATTCTATAGAGTAAAGTTTCCAGATCATTTTAAAGCAAACATTAGGTTCTTATGTCAATTCAACGTTAAGATATCTTGGTGTTGGTGATATAACATTTTTTTTTTTTTTTTTTTTTTTTTCAGAAATTGTGTTACATAAATTTTGCTATATTTTTTATTATATTACATTGAAGTACTTCATTTTGTAATTGTATAAGACTACAAACATACCTTTAAAATATCAGAAAGTTTAAATTAATTACATTGAATACTTCTGTTTTTATATGGACTCGAAGCGAGAGCTCTGTTTACATGTTTTTCTATATCGATCAAGCCCTGAGCTCCCTTAAGAATACTGCAAGCAAATAAAATATTGTCATAATTAGCGTTTTGAATGGAATATTCGGAAGCGATAGAATAGGAAGGAACATGGGAAGGGAAAAAAACCTGCAATCATTTGAGAAACCATTATATCTCGACAAGGTTATACAAGTATTTTATTTACCAAAAATGAAAAACACTATTCGATTCCAAATCCGTTCATTGGTTAGGCTTATCACTTTTATACTTTTACAATTTAAAATTAATCATAAAATGTGTCAAACTTTCGCATTATTGAGAAATTAATTTAAAAACCATCAAGAAGTATATATCCGAAGATTAAGCTAACATGAGTTCTTTATCGCTGTTAATAATTTTACAAATCATGTTTTCTGCCCTATAGATCTTGAGAACAATCTAGTTCCGGTCTGGCCAGTCTATATGTAGAAAAATAATGCAAGTTTGATCTCGGCCCGGTATGAGTCAGCTAAAAAAATATTAAAACGGGTTACACACAATGTAATTCTCCGATGACGATCTTTATACTGTACATTTTTATATTGATGCTGTCAGACTAGTATGGCTCGTGACGCACATTTATACTTATTCTCGTTAAAACCATTTTCGTTGAAAATAGCTCATATTTTATCGTTTCTGCGTAAATCTTCAGGCCGTTTGAAAATTCGAAACGATTCCGTCGGGCCGGGTACGGGCCAAGCCCGGGCCCGTGCAGACCTCTACTGTGTCCCCTTAAATGATTTAATCTAAATCTTTTAACGTAGTTAAAAAAAATTCCCGAAAAGTGCTTTAGAAAATGAAATTTTCATGCATTTATAATTTGGGACATGAAATGTCAAAGAGGAAAAAAAAGAAAGAGAACTTTTATTTTTTAGATTCGAAAAATATCCTGTGAACGACCCAAAGAAGGAAATATTAAGGACGGAGGTGTGCTTTGACATTCCGGTCAATATCTTTGCAATTTCCATTCGAATGACCTTATCGACCTCTTATCGAAATCGAGAATGTTATCGAATTCTAAATACTCGAACATGTATTCATAAGATTTGTTTCCTTGTTTTATGTGAGAAATATGCACATATTAAGAACTTTAAGAAAATGTATTTAATTTTTATTTTTATTACTTAATATCAAAAATATTTAGAGAATTTATTAAATTAAAAAAATATCCACAAAGATCATTAAATAATTAATACGAAATAATGTGTAAAAATCTGGAGAAAGTAACTATAAACCTTTTCGAAAATTCCCGGGAGCAAAAAATGTGAAACAAATTACATCCTTATTTTTTAGGTGAGTTCATAATTAGATAAATAATTGACAACTGTAGTAGTCGTCTGATCCGACAGTCTGTCCTCATGTGAAAAAACAAAAACTACTCAACTGTATGATTTGAAATTTAATATGTATATTCGTTTCAGAACTTTGTCGGATTAAAAATCTAGAAATGTTGGCAAACTAGTATCGGCTGGAGATGCACATTCATACTTATTCTCGTTAAAGCCATATTCGTTGAAATTAGATCATATTTTACCGTTTTCGCATAAATCATTAAAACGGGCTGTGAGATTCGGTAATTTTTTTTTATCAGTGCGGCCCGGACCGTAAGTTCCGTTCAATTTTTTTTGCCGGTGAGCGAATATATGTGGATACGTTAGATGAAAATATTTTGCCCCTTATTACAGATGTGATTATTTGTTTCGAAAAGTTGATGGGATTTTAAATGTATCTCGTGCATCATGGCCATGGTTCGGGGCCAATTCTGTCCAATTTTTAGACTGGCCACAAAAAAGCCCCAATTTAAACTCCATAGTGAATTTTTAAAGCCTTTTAGCTAGAGAAGTCTGTAAGTATGGTACACAATAAGCAAATATAAACGATTTGACATCATTTACCTAACAGCGTTGAAAATAACAAATTTTAACTGGACTTTTTGAGTCAATGACTGTTCTATTAATATAAGAGTAGTTGAAAATAAATGCGATTTTGTAGAATATCAATTAATTATCAGAAATATTTCACTATGTCCTTATAATTTTTCCCATATTTCACGTCATATCTTTCTGTTCATCTGTGTTGTATAGTAATTTAATTTAATATTAATAGGTTTCTGATGTTTCTTAATTACGAGTAAGTAATGTTCGATTGTGTTTTCAATTGATGGTTACTTTAACACATATTACTCATTTTTAAACGTGTCCTTATAATTTTTTCCATGGCTGAATTTTTTTTTAAATTAAATGCATGCTTTTATGTGCGTATAACATTAATTAAATGCACTCACTATGTCATTAAAAGTAAGTCAACGGCAATGATTTTAACTGCAAAATACATTAAAAATAATTTTGGCCAGGATTTTGCTTCAAATACTGCACTATGCAGCGGACTACACCAGTGATCCGCTGATCAGGGGTTGGCAATCCCTATTTTACATGGCTAAATGCATTTGAAATCTCTATCTTTTTAAAATTATTAAACACACATAAAAAATTTAAAATTAAATAGATAAATATTTAAACAGTTCTATTCTTGTATAAAATATTATACTTTTTTATGCGATGAATTATAGCAGAATTGGTGACAGAAGAGAATTTTTTTTCCAGGTCCACGCGAAGAGAAAACTGCCCCCGGCGCAAAGTTTAAATTTGGCGCCCTCACCCCGCCCCTTTTCTGACTCAAGAAGGTTAACAAAAAAGACTAGGTCAAAGACCAAAAACAATTTCTAGAAGCCTTTAATCAAAAATTTGTTTTGGTGTGTCTGATAAGAGATGGTAAAATAATTTTGTAAAGAAAAATTATGTATTTTTCGATAGGGAAAAAAATTTCCGATATGTGTGTGTATATATATATATATATTATTTATAAATGTATAAAATGCATATATTAATTATGTTTTATTCCTTCTTTTATCTTATTTAGATACTGAATTTAGATTAGCATTGTCAAATTAAATGATTTTTTGCTACATCATTTCAGGGGTAACTAAACTGTCTGGTATGTTTCTTCCCTTTTCTATCCATTTTAATAATGTTATTATGATTTATTTTTAATTTTTTTCTCCATTTTATTTTGGTTATATGTGTATTGGTTGCCCCAAATTCTTATTATTTTGCTTTTTGATGGCTAATATGAAGATGAAACCACAAACTTTATTCTAAAGTATTTGTGGGCCACAGGATTCTGGTTTGGTTCTGGAAGTTTCGATTGTATTCATTTTGATTTATTATTTTTCCATGTTTCAATATGGTAATTTAGTATTAAATTAAAGGGTTTATATATTGTTTTACAATTAATGGTTATATAATATATAAACGTATAAAGAGGTTAGTAATAAACATTTGGCGCTTCAATTTATGCGTCATGGGTGACTGCATCCTTTCCCGCTTCCCTCCCCCTTTGCACGGCCTGTTTTTTTTTTGTTTTTGTTTTTTTTTTCTATTGTTTTTCCGGGTTGTGCCTATCAGTTCCAATTGCTTTTAAATGATTAAATACCCGATTCCCTGAAAATTCCCTACATTCTTTCTTTATCACTAACTCTTTCCAATAAACTCAAACGCTTTATCTTTCTTTTCATCAATTGCAAACACTGTTTTCATGTTTTAGAAATCTAATTTTGATATACATATCTATAATACAATGTTTACTTACTTGTTGTACGATTACGGTATTCGATCCATAAGTTATTCCAAAAAAGCACTTGGAAAAAAAAAATCCCCAGACTCCTAGCGCATTCTCGAAAGTGTATCATTGACATTTGAACTTGAAACGTAACTTTTCATAAATAACACCAAGTTGTCATTTCCTAATTTTTTTTTAAAATCCAAATTTTTATTGCAGGTAAAATATTTTCTGTAAAAATTGCCGGTGAAATTTCAAAACATCAGCAACAATTTGTTGAAAAAGCAATAGAATGCGATTCTTCACTGGTGAGGAATTTTAAATTTAAAATAGAAACCGAGGCCACTACTTTTCCTCTCATGGAAATTCATAAACGTAAGATCTGTTCTATCAAACAATCACATATCGCTAATTTTTTGCCATTATACACTTGCAAATAAATTTTGTACACAATAGTTTTATAATTATTCAAATTTAATTAAAGCATGTACTTAAAAAAAAATAATGCTTAATAAATATGCTTTTTAACTTCAATTGTTTTTTTCCAAAAAAAAAAAAAAAAAAAAAAAAAAGGGGAAGCTAATCGGCTTTAATGCACTAAAAAATAGTTTCAACATTCGCGAATGTTTTCGGAGACCTAATTCTCGCCAATATTAAGGGAATAATGTACTTTTAAATGATTAAATACCCGATTCTCTGTATTCTTTAAAGTGTTGAATCCAAAGGGTGGCCCGGGGGAGGGACATTCCTCCCCGGAGCAATGAAGTGTCCCGCCCCCGGAAAATTTGAAATTGGGTTTTCAATGGTTAAAAAGTGCAATTTGCCACACCGGAACTCTGTAATGTCCCCCCTCCCGGAACCACAGAAATCCCTCCCGGAGAAAAGTGTCTGAATTCAACACTGATTCTTTCTCTATCACTCACTCGCTCCAATAAACTTTAACTTCAATAAACTCCAATCACTTTATCTTTCTTATCATCAAATGCAAACACTGTTTTTATGTTTTAGAAATCTAATTTTGATGTACGCAGCTATAGTAACAATATTTACTTACTTGTTGTACGATTACGGTATTCGATCCATAAGTTATTCCAAAAAGGCACTTGAAAAAAATCCACCGACTGCTGCTTGCGCATTCACGAAAGTGTATCACCGACGGCACACTTGAACTTGAAACGTAAACTTTTCACAAATAGCACCAAGTCGTTCATTCGTCAATGTTTCTGTCGTATTTCAGAGTTCTCAGATGTCGCATGTGAGCTGAAGATTCGGGCTGGAGAAAATTTCGCTTTCGGAGGTGGTTGTTACCTGTGGAAAATAGAAAGGAAAATATTATGATAGAGAACACGTGTTCTTTGATGTTACGTCATTTGCGCGGGAACCCCGCCCCAAACGTCATGCGGAGATCATTTACATTGTTTGCATTCAAGCAGACGATATAGGATTGCATTATAGTTTTTTTTTAATGGTTTCTATTTTTTTCGTTTGCATTAAAAAGATTCTGAGTTCTGAGAAATCGCCTCTATTGTATTCTAATTCGTTGTTTTAGTTTTTTTCTTTACGAGTTAAAATAAAATCAGAATTCTTATTAGATTCTGCGTGATTATTAACTTAAAAAAATTAATGTATGCCACATCTGGAAAACGACATTAAAACTGTTGTTAAGTAGGTCCGTAATTTTTGATAAATCAAAAGTAAAACGATAACAAGATAGAAAAATCATATATTATAAAATATTACGGATCTCTTTTCAAAAACTACCACGAATTATTTTCGAAAGTTAAATTTCACATTGGACCATTACCACATTACTAGCAATTGCCTCTAAGACATTTTTACAGCTACTGCACTACTTATACATCGAAGGCTTTTTTTATTTTTATTTTGTAAGGATATTGAAATTGTGTTCCACTTAAAAGCGTGTGTATAATTTACATCACTTCTGTGAATAATTGTAATGATTTTGAAATGTTACATAATATATCTTTATGCAATAATTATAGATGATACTAACATCACATATAACAGACCAGGAGAGTGCTGCATAGAGCAGCATCTCATTGAGTTGATGACTGAAATTCCAAGTTTAGTTAAAATTCGTTTCGTAAATTAAAATTCAACTGGTCTGCAAAGTTATATTTTGATGGAAATCAATTGCAGAACCGATTTTATTGGATGATTGGTAGGTTTATCATTGTGTATTCCTACATCTGAAAGTATGAAAACACGGAGAGAAAAACAAGGTGGCAAATCTACTAGTCAAGCACAATAATCGAGTTTGTAGGTATTTTTCACCAAGAAATGACTTGGCATACTAATTGCATTTTAATATGCTAATCGAGTTTTAACTAAATATGGAATTTCAATCATCAAGATAATTAGTGCAAACGCTTCCCGGTCTATCAGCAATATATAACAATTTGGTGCTGTTGTAAATTGAATAATAACGTTGAAAACCAACTTTAACCCATTAGTGCCTAGCGTCTCATTTTTGGGACAGTTTTAAAATATTCAAGTAAGCGCATTTCACACCAGTAAAAATGAGGATAAATCAACACTTTCTTTCTCGAGACTAAGTCCTCGATAAATTAAGATAAAAGTTATTCTGCCATTAAAAGTGGCGGGAAAATGCAAAATTTGAATTTTAACGAAGAAAATAATTCAGGCATTAATGGGTTAAGAAAAAACAAACTAACAAGATTGATTTGTACGACGACGTAAAGCCCTATATAAAGATTGCACACACAATTTTAACAGAGAACTTGCTTTATTCTAGACACACAGTGTGATGCGTAAGTATTTTTTATTTTTATAGATTCATAGCACTTTTTAACTCTTTTGCTGCTTTATGCGCTTTCCGTAGGCCATAATATAGCCAAATTATTTTGTGTATATCAATAAAAAGAACCATAAAAATTCCTCAAGCATAAACAAACCTCAGCATTTTCAATTGAGAACATATCACAGTAAATCAACATAGCATTATATCAGTTTCATTCTGTTAGAAATAGATTGATATAATTAAAATGATAAGTCAAATAAATTCCCATTCATAGGCCTTAATGCATTCGAAAACTTGTTGTGTTCTAATAACTTTTTATAAATGGAGAGATATATACTATAAAAAATTATGTTTTTCCTTCATTTTTTAATAGGAGATACACTGATTTATAGTTCTACTGAACTTAATAATATTTTTAAGCTTCGTAGCAAAACAAGCACAGTTACGAAAATTAATAAACATATAATGGACAATTGCACCATAAAATATAACTACTAAGAATGTATTTGTTAAAAATACATAGCGTTGCTCATTGGTACACAAAAGCAAGAATTTTAATAAGAATCCGTCCAATTAAAAATGTAATATAAAATCAACTTTTCCAGCAGCCTTCTGCAGCCGTCTTCAGGAAAATATGGTGGTAAAAGACAAGTTCAGAGATGAATGCTTCTTACGAGAGAGATAATCTATAATAATAGAGAGAAGTTTGTGAGTGTTTCTGAAGAGGCCAAAGCACGTAGAGTTACAAAATTTGGAGGGACAGTACTTCTGTATATGAAGTTTTGCACCTCGAAGTCCGATTTTCGATTTTTCATTTAATTTTTTTTAGTCGATTTTTAGCGTTAATGTTTCGAGGCGATTTTTACACATTAGTGAAAGGAATACGGCTTCATTCTTTTAACCTCACATAGTAAATTTATTTCTCTTTTCAATAAAGTTTATTCGGAATTACAGCGATTTTTGAATTTTTAACGAATTTTTTACTGTTATTTTTAGTACTTTTTCGCATTTTGCGGCTATTTTTTGACATTAATAGAAAGAAAATTATTTCAAAGTTTTCGTCTAATTTACTAAATTTTGTCTGCTACAATTTTTAAATTTCATCAATTTTTAATGCGATTTTCGAAGACATTTTGAAACTTTTTTGAGGTTTTTTGCTTTTATAATAGATTTTATTTTTACAGTTTTGTCAATATTATAGGTCATTTTTATGCATCATTGTTATCACGGAACCGGGCAGTTCAGCTAATATTTCTAATAAAATAAAATCGAAATGAACCAAAAGTTTGAATATGCTGCCATCTACGCACAAGGAAAAACTAAAATATTGCAAACAGATACAAATTTACAACTTTATGGTTTTAAATCATAAAGTCTTAATAATCCATAAAGTCTTAAATGTATATCTATTTGCAATATTTTAGTTTTTCCTCGTTATTTTATTAGAAATGTTATCTCTCACGCAAGAAGCATTCATCTCTGAACTTAGCGTTTCACCATCATATTTTCCTGAAGATGGCTGCTGAAGGCGGCTCGAAGCGTTGATTTTAATTTTATTTTTAATTGTACAAGTTCTTACTAAAATTCTTGTTTTTGCACCAATGAACAAGGCTATGTATTTTTAATAAATACATTCTTGGTAGAAAATTAATAAGCTAACCGAATACATATGTGCAGAACAAAAAAATAGGGATGCACCGGATATCCGGCTCCTGCCGGATATACTGCTTATTCGGCACTCAAACCGGATATTCGTTCCGGCCGAATATTTTAATATCCGGTTGCCGGATAGTAAAACATTTTTTAAATTCTGTTTTTTATATTTAAAAACAAATGTAAAACTAATTTGCTCCTTGCATACCTTATCTTATTAAAAAGCAATGTTAACAAAAATAAATACTTGTATATTTTCACAATTATGAAATTATAATGTTTATATGTAAATGAAGATATATTTAAAGTATGACAATATTTTGTCATAACCTATAACAGCAATTGTAAAAACAAAACTAGAATATGTACTTCAACTTCACATTTTTTATTTCTCTTAAAAATTGTTCTTAAATTTCAGTAATGAAGTAATTTTACACCTCTCAAAAGTTTTATTGTAATTTTCACCAGTCAAAATTTAACTGCAGTGTTCAATAATTCTGTCATAACTGTAATTGTAAAACCAAAACTAGAATATCAACTACAATTTCAACTTTGTTTTGCTTTCTTTTTTTTTTTTTTTTTTTTTTTTTTTGTAATGAAGTAGTAGACTTTTATAGTTCTTCTCAAGTGTTTTGTTAATAACTTTATTATTAATTTGAATTATTAATATCAACAAAAGAGAAAGGTATAAATATCTAATCTAAAAGTTTTATGAAGTTGCTGTTAATACGTCAAAAATCCGAGTCTGAAATGTGTACAATGGGGCCATCTTATAAGTGCTAAAGTATTGAGGATTAAAAACTATGTAGAAAAATAAAGTTTCCAACAAACTAAAGAGTTTATTTATGAATATTCATACTCCAGGTTCAAAGTGTGTTTCTTTAGAAAATCAAGAACAAAATGGTGCTGATAATAAAGAAACCATTCAATTTTTGCTGGAACATCAATTGCACAAGTTAAGCAGTCAACAATAGAAAAAAATGTGGTAAAAACAAAAGAAAAAAAATCATTAAATATACAAATTGCATTTTTAAATAAAACATATTTTAGTAAAAATTTCCAAAACAATTGAATTACGCCTTGTTATATAAGTCACCCGCTCATGTTAAAATTGCAAGTGATATTTTAAATAAAGTTCATTCTGAAACTTGCTCTACAATGCAAAAAGAGCTTAATAGGAAAACTGTAATGCTCACTCAGAGTCAAGAGGAGTAACATACATAACTATCTCATTTTTGTTAATTATGTGTCAACAGGGTAAAAATATTTTTTTCTGTTAGTTAATCGATACAATGCATCTATAAAAACATCAAGACACTACCTAAATTTGGTGACAGAGACTAAAAAAAGGGTAGAAAAAAATATGCATGTAAAGTTAGAAGTTTTATAAGTAATATTGAAAAGGCAAAATATTATTACATTTCAATATTTAATTATTACTATGTTTTTAAGTAACTTTGACTTAATAAGTGAATTGAAATCTATTAATACTTGCATAATGTAAAATTACAATAATTTTTTTTTCTTTAAACAAGCATAAAATTGAAATATTATTAAAATTAAAAATGAGAAATTATTCGGCCGGATACCGGATATTCGGTAAAATTTTGTGCCGGATATCCGTTATTCGGTATCCGGCAAAAATCCACATCCGGTGCATCTCTACAAAAAAATGTCAGAAACATTTTTCAATTGTATTCGAAAGTGTTAAAAGTGCTTTCACCATTTTATATCTCACTTACAAGGGGCCCACCAAACATGGTGAGCACAAATTTTGATGATTTCAAAGTATGTTGTAGGGGTCATACCACTAATTATTTTGGTGAAAGGATTTCTTCAAATGGGCCTTGGTTTTTGAGAAATTGGGGGTTAAAATTCAGCGTATACTTCAAATATCTATTAGTACAGCTTTCGAATGTAAATTCATGCGCCGTGCCAGCACGCGGGCTTACAGTTCGGAAGGTTGTGGGATCGAGTCCCGCCTCGGCTTTTTATTTTCTTTTTTACTTATATTTATATTTTTTACGCGTTACAAATTTTAAGTACGTTTACTACTAGAAAAATTGCTACAGCTTTTGATATTTTCTTAATAAATTACATTTGCATTTTTTAATTTTTTCATGAAAAGTTATTTTTCGCTGCAATTTTTAAACTTATATTTCTATTGACAAAACTGCAAAACTAATTTTTGCCGGGAACTTTTTTTCTTAATTATTATATACATTTTTTACTTTAAACACAATTCTGAAATAATGATGTTTCCTTTTTATCGCTTTTTTATTTTTATTTTATTTTATACCGTTTTAAATGAAAATTTATCCTTTTTTGTATAAATAATACAAAATAATTTTTGGTGAAATTTCTTAAATTTTTTTAGGATTAGATAATTTAAGTAATGCATATCTTCGAAAGAGTAATAAAATATTAATGCAGTAATGCTAAAATAGAAGTTATTACCAGATAATCCAAATTTTCAATTTTCCAATTTTCTGTAAATATACACTATATTGCCATTGATTATGGGACACTTGCGATTTTAGACATTTTACTAAATATCTAGAAAAATACATGAGGAATCATCTCGAAACTCTTAGTGTATAAATATAATAGTATACGTCATACATCTCCGTGAAGATTTTTTACCGAAACGCTATAGGGGATCGTCAACAAATTAAAAAAGAATGAATATCTTTTGAATAACCCTGTCAAAACTAATGTAGCAAAAGCGCTCAAACTCTAGATTATGATTGAATGCCTTATTGTAATACACTGTGTTCATTTTTATGCAAATAGCATGCACACTCGCAGAGTAATTAAGGTTTTTATAAAAATGGTCCCAAATTTTTCCAAGTTTTTCCATTATAATTTTCAGAGTTCTTAATATAAAATAATATTTTTTTCAGAAAATATGACAAACAACATTGCACACAGTACCCTGTAATCAGAATTTAAAAATAATAAAAATTGTATGAAAAATGAGTAGGTTTACTATATAATTTTTTACTGCGCATGCGTCAAAGATATCAAAATTTCATTTGCATATTATGTTAGCTAAATGTATAGAGCAACTTTTGTAAAAGTCTCAAAATCATAGCTTGAAAATTCTGAAAGTAATCGTCTATAGAAAAAGGACAAAATCCGTTGTTTCCAAAATGAAGCAAAAAAATGAGGGATTTTATCCAAATGCAGTAGTACATCCCATATTGTGTATTCCATATTGACACTAATCAATGAATATATGAATACAACCCCTCTTGTTTTCGCTTCATTTTGAGAATAACGGATTTTCGACTTATTCAATTGACGATTATTGTCAGAATTTTCAAGTTATGATTTTGTGACTTTCACAAAAGTTGCTCTATACATTTAGCTAACATAATATGCAAATGAAATTTTGATATCGTTGACGCATGCGCAGTAAAAAATTATTTAGTAAAACAACTCATTTTTTATACAATTTTCATTATTTTTTAATTCTGATTACAGGATACTGTGTGCAATGTTGTTTGTCATATTTTCTGAAAAAAAAATATTTTATTTTAAGAACTCTGAAAATTATAAGGAAAAAACTTGGAAAAATTTGGGATCATTTTTATAAAAACCTTAATGACTCAGCGAGTATGCATGCTATTTGCATAAAAATGAACAAGACTTATTACAATAAGGCATTCAATTACAATCTAGAGTTTGAGCTCTTTTGCTACATTAGTTTTGACAGGGTTATTCAAAAGATATTCATTCTTTTTTAATTTGTTGACGGCCCCCTTTGGAGTTTCGGGAAAAAATCTTCACGGAGATGTATGACTTATACTATTATATTTATACACTGAGAGTTTCGAGATGATTCCTCATGTATTTTTCTAGATATTTAGTAAAATGTCTAAAATCGCAAGTGTCCCATAATCAATGGCAATATAGTGTATTTATCTCCCAAGTTCAACCTCAACAAATTTATCGTTTGCACAAATAAGATATGACAGATTACATTCAAAACTATTTTTTATTACAAATCAAAACACTTTTTCCGTAATTCAACTGGAGTGCAAAAATCGTTTGTTAATGAGATAAAATTTACCATACATATAAAAATACTATATTTTTTCTTTTTTTATCGTCTACTTACCTTTCCTCCGTAATATCAGAATAAATGAAGATTTCTTTTTATTGATCTTATATTTGCACTTATACAAAAGATGACTAAACTTTTTTTTAATTTTATTTTTAAACATATTTATCATGAATTAAGTATTTAAGGAATATAAATTATGTAAGTTTAAAAAAAAAGAGGTTTCAGACATAAATTAAATCGGATTTGCGTTTAGATTAAAAAATTCGGTAAAAAACACTGATTTTCTCTAAAAATTCATAAACGTAAACTTAAGTTTTTAAGGGGACGGTTTACCTCAAAACTGATCAAAAATTCGATTTTTGTTTTTAAACATTAAATGAAAGCCTGTTTAATTGCAAATATTTTAATACCTCGTTTTTACCCATACGACAATTATATCTTGAGATATTGTTAATTTTGTTAATACACACGGCGCAATTCCCCACACAAACGATAACTTTATTATTTTTTTCCTCCATGTTTATATTTTCTTCACTTTCATGTTTTAAAAATGTTAAGGCTTTTTTGCATTTGATACAGAGATTTAAAATGTTTTGTACATTTTTTTTTGTTATATATGTGTTAAATATGCGCAAGGAATTATTCTTAACATTATTATAATTATTATTATTATTATTAATAAAAGTATATATGAAGATGTGTTAGATTTTAGCACTTTACGCAACTTATATCAATTAAAAATATATATTAAATGTAATATTAGATTATCTAAAAATCCATGCACAGTATTGTGTAATACATATTGGAAAATTAAAAAAAAAAAAGTGAGTAAATATCAATATTTTTAGATTAATCAAAGTGGTGGAAATTTTAAAATATTCAAATTTTCTTATACTGTTTCAAAATTTTAATTACATACGCATTTTTATTCATTTATTTGTTACAAAATGTACTTTTAATTGAATCCTGAAGTGTAGTCAATTCACCATTAGTACCACATTTTCAATAATAATAATAATAAATATTGAAAAAGTAAACTGCCTTCTTTAGAAAATATCAAAAGGTTGAAAACTCTAGAATACCCAATTTTGCATAAAATTTGTAAAGCGTAAAAATATAAATATAAGTAAAAAGAAATTAAAAAGCCGAGGCGGGACTCGATCCCACAATCTTCCGATTGCAAGCCCGCGTGCTGGCACGGCGCATAGTGGGGCAAAATCCCGAAAAGCTGGCCAAAATATGAAAATGTTAATCAAATTGTACGAAAATTCGTATACAGGTGTTTTTGAAGATGCTAAGTAAAAATACAAAATTAAAATTGAAAAAAAAAAATGGCGGATACAATATGGCGGAATAAAAATTAAAATGTCTCGAAAGTTATTCAATTTATATGCAATTTCGTAAACTTTTCAGGATGTTAATTAGGATTCAAAAGTTAAATTTTAAAAATAAATAAATAAATAGAATTACAGATTAAGAGTAAAAACAATAAGATTTAAATAAAATTTAAAATTTCGAGCTAAACTTACAAGGGAATTTTCAAAAAACCAAGACATATTTAAACGAAATTTAAGTACGTTAATGGAAAGTAAAACATTAGACTATTTAATTTTTATATTATTAAAATAAAAACGAAAATATATTCCAGAAATTAACCTTTAGAATCAACTGTAGCATAATAAAAAAATTCTTCAGAGGTCAAGGTGTCGAAATAGTCAGCAGAACTTGTTGCCGGTATTGGAAGATCCTGTGACTCTTAGGATCAATGATTTTAATTTCTTCTACGATAATTTACCTAAACTGGAAAGGAAAGAATCTGATGACATTAAAAGACGTAAAAATAGTTTTTTTTTTTTTTTTTTTTTTTTTTTTTTTTCCTCGCTACTGCATCTTTGCGATAAATCTTCTCGATGCCTTTTGATCAGTTTGTTGCATGATTCTTGAGTATCTTATGGCATTTGACAAATTGGCAGTAATGAAGATAATGTTATTTCTTTGTCATTAATTAGTAGTTTGTGTACTGAAGTAAGCATATAGAACCAAAGGTGTTGCTCAAATCTACGAGCTATTTGTAAGGGAAATTTTTCGAAGTTTATCAAATAAATAACATGGCTACAAGAAATTACTTGTGGCATAGAAGCGTTTAATCAAATCTTCGTATATGCTCGTCCAGAAACAAATAGTTGCGTTTTCAAAGAATCTTTGAATTGTATTTCCATCATTTGTGCTTCCAAATCTGGGTTTAGTTTCTCGACGAGAAGTCTTGATTGTAAACGAAATATTTTTTGCATATTTTATTTTGCAATTTCAGTGTTCTTCTTTTCATGCAGAGTACGAGTTTTTCATTTTTTCTATCCAGTTGTCTGCCAGGTGTAAGGCCTCTCTAAACATCTTTGCATGTAACTTGTATCCTGAATTCTAAATTATCTCAATCCACTTTTAATAAAAAATGTCAGATCGGTAAGATGCTGTTTTGATGCTGTCTGACATAGGTAGCAATGTTGAGTATTATACTAATTCGTTTTTAACGACTTTTTCTTCTGTATCAATGATTGTATTAAACGAAATAAGTTGATTCTGCTAGTATTTAATGCAATCCCATTCTTTGTCAGTTGTTTCCGTATTTCTTGAAAAAGAAAAATGGATCTTGATTGGCCCTTTAAAATCAGTAAAATGAAGATCTCGATATTTTCAAATTGACGATTCATGAATTATTCGCAATATTTATGTATTCTAGTAGCACGGAAGAAAAGAAAAATATATTAGACTTCCTGCCATCTTCATAGGTAAAAATTTGTTTAAATGTACTCAGAATAGATGTGCCATCGCATCTTCACTTGCAAATCAAATCCAAATTACTAATATAAACGAAAGTGATATTCATATTGATTTTTACTCGCATTAATGAAATACGCTCAGTAGTTTGATCTAGCAAATATAGCCATTGACAAAATAATTCTTCTAATTATAATAGAATAAACAAAATTACTACCTATAAAGATAAGAAAATGCTATTCTACCGGATCAATAATGAGAATTATTTTCATTTTTTCATTACTAAGCTTACTTATAAAATTAATGTAATCTTATGATTATAGTACTTATTTACAATATAATAGGAAATAAACTATTATGAAATTGAATAATTCAAAATTTTGAAAAATATTTATCAGCTAAATTATGTAAAAAGTAGTCAATTTCAAAATTTTTGAGGCGACCGAAAAAGTGGCATTTTTACTTGCGGTTACTAAAATATGCGTGAAATGCAGAAAGGCAGTTGGCAGCTGGTTTTTTATGAATCACTAGACAATAGCCCAAGATATTATTTCCATTAAATTTCGTTGCGGAACACTGTGGAACATTTAAACTTTTTGATGTTTAAAAGCAAAAAAATAAAAAAAAATTCTAAAATTTTTTATTAAAAATGACAATGAATTTATTAATTTTTACGTGATTAATATAAATTTTGTAATAGATGCAAATAAAGTACATACTATCATAGTGTGAATCCATTTCAAATCATTAAAATCGGATAATATTATAAAATATAGCATGCGTTTAGAGGAACTGTTGTTTTGCTGTTTTTGTTCGCTCTAAATGATACTCCTTCAAGCATCATTTTTGAAATGATGCTGCTTGTAAGGGCAAGCAAAAATCTTTTTTTAAATACAGATTCTGACTCTTGAAATATTATTCTAGCCAACTGTACAGTCGAAATTCCTTAAATCGTAACTTCATTTTTCGACTTTTGGCCAGGTTTTTGGGTTTTTGCCCCACTGTGCGGCGCCATGAATTTACATTCGGAAGCTATACTAATAGATATTTGAAGTATACGCTGAACTTTCATCCCCAATTTCTCAAAAACCAAGGCCCATTTGAAGGAACCCTTTCACCAGAATAATTACTGGTATGACCCCTACAACATACTTTGAAATCATCAAAATCTGTGAGCACCATGTTTGGTGGTCCCCTTGTTAGAGTTATTATTCTTTTACTGTCTAACTTGCCTCAGCGATTTGAGATATACACTATTTTATCCAATACTATTAAGCAGATATCTTTATTTGGATTGAGAAAAATCTTATGCATCTCATGTGAATTAGTAAAGCTAAATCTGAGCGATAGTAAATGGATGTGGGATGGCACTTATTTTATATCAGAACAACAGCATTTATAAATAAAAACTCTAAAGGTACATTTGTTTTATAATTCATCTTGTCTAAAATTTGCATCCAATCACAATCGGGAAATTTTACCAATGCAAATATTTCTACAAAAAATAAGATAAAATTTTATGCATCTTCAAGCACTTAAACAAGTTTGACTTAGTACAAATGATCTTTAAGGAACAGAATTTATTTCAAAAATAAACATTCAAGCACGCGAAGTACGCTGCCCAATAATGATACCGAAATTAATATGTATCTCTCTATTCTAAAAAAAAAGGGTAACTAATGCCACTGCCGCCGTAAATGTTTTTTTTTTTCTTTTGTGACGGATATCTTTTTCTGCTAATATTAAGAAATGACTGTATGTAAAACATGCAAATAGAGAGTTTTATCGAAAAATGTTTGATAAATACGCTGATGCAGACAGTTTTAAAATCGAATAATTATTTTAAGAAAAATTAATTGTTAAAGTCCATTAAAATCGCTCACTTATAAAAGTTTTATGGGAACATAAACTGTACATTGGAATTTATTCAATTCTTTTTTCTGTGGATATATATTTCAAGCTTCCGGTGTACGGACTGGATATATATATATATTTTAATTTGCGTCACCTTTTTAAGTAACTTTTTCACTTTTTTAATTCCAGTTTTATTCAATTTAAGAGGATTTTTTTTTTCATATTTTAGAAAAGGTTGTTATTTTAAATTGTTACCAATTATAAATACAACGCAAAACAAGATCCAATACAAAAATTCAAGAAAATTACTGCACCCCCCCCCCGATAAAATGTGCATGAATTTATAGTACGAACATACATACATACAAATAGGCAAACAAGGCCGGTTGCTGGTACAGCATGTCAGGTATTTACCTGTTTACACAAGGACTGTATGAGCCAAAATTATTGATCTTTTCTGATAATTTTATTAAAAAATTGTTTAATAAATTACAAGTTTGAATTTTATTAATTTTTTTACATGAATTGTGTTCAATAAAACAGCCAGCGACGATATTTTTTATAAGTTAGGGGCTAAAATACCGTCTATGTCCTGAGCCCGAAAATTTTCATGATCAGGCTTCGAAGTAAACAACTGAAGTCATAAACACTGTTATAACTAAGCTATATTAAAAAGAGAATGAGTATTTTCAAATACTTATTGTTCTGAATTTAAAATAATTTTTTTTTCACATTACATCAACAAAATACAATTGCAACATAACATCAAATTTCACAAACAGAAAATTGGGAACACCCTAAACCGTTAGAGAGAGCAACACACAACTGGATTGGATTCCGTGGAAATGTTAACAGCACCAAAATAAAATGCAAAAAACCTTTCTCCCACATGTTTTACTTAGTCAGAATCCGGTTTCATCGGCGACGACTCGCCAAAAAAAGGCCAAAAGCAAGATTTTTTTTTTCCCAACACAGCAAACAAGTTGCATGGAAATGGAAAGCTATGAAAACATCCGAGAAAACTACTGTCCTTTTTTTTTTTTTTTTTTTTTCTTTCCCCAATCCACCCACTGACACAAAGAGAGTGGCTCCGTCATGATTTCAGCATCTTCTGATAAAATGCCTTGAGGTTTTAATAAAAGCAACAGTGATCTCCATGGAACCTGTTTATGCTAACGTGAGTGAGAGGCTGCTGAATCTATTTTTAGTGTAGGTTACCTGAGAACAAACACGAAGCCACTGGCTTTGAAGGCTGCCTCCTTTGTAATGTGACATTCCAGGGGCGAAAGCAACAATTGAGCAACCTTGCGGTATGGTAAAGAGGAAACGAAATTAATAAGTTTACAGTTTAATCTGAATTCCACTCGTTTAAATAACTGTCTTCAATGCTGTAGGCGGATGAAAAAATGAAAGAATATCGACCTTTGGAAAACTTAATCTTTTTTTTTCCGAGGACTTAAAAATAAGGATGATAGATATGTATTTTATTATCAAGATTATTAAAAACAAGCATTCGTTAATATCCGAGTCATGCTGAAAAATTATTTATGTGCTATCACCGAAGAGAAGCTACACTTAAATCTGATTTGATAACAATCTGGAAATACTATATATACGCTTTTCGAGTGCGTAAAATCTGTGGAATGAAATGTCCTTTCTCTATGTGAACGGTGAATCCCCTTCCTTCTTCTAAGTGCCGAAATTATAGAGGAATCTTAAGAATATAGACGATTTAGTGCTTTGTATAAAAAATGCATTTCATTGCATTAAAAAAAAAAAAAAAAGACTTAAACATTATTGATGATATTTACTGGTCAAAGTCTCAATCGTTAAAGGGAAGAAAAATTCAAATAATCTATAAATTTAAATCTAACTTTTGAATTTATAGGATTCAAAAGTGTCCAAGCCAAATTATAAATACGAAAAAGCGAAAGTTAAAGAGGAAAAAAGTAAAGTTTTAAAATGCAGGAAATTCTTGCAATACCTTATCTAGAAGAACAAAATGACTTTAAAAATGCCATTAACTGACATTGGAAAGCAAATGAAATGATGATTACATTTTACTAGGAAATATTACTAAGTGCAAACAAGTTAATCTTTCGTAATCTGAAAGAGCAGTGTTGAATTTAGGCATTCAGGGGTTGGCAAGGGATGGAGACATCCCCACCTAACCCCCGGGACAATAAGATGTCCCTCCCGGAAGATTTGAGATTTTGCTTTTTCAATGGTCAAAATACGAAATTCCCCCTTTTCTCCCGAACTCTATAATGCCTCCCTCTGCGAAGCCACAGAAATCCCTCCCTGAGAAAAGTATCCAAATTCTACTCAGAGAAAGCGATACAGATAGATTTAACAAAATTCATGAACTTATTTTAAAATCATAAACACATTGCATTTAAAAAGATTTTTTCCCCTGTTCTATGGTGTAAAAATTAAAATTGTTCGAAGTTTAGAAGAAAAAAAAATGGAGTAGAAACGAAATTTATTGGCCAGATTACGCCATAGCCAATATTACGTCAGCACATTACTCACGAGCATGTATTTGCTTTGTAATATACATTTGATTTTTTTTTCGATATGAAGCGTTTATTACTCCAATGTAAGTTAAAAAAGATGCGTATCATTTAGTAAAATATTTAAAAAAAATTTCAATGGTGTTACGGTTGATTCATATAAAAAACAAAATGAAATTAATATAATTCAAATATATTAAAATTTGCTGAATAAGGTTATATTTCTGATCTTGTACAAAACATTTAAAAGCAACCCTCAAGCGAAAATCATTCATAGAGGCAGTGCACATGCATTCTAAATTACATTAAAAAACCATCTTGAAAAGTGGGGGGAAGGGATTGACCCAATCGGAAAAATGAAGGGACAAAAATGAGTTTTGTCTGAGAATCTTTTTAACATTTTATATGAAAAATAAACCGACTTTTAAAAAATACCATCTTTTTCTGAGTACATAAGAATAAATAAGACAGGTTATGTGGTTTACTATTAACACAAGCTACTAATAAAAACTAGAATCAACGTCAGGCCCTTATTACCGCATGGGCAAATCGGGACTTTGCCCATGGGCCCCAGACCTTAAAGGGCCCCCAAAACCATGCATTAAATTATAAAATATTTACTTTCTTTTTCCAATTCCAACTCTTCCATAAGTTGAAGTAATTAAATTCATCTTAAAGTAATATAAGAAATTGCTCAAGTAATATAAAAGAGTTTGGTCTGCATTAAGGTAAAAAAAAAAAAAAAAAAAAAAAAAAAAATGTAATTTTATTAATTAACGTACATTTAATTTAGAATTGGCAGAGCTAAGAATTTTCTTTTATTTATATCAAAGGTGCGAAAATATGTTTGTCTTGCACATACACATAAGAGTGACCACCAGTTCTATCTGAATAATGTTGCAATGATTTGAAAGGGGCCCCCAAATTTATCTTTGCCCAGGGCCCCAATTAGTCAAAATCGGGCCCTGATCAACGTATTAGAATCAACCACAGCAGAATTATAAAAGATTAGCTGTAAGATTATTATATTCCTGAATATCTTTATTTATTACTTTGCCTAGAGGATCAAAATGATCTATAAATGTCAATCTGTTCAAAACCTTGAAGCGTAGTGAAGAGAAATAAAAACGAAATCAATAAGTATATCTCAATCTGAATTGTGTATAGAGACTAGTTCATTTAGAGAGAAGTTTTTAATGTCATAGCTAGATATACAAGGGCAAGAAAATGACCTTTGAAAAATTTTATCTTTTCCCGAGGACATGAGAATAAGAAAGGCAAACAGTTGAAATACGTTTAACGCGAAACTGAGAGGGACCGAAATTTTATTTCGTATTAAAAGATTCGTAAAAAGAGAACAAAGCTCACTCCTATTTCGATGTCGTAAATTATTATTTCGTTTTCCTGTTAAATTAGTAGTAGGTTACATCCATTAGGATAAAAAACAAGCAAAAAAAAAATATTGTGTTTTGGAAAAATAAATCGGATATCTTTTCTGAAGAGCAGTGTGATATTCAGACACTTTTCTTCGAAAAGGATGTCTGCGGCTATTTTTTTTTTTTTTTTATTGGGGGGGGGGGGGGGGAAATATAGAGTTTTGGGAGTGAAAATGTACTCACGGCAAACAAAAAATCACAAATTTTTCGGAGAGGGGACATTTCATTGCTCCCCCGCTCCCCTGAAATCAACACTGCTGAAGTGTCTTTTTCAGCAACATATTGACCATAAATTGTTCTACATCATTCTTTGTTTTATTCATGACTTCATTCGTTTGCGCTTCAAAACAACTGCACAGAATTTTAATTATTTTCTGCAATTCTGAGGTAGAGGGAACAGAATCTGCATCGTTCATTCCGTGGTCAGACTAGTTGTTGGAATTGGAATCTAATCTACATAGGTGGAATCATTTGGATTATGAACGATATGCAAAATATTTTTCTCAAAATCGGTGCTGTATAGACACATCATCATCGACTGCAACATATTAATTTATTTGATATTGTAGGACATAATGCCGAGACTGTCCCAAAGATTTCATTAAATGAAAGCTAATTCTCAATATCGGCTAATTCTTAAGGGTATATTCGAAAAAATATTTTTTCACCCTCAACAATTCGAAATTTTCTGATACATTTTCAGACTCATTTTTTAAAGTAGAAACATGAAATTTGCTGAGGTGATTGAAGAGATGTATAAGATGCCCTGTGATTTCATTTTTCGCTCAGTTCATTAGAAACTGATTTTGTGCAACTGCTTTTTTTCGTTCCCAGATCTCCCGCTTTCGAAAATTTGATTCAAAATGCCAACTTTTGCAGCATTTTTTTACACGGAGATAATGTAAGTCGCCGATAGATGAAGTTATTTTCATAACAGAAATTACATTACCGGTGTTATTTGCAGGCAAAAGCCAGAATTGCTCAGAGTTAGATAAATCTTAGAGAGAAACTGTATAGAAATTTAAAATAATAGCTGTAAGATATTTAGATCTCTGAATTAGATATATGAAGTGGAGGAAATTTTTATATAAAACGGTCATAAAATTGACAAAGACTATCATAAAATGCAGAAAAGTGCACTGTTTTCTCTTACCTGGAGGTCAAAATGGTTTGCCTCCTGCTGAGTAATCCAAAAAAGTAGTTATAATTCAACATTTTCCAAAACTTTCCTGCAAAACATCAAATACTTTCTGTAAATCTCGAATTCCAGCCAGGGAAAAAATACATATTGAACAAATATGAGCCTAATTACAATGAAAGTATTGCATAAACAAAGCAAATGCTTGCTGCTACTTCATCAAAAGAAGTTTCTGCAAAATCATTTCCTACTTAATACATACACATATAAATATATGTGTGTGTATATATATATATATATATATATATATTTAAAACTTTTATTTCATGCATAAAAAATATATACAATGCCTTCAAATCAATTATTTGATATACCTAATGCTACAATTTAAAATAATAATAATGATAATCTAGAAAATAAAATTTTCCTTTAAAATTGAAAAAAAAAAAAAAAACAATAATATTAAAATTTTATTTAACATTAGGAGATCAAAAATACAGATCTGTATATTTCCTAAGCTTCTTCGCCAAATGTTTTCAAATTTGCAGCGTCGCTGCAAGATTTCAACTTAAAAGCTGTTGGCGCAATGTGTGTGTGTGTGTGTGGAGGGGGGGGGGGGGGGGTTGTTGATAATGGTGATTCTCGTTATTTGAATTACTGGTTAATCAAATCAATCCATTTAATGAATGAAAGCATAATGCTTTTTTTTTTTTTTTTTTTTTTTCTCAGATATTAGAATTAGCATTTAGTAGCAACATTCGTTATGATATTAGAATTACAAAACATAAAAGTGCGGTAATAAAATAATACAAAACTATGATAGGTTTATGTGAAGTGTTTAAAAAATTATAAGACAAACTTTAAGAGATGAAAAATCACATCACAGCAAGCAATTTTTATAAGAAACTAGATAGAATCCAATTTTTCAATCAAAAACGCACAAGAATTTATTCAAAGACAATTTCGATTTTTTTGTTCCTAACTTAATAATGAAGCGATTTTAGTGAAATTTTTCATACTCTAATCTTGCTTTGTGTCAAATACAATAACAGTACGAAGCCACCAACAGCGTTGCATAAAGGTTTGGTTTGGTTTATTTTTGTCGTCCGATTATCTACGCTAGGGATATAGGACCAGGGGGGAGTGCCCTTCGTGGGGGACTTTCTAAGGGAACCTAACCCGTATTTACGCAAGGTTCGAAGAAAACCACGAAAACTCCGAACGGTTAGGCCGACAGCTGCGATTGGGTTCGAACCCAGCACCTGCCGTCTACCAGTTGAGAGGTCCGAACCTTTCGGCCACTGATGGGGCCGTTGGATAAAGGTACTCCATATTTTAGAATTTAGTTGATATTAAACACAGTAACATGACCATGCACTTCAGTACTTTAAGAATTATCAAATTTTGATAAAGCAATGTAAATCTATTGAAAACTTCGTTAAAATATCTTCAGTATAGCTAAACTTCTGAATAAATACCCAATTCCGATGATTAATTATAGTATGTTCTACCATCTTTCAAAGGTTTTGTAAGGTCGTACTTTTTTTGAGACACAGTGTATATGTGGTATTTTTTACTGGAAAAAGTATGCATGCTTTTTAATAGCTGTTATTTATTTATTTATTGTGATTTTAAAAAGTATATTTAGTTTATTATATTTAGATAGATTTAGTTATCTGCTAGAGATACTCGTGGCAAATATCAGGATAAAACGTTTTCCAACTTTTCCTACAAGGTTTGTTTAATTTGTAGTATTAAAAATATAATAATAAACCCTTAAATTACGTTTTATTTTGGAAAATATTTTATAAGAATTTTCTGATTAGATCTTTTTTTTTTTTTTCAATTTCCCCCTCATTATAAATAAATTTTTATAGTTATTACTATTTGGAAATCACAAACAAGATTGTATTTTTGGCTTTACAGAAATTAAACAATAATAAAACGCATCTACTAAAAATAATTCCTTCGCTTAAAATAATTTCGATTAGATAAAACTATTAATTACAACTCAGAAATGGAAAGCTTTGAGAAATTCAGTAATTATTAGCAACTGGAATTTACATTTGAAACACATTTAAATTTTGAAATTTATAGAAATAAATTAATAAGAAAGATTAACCAGTCCGAAAATTATTTATTCATTATTTCAATGAAATAAAACAATTAATTACAGTAGTATAAAGATTGACTAATAAAAAAAAAAGAGAAAATTACTACCAATTTAAATATTCCGATGAAGTCGCAGAAATAAATAAATAAAAAAATGTCTTATACTTTCTGCGGATTATTTTTTGTAATTTTAAAAATATTTTTAGTTGAAATAAAATTCTTAATTACGATTGTACAAAAAGCGATTATACAAAAGAGATAATTATTATAAATTAGAATTTAAAAGCAAGTTTTGCAACGTAGGATATAATGAAATAAACAAATAATACAGCCTAAGTTTTCCAGAATTAGTTTTTCGTTTTTAAAAGTAATTTTTAAATAAATAAATTATTAATATAAACTATAATAAATAGAGCTGTACATTTTTCTCAAAAGAACATATTTGTTTTTTAATAACATTGGAAACAGTGAAAAAATATATTTATGGTATTTACATAATGATTTCTTAAAAAATACAAAACATTTTTAATAACAACATTTTTTTTTTTACTCTTTAGATGAACATAATATTGAAAAAAAAGAAGAAAAAATGAGCCATCTTTTAAGATTGTTCTCGAATCAAAAAGAGCAATTTTATGACATAAATTTTAATTTATTCATTTTCGGAAATACATGAAATTAGTAAGTATCATTGTTCAAAAACTATCTAATCACACTCATTTTCCCTTTTTTTTTTTTTTTTTAAACAATAGATTTTTTAGAAACTAGTTCAATATGGGTATTTTGTACCGAATTTAAGCGTGAAAGAAGAATAATCACTCAAATGGGAGTGAAAAAGTGTTTGTCACGTGGTCAAAATAACTTAAAACTCAATAGGTAATTTATATATATATATATATATATATATAAAATAGGCAATTCAGTTCGATTCCAAATCGCTTCTCTGGTCAGGCTATCCAATTTTTCCATCTTTCTGTTAGGAAATAAATTTGAAAATGCGTCAAAACGTTTTGGGCTTGTTGAGAACAGCCTTAAGACTTATTCTTTTAGTCTCAGAATTGACAGTAGCTTTTTTTTTTACTTAATTCAACACTATTGTTTGTAATGTATCATGTGTCTGTTGAAATTATTATTCAGTAACATTTTTTAAATTATCAGCAGAACTAATTTTAAATATAACAACAAAACTTCTTTTAAATTTCAACCAATAATATCACTGCAGTTTGAAAAGAATTTTAAATTATATTGTACATACAATCTACATAATATTGTTTTCAATTATGTAAGTGGTGCATGAAGCAAATTATAGTACAGTCGAGTCTCTCTACTTCGAAACTCCATACATCGAATTACTCTATCTAACGAATTTTTAGTAGGAACGTCCCCCTTTTCCCATGATTACATTATAAACAGTCTCTATATAGCGAAATATCTATCTCCATATAACGAATATTTTCATAAAATGTTCTTTATTTATTCAATTTTAAAAAAGCTTCGAAATCACATGGAATCAATTTTCATAACTTATTCCTGACTTATCGTCCAGTGCTAAATTCTTTATCTTACTTCTCTCCTTTTTCTTTAAGCCGAACGAATTCATTTCCTCTCCCCCCCCCCCACCCCCCTCTTTCACACACTTTTTAACATCCTTCTCAAAAAAGTATCAATTCAATTGTTACACATTTGAGCAGACTTAAAAGAGAAATGGAAATTAATTAAGGAACGCGAAGATGTGTTACGTCAATGTTACTCTCTCTGATTTTTTGGAAGTGGATGACTATCTCATTATTGCTAAGTATTCTATCGGTAGTGGTATTTTAAGTAGAGTTATGAACAATGATTTTGAGTGTGACAATGAGAATGATAGTGAAAAATCTACAAGAAGAGGAAAAAAACCACCACGCAGTAAAATGATGAGTTACTTTGATCGTATTAGGAGAGGACTTCAAATGGAGGAAAATGTTCCTTATACAGTTCTCCATTCCTTGCTAAAATTTGAACATTTTTTGAGAGCGTAACAATTTTAAAATCAAAATAACAAAAAATCACAGATTTCTTCGTCTGAAATTAATGCAAGTCTTCCTTATTTGATTTTCATTAAGCTTTGAAATAAATGCCTGTTCTCTTTTTTGAAACTGTTTAAATATTTAAGAAATAGAAAATTAGGTTAATATTTGTTATAGTTAAACATTTCAAATTCTTAATTAAACACATA
This sequence comes from Maratus speculifer, assembly GCA_964019185.1. NCBI lineage: Eukaryota > Metazoa > Arthropoda > Arachnida > Araneae > Salticidae > Maratus > Maratus speculifer. The sequence continues at coordinate 219,887,093 of OZ025297.1, read as the reverse complement.
AAAAATAATGTTTGTTCAAAATTTACACATTAAATAAGAATTTTAACGTCATTCTCTATACAACGAATTTCTCTATATATCGAATTTTGTACTGGAATAATGGATTTCGTTGTATAGAGACTCGACTGTAATTATAATATTATAAATAGTATCATTTTCAAACCTTCCATCGTTTAAAATATTGGCATTATCTTACAATATTAAAGCACAACCACCTCCTCTCCATTTTTACAATTATAATTTCATTTCCTGTATATTTAGTTTCGTACACTTTTTCTGTTTAAACTTAAACCTTGTCTTAGTTTGTTTTATATTTTTATATACAGTCGAGTCTCTATATAACGAAATCCACCGTTCCAGTAAAAAATTCGTTATATAGAGAAATTCGATGTATAGAGAATGATGTTAAAAATCGTATTTAATGTGTAAAATTTGAACAAATGTTATTTTTGATCTTTTGAATTAAGAATTTGAAAGATTTAAGAGTAAATATTAACCTAACATTTCATTTCTTAATTATTTAAGCTGTTTCAAAAAAGAGAACATTTATTTGAAAGCTTAATGAAAATCAAATAGCCTTGCATTAATTTCAAACGAAGAAATCTGTATTTTTTTTTTTTTTTAATTGTTACGCTCTTAAATATATATATATATATATATATATATATATATATATATATATAAGCTCAAATTTTAGCAAGGAATGAAAAATTATAGTTAACATTTTCCTCCATTTGAAGGCTTCTCTTATGTACCTCTGACTGATTCCTCTCTTACATGTGTATCAATCCAATTGACTCTGTTTTGAGAAGGATGTGGAAAGGTGTGTGGGAGGTGGGATGAATTCGTTGGATTTAAAGAACAAGGAGAGAAGTAATATATATATATATAAAATCTCAGCACTGACGATAAATCAAAAATAAATGATGGAAAATTGATTCCATATGATTTTGAAGCTTTTTTAAAACTGAATAATTTAAGACCAATTTATGAAAAAATTCGTTATATGGAGTTAAGATATTTCGCTAGATAGAGAATGTTTTTAATGTAATCATGTGAAAAGGGGACCGTTCCTACTAAAAATTCGTTACATAGAGAAATTCGATGTATGGAGTTTCGTTATAAAGAGACTCGACTGTATATTAATTTGTCATTAACGCGTTTTTCCACAAATTGATGTTGATTTGTAGTATTATCTAATGGTTCTATATGTATATATACAGGGTGGTCATAAAAAAACTTTGCCGATATACGGAGCTCTAGCGGCCAGTCCGCTCAACCGATCGAAATGAAAATTCAGATATAGCTATTCAGGGGTATGAGCTCGAGATTCTGTGAACGACAACAAAATGGCGCACACGGTTACGGTTATAGTTACAGAAACTCGAAAATTTTCAATGGCAACACCCATTTTTTTTTCATCGCAAAATGCTCAGCGCATGCTATAACCATAAAGAGCGTTGGAACCGTACGTGTATCGCAAGAAACGGACACGTTATGCACGCACAAAAAACCATTCTGCGAATCCTTCCCCCCATAAAAAAACGCGATTGAGGTGCAAGGAGGAAATTTGCATATGACACAGAGTCAGTACACTAATCTCTGATTACAATACAGATCGGAGAAACTAAAAACGTTTATTTTTATTACACATTTTCCACATGGGTGTCATCACAGGCAATTAATGGTGATCGAATAATCGAATTGAATCGAATAATAATTAACTGCAATTGTTTAAAGAGTGACGAACAGAAATGAGAAACCATTAAAATTTGCCCACCAATTTGTTTGTTCAACTTTGCAGAAATAAACAAATAATGCAGCTAAAATTTTCCGAGGTATTTTCTTCACTTTAAAATAGAAATAAACAAATAGTACAGCTAAAGCTTTCCAAAGTTATTTCTTTACTTTAAAACAGAAGTAAACAAATAGTACAGCTAAAGCATTCCAAAGTTATTTCTTCACTTTAAAACAGAAGTAAACAAATAGTACAGCTAAAGCATTCCAAAGTTATTTCTTCACTTTAAAACAGAAATAAACAAATACAGCTAAAGCTTTCCAAAGTTAACATATAATACAGCGAAAGCTTTTCAAAATTATTTCTTCACTTTAAAAGTGATTTTAATTAAATAAAATTATTAATTACAACTATAGCAAGGGTAATTAATAAAAAAGTATTAATTATTTAAAAGTATCAATTAATAAAAAAATAAACATTTAATTTAGTGTTTTTTTTTTTTTTCGTGATTAACGTTTGTAATTCCATTTGAATGAAGCATGAAAGATATACTACGTTTCAAGTAGGGTTTGTAAATATGACATTTTAAAATATACGATGTATATATATATATACATATATACATCGGATATTTTAAAATGTTATTTTAAAATATCCGATTAAAATTTTAATATATATATATATATGATTATTTTCAATCTGAGATAGATATCTGATAATCTGAAATATATATCTTGTTATTTTCAAAACAATCAACTTATTGATTATTATAAATATTTTCAGACTTATTATAAATTAAAATTGGGAAACAAAACATACTAAACATAACTTGAAATCTTAAAACGATGTTCTACATATTTTTTTACTTATGCAACAAAACTGAAGATCAACTAATTGAAAACAGATTCGGTTTCCATTTTACAAACTTAAAAAAAGAGACATTTAATGTTAAGTATTATACATTATTACTAGCCATACATATTTTTACTTGGTTATACATATCTATCTATCTATCTATCTATCTATCTATCTATCTATCTATCTATCTATATATATATATATATATATATATATATATATGATATAGAAATTTGTATCTATTAATAAAATGCATTAATAAATTTTGTTCATTTAAGTGATACATATATTTCAGTTAAAAATTCTCCTTCAGCAATTTCCTGTAATAAGGAGAATAGTATGCGAATACTTTTGTGGAGTCCTGTTATGAGGTATACATTTTATGTAAAAAGTATCATATTCAAAAAACTAATTACATTTAAAAGTGCATACCGAATTTTAAAACGTACTCTCCAGCAATTATTACGCAAAAACAGTACTGTAACCGATTCCTTTTGTGTGTTTTTGTAAATTAATTTTTAAAAATGCTATGAATGCTCTGTTTTAACGTAGTGAAATTTAATAATATACATAAGTTTCAACATTTGAAATAGCGTAATGTCATTAAAATGCTCTCGAAATGATTTTTCTCCATATACTATAATGTAATCAAATTTTTTAGAGTGTCACTGTCAATGAACCATTAATCGTACATACTTCACATGCACCAAACATGCTTTGGTGTCCCTAAATAAGCCTTATCAATCGTATGAAAATTCGAGTATATTAGGGGAGTTAGAGCGTGGACAGACAGACAAATCGAATGCATAAGCACTTTTCAACTTTGTTTGAAAGTGCTAAAAAGAAATTTATTCAGTGACAATAAACTGTTTCTCTTAACGTTTACAACATAGATTATAAAAACATAGTAAAAGTAGGAGGAAAAAATAATAAATTTTGTACAGCAAAATTTTAATGCAAAATATTTTTTTTTAATTGAAAAATGTGAAGATAAATGTGAGCAGGAATATTTTTAAAATAAATATCGGATATATATCTTGATAATTTATTTGAATACAACAATTAAAATTACAATTTATAAACAGAGATTAATAAAAAAAAGTGAAAATTATTACCAATTGGAATTTGCCGGAGAAGTTACAATTACGACTTCACGACGCAATATTATGAATTTAATAATTATTACCAACTTGAACTACTTACACACAGCTTTGATTCTTTATAGAAGCATTTTACAGAAATAAACAAATAATAAACCTTAACATCCCTAAAATTGATTCTTCATATTAAGATATTAATTTTAATTAAATACAACTTTTAAAATTACACTTTTTAAAGAATTGCTAATAAAAACTTTTACTATTATTAGCGATTGAATTTGCCAGTGAAATTGCATCTTCGACTCAAAAATAGCGTGTAAATTTGATAACTAAATAGCGTGTAAATTTGATAACTACTGCCAACTGGAATTAACATCTTTGTCTTAAAAATTAAGAAATAATAAAACGTATCATCACGAAAATTATTTTTTCATTTTAAAGGTATTTTAATTAAGAAAAATTATTAAAATTAATACTTAAAAAGAGTGACTAATAAAGAATATGAGGGTTATTACCAATCGGAATTTGCCGGCGAAGTTGCATCTTCGACTTCACGCATGCTGTATTCCCCTCACGCATTGCATACACATTCATGATTCAGACAACCAAGATAGCTAAATAAAATAATAAAACAATCCTTATTGCCGTTGCGTCGGTGGGTGCGGCTAAGGCGCATGCGCAAGGGAGGCCCTTTCCCCTACTGCTGCCACCGTGAGAGGCGAAAAAGCGGGTTGAAAAAATACTTAGAGATGAGAAGGGGAGAAATAAAAAAAAAAAAAAAGAATGACTCGAGCGCTAAAAAAAGGTACAAGCGATAAAAAACATTATGAACGGCCTTGAAGCTTCAGCAAACAGGTTTTTGTTTGAATGTGGATGTTTTAGTTAATACGTCTGAGTATGGACACAGTTAGTGAGTTGGACTGAAACGTTCGAATCACAGTTGTTGCACCGTAATAGCTGTAATTGTGATAATACATAAAAGTATGCAAAGAAAACAAATGAGGACACGCAGCTCATTCAAATGCTGCTCGTCTTTTCTTCTCCGTTGATTCTCTTTGAGATTTTACTTCGCTCATAGTCACGTGCGACGAGGAATGTAAACAGCCAGTTTTTTCTCGAAAAATTCCCTCTATTTATCTTTTGTAACGAAAAGGAAATTTTATTTATTAATGTCTCTGTTTTTGGTATATTAGATGATTTTAAGTGAAGTAATTTTAATCAGGAAATTTTTTTCCCCTATAGATAATGTGATAATGTGCGCAGACGAAAAAGGATCTACTTCTCAACTTGTGGTGGGCAAAAATATTAATTCTTGGAGAGTTAGTAATTTATAACGTATTATTTCCGCCGTATAATACAATAAAATGAAATTTATTATATCGACGTGAAAATTACATTTAGTTTAGAATTTTCTAATGCAGTTTAATTCGAATTTTCGCCCAGCACAAGTTGAGCTATCGCGAAAAAAGCCAGTTTGTTTACAAACATGCACATTATCTATTATGTGACTCTGCAGATGTTTGTTTTGACAGTGAGAAATTCATTCTTGTTAACGAAAAGGAATTCAAAAATATCTCATCAAACTGGGTGTTCTAAAGGAGTTTCCTTTAACAAAGTTAACAAATGATCTAGTGTGTTGCAATTTGATCTCAAGAAATGAACAATAATATTCTACCAAATTAATGTCTTCAGGTGGCTTAGTTGGTATAACATTGGTGCATGATGAAGATCCCAGGTTCGACTCCCGACCTGAAAATTTTTCATTCACTTGAAATTATGTGGAACATTTAGCAAATAAATGAATATTTTTCGTTTAAGGCAGAACTGTGTTACAGCTAGTTTTCGTCTTTGACGTCTTCGTTCTACCGAATACAATTTTAGTTAAAGACAGTCACTTTTTTGTGTAAGTCAAGGGTTCTTAAACCATTTGCTCTTGTTGTTGTTCTACGAACGCCATTGTCCCCTCCTTCTTTAAAAATGAAAAAGGTAATATCCTACTCACCAAAAAACTACATCTTAGAGTAAAAATGAAAAAAATGTAAGTGAGCAGTTATCGAAAAAGTATACTGATATACATTTGCCCATGCATAAATTATTTGTACTCGTTACCGCATTATCGATATGTAGAGGATTAGTACGAATGAATGACCGGATCTCAAAAATTTACACTCTCAAAACTGTTACACATATTTTTATAAATGATGTATGAAAATGAAGAAATACATTCCAAGATTTTTTTTTCTTCTTTTTTTAGTCACAAATGTTCAGTGTGTGCAACTTTCGTAACACGACTAACACCAAATCTTTAATCAAATTCGTTCCACACATTTGGCAGTTTTGCACGGTCACCTATTCTTAATACAGCACTGGTTCACTAAAACACTAAATAATGCTTCACAAAATAATGCTAAATTGTGCATTAAGTACATGATTTATACAAAGAACTTCTAATTGATACTAAGGGAAGCTGCTACTTACTGCTTTACACCATGATCTGTTTCACTCGTTGGCTGCCGCGAAGCATTCCCTTTATAACGCGATATTTTATTTTGCAAATTTTAAAACCTTATATCTCGACAATGGGGAGACGTGGGCAAATAACTCCTGCATCTAAGAATATGTTTCATGTCCTTTTGATTGCTACTTATTTAGATTATTTTCATTATTACACTACTGGAGTAGTTTCATGGTCAGAATGACTGATTCCATATGTGAACTAATAACATTTATTTGAATGTAGCCCTTACCCCCCCCCCCTTTCTTTTCTTTTATTTAAACGAAATTTCATGAATATAGTTTAAACAATGCTTGGTTGAGATAAACACAATAACATAAATTTGTGCTTCAATATGCATGCGACAAGTAATTTTCAATTCCTATGATCGTTTGAACGATTTAGTGAAAGCAAGTTTTTAGATACATAAGAACTATGATGAATTAAAATACAAAACAAAGTTTATATTTTTAATAACAAATTCAAATAATTTTACATTTATATACCATATACGTAATAAAAGAAACAACCGCACATTTTAACTAAATATCATTTAAATTAATATAATGAGCCAAAATTAAGCTCCATGGATCCTAGTTTAAAAACCCTTCTCGTAAGTTATTTCTAATGTTTTGTTTGTTCTTTCTTTGTTTGTTTAACATTCTTTAACCTCTTGAAGCTAAGTCCTGAAGCTAAAATAACAGTACAAATACTTATTCGTTGGTTTTAAGCAAATAAAACAACATCAAAGATGACAAAAAAAAGTGTACTTTTAAATGCAATTTGTTTGAAAGCTGTATCTCAATTTGTTCCCGAGTTATTAATTTTTCTGTAGCTCTTTGTACTTATTTATTTATTTATTTATTTTTTGTCATCGTGGCAACAGAAGTATTCCATTTTTGGACATAAAACATGGATCAATCAGAAAACGAACAAAACCCTGAATTTAAAAATATTTGGATTTTTAATACTTTCCAACAAAGTTTTTATGTTTTCGGTTTGTCTGTCCGTCTGTCCTTGTGTTCATATGGCCGTTTGACCGCGCTTTAACTTTCGTAAATATACTCGGATTCCATGAAACTTCCCTAGCACGAACCCTATTGAAAATGAAGTTCCTACCACGATTAGTTTATTTACAGGGGATAGTCAAAAATTTTCCATTACATTACGGCTTATGGGGTAAAATGGTTTCAAATGAATTTTAAAGATGTTACACCCTGTCAAACATATTCAAATTTATATGCATCTACAAAGTGCACTAAAATATGCATTTTGTAAAATATGCATTGAAAAGAATAGTTATTATTTATTTACAGGGCCACACAAAAGAATTCCATACATAATAATAAAGGGGGAATTGTTTGCGACATATCTTAGTTATGGTAAACGATTTCACGAATAATTAAATTGATATACGTCGCTGAGGCTTGATATGAGTTATTTAATGCATAATACGAAGTGCATAGCATTTACAGGGACACACAAAAAATGTGAAATCGTATATTCTATCCGAAGTACTGTATATTATGGATGATGGCTGTTGGATGGATGAAATGCATTTTTAATTATGATATGTGCTTTTAAGTTTTACTAAATGTGTGCATATTATATGATGTGTATAAATTTTAATAGTTACACAAATAGATATATATGGTTATACAAAAGATCTCGGAAAGGTTACTGAATATTACCGTAATTTATAGAAAGGTGATTTTTAAATAAGTTATGCATTTTTAAGTTGAACTGCATTCAGTTTACTAAGAAATATTTGTAGAATATAGATAAAATGATATACAGTTTCACACAAAGAACTGGATACATGATTGTCTTTGAATGATAATTTCTGGAAATGTGATTTAAGTAGTTTAAAGAGTATGTTTGTTTGAACTAAATTTTAGACAAATACTTTCGTGTATTAAAAGTACTAGGTAAACCACATGGCTGAATAAAAGTATTCTATGTATCAACCGACAGATACAGGACAGTTCAAAAGTATTGGAATACATATTTGGCTATGGACAGTAATACCTCATTTCCCTGGATAACGAAGTTCTGTTAAAGATATCAGGAAGTGTTGAAAAGTGTTGCTTAATGCATGATTTTTCTTACTTGCTTTAATATATTAAAATAATTTTACTTGACTATTTTTAATTTGATTTTAAAATATTTTAAAATTTGTTTTAAATTTAAATCCAATGGTGTTTTTTATGTAAGAGATTAATATTTATAAATTAACAACTTTGTCTTATTAATTTTAAAATAAAGAGTTTTAAAAGAGATTTTAAACGAAATCCTCTGTGCGATCTACCATCATATTACTTGTTCTTTCTTTCTCTCTCTTTTTTTTTTTTTTTCGAAACTTTTAAAATGTAGGACGATTGCCAAAAGCAGTCGGCCAATTGGAATACTAAAAGTGGAAATAGTATTTTTTTTTATTATTATTATTCATTGCCGTTGATGAAATGCACCTCAATCAGTTTCAAATGAAAACATTAAAAATTTTGTTTAGTCAAATGAAAGAAAATAAAAACAGAATAAAAATTAAATGACTTTTGGAAGTAGAATTTTTTAGAAAAAGGAAGAAAAAACAGAGAAAAAGAAGCATTTGTGATTTAGTGTTGCGAACTACAGAAAAAATAACAATAACAACAATTTCATTTCCTTATTTCTTTATTTGCTTATCTACTTTGCCATTATCCACTTACTCCTATTTGAAAATAACTTATTTTTTATAAGCTGTTATTAAACAATGATAAATGTAACATATATATATATATATATATATGTTTAATTTTTATTTTATAAATGGCTTGACTATTTTTTTTTTTTTTTTTAGTTTGCCTTCTTTAATTAAGGGCAGTCATTTTTTCAATATTATATTTCTATATGATATAAGCAAGTTTTTGCAGTACAAGTTTCAATTAAATTTACTATAAATACAGTTCTAATTTTTATAGAATATAATATTTCAGTATTAATTTTAAATGTAACTTATGTTATTGTTATATTTTGCTGTTATTTTTCCATTGTAATCTAAAATTTAACTTTTAAGTTTGTTGTAGGTGGTGCGTAATAATTTAAGCTAGTAAATCTGCAGTTCAGAAGCCTTTACATCAGCTCTGCAAGTCATTGCCTTTAATACCTGTATTATCACCTGTTTAGCATATTTTGCGTAATATTTAACTTTATACAAACAGCAATTGAAAGTTTTCAGATAACATAAATATTATTAATAAGAATAAAAAATCCGTAGAAAGTTTCGGAAATTAGAAACGTTTTAAATTCATAACTTTTAGATAAAAAAGTACATTTCTTTAGGGATACTCTGCCCTCCTTATCTTATTCACCTTATATTGCCTTATTCAGGCAATTTTGTTATTTGTTTAATTTTTGAGAATAAAAATATTTTTCCCCCGCTAATCATGACATGATTTCTGACACTGATATCTGTGCAGTGTACATAATTGACATTGATATCTGTGCGGTGTATATTATTGACGTTTGCAATTCATTTGCTTTACAACAATTTTTTTTTAATGATTTTAAATAGAACTAGTCATTGGGGGCCACCGTAATATTTATCCATTATGAATATGCATAACATAAAATATCAAAATAAAGCATGTGTAAACTATTTATAAAATGCATTGCAATTCCAAAACAAAATTTAAAAGTATATTTAAATATTTTTAATACATATAGCAATGCTGTATTACTGAATTGCGGGTATTACTTGATCATCCCGTCGACCCATCTCGACAAATTATATAAATCGCTAAACTACTCGTAAATTATACAAATTGGCATATTTTTTATTTTAAATAACAACAACAACAACAAAATTAATTAGGAAAAGATAAATATAAATACAGGTAAAGTATCGAATTAAATATCTCTTGATGACGTAACAAACACGTGTAACGTGTTTAATGTCAAGTGAAAGTGACATTTACGATAAGCTGTTATTGGCATTTAATCTTACAGTTTGGCGATAGTTTTTTAGTCGGCGTGATAGTTAAATAGTACCGAATTTGGGTAAAAGAAATTTGCTTATAGCTTCAATAATAATAATCATATTAACTAATAGTTTATTGCATCGGATTAAACGTCTCATTAAAATATATATTTGAATTGAAATTTGAATAAAATATAGGGTCATAAAAAATCAAATAGCGTGGAAAATATGATTACAAATACCTCGGCAACTAATTATCCGATCAATTTCATGTCATTCTTTATGAAAAATTTATGTTTTTTATTATCTTTTACATTCACTCTTTAAAATAAAAAAATTCGAAAAGTTTCATGTATCTTTTATCAGAATGAATATTTCGTGAGTCTGAAAAAATACTTCTAAATAATTCTGATATTCAATAGGTTTTTTTCTATTATTACATAGTAAGTATACACCAAATTTCAAATTTTTATCTCAATTTGTTCGGGATATAAAGCGTTTATAGACATACAGACGGACGGCAATTTTTTTTTTTCTAAAAATATCTTTTTTGGAATCTCCGGTGTATAAAATGTGTAAATAAGTCAAAGATAAATAAATAAATAAATAAAGTAAAAATAAAAATAAATAAGTATTAAAAAAAATCTATTTTTAAAACGATTGCAAGATTTACCCTATAATTCGTATATTGGGTGAGTAAAATATAAATCTTCATGTTTGCGCAGATGATAAATCCTAAAATATTTATTACAATTTTCTTTAAATAACTGAGTATAATTGAGTATAATTGATAGTAATTGAGTGTAATTCTTTAAATAATTTAGTATTGTATCCCCCCCCCCCAAGACCATTTTATTTCAACATCAAAGCGTATTAATTTTATTTTCTATGTATGATGTCATATTTGTTTGTATCTTTGTACAATTAATTCATCCGTTTTGTCGTTTATTTGACTCAAACATTGCACTCACACAATATGCACGTTTATAATATTATTAGGATGAGTTACTGTTGCCAGGCTACAAATAATAATAATAAAAGAAATAATGAAAGACGGATATTTTAAATAAGCACATTTCTAAAACAAATGTTTCATATTGATGGAATATGTGTATAAAAAATCACAAAATTTTTTAGAAATAATTGAAAAAATCTGGCAAATGTGTAGACAAAATTTCAAGAAAATGTTTATAATTTAGGAGCCCGTGTTGGGAAATTTCAGTATCCATACTTTATCATTTAAATCCAATTATCAAATGACCCTTTTAACAAATGAAAATTTAAATCGTCTGAATTGCATATGAAAGCATTATGGTACAAAATAAAATGTCCTGTATTTTCCAAAAGAATGAATCAAATAAAACCAAAAGCTACGCAGCTACTTCGGGTAGTTCATAAATGTGCTTACTTAGTTTCAAGCACATCGGCTGCTTTTCGCGGAACAGACAGACTAACAGACAGACAGAAAACAAAATATTTCGTGTCTCCATAGTTAGTCTTCACTGACGTTTCGGCAAGTATATACTTTTTCTTTAAAATAAAACCTTAATTATAAAAATAAAATGAGTCAACCTACAACATAATTACATCCGGAATAATTTTTTTAAAAAATAAATACCATTGACATGGTATAAATAGGTAATACTTTTATTTTAACCTTGAAACAAAAACTGGATATATTTAAATGTAAAAATAGAAACAGCAAAAGAACAAGATAATTATAAAAAATAAATAAATCTTTTATCTATAAATAAAATAATAGGAGATTAAATATGCATTCTTGGAAAAGATTATAACATTGTTTGCAGGAAAAACGGATGAAGCAGGTGGTCTGCGAGAATTACTTTGTTTTTTGCGAATGACCGTGATGTCAGACATCTGCTACGAAAATATAGAGATAGCTTAATCCTTAGAATACATTTATATTTAGAAAAATGAAATTGCCTTTCTGAATAAGGGGAAAAAACAAAACAAAGGAAAGAAAAGAAAATGTAAAAGAAAGAAAAAAAAGAAAAAAAAGAGAAATAGAGAGAAACATAAAGAAAAATTCCAATTGAATAGCAACAGATTTTAAAAAAAGTAAAAACACCGTGAAAGTTAGAAGTCATTCATTTGATGTGAATCTGAATCCACCCTCCACAATCATCGCAGGTCTCAATCAACATAAAAATCAAGTACAGCTTCTGTTTTATAAGAGACTGTATGTATATAAAAGTACGAAATAAAATTTTTAATATAGTACCTTCTTTATATGTGTTCAAACAACTTAGATATATTTATTTATTTATTCACGATAACGAGAAAAAAATATTTATTTATTTTTAAACGTAATTTACCGAATTGTTACATTTTAAATTTTATAAATTTCAATGTGTACCTGCACTAAAAGGACTTTCCTTTTTTACGGGAAGAAAACTTCGAAATACATCGTTTTGAAGGAGTGGAGGAAGTCCCTAAAAAATTATAATCTAGAGGCCCAGGATGTATAGTTTATCCGTATCTGGCAGATGGTCTCTTCAGAATGTCCTAAATTAAAACTTCTCTATACCTCAAAAACTAATGATTGGAAGGAGATGTAAAATTAAAATTCATTGTTTTTAACATTTTTATAAAAATTAGTGTAGGTTATAAATAATATTTTTTAAATATGTATTTATCATTAATTTCCATAAATAAAATACTTTTTGAATCGAAAGAAATATTTAGAATAAGTTTGGGTCCAGTTTACATATTATATATACTAGCAGGGGTGACCGAGCTCAGCTCGGTCAAAATTAACTTTGTTTTCAACTCGATATAGTATTATTACTGTAAAACATGTTGTTAATAATAGTATTATTTACAAAAACAATCAATAAGAAAACTATGTTTGTATGCACATGTTCATAAATTTTACTTTATTTTAAAATTTACAACGAAAGGACATCAATCCAAATCACTTTTTTAGCTCGACTCTGATTAGTTTAACTATGCATCTCGAAGACTATTAAGAATGTATAAGAAATTTCTTCACATTCTGAAAGACAATATTTTTTTGCCAGATATAACCAAATTTGGACACATTCTTTTATTTGGCGCCAAATATGTGTTTTGGTTTCGTAACCTTAATAGTCGATTTTTCGGCCAAATTTCGCCAGTATTTTGTTAAATATCGCCAACTTATTGGCTTTTGCCATAGTCTAGTGATCCTGACCCTTATTACCCAAATGATCCACTAATCACATATGATCAAACATGTGACTTAGCTCAATGGTCTTCAGGTAATCAAAAACAGTAGAGTATAAAATGAATCAAAATCATTTAAGCCATTTCTTAAGTAAAATTAGCTTGACAGCATTCAGCAATGAAGCGATATGACCCACTAATATAATTTTGTTTAATATGCAACTCAGCTCAATAGTCTTCTCGCGACAAAAGACGTTCCGTTGCAAAATTTAGGTAAAATTGACTGAGTCGTTGTCATATATAATTAGAATGACCCGAACCCATTAAGACCTAAAACGACCCACTAATTGAATTGTTACGTGCATGTGTCCTATCTCAATGATTTTCTTTTGCCCGAAAACGATATAATAGAAAATATACTCAAAATGGTGAGAACAATTTTTTAGATAAAATTAGCATGACCCACAAATGGCCCTTATATCGAAATCTCTCGAAAATTTGACTTAGTTCATTAATTTTTGCGTGTCGAAAAACGTTAAATACAAAATTTAGATAAAATCGATTGAGCCAATTTTTAGGTATAAATAGTTTGACCTTGACCCATTATGACCCAAAATGACTCATTAATCGAGTTTTCTCAAACATCTGACCTAACCCAATGATTTTCTTGTGTCCGAAAACGATAGAATATAAAATTTAGTCAAATTTGCGCGAGACATTGTCTAGATAAAATTAGAATAACCCAAAAGTGACCCACTGATCGAAATTTCTCGAACATGTGACATGGCCCAATGATTTTCTCGTGCCAAAAATATGCTGTGTACAAAATTTCGTTAAAATCGATTCATCCGTTCTTTAGATATAGCTTGACCATGACCCATCATGACCCACAAATGACCCTTATAATCGAAATCTCTCGAACATGAGACTTAGCCCATTAGTTTTCTCGTGTATAAATATTGTTACACTCAAAATTTCGTTAAACTCGATCGTGCCGTTCTTTAAATATAAATAACTTGACCCAGACCCTTTATGACCCAAAATGACCCATTAATCGAAATTTCTCGATCATGTGACCTTGCCCAATGATTTTCTCGTGCCAAAAAGTGTTGTATACAAAATTTCGTTAAAACTGATCCACATGTTCTTTAGATATAGCTTGACATGACCCGTTATGACCCATCATGACCCATAAATGACTCTTATAATCGAAATCTCTCAAACATGTGAGATAGTCCATTAATTTTCTCGTGTGAAAAAACTTACATACAAAATTTCATTAAATTTGATACTGTCGTACTTTATATATAAATAGCTTGACCCAGACCTTTTATGACCCAAAATGACCCAGTAATCGAAATTTCTCGAACTGAGACCTAGCCCAATAGTTTTCTCGTGCCAAAAAAATGTTGTATACAAAATTTCGTTAAAATCGATCCACCTGTTCTTTAGCTATAGCTTGACCATGACCCATTATGACCCATCATGACCCACAAATGACTCTTATAATCGAAATCTCTCGATCGTGTGACTTAGCCCATTAGCTTTCTCGTGTCAAAAAACTATAACAGGCAAAATTTCGATGAAATTGATTCTGCGGTTCTTTAAATATGAATAGCTTGACCCAGACCCTTAATGACCCAATATGACCCATTAAAATTTTTTTTCGAACATGTAACCAAGCCCAATGTTTTTCTCGTGCCCGAAAACCATAGAATGCAATTTTTAGTCAAAAAATCTCTAGATAAAAATAGCATGACCCAAAATGACCCCAAAAATGACCCACTAACCGAATTTTCTCGAACATGTTACCTAACCCAATGGTCTTCTTGTAATCCAAAACGATAAAATATAAAATTTGGTCGAAATCGTTAGAGCCGTTTTTTAAATAAAAATGGCTTGACCCACAATGACCCAAAAGTGACCCACTAATCAAAATTTTTCGAACATGTGACCCAGTTCAATTGTTTTCTCGTGCCAAAAAACGATTGGATACAAAATTTCCTTAAAATCGATCCAGCCGTTCTCTAGATATAAATAGTTTGATCCTGACCCATTATGACCCAAAATGACCCAGTAATCGAATTTTCCCGAACATGGGACCTAGCCCAATGGTCTTCTCGTGCCCGAAAATGGTAAAATCCAAATTTTTGCGAAAATCGTTAGAGCCGTTTTTGAGATAAAATTTACCCACACACACACACACACACACACAATTTTTGCTCGCATTATAGTATAAGATATATATATGTGTGTGTGTGTGTGTGAATAATAATAATAATAATAATAATTGGATACTTTTTGAGAAAATTAAAGTTTGTGATTAGCATCCTAAGTTTTGACCTTTTTTAAGACTATAAAATTTAAGTAAAAGTTTATAAACTATAATGTTTTTTCGAGCAACAATCCAAAGAACTCAAATATGGTGTCAAAAATGAATGTAAATTTTAATATTCAGACGAATAAAAATCAGTCCCATTATGAAAAATATAAACTACATGTGATTAAAAAAAATCATGTAAATTTAAACGGTATTTTTTTTTTTTTTTTTTGTATTAATTAAATCTCTAGTTATAGTGCATCATTTTGATTTTATTTTGTGGGGGAAAAGTACCAATCAAAAATTCTGAGTTGAAACCTATAGAAATCTAGATTAAGAATTCAAAATTTCTTCCATGTCTTTTTTTTTTTTTTTTAATATATAGCGCACAAGATAGATTAAATAAGTATTTTAATAAAACATATTTTTTTTCTTTCAAACAATAACAAATAGCTGTTGAAGTAGAAATATTATTAAAATGATAAATTTTAGATCTTTCCAAATGAACATTTCTTTAAAATTAATGTTTAAAATGTTTATCCTCATGATTTACAAGAGATAAAGTCAAATGAAGTATTTTTATAAATATGGCGTTGATTAATTTTCATTTTTTTTTTTTTTTTTTTAAATACATTAACATTGCAATTTTTCATTTCTGATTATCACTTTTCAGTATAATAAGGTGAACCACATAAATGACTGATCACTTTTCAAAGTAAAACTGAATTGGGAAGTAATTAATCGTCGTGAATGTCATTTTAAGATAATTTATTTATCATTATTTAATTACTATACATATATATATATATATATTATAAACATTGCATAATGATGAATGTTGGAATGATGAGTTCCTTTCTGATATACTGAAAATCTTTTGATGTCATCAAAATATTCTGATTGAATTCTGCATTCCTTGTTAAAGTAAGAACTTCCAAATAACAACTTTATCTATATAACGAACTTTTATTTGGAATGGTTACTTTTCCCATTATTACACTAAAATAACCTCTATATAGGAAATCTATATATCAGTTTCCACTTAACGAATTTTTACAAAAATTTTCTTCATTTGTTTAGAAAAAGCTTTAGTGGATCATAAATATCTTATTGTTGTGTAATATTCTACGAAAGTGTACAAAAACTTTCGTAGTACAACAGAAAAAAAAAATCACGAAGTGACAGGATGAGTTTTCTTTTATGTTATAAGGCGAGAATTAGGGAAAATATTTCAATTCAACTCTGCATTCCTTGTTAAAGTGCGAAATTTTTGAAAAATTACGGCTTTCTTCTAACTAAAATAAATGTTTTTTTTTTTTTTTTTTTTTTTTTTTCTGTAAAAAGAGAAAAAATGCTTATGCATTTTTTTTCTATGATTTCAATTAAATGGTTATTTTCCGTTTTCAGCTGATTAAGTAGTTAGCAAATACATTATTAAGTAAGTATTTAGAGTTAAATATTTCAAAATCTTAATCAAACAGCTCAAAAATGTGTTTTTATTTTAAATTACTCGTTAAATAGGAATTTTTACGCCTCTTTTTTATATAATACTTTTAAAAACTCGAAAAAATCATTTGGTACAATGTACAAGATTTATGTATATATAATGAAAATAATTACAAAACAGATAAGCGAAATTTTTTTTTTTTTTTTTTTTTTTTTTTTTTTTTTTTTTGTAAAAAAGCAAACAAACTAAAATAAATAAAGCAAAAATAAATAAAATTAATTAATCAATTAAAAGTAAAAAAATAATAATAAAAAAAGAAAAAACAGAAAGGAAATTAAAGAAAAATTCGAGTATTATTATTATTATTATTATTATTATTATTATTTAGTAGTAGTAGTAGTAGTAGTAGTAGTAGTAGTAATAGAAGTAATAGTAGTTGTATTAATATTGCTACCATTAATGTAATTTATTTTAGTCTTATGTAGACATCTCAAATAAATAGGTATACATTGTATGAATACAGAAATATTCTGTTGATCATAAATAAATAATTTTTTTTTTTTTTTTTTTTCGAAAAATACAAACATTCTTTTGAATTTGAACCTTTTTTTAGAGATGCACCGGATATCCCTGCTTATTCGGCACTCAAACCGGATATTTGTTCCGGCCGAATATTTTAATATCCGGTTGCCGGAGAGTGAAAAAAATTTTAATTCTGTCTTTTATATTTAAAAAAAAAATTTAAAATTAATTTTCTCTTTGCCAACTTTATCTTATTAAAAAGCAATGTTAACAAAAAGAAATATATATTTTCACAATTATGAAACTATAATGTTTATATGTAAATGAAGATTTATTTAAAACATGACAACTAATTAGTATTTATAATTAAATTTTATTAAATGTAAATTATGGTATAGGAACATTAGACAATCAGCATTTTCACTGTAATCTATTACGTTTTTGATGATAAATATTTCCTCTTTCTGAAAATAAACGTTCATTTCAACAGTAGTAGCAGAAGCAGACAAGTACTTCCTTACTAATCTTGACACAGTAGGATAAAACAGTTTATTTTCTTATCACCATGTCAGTAGATTGTCCACCCTTGGTATCAGTGGCTGTGATAAGTAAAGATTCAACTCATTTGAATAATTTGACGATAAACTTTCAGTAGATGTACTTGTTTCTGTTTCTCTAGCAATTTCATTGAAGCATTGCCAAAATGAATTATGCACTTTCTTAGAGAAAGAATCATTCGTTTCTTTTTTAACATTCATATTCATGTTATCTGTATCAGAATCAATTTCTTGCATTTTTCTTTCAATTGTTCTTAAATTTCAGTAATGAAGTAATTTTACATCTCTCAAAAGTTTTATTGTAATTTTTACCAGTCAAAATTTAACTGTGGTGTTCAATTATGCTGTCATAACTGTAATTTTAAAACCAAAACTAGAATATCAACTACAACTTTGTTTTGCTTTTAATATTTTTTTAATTGCAGAAGTTGACTTTTATACTTCTTCTCAGGTGTTTCGTTAATAACTTTATTATAAATTTGAGTTATGAATATCAACAAAAGAGGAAGGTATAAATATCCGATTGAAAATTTTATGAAGTTACTGTTAATACATAATCTGAGTCAGAAATGTGTACAATATGGCCATCTTGTGAGTTCTAAAGTATTGAGGATTAAAAACATTCTAGAAAAATAAAGTCTTCAACAAACTTAAGAATTTATTTATGAATATTCATACTCCAGATTCAAAGTGTGTTTGTTTGAAAATCAAGAACAAAATGGTGCTGTTATTAAAGAAACCATTCAAATTTTGCTGGAACATCAATCGGGCAAGTTAATTAGTCAACAATAGAAAAAATTGTTGTAAAAACAAAAGAAAAAAATCATTAAACATACAAATTGCATTTTTATAAACATATTTTAGTAAAAATTTCCAAAGCAATTGAATTACGCCTTGTTATAAGTCACCAAGTCACGTTAAAATTACAAGTGAACTTTTAAATAAAGTTCATTTTGAGACTTGCTCTACAATGCAAAAAGAGATAATAGGAAAACTGTAATTCTCATTCAGAGTCAAGAGGAGTAGCAAACATAACTGTCTCATTTTTGTTAATTGTGTATCAACACTGTAAAAACATTTTTTTCTATTAATTAATCGATACAATGCATCTAAAAAAACATCAAGACGCTACCTAAATTTGGTGATAGAAATTGAAGAAAAAATATGCATTTAAAGTTAGAAGTTTTATAAGAAAAAATGAAAAGGTAAAATAATATTAAATTTCAATATTTAATTATTACTATGCATTTGTTTTAAAGTAACTTTGACTTAATAAATGAATTAAAATCTTAAATAAACATGCACTGGACAATTTTACCATAAAATTTAACTACTAAGAATGTATTTATTAAAAATACAAAGCATTGCTCAATGGTGCACAAAGCAAGAACTTTAATATGAACTTGTACAATTAAAATAAAATAATGTTGATATTTTATTTTATTTTAATTGTACAAGTTCATATTAAAGTTCTTGTTTTGTGCACCATTGAGCAATGTTTTGTATTTTTAATAAATACATTCTTAGTAATTAATTAAAATCTATTAATACTTGCACAATATAAAAATACAATATTTTTTTTCTTTAAACAAGCATAAAATAGAAATATTATTAAAATTAAAAAAGAAAAATTATTCGGCCGGATACCGGATATTCGGTAAAAGTTTTGTACCGGATATCCGGTATCCGTTATCCGACAAAAATCCACATCCGGTGCATCTCTACCTTTTTTTATAACTCAATTCCATCTAATATATATATATATGTATTGACGAACAAATATGGATATGTTTTTTAGTTTAACGCTTTTAAATATATTATTCAACGTATGGCTTAACATTAACATTCAAATGTAAATTCGTCTATAGTAAATTTCAACAGTATTTAAAGAAAAAAAAGTTACGATAATTTTTTTTTTTTTTTTTTTTTTTTTTTTTTTTTTTTTTTTTGTAATCTTTTCTATTGTAAAAAACTAGAACGAAAAATCATTCGTCAAACATAGATTATAAAATATCTTCCAACACATAAACAACTGTAACGAAACACTTCACCATTAAATAAAAGGCAAGAAGATATGTAAGTAAAATAGGGTTGCCAGATTCATCTTAGGAAAAAACCGAAATATTTTGATTGACATTAGCTAATATTGGTTTCATCGTCAATCATGGTCCTTTCTTATATGCCATACTAAATTATGTAGAATGTGCCAATAATGTTTTTGATAATTAATTTGTTTTAAAAGAGATTATTAATTAATCGATTTAATTATTATTTTCCAATTCTATTTTTATCATAGTAATCTATTAACATTATTTAACTAATTTTGCTGTCACATATCTCATTATGAATGATAAATTAATTGGTTTGTAAGGACAAAAGTAAATCGGTATAATATTTCGACATGTAAGTTATCTTATAATTAAATGATAATCATGAAAATATTACTAATAGTCACTCTACTAAAATAAATGCTTATAAAGTATAAAGAGAAATTATAAATCAAAAAGTCCTTCCAGCAGTACCGGGAGGAAGAGGTAGCTTTTATATACCTTATTTATTTATTTAAAATTAAATTATATTATTCAAACTTACGAAGCTCAAATTTGTGGAACCCGGTTACATAAGATTGAATACTAGTTTTTGTCAATACTGAATATTAATGGGAATTTTTAGAAATTAGTCATCTTTTTTTCAAGCTAGTTTTATTTTAAGCGATTTATAGGGTCGTCAAATTCCACGATATCATGAAGTGTATGCCATTTTGAAACAACATGATAGATAAAACAAACCAATGAGCTTGGTCGAAATCTTAGTTCATGTGCACATGCACACTCACATCGAAATCAATTAAATATGTACAAGTGCTGTTGCGGGCAAATTGATTTTTTAAAAAATATCACCCACATTAGAAATTCAAACTGCTATATCTCAGGCGTTTTTTTAAGGTAAATACACGCAAAAAATACACTAGAATTCATTATTAAGATCAAACACTTTAGAAAGAACCTTTTTCACTTTCTAAATTGTTGTTTGTACATCATTATACATTTAAAAGATTTTTGACAAACTTAAATGGACGCTATTTTGAAACAAGATGGCGGATGAAGTTACCAGTGAACTCGGTCAAGACATTGGTGTATACTATGTACAGACGGAGTCATATCCAAATCAGTTTATAAATATGCGTATTATCGTGGGACAAATTTCAGACGTTTCAAAAGGTCGACCGCACTGGAAATTGAAAGGTGCTATGACTCAGCCATTTTTCAAGATATAGATGAAACAAAAAAGGCTCTGGAATCTTTGTATCAAGGTCAAACACAGAAAAGAAATCTTTTTCAATTTCTTACTTTTTTGTACGTAATTTTAAAATATATATATTTTTTAATTTAATATTCCGCTATTTTGAAACAAGACAGTGGGTGGAACTGGCCAATGAACTCGGTCCAGACATCGGTATATACTATGTACGCACCAAGTTATATCCAAATCGGTTTATAAATACGCTGTTATCACGAGACGAAAATCAGATCATTTCAAAATGTGAGCAACACTAGAAATTCAAAGTGCTATAACTCAGCCATTTTTAGGTAGCTTTCATTACAAAAAGTAAAAAGCTACCTATTGCAGCCGTCCGGAGGAAAGCACTTCCGGAAAATTTTGGTATATTTTCACCGATCATGACCCTCAGACCCCAAAACCACCCTCCGTTCAAATGTTGACATATATATATATAACCATACATATATATATATATATATATATATATATATATATATATAATACCATTATATATATATATCTGATTTTTGTCATGCTATAACTAACGTATTTATGAACCGATTTGAATGAAACTTGGTATGTACATAGTACATACAAATGTCTCGACCGAGTTCGTTGGCCGGCATCATCCGCCATTTTGTTTCAAAATGGCGGCCATTTTAAATTTTTTAAAAAATTTAAAATTTAAAATTAAATGTGAAAAAATTAAAAGTTGAAAAATATTTTTCTTTTACGTGTTAGAACTTAAAACAAAGATTCCAGAACACTTTTTATTTTGTCGATATCTCAAAAAATGATTGAGTTATAGCACTTTGAATTTTTCTTATGGCTGACATTTTGAAACGATCTGATTTTTGTCACGCAATAACACGCGCATTTATGAACCGATTTCAATGAAACTTGGTATGTACATAGTACATACAAATGTCTCGACCGAGTTCGTTGGCCAGCATCATCCGCCATTTTGTTTCAAATGGTAGCCATTTTAAATTAAAAAAAAATTTTAAATTTAAAATTAATTGCGAAAAAATCAAAATTTGAAGAATATTTTTCTTTTACGTGTTAGAACTTAAAACAGCAATTCCAGAACATTTTTTATTTTGTTATCTTACAAAATGATTGAGTTATAGCACTTTGAATTTTGCTTATGGCTGACATTTTGAAACGGTCTGATCAAACGATCCATCATGTTGCTTTAAAATGGCATACACTTTATGATATCGTGGAATTTGGTGACTCTCTAAATCGCTTAAAATAAAACCAGGTTGAATAAAAGATGACTATTTTTAAAAATTCCTATTAATATTCAGTCTTGACAAAAACTAGAATTCAATCTTATAAAATCACTAATTTTATAAGATTATTTCCACTAATTTGAGCTTAGTATTTTTGAACAATGTAACTTACTTTAAAATAAATAAATAATTGTATAAGTATATAAAAGCTACCTCTTCCTCCCGGCATTGCCGGAAGGACTTTTTAAGATACAGACGAAACAAAAAATGCTCTGGAATCTTTGTATCAAGGTAAAATGCATAAAAGAAAAATCTGTTTCAATTTCTTACTTTTTTGTACCTAATTTTAAAGTTTAAATTTAAAAAAATTAAATTGCCGCGATTTTGAAACAAGATGGCGGATGGAAATGGCTAACGAACTAGATCCAGGCCTCATTATGTACTATGTACATACCAATGACCTAAGGTACCTAGACACCACACCGGCAATCTTTTCTTATGCCGATATCTTTGCCTTTCGTCACGTGACGGAAGGCAGATTTAATGCGCCAAACCGGTTTTTCTTCCGCCGAAACTCATATTGTTATGTTTGTCTTGAGTTGACCGCACTTCTACTTTTTTCTTTGTGAAATCTGAAAGATGCCAATAAAGCGATAACCGCCAAAAAACGGCATCTTTTCGGGAAAGATGTTGGATTCGAAACCATGCCGAGAGAACAATGGGATGTGGCATCTACGTATATTAGAAACTCAATGGTACATACCAAGTTACATCCAAATCGATGCATAAATACGAGTGTTATCACGTGACAAAAATCAGATCGTTTCAAAATATCAGTCATACTAGAAATTCAAAGTGCTATAACTCAGTCATTTTTTAAGATATAGACAAAATAAAAAGTGTTCTGGAATCATTGTTTTAATTCCTGACACGCAAAAGAAAAATATTTTTCAACTTTTAATTTTTTCGAATTTAATTTTAAATTGTAATTTTTTTTTAAAATTTAAATGGCTGCCATATTGAAACAAGATGGCGGATGATGCTGGCCAACGAACTCGGTCAAGATATTTGTACGTACTATGTATATACCAAGTTTCATTTAAATCGGTTCATAAATACAATAGTTACAGCATGACAAAAATAAGATCTATATATATATTAATCATTTTATTAATTTAATTTTATGTTAATATCGATTATTAATTATTTTTCCGGTTCAATTATATTTCCATTCTGCTTTATCCTTTTTGTTTGTTATGGAAAACTATTATTTTTACTTACTTTCAACTCCTTTTTGTAAAATATCTTTGTTCCTTGTTTAATAATTTGGTTTTTGTGTGATGGTAGTCCCAAATTCGTATTGTTTTGCTTTTTCATGGCAAATACGAAGATGAAACCACACACTCCATTTGTAGTTCCAAAGTATTTGGGACCTGAAGATTCTGCTTTGGTTCTACAAATTTCATTTGTATTCATATTATTCTTTTTTCCTTCCATATTCAATGTACTATAAGTTATTAAATTCAATGGTTAATTTCAAATGGTTAATATTGTTTACTATAATTCTTTTTAATTCTTTTATTGATATAATCCATTGGTGAATCTTGTCTACTTTAAATGGTATTATATATATATATATATATATATATATATATATATATATATATACAGGGTGTACCTAAACTACTGGGTAAAACTTTAAGGGGTGATAGTACACATCAAGACGAATAATATTAAATAGGAAACTAAGGGTCCCAAGCGTCTTCCGAAGGAGATAGGCGCCATTAAAGTTTAGGGTCCAAAATTTCAAATAAACATAAAAAAACGGAAAATTTCGTCGATTCGTTTGCGGTTTTCACTAAAACTATTCTTTATATCAGTATTTTCTTGAAAATAAATTATAAAGATAATTTCAAAAAATGCCAATAAAGGGCGCTTTAGACTTTGGAGAAACGAACAACTATTTTTTATCGTTATTTTTTGCATCTCATTAAATTTTTTTAGAAGTTTAGACATAAACTTAAATTTAGAGCTCAAAATCTGTGGTTAAGTAGCTCAAAATGAACTGTGATCGATGGGTGTTGGTAGGTTCAAATTTCAAATACCGTAATTTCGGGTGTATAAGCCGCGGATCAAACAATTCTTTTTGGACCCAGAAATCTTATTTAGTGATTGAAGACAAATATTTACGGCGATCTAACTTGCTATATTTGTTTCTTAAAAAATTCTGGGTCGAAAAGGAATTGTTTGAGCTGCGGCTTATACACCCGAAATTACGGTAATTATAAAAAACAGAATAATTGGTCAATTGATTTGCGGTTTTCACTAAAACTATTCTTTATGTCAGTATTGTCTTGGAAATAAATTATAAACATAAATTTCAAAAAATGTCGATAGAGGGCGCTTTAGACTTTGGAGGGATGATCAACTATTTTTACCGTTATTTTTTGCATATCATTAAATTTTTTGAAGCTTAGACATAAACTTAAATTTTGTGCTGAAAATCTGAATCGTTAAGAGTGGTTAAGCAGCGCTAACTGAACTGTGTTCAATGGGGGTGGATGGTTCCAATTTCAAATGATTATACAAAACGGAAAAATTGATCGATTCGTTTGCGGTTTTTCCTAAAACCATTCTTTATGTCTTACGTCACCATGCTCTACCCGTAAAGCATGGTGACCGTGATATCACTGCAACGTCGTTGTGAAGTCACATTGTGACTTTGTGACCATCGATTGTCGATGTGACGTCACGTGACGTCGATGTGAAGTCACAGTGACTAAAATGTGAAGTCGTTATGGCCGTTTTAGAGCTCTTTTGTGACGTTTCACAAAGTGGTCACAATGTGACAAATTTGTGAAAAATGTGTCATTTGTGACTAATTCGACATTAACATTGTGACGAAACTGTGACGATATTTAAATTGCCAGAAACATGTTTTTTAAATCAAATAGCATGTTTTGAAGGAAATTTATAAATTTCTGAAGATTTTTAAGAAAGTCACATCTCAGTCACAATGTGACGTCACTGATGTGATGGCATTTTAGTCACAGATGTGATGTGACCAAAGTGACTCACAGTGACGTCACTGTGACCATGCATGCTATTAGGGTAACACACTTAAAAATCCAGTTTTAGCAATTACCACTTATGGTAACGATTAAAAAAAATAGTCAAAATACTTTGTGCAGCCCTGTAAATGAACTTTAGTTTTGTATATATGCTATATAAGATGTTTAAATCTAACTCAGTTAGAAATTTTACATCAATAAATAGTAATGCACAACAACTCTTTCATACAGCCTTATATATTATTTAAAAACTTTTTTACTCATCATATATTAAACTAAAATTTAATTCATGTAGAAAACGCATAACACAACTTAAAACGCACTGAACTCAATTTTGTAGAACCATTAAAGTAAGATTTATGCATTTTTCAAGCAATTAAATCTATTTATAAACTTAAAAGACTTGCTCAACTAGAAGGTTAAATGTGGTTAAAGAGAAAACAAACCAAAAATAGAAAAAAAAAAAAAAAAAAACCCGGGTTATTGATTTAAATGCAACAACTAATCCTCTTAGATTCTGTGCACGTAAACATTTTTATCTGAAATCGAAGGTTTTAATGAAGTGACATGTAACGATATCACATATTTTTTAGCAACTTTACACCTATATTTTTCGAAAAGCTATCCTAAATCCATACTATATGTATATAGTTGGATTTATTTATATTCTTAAAAATTTTATTAGTATACTAAATATAGTTCAAAAGAAAAATGTATAGCACAATACTAAAAAATAATCTTTGATTCCCTTCTATATTCTATAATCCTTAATAATTCTTTTTTATAGCCCTGTATATGACCAACAGGATTTATACACTCCTCATATTATAAAAAAAAAATTATTAAACTTAAAAATGCAAACAAAATTAGAAAATGCACATCAAACAATTATCATTCATAGACAATACTTTAACTGAATTCTTTCGTATGTTCCTGTAAAGGAACGATAAATGCAATGCCCGTCATATTTTTCAATAAGAAACATATGTTACACCTCAGTAATTCATATAAATTTTATAATGTTTGAAATAGTGAAGGTTCATAAACATACACTGGAAACGATTTTTCTTTGTAGACCTATAAACAACAGAATGCGCCTGAGCGAACATGTATGAATAAAAAACGCTTCGCACACCATATTTTTCAAAAAGCATAGTTTAGTGCACATCATAAATGGATATAAAGTCATTATGTTTCAAATGGTGTAACATCACTAAAACATACTTGAAACGATTTTTCACCTTTAGACCGTTTCTATAAACGAATTATAAATGCATTGCATTTTATTTTTCAATAGTGATCATGCATAGTAAGCGTAAATAGCATATAAAAACTACAGGGCAACTCGAGTACATTTACGAGAGTTAGAGCACGGTCAGACGATCAGATAAACCGGAGTCATACCCTTTTCATCCATGTTGGAAAACCTTAAATGAGATATCAAGACAATAAAAAAGATAAAATAAGACGCACTAGAATTTTAAAATAAAATAATCAAAACTCTTTCATTTTATGTGGTACGCATATTAAAAAATAAAATTTAATTCCTATATTTGTTGTAATAAAATATGCTAATCATTATTAAACATTAAATAACATCCTTTCTTTGAAAAAAAAAAAGTGAGAAAATACAATATTTGAGTAAACTATTAAATTTTTATTTTGTGGAATCATTAAAAAAAGATTTATGCATTTTTCAAGCAATTAAATCTTTTTATAGACTCAAAAGACTTGTTCAACTATAGAAGGTTAAATGTGGTTAAACAAAACACAAATAACAAAAAAAAAAAAAAAAAAAAAAAAAAAAAAAAAAAAAACGGGTTTTTGATTTAAATGCAATAATTAATCCTCTTAAAGATTCTGTACACGTAAATATTTTTATCTGAAATCGAAGATTTTAATGAAATGGAATGTAACAAGATCACTTTTTTTTTTTTTTTTTTTTTTTTTTTTTTTTTTTTTTTAAGCAACGTTACACCCTATATTTTTCGAGAAGCTATCCTAAATCCATACTAATGTAAGAAGATTGCAACATGCTTCTAATTAACTGGTAGAACTCTAATAAAATGATCTCGATATTGGATAATTCAAACTTTTTAATAATACATGCAAATCACTATATATTTTTTCTTGATTCTGCACTCGTCTATAAAGAATACTGCGATCTTAGTATCGAAAAAATCGAAATTTTTAAGAAATACCCATGAAAATCACCATACTTTTCCTAATTTCTGGACTCGTCTATTAAGTGTGGTCATAATATTATGGGACAAAGGGCATAGCCGGATAAGCATTGGAAACATGCCTTTCAATCAAATTTCTTGATTTTTTCCCCATGTATCGCTACTTATCTGACAATGTATTTCCCCTATTTTCACCTTATAAATATTGATATTTTATGAGATAAAAATGTTTTTTCAATTTTTTAAAAACTTTTTTTTTCTCAAAAACTATTGAACTGAATTAAATGCAGTTAATTGAGTTTATATAGGCATCAAAGATGCATAACTTGGGATTTTTGTATAATTTTCTGATTGTAATAAGTGTGTGAAAAAACGAATTAAAATTTTACAAAAATAAAAATCAAATCTTGTAGCTGCCCGAAAATTACCATTTTCTTGTAAAAAGTTCCCCCTTATGTGCCCGAATATTATATAAAAATTCCAAGAGTTTGCGTTGGGTACTACATATAAGTATTTACAAAAATGTGTGTGAAAATTATTAAAATTCATTTAAAGGCGTTATTTGGGGTGGAGCTACTCAACTTCGTTATCCGAAGACTTTTTAGAACAATGTCAAGAGACGATGTGCCAATTCATGTATTTTAGATTTCATTAAGCATATAGGCTATAATTTTCAAAACCGTCGATATTATTTCGATATCGAAAACTGATGTTTTGTTTCGGAGACAGTAGAGAAAAATATTTTTGCTTCGAAAACACTAACATTCTTCGATATCGAAATGTAACGCCAGTTATTATAATGATTTTTATTGAAACATTTTCACCACTTTTAACGAAGGATAATAAGAAAAAGTAGTTCCGTTTTTATTAATTTATTAATTTATTTTTGCGCTAAAATTAGTACAAATGTTCTATAGCTATGATTAAATCATAATGAGTTCTTTTAATTTTAACATATCTGTGATGTGTGGTTATTGACAACTTTTTGTTTAATATATACGCTACTAGCAATTTTTTTTTTATTCTAACAGTAGATTTCTGTGGTTGTTTTATTTGTTGATAAATATTAGCGAAAAGTACATAATTTGAGTTAAAAGAAATAAAAAAGAATACTGACAACATTGGATGATATTCTGTACTAAGAAGTATGCTTCTGTAATTTTGAACCGTTTAATATTTGAAAATGAAATCAAATAAAATTGTTTTTTATATACATTATTTTTTTATAAATAAATTTTAGACCAAAAAACACAGTGGAAAAATGTACAGGAGATTAAAATATTGTAAAGATATAGTTATTTCTTTGTGAATATATTATAAATATATATGCATATATAAATAGTCGTGTTCAGTGCTTTAGGCTTCACTTTCAAGAACTGTGACATTTATGGGGAAAAACAGCTGACGCGTGATAAGGTATTGCATTATTTTATACATAAAAATAAAAACTTATTTTTTTTTCTGTAACCACAATTTTGTTTCCTAGAAACTTCGACAACAAAAATATTCCGGATTGTCATTTTTAGATGACATCGTAACAAATAGAAATCATTGACTACAATGAATCAGTTTCTGATCGCGGCAGTTATCAACTACTTACGCATTTCACATGGTGGTAAATAGGGCATACCGGTGGGTTAAAAAGCTTGAAACTACTAACTTTAATTTATCTATATAAAAACTGGTGAAAAACATTTTAATTGTTTGTGATCAGTATTGTTACATTTGGATATCGAAGAATGTAGTTTTGTTTCTAGGTCGAAAATATTCTTCCTTGTTGTTTTATCCAACACCAATAACTTATTTTTATATCGAAACAGTATCGTCAGCGTTGAGAATGATGCTCATGTAATTATTAAAATTTAAAATACAACAATTCTGTAAGTGTATATTCCAAAAATTCTTCAGGTGTCGTAGATGAGTAGCTCCGCCCCAAATAATGCCTTTAAATGAATTTTAATCATTTTTATGCACATTTTTGTAAATATTTATATGCAGTACCCAACGCAAACTTTTGGTATTTTTATATAATATTTGGGCACATATAAGGAACTTTTTAGAAGAAAATGGTAATTTTCCGACAACTATAAGGTATGATTTTTATTTTTGTAAAATTTTAAATCGCTTTTTCACACACTTATTACAATCAGAGAATTATACAAAAATTCCCAGTTATGCATCTTTGATGCCAATATACACTCAATTAATGACATTTAATTCGGTTCAATAGTTTTTGAAAAAATGAAGTTTTTTAAAAATTGAAAAAACATTTTTATCTCATAAAATATCAATATTTATAAGGTGATAATTGGTGGAATACATTGTCAGATAAGTAGCCACACATGGCAAAAAAATCAAGAAATTTGATTGAAAGGCATGTTTCCAATGCTTATCCGGCTATGCCATTTAACTTTTTAAAAATTTATGCAAATCGCTATTATTTTTCCTCGTTTTTGAATTTGTCTATGTTACAGGCCAAACCCGATTTTAGGCCAAACTAGATTGGCCTAGTCCAAACTAGTCTATCCTAACGGCCATCGGATAAACTAGTTTTTCCTAGGCCAAACTAGTCTATCCTAACGCCCATAGGATAAACTAGTTTTTCCTAGACCAAACTAGTCTATCCGAACGCCCATCGGATAAACTAGTTTTTCCTCGGCCAAACTAGTCTATCCGTACGCCCATCGGATAAACTAGATGTTCCTAGGCCAAACTAGTTTGGCCGAACGGTCATTAGGATGAACTAGTTTAGCCTGCTATTCATTGGTTTCAACTAGTTTATCCTAGGCCGAACTAGATTGTCCTAGGCCAATTCAATTTGGCGTGATTTTATTGAATCTAAAGACCGCCACGGCGCCAACTTTCTAGTTTTGATCTAATTTAGCCTGGGCCGATACAATTTGATGCGATTTTAGCTCACAGACTATCAAAGCCTGAGGGCTAATGTGCTCGCAGATTCTGTGTGTATGTATGCATGTATGTACATACTTATGTACGTACGTATGTAAGACTAATATAACACGACTAATATAACAGATTAATGTGTAACTAATATAACGCGAGCACTCTGGTGTTGGAATTCGGACGCAATTTAGTTCAAACCAGCCGGCTTCGCCCGCTATTGGGCCCCTTCTTTTATATAAAATCTTGAAACGGACGTATGTTGAAGCGGACTAACCTCGAAGAGAAAAAAAAAACATGATGATAAATATTTAAGAAAAAGAATTCTGCATCGAAATACCACTATTTTCTAATAGTAATTTTTGTAAAAATTTTATATTCTTGCTGGAATTTTTTGAAACTTTGTGATAGTTTATGGCATATGATATAAATTTATAAAAAAAAGTTACATTTCGGCGTGAAAGAGGATGTGGTTGCGAACAAAATCACGAAATATAACGGAAATTCTATGTTTTAAAGCACCGCGACCTCAAGTAACATATCTACTAATAGGTTGTTTAACGGAGTTTCATTCAGATACAGTTTTGTTAATAATAGAGTACGCTCCCTGGTGTTGGAATTAGGAACTAATATAACGTGGTTTAGTTAAAACTTGCTGGCTTCGCCCGCTATCGGACTGGCGTGGACAGCGGGGATATAGTTCGAATTTCGTTCGCTTCGAGGTTCTTTCGAAAAGGAGGGTTATATTCGGCGGTGCGTGTTCAGCAGGCTTGCGACGATTTAAATTTTGTTCGCTTCGAAGTTCGTTCGAAAAGGAAGAGGGCATTCGGCAATAATCGTGCAGCACACCTGCTATACGCTACCGCAGGCTGTGGGGACGCGGCTGAAGAACTAATGAACGAAATTTAATAAAAATTTATATTCAGGTATTCTTTGATCTAAATTGATGCTGATTAGTTTTTGGTGTAAATCGCTCATCAGGTGGAGCTGCTGTTTTGCATTTTTTTTACGATTTACGCATCAGCTTTATCTTAATAACTAATACCATCAAATTTCCATCAAACTTTAGATTCAGTTCGTCCATGACATGGGTTGGTGTTGTTTCTATTTTGAAGTAAATCACTCAACATGGCTATGATATGCTACATTTTTCACAATTTTCACAATAGCTGTATCTCAAGAACTAATAAACGGAATTTAATAAAAATTTATATTCAGATAGTCCCTGATATAAATCGATGCTGATTACTTTTTCATGTAAATAGTTCAATAGATGGCGCTTCTAAAGTGCATTTTTACTGATTTGCATCAACACTATTTCAATAACTAATTTACGGATTTTCATCAAACTTCCGGAATCAGTAAATCCATGATATGAACTAATTCGTTTTACGTTTTCATGTTAATTGTTCAATAGTTGGCGCTGTTGTGCTCAATTTTCCCGATTCTTGAAACAGCTCTGTCGCAAGAATTAATTCACGAATTTTCATCAAACTTTAGATTCTGTAAGTCCCTGATATAAATTAGTATTCTGTAGTTTTTGGAGTAAATCTCTTGAAAGGTGGCGCCGCTATGCGGTATTATTCGTGATTATTGCAATAGCTCTATTTCAGGATCTAATGCATGAATTTTCAGCAAACTCCAGATTCTGTTAGTCCTTGATATAAAAAAGTACAAAAGTACTTTTTAGTTTTTGGAGTAAATCGTGCAACAGGTGGCGCTGCTATGTAGCATTATTCATGATTATCTCAATAGTTCTATCTCAAAAAGAAATGCACGGATTTTCATCAAGCTTCAAATTCAATTAGTCCCTGATATAAATTAATATTCTTTTGTTTTTAGAGTAAATGGCTCAATAGGCAGCGCTTCCATCCAGTTTTTTTTTTTTTTTTTTTTTTTTTTTTTTTTTTTTTTTCTGCGATAATTCTATCTCAAATAGTACTAATACATAGATTTTCATTAAATTTCAGATTGAATTAGAATTTGAAAGACGTTTTTAGGGATTTTTAAAAAAGTTCCGTCAAGAATTTTACATTTTTACAATAATTGCTATTAGAAAATAGTGGTATTTCGATGCGGAATCCTTTTTCTTAAATATTTATCATCATGTTTCTTTCTCTTCGATTCATCATTCGTCCATACCTAAATCGCGTTGTATTAGTTCCAAATTCCAACACCAGGGTGCTCGCATTAGTTCCACATACCATCACCAGGGAGAGCACCCTATTACCAACAAAACTGTATCTTAAGAAAACTCCGTTAAAGAATCTATGTGTAGATATGTTACTTGATGTCACGGTGCTTCAAAACAAGAATTTAAGATTTTTGCAAAAATCACTATTCGTCAATAGTGGCATTAAACGCGAAATATATTTTTATAAATTTATATTATGTGTCATAAACTATCTTAAAGTTTCAAATAGATCAACCTAGAATTTTCGTTATATTTCCTGATTTTGTTTCCCCCCCCCCTTATTTCCCTTTCGTAATGGGACTTTTTTTACAATTTTTTATCGTGTGTTATAAACTATCACAAAGTTTCAAACAATTCCAACAAGAATTTAACATTTTTACAAAAATTACTAATAGAAAATAGTGGTATTTAACGCTGCATCTTTTTTCTTAAATATTTAACATCATGTTTTATTATGTTTCTAAAAGTTTCAAAAAATAGTAATATTTAATTAGCAGCTAAAACTTTAGAAAACGCTGAGCTTTTTTTAAAAAAAATCTAGCGTCCCCTTACTGTACCCCCCCCCTCCCCTCCCATCCTAAATTTCAAGTATCATGCTTTATTTAAGCTTTTTCTTATTTTTAAAAGGATTCGGATATTTACTTTTTTAATATGAACAATATCGCGTGAAATGATGTGTGTGAAAACCAATATCTGTTACGAATTAAAAATCTTTTCATAAAACCAAAAGTTTCTATCCGATTGAAAATATTATCCGCTCTATCTTTATATTTAAACTCAGAACCCCCAAAATTAATCAGGTAAACGCCTTATCAGAAGAAACCTACATCCAAAATTTGAAACAAATCGGTAAATTATCCGTGCAAAACCTATTTACTTAAATTAAGAGTGTTACCCCCCCCCCCCCCCATTCCTCCTTTCTTTATATGTAAACAATAAACATTCACAACTAATCATAAATGTACCTTATCAAAATGATATACCTAAAATTTTAATAAAATCTGATTACTTTTGCATGGAAAACTGACTTAACTAAATTAAGGATAGGGGGGGGGGGGGTGCGGATTAGTCTTTTGCTCCCCTTCCCTTATTCTTATCGAATGAACCCTTGAAACTAATCAGGAAAGTTCGTTATCAGGATAAATCTATGTCCAAAATTTGAAGCAAATTGGATATTTCTATCAGGAGTTATCGCATTATGTACATACATACGTACATGGTTACATACACACACACAGAATCTGCGAGCACATTAGTTCACATACTTTGATAGTCTATGAGCTAAAATCGCGTCAAACTGCATTGGCCTAGGCTAAATTAGATCAAAACTAGAAAGTTGGCGAAGTGGCGGTCTGTAGATTAAAAAAAAAAAAAATCACGCCAAATTGAATTGGCCTAGGACAATCTAGTTCGGCCTTTGATAAACTTATTCAAACCAATGAATAGCAGGCTAAACTAGTTTATCCTAAAGACCGTTCGGCCAAACTAGTTTGGCCTAGGAAAATCTAGTTTATCCGATGGACGTTCGGATAGACTAGTTTGGCCTAGGAAAAACTAGTTTATCCGATGGGCGTTCGGATAGACTAGTTTGGCTTAGGAAAAACTAATTTATCCGATGAGCGTTAGGATAGACTAGTTTGGCCCAGGAAAAACTAGTTTATCCGATAGGCGTTAGGATAGACTAGTTTGGCCTAGGCCAATCTAGTTTGGCCTAAAATCGGGTTTGGCCTGTAACATCTATAAGAATAGCACGATCTCGGTTTTGGATAAATTGAACTTTTTAAAAATACATGCATATCGCTATATTTTTTCTCGTTTCTGAATTTGTCTATAAGAATAGAGCGATTTTAGTGTTGGATAATTCGAACTTTTTAAAAATACATGCATATCGCTATATTTTTTCTCGTTTCTGAATTTGTCTATAAGAATAGAGCGATTTCATGTCGATAAATCGGACTATTAAAAAAAACATGTAAATTATTATATTCTGAACTCATATATAAAGAATGCTGCGATCTTCGTTTTGGATAAATCGAACTTTTTAAAAATACATGCATATGGCTATATTTTTCCTTGATTCTTAACTCATCTATAAAGAATATTGCGATCTTGGTATAGGGTAAATCGAACCTTTTGCGAAACACATGTAGATCTCTTATATTCTTCTTGCTTCTGAACTCGTCTATTAAAAAAATTGTTATCTTGGTATTCGATAAATCGAACTTTTAAAAAGTAATGTAAATCGCTATATTTTCCCTACTTTCTGAACTCATCCATTAAGCATAATATGTGGTCTCAGTGTTATGGATAAATTTAACTTTTTAAAAATAGATGCAAATCGCTATATTTTTCCTCGTTTCTGGATTCGTCTTTTAAGAATAGTGCGATCTTGGTATTTGATAAATCGAACTTTTTAAGAAGTACATGCAAATTACGTTATTCTCCCTTGTTTTTGAATTCGTTCATTAAGAATTACTGCGATCTCCGTATTAGATAAATGGAACTTTTTAAAGGTACAAGTAAATCGCCATGTTTTTCCTAATTTTTGAACTCATCTACTACGAATACTGCGATCTCAGTATTATGGGTAAATCGAACTCTTTAAAAGTACATGCAAATCGCGATATTTTTCCTTGATTCTGAATTTCTCTTGCAATCTTACTATTATATATTTTTTTTTTTTTTTTTTTAAGAAACACATGCAAATCAATGTATTCTTCCTTGTTTCTGAACTCGTCTATTAAGAAAACTGCGATCCCGGTATTACACTGTAAAAAAAAATTTCCGTTAAAAAACGGAAATAGTACTGGTAATCTAGACGCCAGTACTATTTCCGTTTTTTAACGGAAAAAAAAATTCCGTAAATTCTAGAAATAGTTCCGTTTTTTCACAAAATATTTCCGTTTTTTTTTTTTTTTTTTTTTTTTTTTTTTTTTTTTTTTTAATATTTTCCTGTGTAAAAATTCCCGTTTGAAAAGTTAAAAGAATTTTTAAGGAAAAACTAACATCTTTGTGATTTTTATTCTTTACTTTACTAAGACACGTTAACATCAGGGACACATTATACACATTTAATTCAAACAACAGTGAAGAAATGTCACTTACCTTCGATGGAGTTTGAACCTCTTTTGTCGTAGCTGACAGTGTAATACCATTACATAAGGATTACGCATACTACCTTTTCAAATATCTTTAGTTATTTCGGATGTATTTCCTAAATAGAACTTTTTGAAAGCATATGTAAATCGTTATATTTTTCCTAGTTTCTGAACTCGTCTATTAAGCATACTGTATCATACTGTTCATGTCTTTAATTAGAATCAAATATAGTACATAAAAAAATTTTTTTCGCTACTCAATCTCATGTATATGTACCTCAATGAATGCTAATAGCACTTTAGTCATGAATAACTATCTATTTGAAACACACCAGTACGTACATTGTCCATTTATACATTTTAACACTTTCCATCATTTCTAATAAGTGTTTATAAACTCGGTTGGTCTGTCTGTCTAAATCTCGTAAATATATACGGATTGGCATGTAATTTTTATATGTTATTGAGGTTTCCTACAGAATGTTCACAACTGAAAATGAATGAGCAGCATTTAAAATTCCTTTACTGGGAAACACAAAAGAATTTCAGTAAATTATGGTCTTTCAGGAAAAATCGTTTGCAGTTCTTTTATGTTTGTTTGTTTAGATAATTTATTTCATTCTATGAAAAAATTAATTTTTTTTTCTGTAAATGTTGGAAAGTGTTTCGTAATCAGTGCTTGTTCATGAATTTTCGTCTATGATTTTTTTGTTCGCTTGTTTGTTTTTTCAACTGCGTTTTAAAATATCCTAATATAAAACTGTAATCCAAGTAAAAGAAATCTATAGACAATGCACTGATAATAAATGCATTGATGAAATGCCTAAATACCTTTAGAGGACTTGAAAGTTTCAGTTAAGCACATAAAAAATTCACAAAAGATTTTTTTTTTTTAATTTCTAGCAGTTAAAGAATTTTACTAATAAAATGCGTGTAATTTGTTTGAAATATTTTCTTACTAGAACTGTCCTTCAATTTTTTTTTTATTTAACAGTATTTATTAGTAAGGGTTGTTCCAATTATTGTGGTATTAAACAAATATAATATTTATGAAATTTAAACGTGGTATTTGTAATCATTTTAAAGAACAATAAAATTGTTTCTGATCTTTTTTAATTGCCTTTTACGTACAAACCAAAAAGGAGAGAAAAAGAAATAGCATGAAAACTACTGATACCTAATAACATATCATACTAAAATAATTTTTTTAAAAATACTTGCCATTTAGCTATTTTTCAAATTATATTAAACAGTTCTTCATTTATGTATGTATAAATACATACACACATACACACACACACACACACACACACACACACATATATATATATATATATATATATATATATATATATATATATATATATATATGTAGTTATAAACATATAAACAATTTATGTAGATTAAAATATTTGTCATATAAAACCAAGTTTTAATCGATTTATTTTCTTCCATTACTTTATCTTCTATTTCAGATATTCCCACTACACTTTTTAAGAAAATTATAAATAGCACTATTAGAATTCCAATTATGGATCATTTATGTTATTCTTCCTTTGTTTTTTAATGTCCCTTTCTATAACTAGTAATCTTAAAAATTAATTGTTTTACTTTGCACTGAGTTTACTTATTCTTGCAAGATCTTACATTCCAACGTTTTTGTGCATCTTAGATTCAAAAATTTTAAAAGACTAATAAAAGATCAAACTACACGTAAAATTCTTTTAATTACTAGGAATTAAAAAAAAAAACTGCTTAAAAAAAAAGAAAAAAAAGTGAAAATATGCATGCATTTTTCTGCTTTTATTATCGGTGTATTGTCTACAGATTTCTTTTACTTTGTTTACAATTTTATATTTAGGTATTTTAACACGTAGCTTAAAAAGTAAAAGAAAAAAATATGACTAAAAATCGTACATAGGTATGTAGGATTCGTAGGATTCTTTATATAAGCATAAAATTATATTTTCTATGATAAAATTAGAAAGAAATTTAGTACTCATAAGAATGTTTAAAAAAGGAATGAATTAAAAAAGGATTAAGTAAAAAAAAGGAAGAGTGGTTGGCGGCGCATATAAAATTAGTGAGATGGGCATTCATAATAAAAATAATGATAATAGTAATAATAATAATAATAGGCCATAAGCTTTACAAATAATTTATGGGTTTTGTTCAAACAGTTTTATATGATAAATAAACACTAAAAAGAAAAAAAAAATCATATAATAAATAAGAGGTACTTCAGTCAAGCGAAAAGACTCCTTCGCTAATGCTTATCCTATGAAAAAATATATATAAAGATATCTCGGGTTCATTTAATTTTTTTTTAATTTCTTTTTGCATTGAATAGTAGAGGTCGATTTGTACAAAAGCAGGTTTTCACTTTTTTGATTTTGTTTGCAGATATTTTTATGAGGAGATTTCCCTTTTCGGAACCGGTTTCTAAATTAAAAATATCGTCATAAAATATCTGATATCAAAATCGAAAAAGTAAGAAATGGTCTTTGTACACATCAATCTCAGCTATCCAAATGCAAAAAAGTTCATTTAAAAATATTGAAATGCAAGCGAGATATCTTTATAAATTTATTACATGTAGTGTTAGAATAAGCGAGCGGGTCTTTTCGCGTGACTGAACGTTTGAAGAACATTTACAAATGAATCTAGGCAAAACAATAATAAATGAAAAATAACATAACAGTGAAAAATTTACTTTTTCATTTTTTGTCAGAACATTTTCATTTTTTTTTTTTGTTGAATTACGAATAATTGTTAAAAAATACAAAACAGAAAAAAAGAAAAAAGAAAAGAAAAAAGAACAAAAAGTAATAATAAGTTGCAGAAAATTTTACTTTTGTTCATCAAAATTATAGATAGATAATTTATATATTAGATAATTTTATTAAAATAAATAATTAATTTAAGACTTTCAATAATTTTCTATAAGAATAGTTTAATGACGAAGAAATGGCGATAATTTAGCAAATAAATATACAAACATATATAAAACAGTGAAGATTTATCAAAATGTACTTTATATTTTTTATTAAAAATAATTATTTAAATTAATGTACCATTTAAAGATAATTTTATAGTTTTTCGTTGACAATGCTCCCATAAACAAAAACATGTTGTTATATAATAATGCTCTTGTTTCTTCAGTAGTTGACATTTGCTATAAATTCTTATTTACAAAATATATCACGCTTTTATTTGTAAAGGAAAATAATTAATAAGTGACTTTTGGCATAATAATACGAACGAATCATAAATATTCTTCAACATCTATCATTGAAAGCACACATTAAAATATTTAAAAAAA
This sequence comes from Maratus speculifer, assembly GCA_964019185.1. Lineage (NCBI taxonomy): Eukaryota > Metazoa > Arthropoda > Arachnida > Araneae > Salticidae > Maratus > Maratus speculifer. The sequence continues at coordinate 219,847,651 of OZ025297.1, read as the reverse complement.
ATTAACAATAATAACAAAATAAAAATTATTAAATAGTATATTAAGTTTTCATTCTCTGCTTTCGACGTTATTTACGATGTCTACTGCCTACAAACCTTCAGATAATCAAAACTATTATGACCCGTTCTGAAAGTCAATAAGCTGCTTTAGATATAAAAATGCTGAATTATTTATCGACCATTTCAAATAAATAATGACTTGTTTTCATGTTTGAAAACTTTTCCACCTTTTATAAAAAAAACTTAAATCTACAGCAAAAATCTTAGAATCAAACATTTTAGTTTTGGTGTTTACGTTCATCACTTATAACATTATATAACTCTACTGCCTACGAAGCTTCAGGCAACCAAAACTATTACGCCCCATTCTGAAGTCAATAAGCTGCTTTGGATGTAAAAATATTGAATTATTTACTGATCATTTCAAACAAAATACATTTTGTTTCATGCTTGAAAACTTTTACACCTTTTCTATAAAATTTACTTTTTTAAAAATAATTTTGCGGGTAATTGTGTGATATCTTGTAAAAATCCAATAACGAAAGAAAATAACTTTGAATCGCTGCAAAATTTTATAAAAAAAACTTAGAGTTAAACATTTTACTGATCACCATTTATGACGTTATAGAACTCTGTTGCCTACGAATCTTCAGACAACCAAAACTATTATGGCCCGTTCTGAAGTCAATTAACCTGCTTTGGATATAAAAATATTGAATTATTTTCCGACTATTTCAAATAAAAAACAATTTGTATTCATGCTTAAAAACTTTTCAGTCTTTCCTATAAAACTTAATTTTTTAAAAATAATTTTACAAATAATTGTGCGATATGTTGTAAAAATCCAATAAAGAAAGAAAATGAATCGCTGCAAAATCTTTGACAAACAACTTAGAATCAAACATTTTACTTTCGTTAATTATGTTCAGAACTTATGACGTTATAGTACTGCCTATGAAGCTTCAGGCAACCAAAAACTATTATGGCCCATTCTGAAATCAATAAGCTGTTTTGGATATAAAAATGTGAATTATTTGCCGACCATTCCAAATAAAAAACAATTTGTTTTCATGCTTGAAAATTTTTCCGCCTTTTCTAAAAAACTTATTTAAAAAAAAAAAATAATAAATAAATAATTTCACGAATCATTGTGCAGTATGTTGTAAAAATCTAGTCACGAAAGAAAATAACTTTGAATCGCTTCAAAATCTACAGCAAACAACTTAGAGTCAAACATATTACTTTCAGTACTTACGTTCATCATTTATTCCTTCGTTCACCGGTAACGCTACACCACGCTTACGATCTCAACGTTTACTTATTTTGCAACATTTCACACCTTAGCAGACTTTCAGGTACATTGAGTGTGACCAAAGATTCCGTTTACTAGAGTTGTATTGTCGCGATTCTCGAACCAATGAAACGCTCGGATGGGAGGAATTCATCCTGGACTTCAGAGACGCATCCAATGAGGGGGCGGGGATGGTGTGGTCGCGTGCTGCATCCGGATCAGATGCTCCGTCTCGCAAGAAGGGAATCGGTGACAATGAGAGAGAAACGAAAGGGCGTAACACTTTGTGTAGTCACCGTGAAGAACTTAGAAAAGACTAGGAAAAATATATATTAATATACTTGACTCGCGATAGAATAAAGCTTTGCAGTGCAATAACAGAAGTAAATGATTCATTATAGTAATTTGAAACTATACAATATGAACGAAAACATACAATAACCTCTTTCAAGTTGCCCATACTTTTAAAAAGGGTTTTTCATCATTAGTAATCTCAGAAAACAATTTTAGAGATTTAAATAAGCATTTATAAACTCGAAATTTCTTTTGCTGTCACTGATTTTCGGAAACATTTTTCGGTTAATTATTAGCTAACAGGTTATCAAAGCCTGTGTGCGAATCTGCTCGCAGGATCTGTATGTAGCTATGTATGTAATGTGGTAATTCTCCATATAAATATCTGATTTACAGCAAATTTTGTAAAAGGTTCATTTTGATAAGGTGCTATTGTGATTAGTTTTTTGGATTAATTACTTAAGTATAAAGTGAGAACTGGGGGCTAATTCCTCTCCACATTAAGATAAATAGGTTTTTTATGCAAAATTATCCGGTTCGCTTCAATTTGATATAACGGTGTATTCTGATAAGGTACTTCCGTGATTAAATTTGGCGATTCAGTGTTTAAGATAATGATGGGAGGTGAAGGGGAGATAATTTTATTAGTTTAGGTAAGTGAAATTTTTATTATAGTTTATTAATTATTTTTTCAACATATTATCAATTTTATATGTGAAGAATCTTTCTTCATTTTCAAACAGATTTTTTATTAAATGAAATAATGAAATTCAACAGTCGTAATTCCATTCAAAATAAAACATATTTTAAAATACAATTATTTTAAACAGGTATATTCGATGGATTATTTCATTTTCTAAATTCTAAAACTGGTGAACTGAAGCAATTTTAGTTTTAATCATCGCGATATTATTTCGCAAAATTTTTATTAAATCTGTGTCGTGTCTCTGATCTAAATAGGATGAGAATCAACTGATGTAACTAACCTGTTTTGATTTAAAATAATATATTATTTATTTATGTAAAAGATATAAGTTGATTTTAGTTTTAAAAAAGTAATACTCCATTCATGAACAATTTTTATTCCAGAGTTAATTTCTATTGATCTATGTATACTTGCTGTAGAGAATTCTTTTTCGTTTTTGTTATCATCTGCATGAAATAAGCTATTGGTATTTTAGAATTTTAATGAGTTTTACACTTCCATAATTATAAACCACAGAAAAAGACATTCTTTTCATATTTTTAATCCGTGTCAATAATTAGGTATTGACCATATTTTTAAATTTTAAAAAGAACTATTTGGTTAACATAAAGAAATCGCATATTGATCGTTACAGTAAATATGAGACAACAGAAAAAATATTGCTCCAAAAGACTCTCTTGCTGTTTTAAAACATCAAAAGACGGGAGCATTTATGTTAAAAATCAAATAGCAGTAAGTTCTAAAACAGAGAAATTAAACATTTTTTAACCGTCGTATATAAACATACATAAAACACTTATTTGCGGATAGTTTTAATACATCCTGGCCTCGACGAAACATCACAGAAGCATTCACCTGTGATTTTGTAACTTGCATATTAAAGCTGTTTTTGAATCAGAAAGGGCAATTTTATGACATAAGCTTTAATTTATTTTTGATCAGAAAAGAATGAAACCAGTAGATGTTGGTGATCAGAAACTATCTAATCGCATCGAAGTGAAAAAACTTCTTTAAGACACCATACAATATATTAAAATGGACAAGGCCTTTTGAAAGAACTGAGTCTTTCTTCGTCAGGTGCAAAGAAGACCTTCGTCTACTGTGAATGTAGTGGCAGGATTTCGATTGATTAACAGCAGTTTCAACTTATTATCTACCTAATCGCACTCATTATTCCGGTTTTTTGCAAGCACAATGTATTTTCCAGAGAATAGTGTCAAAGTAAAAGTTTTGAACCAGATTTCTGAAGTAAATTCTGAATAACCACTAAAACTGGGGAGAAAAACAAGTTAGTCACGTGATCAATTATTGAATATAACTCAACAGGTAATTTATCGATTAAAAAATGGAAAATTCCGTTCGATTTAAAATCACTTCCCTAATAGGCTTTTCAGTTTTATACCTCTCCGTTAAAAAATGGATTTCTAAATGTGTCAAAACGTTTCGCACTTGTTGAGCAGAGCAGTTGAGAACAGCCTTAATCATTTGACCAGGATAGTACTGTGTTGTAGTGACGTTACTGTGACATCGATTTGCCCATTTTTTATACTATCACTGTCAGGTCTAAAATACATTGTTTTGGATATATCGAAAATTTCTTTTTAAATATTTTTGTCTGTTGGTCAACACAATAAAATCTCAATGGAGACAAAGTAAAAATTTCTGACACAATTAAAACAGAAAAAACCAAAATGATTAAATATTTTTATATTAAAAATATTTACAAATGGATAAACAATATTATACTTTTAAAACGCCGAGGAAAATGATTAATAATTTCTTACATATAATATAAAACACCATTTTAAAATATCAAATTATTTTTAAATGCTATAAGTGATCTATTAAAATAACATAATATGGCAAATAATACCTTATAGTTTTACATGTTTCGTTGCTCTGATGGCAACTTTTTCAAAAACAATAAATGATAAAAGAAATTTTTCACTAAAATAGCCTCAAATTAAAATAAACAGAAAAACAATTTTCTTTTTTTCTGTTTATTTTTAATTTGAAGCTATTTTAGCGAAGAATTTCTTTTATCATTTGTTGTTTTTGAAAAAGTTGCCGTCAGAGCAACGAAACATGTAAAACTAAAAGGTATTATTCAAATTCTCTAAATCTATATTATTATCTAAAAAGTATTACTCAAATATTAGAATTCAAAGAAAATATCATTTGGGAAAGGTATAATGTATATTGCGGATCTAATGATTGCTTGGAGACATGGGCGTAGGAAGGGGGGGTCCAGGGGGGGCCTGGACCCCCCTAGGATTTTGGCTGAACCCCTAGAAATATTTTATAGTGAAAATACGACTATTTTTGAAAAAAAAATATTTAAAAGAGCAGTATTGCTATAAATGACAAATAATAATAACAAAACCGAATAAAAGGCAACTATTAGTTTTCTATGCCATTATTTAAGAGGGGAGGGGGGCACACTCAGTGTCTCGTAAAGGATAAACAACAACAGATATGAGATATGGCAGACAAGACATTGATTCTTTTTGCTCTGGAACACAGAAGGTCTCGATACTTTCATGCTTGAAGCTAGAAGAGGAAGCGGGACGAATCAGCGATAAGGCAACTCTGGCTTCTCTTTTGTATGTATTGTCCTTGATCTTGTTGGTAGAACCAAAGAAAGTCTTCCCTCTATTTGAACTAAATTCTAGGAAATTACGTATAGAAATCAGGTCCTCCCTAGTCTCAAAGATAGTAATCTAACTACACCGCTTTGCGTTGGCTAAAACTCTATGAATTGTTTGTTCTCTGTGAATTGCTGGACTACCTGCTATCATCCTCCATATAAAGAACATATAATATTCAAGGGTATGGTGTTTTTTCATTAATTGTGTTCAAAGATTTTATTTTATATGAAGGAAATTTTTATTGTTATTGTATACTTTTACCTAATCTTCATAAATATTTATCTAATTTTTCATTACTAAGTATGTTTTCGAGAGCGAGGGGTGACTGATATTTATACATATCACTATATCATAATTCCAATATATCTGCTTACCATTAGATCTATTACTTCAGTTTTAGTGACAGATTTTTTTTGTATACACCTTTTAAAAATATTTTATAATTATACTGATTTTAGATCCTTTTTAAGTTGAATTAAATTAAATTATTCTTTTACTCTCTTGTTATTTCCAAATTCTGCATATTCCGGCCTAGTTGACTCGGATTTATGGTTTCCGAGCCATGTATGAAAGATTTTTGTGGCAATTTTTTCCAAAGTAGAGGAAGAAAACGATAAAATATTCCTTTGTGTTATTATCTTTTTTACATCTTTTAAATAGAGTAAAACTTTTCTAATGGAGACTCCTAAAAAGCGGAAATTTCTATTTAGAGAACTTTTTTATTCCTGAATACTTCTATAATATTTGTATGTTTTAATTTTTTCCTCTGAATTCCGTACCCTTCGAATAGCATCTGAATTCTAGATTTTCAATATGTTTGCTATTCAGATATGCAAAATAGCGCAGCCAAGAGCTTCGTCTGGTGTAGCTTATAAACCGTTGTTCATAAAATGAACAGTGTTGTTATGTTACATTTTCATACAGCAATGTTTAGTCAATATATGATGCATAAAAGCCGACGGTATATAAAATACAAATAATCATAATCAATTTAGCATTTATGGTATTTATCGATTTCATAAAGCACCTCTCCTTCAACCCTCCCCCCTCACCCTCCAAGAAGAAAAAAAGAGCAGTAGCAGTAATACAGGTATTGCATTTCTCCTAACTTTTTCTTTCGTTAATTTTGCGTTCAAATAGAGGCTCTTTTTATGTAGAATTGTGAAATTGAGACAGTTGAATGTGAAACATTTTATGCTGTTTATACTTTACCTTGCTTGTTACATACATTAATATTTTATATCGTATCTTAATATTTTTAAGCGTCTTCTTAGCTTTTAAATGGCTGATGGTGTGTCTGTGTGTGCGAGGGGAAGGGGGGGGGGGTGGTAAACCTGAAATTCTACCCATGTTTTTAGATTTCATATAAGACACTGCCTCTATCCTCACCCCCAAGAATCATAGGGGCCGGCTCAGGGCCTTTTAAACATTTTGTGCGCAAAACATTTTTCACCTTATTAGTGCAAAACTTTTAAACTTGACTCTACGACTCTTCCGCTTAAACCAACAACCTCATATTTTTCTTGGCTTCCTAGGGACCTTTTTTGAGCATTCGAATAATTCATACTTTTAATTCTTCACAATGCTTAATTTTAACTAGTTGTAGATCTAAAGCGCTAAGTATTGACATTTTATGTTTTCATGTTGAGGCCGTATTTTTAACTGTCAAATCTGTATTATTTTTGGCCGCCCCCACTCCCCTTAAATTTCTTAAACCTTCCTTAAAAATGTCCGATTCACCATCTTTTTTTTTTTTTTTTTTTTTTTTTTTTTTTTCCCCTATTAACTTTTTAGGTCCTGCAGCTACTGCATAAACGACAAAAATAAATAAATAAATAAATAAATAAATAAATAAATAAATAAAAAATAAAGAAAAGAAAAGAAAAGAAAAAAAGTAAAAAAGAAGAAGATTTCAGCTACATTTCAATTTTGAATATTAATCACCTTCTTTGAACCCTTGGCGCAGCTTCTTTTAAAATGATCTGAATTGCTTTCAATTTTCTTTAACAAAGTTTTAGCGCATTACTTTAATAACTACTGAAAACATTTTTATACCCAACTATACCTAAAATAAGTCCCTGGGCCCGATAAGACCCGTTACAAGGCCTTTTGAAGTTTTTCAATCATAAATTGTTATTAAATTGTCCTTTATTAATCCAATCTCCATTTTTGGAACTTTTTTTTTTTCATTTCTCTCACGTTCCTACATTCTAGTTAAGATCCTGGAGTCCATGTAGTCCTATAGGATCCAGTTCAGGGACTTTGAATTTTTTATTCATGCACGCCCTCATTTTCTCACCTTCTCAGTGCATTATTTTAAATTGCACACCCAGAACAAACACTCTCATATTTTTATTGGGGCCCTAGGGTTTTTTTTAAAGCATTTACTCATTTTTTATGTATTTCTTTAAAATGTTATATTTTAACGAATAATTCGAATTCCATACTTAATTTTGATTAATTGTAGATCTAAAGAATAAAGTACTGAGATATTTTAATAGCTTTTCATGTTAGAGAGCACTACTTTTAACTATCAGGTGGCTCCTTTCGGGCGACTTATTACAGCTCCCTTAAAAATAGTCCGATTGACTATCTTTTTTTTTTTTTTTTCTCTAACAATTTTTTAGTTTCTCCAGCTACTAGATGAAAGTCAAAAACATTTTTAGACTTCAGCTTCATCAAATTCGGATTATAATCCCTTTCTTGGAGCCCTGGGTGTAGCTTTTTTGTAAAATGATCCGAGTTGCATGCATTTTTTTATAACAATATTCTAGCATCCGCCGATTGTCTTAAAAAGTACTAAAAAAGTATCTTTATACGCAACTAAATGCCAGTTAAATCCCTGACACCTTGAGGATACCTGGGTCCCCTGAAGTTTTTGCACTATAAATTGTTTATAAATCCCCCCCCCTTCCTTCGTTATAACTGGATTCTTATTTTTGGTGCTCTTTTTCAATGTAGTTATTTTACCGTTTCTATATACCACTTAAGAGCCTGGGGCACCCTACAATGACATAGGTCCGATCTCGGACCGGACCGGACCCCTTGATTTTTTTGTGCAGCATAAGTTTTTCATCTCTTAATTTTCTCACATTCTCAATGCAAAAATTTTAAATTGAGTTTTGGATCCCTCTCCTTGGACCAAAACACCTACATTTTTACTGGGACACTTAGGCCTTGTTCTAAGTTTTGACCTTCTTTTTTGTGCATGTCTTTAAAATTTCATTCTAATGATTAATTCATACAAATGCTTAATTTTGACTAACTGAAGAACTAAAGTGCTGAAAACTGTAACCATTTAACATGTTTTCATGTTAGGGCTCTACTCTTAACTATCAGTTGGCCGCCTTTGAGTCCTTTGTTATAACTCCTTTTAAAACTGTCCAATTCACTGGCTTTTTTTTTCTAAAAATTTCTAAAGTCCTCCAGCTACTACATGGACAACAAAAATATTTCTCAGACTTCAGCTACCATTAGTTTCGAATATTAATTTTGTTCTTTGAGATTTTGCTGTAGCTTTTTGAAAAGCAATCCGATTTAATTGCAATTTTCAGTAACGTAGTTTTAGCGTCTTCTAGCTTTTTTAACACTACCAACTATATCCCAATTAAAATTCGATTTATTTTTAAATTCATTTTTGCTCTCAAATGCACCAAACTGGCAAATTGTTTTATTTAGAAAGTACACAAAGTTCCTTGATTGTCAATTCTTTGATAAATGCAGAAAATATTGCAAAAAAGCAATCAAAAACGGCATTTTGAACCGATTTTTCTGAAGCGGGAGATCTCGAGATCTGTGTACAAAAAAATGGGTCATACTGAGAAGGTAATCTATATATATAAAAGGAATTCTGAGGATAATTGAGGCACAGATAGGCTCTCATCCTCTATTCCTTTTATTTATAGAGATTTTACACAGCTTAGGTAAACGCAGAAGAAATATAAAACAGATAATGTATTTATCACAAAAAATCGTCTGCTAAGAAAATCTTTTTTCATTTTGAACTCTATAAATAAAAGGAATAAAGCAGAAGAAATATAAAACAGATAATGTATTTATCACAAAAAATCGTCTGCTAAGAAAATCTTTTTTCATTTTGAACTTCTATAAATAAAAGGACAGATAGGCTCTCAAACAGTGAATCGTCGAATATAATTGAAGAACAAATGGAAGAACAAATGGAAGAACAAATGGAAGAACAAATGGAAGAACAGATGGAAGAACAGATGGAAGAACAGAAAGAAGAACAGATGGAAGAACAAATGGAAGACCTCTTCATTAACAATAAAAAAAGATATGCAAACGAAACCCCAGAACACCGAGAAGAAAGACTGGCGAAGAAAAGAGAGCAGAATAGAAAAAGAAGAGAAAATGAGACTGAAGAAAAGAGAAGAGAAAGATTAAGTAAGCAAAGATTAATAAATCGAAAGATTCTCAGCGATGAGACTGAAGAAAAGAGAAGAGAAAGATTAAGTAAGCAAAGATTAATAAATCGAAAGATTCTCAGCGAAGAATCAGAAGAAAAGCGTCGAGAGCGATTGTCCAGAAATGACGAAGAACAGAGACTTCACAGATTGAATGAAAAGAAATGTTATGATTACAACAGAAAATACATCGTCGTTGGATCTTGTTACAACAGAGCCTTCTTGCTATTTTTTGATGAACCCGGGCAACGCCGGGCAGAACAGCTAGTTGTTTATAAATCAAATTCTAATGAATTGAGCGCAAAATGACATCACACGGCATCTTATAAGTCTCTTCAAAAATCCCCTCAGCAAGTTCCATGTTTCTACTTTTAAAAATATGTCTAAAACTGTATCAGAAAATTTCGAGCTGTTGAAGGTGGAAAATCGTTTTTTCGAATACACCCTTAATGGTGTATTCTTTTTTCGTATACTGTGGGCTTGATTTTTTCAAAACACATGCCGAGCCGTTCTGAAAGAGGATCTTTCGGGAACACACTAGTCGCTGCTGAAATCAATAAGGTCCTTTAATTTAGGTTCATTTAAAAGATTTTCAAACGATAAAAAAACATTCAAAATTGATTTTTGTTTAAGATTATTATAAAGGGCCCCGCTCAACGCTGGGCGGATCAGTTAGTCTATATTATAAAGCATAAATGTGTCTGTGCGTAGGTGGCAACAGCATACAATTAAATTTCGATTTTACAGTAATTTTTAAACATTTAAACACTGCATATTTTCCTTTTTTATGCCGTTTAATGGCAGAAAAAAATGTACAGTAAACTTTGTCTAAAGCTGAATCCATCGGAATCGAGAAACTTTTCCGCAGTAGACAGTATTCTCCCTTAGACAAATTTTAGCTTATGTCTATAGATTCGCAGAGACTTGAAAATCTTTCCAAATAAAACAGATTTTAGTTTTACACAGAGTCGGAATTACAGAGTGTTTACTGTAATTTATTTCAAAACTGTATTGTAATTTCTTCAAAAACAATGCAATTGACTTTTAGGTAGATTTCGTATGAAATACTACCTATTGCATTGTCTCCCATGTTGGAATTTCTGAAAAATTTTTGCGGATCTACACGAATCATGACTCCTAGACCCCAAAACTACCATCAGTAAAAAAGTTTATATATATCTATCTATCTATCTATCTATCTATCTATCTATCTATCTATCTATCTATCGGTGTATATCACTTTCTTCTAGACACGATAACTTCCATAATTATGCTCAGATCTTCATCAAACTTTTACATAAAATCAAAGGGCATAAAATCTCGGTTAAGTTCGTTAATGGGCAAAATCGGACCAAGGAGGTGAAAGTTAGGAGGGTTTTTGTGAAAACAGAAAAAACGCGATAACTTTTTAATTAAAATAGATATCGAATCAGTTTAAAGTTTATATTACTTCTAAAAAATGAGGAAAAAGTTTATGCGTGACAGATTTTTGATAAAGTTAAAAGTGGGCTCAAGGGGCGAAAAAAACATGGTTTTTGGGAGAAAAAAAATCATAACTTCGTCAATTCTCAAGATATCAAATCCAACTAAATTTTATATAAATGTACTCAATATTATCTAAAACTTTTGTATTTACAAGTTTTTGATAGGACCAATTTTTACCGAGGAAAAAAATTAAAAACGAAAAGAAAAAGGGGGGAGGAAAAAGAAAAAAAACCATAACTTACTCAATTCTTAAGCAATTAAATCTAATTAAATTTATTTTACATCTTCACAATAATATCTACAATTTTTATACTGACAAGTTTTTCATAGAACCAATTCTTATAGCAAAAATAAATTAAACAAAAATAGGAGTTGGAGAAAAAACCTCAAATCCAAACTGCTTATATTCTGACTCATTTTAAAATTCATTTTTGATTTTAAACGCATCCAAATGACAGATCCTATTATTTAGCAACTATATAATGCGACGTATTGGCCAATTTTTTGATAAAGGCAGAATATATTTTTAAAAAGGCTGCCAAAAAAGGTATTTTGAACAGATTTCCCGAAGTTTTCATCATTAAAAAATTCATTAAGTATAACAAATTGCGTTTTTTATGCGTCATTTTTTAATTCATTTTTGTTCTCAAACCCATCCAATTTACAGGTCCTATTATTTAGGAACTATATAACTTGACGTATTGGGCGGTTTTTTGATAAAGGCAGAATATATATTTTAAAAGGCTGCCAAAAAGGGTATTTTGAACAGAATTTCACGAAGTTATCGTGATTAAAATTTGCGGAAATTTAAGAAATTGCGTTTTTACCGAGTCATTTTTAAATCTTTTTTTGTTCTCAAACGCATCCAATTTACAGGTTCTCTTATTTAGGAACTATATAATGTGACGGAGTGGCCAGTTTTTTGATAAAGGCAGAATATATTTAAAAAAAGGCTGCCAAAATGGGCACTTCGCACAAAATTTCCCAAAGCGACATGATTAATGAACTGTGGGTATTCAAATAACAAATTGGTTATTTTATGACTCATTTTTAAATCCAATTTTGCTCTGACACACATTCAATTGACAGTTTTTTGTTACTTAGGAACTATATAATGTGCGTATTCGTCGATTTTTTGATAAAGGGTGAATATATATATTTTAAAAGCTGTCAAAGTAAGCACTTCGCAAAAAAATTTCCCAAAGCGATCATGATAAAAGAATTGAGGTTGTATTCAAATAACAAATTGTTTATTTTATGACTCATTTTTAAATTCAATTTTGCTCTCAAACGCATTCAATTGACAGTTATTTGTTATTTAGGAACTGTGTAATGTGCCGTATTGATCAGAGTTTTGATAAAGGCTAAATATATATTTAAAAAAAATCTGTCAAAGTAGGCACTTCGCACAAAATTTCTCAAAGCGATCTTGATTAAAGAATTGTGGATGTATTAAAATAATAAATTGGTTATTTTATGACTCATTTTTAAATTCAATTTTGCTGTCAAACGAATTTAATTAACAGTTTTTTGTTATTTAGGAACTATATAATGAGCATATTGTTCAATTTTTTAAATAAAGTAAGAATATAATTCAAAATATATTGCCAAAATGGGCATTTGAGTAAAAATAGGCTTTTTTTTTTTTTTTTTTTTTTTTTTTTTGAGATGAAAACTTTTCGAAATCTACCTCCGCCTATAGGCCATGCCGAAAGGGATTTTTTTCATATCCATTTGGGAAATGACTGTTGTTATCAGTCGAGTATATATATATCTGAATCCTTGTGATGTCCGCATTTATAGAATACGTCTGTTGCCACAAAAAAGTATTAAAAACTACAACTACACAAAATTTAATAACTCAAAAACAAATACAAGATACAGCTTTCAAAAAAAAAAATTTTTTTTTAAGTAAATTTTTTCCCCTATACAACGGTGTAAAAATTGAAAATTTGTGATATTTCGAAGTTTACAAATCTGCAGTACAGGAAATTGTAAAACTGAAATTTTATTTAAAATTTGAAAGTTTTGCCATTCGCAGAAGGACATAAGACAAAATTTTCAACAAAGTTTATAATTCAGATGTATGTAACATTTATTTTATTTAAAAATTTTATGCAATGAGTATCGGAAGAAAATCGGTTTGCAGATGTCGTTGTGATTATGATTTTATACAATCTCCGGGACGGGGCGAGGGCGTGATAGCAGTTGAAGAAAAAAAGCATACTGAATCATCTCATTATTCTATTTCGGTTTAATTTTCATATTTCTAAAGCCTCATTTAGAATGTCGAGAGGGATGAAACCGGATTCACACGAAGTGGAGCTGCTCCGCTATCATTCCTGCTTTAATTTTGTACCCATTTACAAACCCAAGCATAAAGCAGCATTAAAATTCTTTCGCGCAAGTTTTCGTGCGCAGGTCTCTGTTAAAGAATATCGTCTGCTTGTTTACTTTTGGCCTCGTAGGGTGCAGTTTCGCTATGACCAACACATAATGTGCAGGAATTGGTACGCGGCCACTTGTTTTAATACCTGTACGATACATTATTATGAAACTGTTTTGGCATGCGGCGATTTGTTTTAATATCTGAATATATGAAACAGTTCTTCGAATTTAAAGTTATACAATCTTCAGTTTTAAAATTAATTTTGCAATGATAATTATGTCGCTAATTATGTCATGAAAAATATAACACTGTTTTTAAAATGTAACCCATTTAAATTGATTATCGATACTATGAGGTTTATATATTTTTATGCTACCTTCGAAAATTTTTTGCAATTGACTTTAAAATATAAGGATAGCTAAAATAATTAAAAGAGTGGATATGTATACTTTTTTAACTTGTATTACAACCATACGCACTTTATGTCTGAAAATGTTAACTTGTACTTTATTTGCAATATTTAATTTTGTATTAGTTTTCCGTAATAATTAATTTGTCTTAGTTTTGTGTAATAGTTTTTTTTTTTTTTTTTTTTTTTTTTTCCCGAAGATTTTTTTTTTTCTTTTCATTTATTAAAATACAAACTTGTACTTTTTGAGCTTTGCTTACTACTAATAACATATCGCTATTCTATTTAAATTATAGTGGTATTTTATTTTCATTGAACTATGCTTTATTTCATTCTCTTATAAAATTAGCATAAATTATCGTAATCTTTTATTATTAGTTTTACAAGCTTTTATATAGCTAATAGTTATATATTTTTTTTACATTAGATGTGATTTTTTGCTAATTTATAAGGAGAGAATAATATACACATTTATTATGTTATTCATCTTAAAATAATAATAAATAAATAAAGAGAAGGATATATTTTTAAATAAATATATTTTTTATAGAATCTCATGATTTGTGTTGCAGCCTCAAGATTGGACTTTCATAAATATTGTTGCAGTTCATTCATTAATGATAAAAAATATATTAATTCAAAATTGATGCGATTTTTTTTAAATTATTAATTTATCTCTCATTTTCTTGCAACTTTTTTTTTTTTTTTTTTTTTTTTTTTTTTTTTTTTTTTTTTTTACGGACAAAAGGTTAAAATATATTTTCAAGCAAGGTTAATTTGAGTATGACTTATTATTCTATATGAATGGGTTTGTGGTGACGTGAATTTATAAATTCATCTCTAAACCAATTCTCCTTTCGATGAAAACAAAGATGAAACTCTAATAAGATATCTAAAAAGCTTTCGATATTGCTGAAAACTTTTCAAAGCAACTGCAAAACTTTTAATGTAACATTGAAGCGAAGTAAACAATTTTTATTGACACCAGAAGCAAGTCTACCTACAGGACCCTACTGAAAAATGAAAGTAATTTAATACTTTCTAATACATTTGAAAAGAGTGTTTATAAAATCAATTTGTCAGTCTGTGCTACAATTAATGTAAACTCAAATTTCCATTTATGTTATTGAAATTAACTAAAGCATGTTTCTTAGCGAAAATGAAGTGTGCAGAATTATTGCGACAATGGGAGAAAAACCTTTTGTGGTAAATTTAAATGATGTTACACTATTTCAAAAATGAAATTTATATCCATTTAAAAAATGCACTAACCATGGTTTCTGCATAGTACGGTGTATAATAAAAATGAGATGGTCTCTGTCTGAGCTCAGTTTTTATTCAAGTCCTCTAATAGGTATAATATTACAAATTTATAAATTTTTTTAAAGGAATTTTCATGGACATGAAAATCGCGAAACATTGTCTTGAAAGAGTATTTAGAATTAATACTTATTTCTATGTAAGAAGAAATATTTTAGCAATAATATATTCATAAAACACCAGTATTCAGTTAAATATAATAAAAACTTTAAAATTCCGAAAGTTTCAAAAAGTGTTAGAAACATGATTTTTATTGTATTTAAAAGTAATATTTTAACGAAAAACTTTTTTAAATGTTACTAACACTTTTATGTAATGTACTTTTATCATCAGGTTCTGATGACACAAAATTTTTTGGTCTTTCAAATCATCAGACTTCGATAAAAAAAAAAAAAAAAAAAAAAAAAAAAAAAAAAAAAAAAAAGCGCTGAATACTGATGTCAAAACATGTATCATTAATTTACACAATCACTACTATAAAAATTCAATTAATGGCTATGTGAAAAAAAAAAAAAATGATTTGAAGCATATTTTATAATGCTATACTATTTCAAACATAATGACATATATATATATTATTGAGATTTATTACAAGATGCTTACTGTAGAATATGATATGCATAATGGTTATCATTCATTTACAGAGCGACAAAAAATTTTGATTGTAGTATGATGGATGTACTGTACAATATAAATTAGTTTAATATAAATTATACATATTTATTTAAAATATTAATTAATTTAAATTATGTACATTTAAAAAAATATTAATTAATATTAATTATAGATATTTAAATAATAATATTACTTAATATGGATCATTCACATTTAAATATGAATATTATCTATGTATATTTAAATATTAATATTAATTAATTATGTATATTTAAAATCCTTATCAATTTTATATTTAAATACTAATAATAATATAGGGAAAGGGAAAAATAATTATGCTAACCTTCCACTACTTTATAATTACAAATGAATGGGTAATTAGTAAAAAGAATAGTAAATTAATTGCAATTTTTATATATGAAGATAAGATTTTTAAAAAATGATAATTTAAGTATGAAATTAGTAAAATTTACTAATATTTTTCAACAGTAATATAAAATTGTATTTAGTGTAAGTTTAGGATACATTGTATTTTAATAAATGTTCATGTAATTATTTTTTAAAAGCTTGAGTAACTTTTAAAAGTATCTTAATTATTGAAAATTTATTTGAGATAAAATTTTATGCAATAAAAATTATTACATTTTATTCATGTTAATTTTAATTTAATTTTGTTTATTTAATTGTAAGTATAATTTAGTTTAATTATCTAATTATCAATTGTATAAAAATACAAAGCAACTGATCTTTACATGTTTATAACTGTTCTTTATTAACTAATTCAAAAAAGATCATTAAGAAACTCCACAAGAGAGAAAATAGCAAAAAAAAATGCACAATTTAAAACCTAACAATTAAAAAATTTGGTTTTAATCAACATACTATACAAGGTTTATCTTTCAACAAAGCCCATTGGAAAAAATTTGCCAGTTCTCCTAAACAGATTAGCGCGCGAGAAATGGGCGGAGAAATTTGAACGGATACTTGCTTTGTACACCCGAAAGGAATCATGGGTACATGCTGGATTAGTGCCCTAGGAGAAAGCAGGGGTGAAAAATGCCCTAGGTTGAAACCGGATCTGCACATTCTAAACAGGTCAGAAATACAATGATGGAATCGATGTGAATTGAATGTGGATTCGAGGGGATATTCTAAATGACCCTTAAGTCAAATATTTTCACAATTGTGGGCATGTTAAAAACTGATTAGACTTCACTATGAACTTTTCTTCTTTCTCCCCCATTTAAAACATTTATTGAAAAAAAAAAAAAAAAAAAAAAACTTCATATGTAGCAATAAAAAAAGTATAAAATAGAAGAAAGTTCTGTTTGACTAGTTTCTATGATCGATTAATTTGTTTGAAGGGACCAGTGCCTAGGAATGTATCAATAGATGAGTTTTCTGTTGAGCAATTAGTTTTAATAAAAATGTTTACTTTTATCCTTTGGAAATTATGAGAGTTGAGACCGTGGCCCCCCCTAGAAAAATTATGTAGTTACGCCCATGCTTGGAGAGGACCAATTTTAGTATTTAACAGGTCTTTTAAATTTAGAGGAGGAGCTGCAATTAATTTTACATCATATTTCAAAAAAGGTATGCCTCATATTTAAAAAAAAAAAAAAAAACCTTGAAATGTAACTAAATTTTTAATTATTTTTATATATATGCACCTGGAAGTAATTTTAGTATATTTATTTGTGTTTTTAATATGAATTTTAATTATTTAACTCAAGGTGAGTTTTACACTAGAATTTTAAATTTCACTTATTATTAAGTTTGGTCAATAATGCAGTTAGATTGAATTATTTCAACAATTATTAAATATTTATTTATTACAGTACGCTATTGTTAATTTTGTGCAAGTTACGCTTTTTGTTTTCTAAAATTAAAAAAAAAAAAAAAAAAAAAAAAAAAATCGCGTTATTTAATCGCAGAAAAAAATTGCGATTAGATAAAACGAAGACTACTTTTTAAGAAATATTTCGATACCACAAAGTAACAAAAAAGCGTTATTAAAAAGGGATTTCAAATTAAATCACGGATTAATAACGTAAAAAAAACTTTTAAAAAAGTTCAGAAAAGATACATGTTTTTACATTTAACACATGCATTAAAGCATCAGCACATAAAATCAGTTAATCAGTCTATATTGTTACTTCACAAAGAAAAGAAAAAAATAACCATCCATGCTCTGATGTCTGTATAGTTAGCAAAAAATATTTAAACTATTTCTCCTTCGTTTTCGTTTTTTCTCTTAAATATTTTTTCTTTAAATATTAAAGTCACAAATTTTTCGCCAGTTTCAATAGGATCAAACGTCATGTTTAAAAAATAAGGAATGTTTATAAACTACTGCTTTAATTTTTTTTCAATACATTTTTTAAAATATATAGCGGCTAGATTGCTCTAATGTGTCAAGCTGCTCATAAGCTTTTTTTTCTTTTTGTAAAAGTTTATAGATTTTTCGATGCAAAATTCAACACTTTTTTTTTTTTTTTTTTTTTTTTTTTTTTCCACAACTTCTTTTTTTTTACACATTTTTAAATAAATGTTTTAATTTCACAAAAAAAAAAAAAAAAAAAAAAAAAGAAAAGAAAAGAAAGAAAGAAGAAGAAAAAAAAACCTGAGCAATTTTAAATATAAATCAAGGGAAAAAAATCCCTTTCTAAGTAATTTTTTGAATATATTTTCGAATACTACAGTTTTATAATACTTGTGACATATTGAATTTATGTATTTCTATTTTGTAGATGCTGAAATACAGATATCGCGCACATTGTTGAAAGCAGAGCAAAGTGCCATTTATATATGAGTAATATATAGCAAATTGTAATCAGCAGCAATTCATATAAAAATCAGACATCTTTCATGGGATTCTATGAATTAGTTCTTGAATTACATCACCCATAAAATTAGTGTAACACATTGACAAGCATTGATCTAAAAGTACTCAAATCGTATTAAAGTTTTCCAAAACGCATTAATATTTTAATGACTGAAAATGATTTTTTTTCAAGAATACAATGTTTGGTTTTTATGAACATATCAGAAGGTAACAAAATTTTAAATAATATTAGGCAAGAAAGAAAAAAAGTCATGCGTAAAGCATAGATTATGAAGCACTTTTCAACACATTCAGAATAATGTAACAAAACTGTACCGTTTAACAAATGAAAATATTACGTCTCATTTCACTATATGAAAATGTAAAACACATTTCAAAATCGAATTTTAGTTGTTCTCATCTACAATCGGAAATTATCCGAATTTTTTAGCAGCCCTGTATATGATATAGAGATTTGTATCTATTAACAACATGCATTCCAAAATTTAGTTCAGTTAAAAGACACATATATTTCAGTTGAAAATTTCCCTTCAGCAATTTCCTGTAATAAGGAGAATAATATGCGAATATTTAAAGATAAAAAACCAACGATTATAAATGCACAAATAAAGTAAGAAAAGGTAACAAACGGCCGTTTCGAATCTACTATATTGGTCAGACTAAACGTGCTCTCAGATTTCGTTTAACGGAACATAAAAGGTATGTCAAAAATCAAGAGCTTAAACGCTCTTCCATAGCTCAACATTGTTGGTCTTTACAACATAAGTTTAACTTTTCTTCAGCTACCATCATCCAAAAGTGTCCTTCCATTCTTGATCTTGATTTTTGGGAAGCTTACCACATCATTAAAAATTCTCACTCCTTAGTCAATGACTTATCAAGTACGCCTAATTTTCTTAGCATTTGGAAATCTTTAATTTAATTTAAACCTTTTTTTTTTCTCCCTCGCTTTTTAGTTTTTGTTTTGTTTATTCTCCGGTAGATGTCGCTACTTGTCCAGCCAGTTGTTAGGCTGCTCTCTTTTCATTGGTTGCTTTCCTTTAGGCGGGATCGTTTCCGTAGCGGGTATATAAGCCTGCGTCTCCCTGTCTCTTAGCTCAGTTTTGCTTTTTCTAGCTTGCTGAGTTTTGCACTGATGAAGAATCTCCTTAGTAGATTCGAAACGGCTGTTTTCTACCTTTTCTTACTTTATTTGTGCATTTATAATCGTTGGTTTTTTATCTTTAAACATTTTTGCACAAAGGCTTTATTTTCTATTTTAATATGCGAAGACTTTTGTGAAGCCCTGTCTATGAGGTATAGAATTTACATATAAACAGTAATATGAAAAAAACTAATTAAATTTAAAAGCGCATACCGAATTTTAAAGCGTACTCTTTAGCAATTATTACGCAAAGAGAGTACTGTAACCGATTTCTTTTGTGTGTCCCTGAAAATTAATAAACAATGCTGAATGCTCTGTTTTAACGTGATCATAGGGAAATTCAATGATTTATATCAGTTTTAATACATTTGAAATATAGCGTAATGTCATTAAAGTACTCGATTTTTCTCCCATATAATGTAAACGAATTCTTTTGACTGTCCCTGTAGATGCATACAGAATGGTTTTGCATACTTCATATGCAAAACCATCAAACATGCTTTGGTGACCCTAAATAACTTTATTAATTGCATGAAAATCCGAGTATATTTACGAAAGTTAGAGCGTGGACAGATAGACAGACAAACCGAATGCATAAGCACTTTTCAACTTTGTTGGAGAGTGCTAAAAAGAATCCGCAAATGGGAAAAAATAGTGGAACTGCCGGAAGTCGGAATAATCGAGATCAAAGCATGTCCTCTATTGTTTTTATTATTTTATTTATTTTAAATACGAAATTGCTACTGTTATTGTGTACATCTTAATTAATACATGACACGTTCAGACAGAGTTAAAAAAAAAAAAAAAATTAAGCTCTGTGCAGTAGCTACTGCATCACATGGTGATAACAAGGAAAAGTGAGTGAATGAAATGGGATACAGGAAGCGCTGTTTACTCTTTTGAATTGGCCAAAGAAAGTCTGCCGAGATTTTATCATTTGGTTACCCGAAGGTAAATTACGATAATCTTTAACTTCCGTGTCATAGAGTAAAATAGACATTCAGGTTGTTTGTGAACTAGATTTTGAATAAAACAATCCATAAAACATGAAACTAATGAAGAGAAAAATAAATAAGGAAATATTCAAAATGTACAAGGAATAGATAAAATAAATAAAAACAAAACTTCTATAGTTGCCGGATGTCATAACATCATTTAAGAGTATCTTTTAGTATCATTTTGAGAAATTATCGCGTAAGAATTGAAATAATGTTTCCTATTGTTATAAGTTGAATAAATTTCGCTCAAATAAAATTAATTGTTTTCAACATTTTAATAAATATTTTAAATTGCTACTAATTGCCCAATTTTAAATAATTTGACTCAGTTTTTTTAGTAAACATTACTAAAACAATTCTAAACAAAACTGCGCTGGATATGATTTTGAAATCAAGCACATAGTAATTACATATATCTGAATATAATTTGTATATAATTATAATATATATATATAAATAACTGCTATAGTATATTTACAAATAACTATACCAATTAGAATTTAACAGCTTCCCTGGTTCCCCCGTACGTCATACGGGCAACGTGATTTCGCCAATCATGATTTCTCATTCTCAACACTAAATTTTTATTGTATTGTTTGCACTTTTTAATCCGAGCATTTTTCGGATTCAATCAGGCAAAAATTTTCTGTTTTGAAAAATCGGTGATAAAAGATTTAAAATTCTGTAAAAAACATGGAAAAAAAAAAAAAAAAAAAAAAAAAAAAAAAAAAAAAAACGCATTATTTGAAAGTTTTTTTTTTTTTTTTTTTTTTTTTAAATATTAATCCGTTAATTGGTTCATCCATATCCATTTTTGTTCTATACACATTTGGAAGTATTTGCAGAAAAGGTCAAAAATCTATTATTATTATTATTATTATTATCATTATTATTATTATTATTATTATTATTATTATTATTATTATTATTATTTTGAAGACTTTAGCATTTTGAATACACTGTAATGTAAAAAAAAGAAAAAAGAAAGTCAAAAGAAAGAAAGCTGACACAGACTTAATGTTTACAGTTCATATAAAATAATATTTAAGATCAAATATTATATTTTTTCTTTTGTATGAAATAACGAAATAAAAATCTAATATTTATATAAATATATAAAAATCTAATATTTTACATACGTATTTCAAAATTTATTGGCTCTAATTTAATGTAATTAAAAACAAGATATTTTAAATTTTTTTCCCCTACATCCAATTACAGAGATGAATTAATTATAAATCGGAAATGTATTGCTTGCGTATCATTGCACATTACTTATTTTTATTTATTTATTTTTGAGAAATTATTTTATCTCAGCAACACAATTCTAATATTACTTTATAATTCACAATAAGTATGCATACATTTTTAAATCGGAAATGATTTATAGTACGTGCTTTTTTTTATTAGATGATTTAACTTTTATTATTTGCAATGATCCATTTTACTGAAAAGTACGCCAGTTTTATTGAATTTTATAATAATTAAAAAACACAAACGAAAAAGAAAACGTACATAATGAAAAATTTATTATGTTTGGTCATTTATGAACTACATCTTGAATTTAAAAATAAAATCTAAAAAATGTGAAATTAACAAAGAAAAAAAAATAAGCAAATACACCAAAAGTTCGAAAATAATCAACAACGATACGAGTTAGAACATATCAGTTATTATAGATTTTTAATGATAAAGATAGCGAAGAAGAATAATAAACGTATTGCTGATTTATTTTTTACTAATAAAAAGTTTTCACGCTCCAATGAATATGTAAATGTCAATAGTAAAGAATATTAGAGTAAATTAATCAATTTAAACTTTATATTCAAGTTCTATCGGAACTAGATTTTGAATAAAGCACTTTTTTTAAATATGAAATGAAAAAAAGAAGAAGAAAAAAAATACGAAAAATTAAAAATATACACATGACAAAAATAAATAAATAAATAAAATTTTGTTTATTCCCTTCTTAAAAATTTCGATTTTTTTTTCTTCTGAATTATTCTGAATGTGCAGTTACTTTTAAAAAGTACTCACCGTGCTAGTTTACAAGTTTCTATTATCAAAATCGCAATTCTAGAAATTTTTTGCCACTGCATTGCTTTAAATTTCTAATACTTTAGAAATATTCTGTGTACGTACCTACGCTACAAGAATAACAGCCTTGTCAAATTTCAAATTTCTAGCCCTAACAATTTCAACCAAATAAATAGTAATTCAGATCTTTTTAGAATGTTTTTTACTTTACTTCATTTTACTTTGTTTTAAATTTGTATTATTTTTTAAATCGTTCCTAAAGAGCAATTACTTCTTAAAAATAAACACTATGCTAAACTTCAAGTTTCTATCAAAAACCTACAGAAATTGCAATTTTAGAACACTTTTTTGTTGCTTCAGCTCCAAACAAGGACGCGGGAAAGGTGGCACTGACATAAATACAGCCCATGTTATGTTGGACTAGAGATTGTCACCATCATTTTGTAATTATTACTTTTTAGATTAGTTGGGTAGTTTTGAGGTTATTCCTTACAAACAAACGCGCGCTTTTTAAAATACTAGAATAGATTTTAATTTTCATTATTTTCTATGATACTTTAAACTAAAACTAGGTCCACAAGACTAAATAAGTTGTTTCCATTTAATTGAGTTTTTAAAAATATTTTCAATCACACATAAAAAGAAAACAGAAAAGCTCCCCGTTAAATTGATGATATTAATCTCACAAGCAATCACACAATAATTGTACATTATAGTCTTATTCTACATGAAATAACCATTTAGCTACATTAAAGGGAAATTGCCTACCCCTGTTTGCTTCGTTATATTTAATCAATGAACCTCTAAATTTAAACAAGGAAGCGTCATATCAAAATAAACCTGTATACCAAATTTGAAGAAATCGGATAATTCTGCTGAAAACCTATTTGGATAAATTAAGAGAGGGGGGGGGGGATCAGCTTCCCCATTTCCACCCTTACTTTTATACTTCGCTAATGAGCCTAGAAATCTTATTAGGGAAGCACCTTATCAAAACAATCTATTATACAAAATTTGAAACAAATTGGCTAATTCTGCAAGGAAAACTTATTTATCTAAATTAAATGGATTAGCCCTCCTCGTCCCTTCTTTTATGCTTAACTAATGAACTCCCAAAGGAACCCCCCCAGTCAGGAAAACGCCTTATCAGGCTAAATCTATTAACAAATTTAAGTAAATCGGATATTTCTACGAAGAGTTATCGCGTTACATACATAGATACTTGTACTTACATATATATGTATGTACAAGTATCTATAACCGGACACATGTAGAATGGACACATTAGCTCTCGGGATTTGATAGTTTGTGAGTTAAAACAAATATAAGAAAACTAATAAGTTAAATAAATGAACAAAAGATTTCATGAAAATATATAAAAGACAAGTTGAATGTAGATTCTGCCATTGCAGAATTCAGTTTCGCCTCCGATTAGAAAAAAAAACCGATAGAGGTTTTTTATATGCATTTCATCAGAACGAATTTTTCGAGAGTCCGAAAAAAATAGTCGGGGTTACTGATATTAAATAGGCTTCGTCCTATTCTTACTTACTAAATACATACAAAGTTTTAAGTCTCTATCTCCATTTGTTCGTGAGATAGAGCGTTTACAGACAGACAGACAGACGGACGGCAATTTTTTTTTTCTAAAAATATGTTTTTCGGAATCTCCAGTATTTGAAACGTGTAAATCCGTCAAAATTCTTTTTCGAGAGTCCGAAAAAAAAACAGTTACGGATAATCGAGGTACTGATATTAAATACGCTTCGTCCTATTCTTACTTACAAATTTTTAAGTCTCTATCTCCATTTGTTCGTGAGATAGAGCGTTTACAGACAGACAGACGGACGGCAATTTTTTCTCCTAAAAATATTGTTTTCGGAATCTTCAGTATCTGAAACATGTAAATCCGTCAAAAATTTTTTTCGAGAGTCCGAAAAAAATAGTTTCGGATAACCGAGGTTACTGATATTAAATAGGCTTCGTCCTATTCTTACTTACTGAGTACATACAAAATTTTAAGTCTCTATCTCCATTTGTTCGTGAGATAGAGCGTTTACAGACTGACAGACAGACGGACGGACGGCAATTTTGTTTTTATCTAAAAATATGTTTTTCGGAATCTCCAGTATTTGAAACGTGTAAATCCGTCAAAATTCTTTTTCGAGAGTCCGAAAAAAACAGTTACGGATAATCGAGGTACTGATATTAAATACGCTTCGTCCTATTCTTACTTACTAAGTACATACAAATTTTTAAGTCTCTATCTCCATTTGTTCGTGAGATAGAGCGTTTACAGACAGACAGACGGACGGCAATTTTTTTTTCTTCTGAAAATATGTTTTTCGGAATCTCCAGTATCTAAAACGTGTAAATCCGTCAAAAAAAATTTTTTTTTCGATTTTCAAAATGATTGCAAGATTTACCCTATACTACGTATGATAGGTAAGTAAAATACTTATGCTTGATGTGCCACAATTTTTGACACGACACTTTTTAGCTTCCCTGAAAGAAATAGTATCGGAGGCTAAGAAAACGATAACAAAATTCTAAATAAAATTTTACGACTTGTAATAAAATTTTACGGCCTGTAGTAAAGTCTTTATTTTATTTTTCTCCAAAAATTAAGCTTAGATTAAGATCAGAAAATAAAAATAAATCGTGACTCAACATCAATGTACGTAAAAATATGCATCAAACTTTCTATCTTTTGAATGTATTAGAAAAACAGGTAAGACACACTTTACATATTTTCAAGGTTCTTTACGCTTGAAAAATTGCAGTTGTTTTAAATAATAGTAATAAAATAATATTTCAGACATTTATATCTTAGTTAAAACCTTAAAATAAAAGAATTTACGATGATTTTACTATTGTGATAGTATAGCCCAAATTCAAATTAGTTTGTGATAATTGAAAACAGGAAAAAATATTTGTGCATATCTCTTCTATTTAGCGAGGGAAGTTTAACCCGTTAATGCCTCAATTATTTTCTTCCTTAAAATTCAAATTTTGCATTTTCCCACCACTCTTAATGCCAGAATAACTTTATCTTAATTTATCGAGGACTTAGTCTCGAGATAAATAATATATATATATATATATATATATATATATATATATATATATATATATATATAAATAATTAATATAGTAATATTAATAATTGTTTAAAAATAAAAATATAATATTTCTAATAGTAGCATCTCTTTTTTTCTAAATATATTATGAATTATATAGTATAATATATGTTTTACTAATTTTTATAATTATTGTTACAACTTTATTTTATTATCTATGTGATGTATACTATGACCATAACCTTGACTGTTAGTAAGTCACATGTAGTTTGTATCTGATTGCACTACAAATCTTGCTAGGATTTGGGTAATGGTAAATATTTTAGTATATATATCTTTTTTTTTTTTTTTTTTTTTTTTTAAATGGAATATTGTATTATTGTTATTTTGTCATATTGATTTCATTTTCTTCTATGTGCATCTTTCTACTAATTTGTCATCTGAATAGCTTCCAGCCAGTCGGGTGTATTGTGAGTCGAATTCTTAGCTTTCAGCACGACTCATAACAGAAACTGGTTGGATGTTTTTGCTTTTTTGTTAAACTATACACCCCTGAAGAAGAAGTTTAATAGAAAAGCCTTCTACTGCCTTTTTATCCTTTTATCTTTCATTATTTTGGTAATCTGCCTTCTATTTCACTTCAAACTTCAACTGTTTTCAATAAGATGATTGTAAAAATACTGGTTTCATTGGTTTATTGTATGGTAATATATGAATTACTCTGGTTATATAATGTCCATTTATCCATATATTTCTTAGTAATTTGGTAATCTGCCTTCTATTTCTCTTCAAACTTCAACTGTTTTTAATAATATGATTGTAAAAATACTGGTTTCATTGGTTCTTTTATTGGTATTGTCTGAATAACTTTGGATGTATTTATATATATATATATATATATATATATATATATATATATATATATATATACAGGACAGTTGCACCATAAAATTTAACTAATAAGAACGTATTTATTAAAATACAACACATTGCTCAGTGGTGCACAAAAACAAGAATTTTAATATACATTTGTACAATTAAAATAAAATAAAACTATCAACGTTTCGCGCCGTCTTCTGCGGGCGTCTTCAGGAAAATATGATAATGGAAGAACTAAGTTTGCATCTTGATCGAGAGATAATATTTCTAATAAATTAAAAACTAAACGAATTAAAAGTTTAAGTAAAACTTTTAATTCCTTTTAAGTTTACGTGTAAGTGGCAACATTTTTAAACTTTTAATTCATTTAGTTTTTAATTTATTAGAAATATTATCTCTCGATCAAGATGTAAACTTAGTCCTTCCATTATCATATTTTCCTGAGGACGCCCGCAGAAGACGGCGCGAAACGTTGATAGTTTTATTTTATTTTAATTGTACAAATGTATATTAAAATTCTTGTTTTTGTGCACCACATAGCAATGTGTTGTATTTTAATAAATACATTCTTATTAGAAAGTATTTATTTATCCTTCTTTTTTACTGGTGTGAAATGCGCTTACTTGAATATTTTAAAACTGTTCCAAAAGTGGGACGCTAGGCACTAATGGGTTAAATATAATTTGAAGGTTAATTTTTCTAAAAAGAAAAGGAAAAGCAAGAGAAGGGATTCTACGCAATGTAATTATGTCAGTTATTTGGTTATATAATCGCGTGGAGTGTTTCTTGTGTAACGAAAAGTCACTATTTCACAATTTGATTTGCTTTCTATAAATATATATGCAGTGAAACATCCGTAACGAAATATCTTCGTTCTGTTTAAATATTTCGTTATGAAAAAATTCGCTAAATAGAAATCAACTGAAATTCATGAATTTTTTTATAGTAAAACACACATGCATAAAATGAAAAATACAACTAAAATGGAAATATTAAAAAAATTATTTAATTCTGGTCACAACTTTCATTTTGTGTAATGTATATATGAGAAAAATTTAATTAGAATAATGTCTAGAAAAATATATAATAAACAAAGGTAAATAAAAACTGAAGCGTAAACGCAATTTTTTTTTCTATTTCTTCTTTTTCATAGTACTTCAAATTCTTAAATTAGGCTACAGCATTCCTTCTTTTAAATGGAAATAACAAAATGTATAAATAATTTCATTTTCATACAATGAACTGAAATAAATTCATACATCCATGCCAACAGAAACCTCTCCGTTGTTGTATAGCGTATATAAAAGTGGAATAAACCTGGACACATATCATTAATGACCAGACACTTTCAATTTTAGACATTCTGTGGCACATTTAAAAATATACTTGTCGGATTCTTCTGGAACTTCAGGATTATAAAGACTATGTTTGACCTCATATTTTTCAACGCCTATTTAATAAGAAAGACAAATAGGGGGCCGTCAAAAAATAAAAGAAAAATAATAATACTTGGGATCATCCTGTAAATTAAAATGCACGAAATCATCTATCGCTGAAGAATACAAATAAATGGATGCTGTACAATATGTCCACTGATTTTTGTGTATTCATAAAAATATAGCGATTTTTTGAAAAATTCAAAAAATTCTTGCATTCTTCTAGTTTATATAATGCACGGTTTTCGACGTAATTTAACTCCCATTTCAGAAAAATTGACAAAATGTAGTACAAACAATACACTCTAAAAAAATCCGTTAAATGTATGGCAAAAAGCGCTGGCAACAATGTTGCCAGCAGTTTTTGCCATATATTTAACGGATTTAATTTACAATGCATAGTGTAATTAGAATGTAACTATATTAAATATTTTATTATATATGAGCATTTAAGTAATAATTTTTATCTGCTCATGCGCAAACGATAACAACGATCGTTTTACATAATTGTCAACTGTATAGAGCAACTCATTAAAAAAAAATCTAGTCAAATATTCTGAAAATTCAGAAAGATATCTTCGATAGAGTGAGCTGTTTTTTAATTGCTCGCTAAAAGCAGCTGAGATTTTCCAAAAATAGTATTTTTTTTTTATTAACTGAGTTTTAAGAAAAAAATAGTACTTAATGAATATCAATGAGAAGATTTTTAACAAATGCTTCGATCTTGATTCTTCTTTTCACCATAGAATAGGTTTTGTGTGGTAGTTATACAAGAATTAAAACATTAATAATAATTAAAAATAAATAAAATTGACAATTAGTGGGATATTCCTTATGATTTATAATAAAAATATAAATATATATGATAAATATAATAATGCATGTCAGGTTCCTAGAAGACATCTGCCCTGAATTAGAAAGGAATAACATTTCTTCATCTGAATATTTTTATGTATTGTTAGTTGTGTATCCGTGAAGCTTTCGAAATACCTTTCTTTCTTTTCTTATAATGACAAACGACAGGTGGTTATCCAGGCGCAGGTGTGCGGATGACGCACTCGTTGCTGAATGAAAGTGATGACCGCGGGGCGTGCCTCAGCTGTCATCTAGCTATTGGAGTGATGTGTAAACAGTAGATGTCATGACTCAAGGTTGGTATGCGGAATTGAACCAATGGAGGAACTCTAAGAGGCCCTGCTGGGGGAAGGAAGATCTCTGACATGGTCAACTCTGGACGGAGAGGTTAGACAGTTCTCGCTTGGCGTTGAGACCGATAGGTCGCTCAGGATTTGTGGTCCTGTTGGATAGTGTATATTTTGAGCGTGGGACAAGGCGTCCCGGTGGATAGTGTTATAGGCCGAGAAGTGAGGCCTAGTACCCGTGTGTATTGAGATTCTGCAGTAATCTCTGATAAAGCGTATCCAACGTGCGTTGAGTGTGAGGAAGAAAGTGTAAGTTGAACGGTACACAATCAACGTTTATTGTAGTTAATTTAATGTTGAACCGGATCATCTATATCCGAGTTGTAATTGTAGATAGTTGTAAATATTGTTTCTTGTGTACATATCTATATCTTAAATAAACTGTTAGTTCAGTTCATTAACAGCGTCAGTGTTATTTTACACAATCCTCACAGCAGGTGACCGATATCACCCATTAATATCGGTGGTGGCAGCTAAAACTACCTAGGACATTCTTCAAAGTTTTGTGGACTGAGAGGAGCGTCCGACAATGCATTAATTAAAAAAATAGCTTATATCAGATAAAATTTAGAAGTATTGTAAAAAATCAAATAAAAATATTAAAAGTATTGAGAAGTTTTAAAATTTCTTTTACAAATAAACAATGTAGAACTTTATCGCTTGACGTAAACACAGTGGTTTCTTTTATTCTCTTTGACAAAAACCTTTAGTTTTTTTTTTTTTTTTTTTTTTTTTTTTTTTTTTTTTTTTATTATTATTAAAAAAATACATCGTTTTTTTGTGCATGAAGTAGTAAAAATATGCTTTTATGTCATATTTTGCTGCCTTTATTTTAAGAAAGATCTAATCAAATTCACATCTTTGACACGCTTCCTTTTTTTCTTTTTCATCTTATTTCATAATCATCAGGTCATAAAGATCAGAAGAAGTTAAGAAGTCTCTGTATTCTAAAAGCGCTGCTTACCTTCAATAATATCCTTGTTCATAAACTTTTATAAAGAGAGAAAAAGGCTTTGTATGAAATAATCAAGCTCCGTTACTTTTTAAAAAGTTTAGAGTTTCCAGTTTTGTAAATATATGAGTTTTTGTATCAAGAAAAGTACGTTTGCTTAATAAATATAACTTGTAAAATAAGAGATGTGTATCATCGTGATATAAGTATACTCTTAAATGTTTCCATACAGCAATGTGACCTCTCTAATGTAATGGTCACAGAACATCGCAACTTGATTTCATTACGCCGTCATGTAACATAAATAGGCACAGATGTCATATACGCACCACATTTGCACGTGTTTCCGACTATCTATCTATCTTCCGACTATGTATCTCCCCCATCTTCAGTCGTAAAGCTGTCAACAGATTTCGCGTTCGATGTCTCTCTTGAAACTCAAATTCAGTACACTGAAAAAGCAATTTATACATCAAAGCGCTGACAAGAAAGATCAGAGAGAGCGATGGGCGCTTTGATGTATAAATTGTTTTTTCTGTGCACTGAATTTGAATTTCAAGAGAGCCATCGAACGCGAAATCTATTGACAGCTTTACGACTGAAGATGGGTGAGATAAACTGTCGCTTCCTTTGTCAATTAGATAGGCTTTGTACCTCAAAAATCATTTAAAGAGATTCCAAAATTAGCAACCTATTGTTCTCGTTCCACCGATAGTCGGAAAAACTGCTTCTTCAAAGATGAATTTATTGCTCTTTTAGTGCAACCGAAAGTAGTGATGTTTATGCCCAGCCTTATGCCATATTTTGCTGATTTCCCCCCCCCCCCCCCCCTTCCAAGAAAGATCTATGAAATCGCAATCACATCTCTGACACGCTTCCTTTTTTTCTTTTTCAGCTTCTTCCATTATCATGTCAAAAAGACCAGAAGAAGTTAAGAAGTTTCTGTATTATAAAAGCGCTGCTTACCTTCAATAATATCCTTGTTCAGAAGCTTTTATAAAGAGAGAAAAAGGCTTTGTATGAAATGGTCAACCTCAGTTACTTTTTAAAAAATTTAGAGTTTCCAGTTTTGTAGAATATATGAGTTTTTGTATCGAGAAAAGTACGTTTGTTTAATAAATATAACTTGTAAAATAAGAGAGATGATATAAGTACGTTTAAATGTTCCATACAGCAATGTCATCCCTGTAATGTTAATGTCATAGTGAGATTACAACTTGACTTTATTACGCCGTGTAACGTGAATAGTGCTCTGCAGTGACTTTTAATTGCATTATTGAATTTTCAATTTTTGATCTGATATGTAATACAGGGTGAAGCATAAAGATCTCCCAATTTTAAGAGGTCAATAAAAATATATAGGACATTGAAAACAAATAATTTATGTTTACGTTCGGAAAGAATAATGTATGCCATTTGTTAATTTTTACAGTCTGTAACAATTTTTGCTATTAATTAATTTCGAGACTTTGTTGTACGAAAAATGATATTGTCTAAATATTTTCCTTCGTTCTCTATAAATCTCTGAACATGACGTGGTCTACCGGGCGACTTTCGTTTTACACAAGCCTGTTTCTCTAAAACTAGCAACACATAAGGATATTGTTTTTCTGTCGGGTACTTTTCAATGCCTGCTTACTCCAAAGTGCTTTTGAAATAATCATTGCTTTTGAATGATGGAATCCGCATTCTTAAAATAAGTTACAACAACGAACGCACGAATGTTCATCAGTCCAAAACATCCTGTTAAACTAAAATAGCATACCCAGGGAAATATAACAGCGCTACTTCGGATCTTCGGAAATGCCCTCTACACTAACGCTGCCGCAGCGACGGCGGCAAATTAGGGAGATCTTTATGCCCCACCCTGTACAATCAAAATTACACAAATGATAGGAAGAAAAGTAACAGTAACATTTAACTCGGCACATAGTGATAAAAATTTAGATAAGTCAGTAAGCTGGTCGGAAAACAATAGTCATAAAACTAAGTTTCAAATTTTAATTGAAAATACTATTCTTGAAACACTATATGGCCAAAGATGACAGACTACACTGTTAAAAATAAAGGTGACAAACCGGTGCCATTTGGGACCCGGAGGTGAAAAGGCGGTGCCATTTGGAACCCTAGGGTGTCATAGGAGCTTGAATATGCGGTTGGGGTGACGACAGCTCTGTTACTGGATGATGGGAGCTAAATAAGGTGCCATGCACTTCGTAACCACCTCATCGGGTGACTGGCAACTTGCGCATGCGCTATGACGCGTGTCTTTCTGCTTTCGGTGTCGGCAAGTAAAGTTTACGGGTGTGAGCAAATCAAAACATGCCAGTGTGTAAATTGGCGATATTAATTGAGGACTAACCACTGAGCTACAATGAAACAACAATGAGGACTTAACGATCCGATTTGCTTGACCAGTGAACCGGGCAAAGTCTGATTAAAGGTAAGATTTAACTTTATTTTATTTTATTTTATTGTTACGTTAATTTATCGTACATCCCTATAAGTAATGTCATAAAAAAACAGTAAATTAGATTTTTTTTGTTAGTATGATTGATTGTTAAGTTTATTATGTGAATCTACAAGCTACACTCTCACCAAAATACCCGCTTGCTAATGTTAAACCTATGAGATAGTTATTTTACAATTTCTCGTTTACCTGTCAATATTTTTAAATGATTTATCTAGGCCTTAGCTACCGAGGAGCAATTGGATCAAACTGCTCTAGGCACGGGAATCCTAAAGGCGCATAATTAGAAAGAGCGAAATGAAATATTGTAAAAATATTTACGTATTTTTTCATTACAAATCAGTTATTATAGACGAATCTTGTTGCAATCGGAATATTCTATGACTATTTTACCTTGTGTTTAAACTCAACTGTTTAGATTTAACCCTTAACTGCTGTTAGTGGTCTCAGACACCGTGGGTTTTTCAAGTTTCACAGTTTAACTTGTAATTTTTAGTTTAACTATAGATACTGGTCAATTTTTTTTAGTTTGGAGTCTTATTACTACCTCTAAATACTTTTGAATAGCTGATTTTGATTTATGATATTCTTGTACATAAAGTTTAATACATAAATCGCATTCTGAGAATTTATGTAACATTTTATTCATCTTCAGATTAAATGGTCTGACAGACAGCTCACAGTAGTTATGTAACAATTTTTGTCAGAGCAGTTAAGGTTAAAATATGTTTTTGCGTCTATATACAGTTAAAAGCAATTAATTTTATTCGCGAAGTTTTAATTTGAACCTTTACACGGGATCTCGGACAGCATCTGGCCGGCTTTGCATATATTGTCGGATAGATGCTATCCGAACCCCTCCTGTAAAGGCTAATTCACACCATATTGCAGCCTCGCGTAACTTCTCTAATATTGTTTCAGTATACCTGATTTGTCTTTATTTGAGAGGGGGGGGGGGTAATTTTTTCATTTAAGACAATTAAATACTTGCAAATCTTAAAGTAATCAAAACTTATTTACAGGTTTTTCATTATTAATATTTTCCTTATTAACCACCATTATTTGAAAAATAATCTTCATAATAAGATTAGATCGGGACGCGGTAGCACGGACAATCATTTAGTCTCATTTAAGTATAAAAATCATGGAAAAAACCTCGATTTGCAAATTAAAACGTTATTAGTCAGCCAAGTCTTACCTTGGTGGGAAATGCCTCAAAACCCGAATTTAGCGGTATCTTGGGTTTACCATTATGTTTTCTTACTCCCAATTCTTCATATTTTCATACGTTTGGTTTCATTTTCTTTCAAAAAGGTGAGAAAATGTTAGGGTATTGAATTTAATAAACCTTATGCTCTGATTATCGGCTATGCAGATTTACACCCATTTTTTTTTCGAAAGTATTCTTTCGCATTAAACTTTATTTAGTAGCAGAATTTTATGGTTGAATAAAATAAAATATTTTTTTTCCAATAATAGTAATTTAAGTTTGATTAGACCGTAATCAGTCCCCCCCCCCTTTCACAATCATCAACATCATCCGATATGACAAATTTGTAGTCATGAACATTCAAATTATAAAAGGAAAACAATCTGTATTTACTCCACTGAACTTTCAGAATAGTTTACAGAAATAGTGTGTGTTCAAAAAATATAACAATGAATAAAAACTTATATCGTAATTTTACACAAATGTGAAAATTTTCCGCAGGTGATGATGATCTCGTGTTTTAAAGGCGATTTTTGCACTGTCATTTATAAATCTTAAACATTTTTCTAATGACATAATTTTTAACAATCTTTCATTCCACTCGTTCTGAAACAAGGCCAATAAACAGGGTTGGCTTTTTACCGGTAAAAACCTGGGGAGAACGTGGTAAAAACCTAAGGATATAAAATAAACTGTTAGCCCTTAAACTGTATTTTAATACTATTGATAAAAATTCCATTTTCGTGTAATTGGTGTATTAATATATAATATCTCTATTGGGGAGAGTGGGGTGGTATGGGACTTTTTTTACAAAAGTAAGAATTATATATATATATACAAAAAAAATTCAATTTATAGCATGCAAGGTAAAACACTTTTTATCTCACAGGCTATCATAGCCTGAGAGCTTATGTGCCCTTCCGTTCTGTATGTACGTTCGTGCGTAACGCGATAGCTCATGAAAAAAATATCCGATCCACTTGAAATTTTGTATGTAGGTATATCCTGACAAGGTGCTTCCCTGATTAGTTTTTGGAGTTAATTCGATATGTATAAGGGGGGATCGGGGGACTGATGCCCCTCCCCTTAGTTGATATAAATGGGATTTTCATGCAGAATTAAGTTTTTGTTCAAAATTTAGATTAGGATCATTCTGATGAGGCGATTCCGTGACTGTTATTAGGTGTTCATTGAATAAGTATAAATAGGGGAAACAGGGGTTCTAATGCCCCCCCCCCCTTTATTTATATAAATGGGTTTTTCAAGCAGAATTTTCAGATTTCGTTCAAATCTCTGAATAGTTTTGGAAGTTTAATGGTTAAGTATAAAAGAGGGGGATAACTCCTTTTAAATTATATAAATTCTAAATGGGTTTTTATTAAGAATTATTTCATTTGCTCTGAATTTTGGATATAGATTTTTTATATGATAAAGCATGTCTTTGATAGTATAGGAGGTTCAATGATTAAGTATAAAAAAAGAGGAAAGGGGAGAGCTGTTTCCCCTTCTTAATTTTTTTCGAACGGAATTAACCCTTGAAAATATAAGGCTTTAATGTACAATTAGTATTTGTAGCCTGTAAGCTCAATGCCATCAGTTTAACTGGGGAGTATTCTTTATTTATTAATCCCCCTGAACAATATAGAAACATAACGTGCAAATACTATTTTATTTTAAAGAGAACGTAAGTTTCAAAATGTGTCTCATACCTCCTCATTAAGAGTTATGGGACAGCAATAATAATAAAAAAAGCTATAAGGCACAAAATAACCTATAGTGTCGGTAATATAAACAATCAAACAAAGGTTGTAAGTTGATAATGTATATGCCACAATATAAAATTCCAGTATCTTCATGACTGGAATGAAAATTCAGGATTCTCTGTCATAGGTGTCATTAAGGCCCCAAACTAGGCTCAGAATGTAAAGATGATAATGTAAAAGTGTGTAGGAGCGTTCTTTTGAAATACCTAACTCAAATTTTAATATTTTTACATGATTCTTTTGAGCAAGACAGCTGAGGATGATCCATAACCGGCCTAGTTTTTAATTTTTTCGATTTTGCTTTTATATTTTTTGTATAACGATAGTTTCAATTTCAGAACGGTTTAAACCAATTCCGTAAGTTAAAGTAATTTTTAAAAAAAATCTGAAACCAAAACTGAAAAAGTAAAAACTACGCCGGTTGCGGATCACCCTCAGCAATTTTGTGCAAAACAATCACGTAAAAATATTAAAATTTCGACGAAATATTTGAAAAGAACGCCCCCATAGACTTTGCATTATCATCCGGGTCTTTTTCTGTGCCTAGAGTTGCGCCTTAAATAATCATCAATTTATTTACATTTTGAAGTATGAATGCATATATTATCAATGTTACAATTAATATATTATCTTCTAAGAAATTTGCATGCTAGCAATTCGCATTATTATTAATTAAAAAAAAGGAACTGGGCGCGTCCCATTCATAACTTTTCTGGCATGTCCCATTCCTCGCCACTTCCTTGTTTGTGTTAAACTTCTTGTTCAAACAAAAATGCTGCTTTAGGGTTAGTTTAAATTATGGATAATATACAGTATAACAATGTTCCATAAATAGGGAAACTATTACATTTATAGATAAATAAGCCTTTAATATATTGAGTGCAAATAAATGAAATTTAAATTGGATTTTTGAAATAATTTTTTCTTTCATACATTTGCAAGTCTATGCATATCAATATTTTTTGTAAACTGAAGAATGGATTACCATTGCTTCATCTTGTATGCGATCGATGAAATGTTTAGAATAATGCACAAAGAGAAAAATCTACAGTCCCATTCCACCCAACTTTCCCCCATATAGCAAAAGGGAAAATAAAGAATTAGCCAGTTCCTTAAAGCTCCTGATATGCACTATATGGCCAGAGATGACCGTCCACTTGCGATTTTAGACATTTTGTTAAATATCTAGAAAAATGTATGAGGAATTATCCGGAAAATCTTAGTGTATAAATATAATACACTACTTGGCCATTGATTATCGTCCACTTGCGATTTTAGACATTTTGCAAGATATCTAGAAAAATACATGAGGAATTATCCTGAAACTCTCAGTGTATAAACAATACAGTACAGGTCTTCTATTTCCGTGAAGATTTTTTCCAGAAACTTTATAGGGGACCGCCAACAAATTAAAAAATGTATGAATATCTTTTGGATAACCCTGTCAAAACTAATGCGTCAAAAGCGCTCAAACTGTAGATTGTGATTAAGTGGCTTATTGTTATAAACTGTGTTCATTTTTATGTCGGTAGCATGTATACTCGTAGAGAAATGAAGGTTTTTATAAAAATACTTCCAAATTTTTCCAAGATTTTTGCTTATAATTTGCAGAGTTCTTAATATAAAATAATATTTTCTGAAAATGTGACAAACAACATTGCACATAATATTGAGAACTAATATTAAGAACTAATTTTATATTAAGAACTCTGCAAATTATAAGCAAAAATCTTGGAAAAATGGGGAGTATTTTTATAAAAACCTTAATTTATCTACGAGTATACATGCTATCTGCTATACGTTGTATTTGGGGAATCGCTATCCAAGCAATATTTGGCAGCCAAAACTTGTGGAAACGAACAAGTCGGCCCAAAACAATAATATTACCGGTAAACAACTCCTCAAATACAACCAGCAGCGCGTGAACGTAAGTGCGACATTGCGTTGTGCCAAAAAAAGCACATGGAGAAAGGAAGACACTTATTTGCAGCAACTTAAGATTTATTAATTATAATGATGAATATATTTTACCGTGGCCACGTACTAACTTTGAAAGAAAAAAAATACATTATTGGATTTTGAGGTGCTGAATCATCATACAGTTCCGATAAGAGGAAAGTCTCTTGTCATGTAGATCGGGTAGACAGTCCAAATTATGTGCACTACGGGAACAGTTTAATCTATGAAGATTTTCGATGATCGAAGACGGCAAAGGCTTTTCCACAATAGCAGAACTCCACACTTCAAATTGGAGACTAAGAATCGCTGGTTCTCACGATGACTCTCTACACATTACCGCCGGAAAGGATGAAGTACGTCGATCAAATTCCGCAGCAAGATCACGTTGACAGCTCTTGAAGTTCCCGGTATTTACGTAGCCTCAATTGGCTGGAGGGACTACTAGCACCGTCACACTGATAGACACTAACACTTTGGTAAATCCTGTTGTGTACATATGGAATTTACGATAACTAAAGTCTTTTACTGGAGTTGGAGGGAAACTGTATGCCAAAAATGCAATAAAAATACACAGTGCGGGGGTTTTTAAAAAGGATAATAACATTGCTGCAACATTCGCAATTAGAGATCTTATTCTCTCAAAACTTAACAAAAAAAGATCTATCTGTCAGATGCCCCTCAGCAAGGCGCTTGTTAGAATCATTCTTTTGTCGCGTAATCCTAAAAAAAGGAGACTCTTCTGTCCCGACGCTAACCCTCGAGAGGGCAGCGCCGGGCCACGGACGTCTTTCGCTAACGCTGCTCTCTCTCAAAGTGTCAAATAAATCAGAAAATCTTCCTCCCTCTCACGGCAGCGCGCGTGCGCTCAGCCAATCAGAATCTCGCAT
The DNA here is from genome assembly GCA_964019185.1 of Maratus speculifer. Classification (NCBI taxonomy): domain Eukaryota; kingdom Metazoa; phylum Arthropoda; class Arachnida; order Araneae; family Salticidae; genus Maratus; species Maratus speculifer. Next base: position 219,809,209 of record OZ025297.1, on the reverse strand, counting down.
CACCCGACGCTAGGAATGATCTGGAACAAACATGCGTCATCAAGGGATGGACGCTGAGATTTCAGCGGGAAATTTGTACCAAAACGACGCTTCCGGAATGTCGTAGAACATTCTAAGCCCCGATGACTCATGTCCAGCATCTAGGAGGTATCAGTAAAGAAAATGGCGATGCTCAAAAAGGAAAAATTAGCGATCGTCACATAAAAAATACGGAAATTATCTTAAATTTTGAAATAGCATAAATTACGTATTATACGATTAAAAGACTGGGCAATTACATGATAATGATCTATATTTAAAACTAGGACTGATTAATATAATTTTAAGAATGAATAATTAATAATAAAATAATTTAGAAAAATATTATTTTGTATATTGCTATTATGTCAAATAGGGAAGCTGCGATGTATTAAATGAAAATACTGGATTTATAGGATATATTAATGAAATTATGGAAGATTAAAATTATTATTATTTTTTTTGAAATGAGTGTTAATTAATTAATTTTTCTTAAAATAATGATCTGAATTTTTTTTCTGAAAAAAAAAAAATAATCTGAAAAATTTCCCTACATCCTAGCACTATCGACATAAAAATGAACACAGTTTATAACAATAAGCCAATTAATCACAATCTACAGTTTTAGCGCTTCTGCTGCATTAGTTTTGACAGGGTTATCCAAATGATATTCATTATTTTTTAATTTGTTGACGGTCTCTTATAAGGTTTCTGGAAAAAATCTTCACGGAAATATATGACCTGTACTATTATGTGTATACACTGAGAGTTTCAGGATAATTCCTCATGTATTTTTCTAGATATTTAACAAAATGTCTAAAATCGCAAGTGGACGATAATCAATGGCCAGATAGTGTAGTACAAGTCATATATTTCCCTGAAGGTTTTATTCAGAAACTCCAATAGGGGACCGTCAACAAATTAAAAAAGAATGAATACCTTTTGGATATCTTTTGGATAAATAACCTGTCAAAACTAATGTAGCAAAAGCGCCCAAACTGTAGATTATGATTAAGTGGCTTATTGTAATAAACTGCGTTCATTTTTATGTCGATAGCATGTATACTCGTAGAAAAATTAAGGTTTTCTACGAATCCGAAAAACAGTCTAAAATTTACTTAAGATTTTTGCTTATAATTTGGAGAGTTCTTAATATAAAGTAACATTCTTTTCAGAAAATGTGACAAACAACATTGCACACAATACGTAATCAGAATTAAAAAATAATAAAAATTGTTCCAATATTGAGTAGGTTTACTAAATAATTTTTCACTGCGCATGCGTCAAAGATATCAAAATTTCATTTGCATATTATGTTAGCCAAATGTATAGAACAACTTTTGTGAAAGTCTCAAAATCACATCTTGAAAATTTTGAAAATAATCGTCAATAGAATACGTTGAAAATTCGTTATTCCCAAAATGAAGGAAAAACACGAGGGGTTGTATCCATATATTCATTGATTAGTGTCAATATAGGATACATAATAGGGGCTAATAAATTATAACTAATAAATTTAAATAAAATTCCTCATTTTTTTTATTATTATTACTGGTATGGAATACCTGTACATGTTAGGGAAATTCGTTGCTAATCTGGAATAGACACTTTGTTGCAAGATATGTTTTGTAAATATGGTTAATAATGTAAATAGTTTGTAACTCTTAATGATAATACAGGAAAAGAATATTTGAATGACAAGTATGAGTTGGTCATGTAATTTTCTCGTTCTGTCCGAAAATAGGCAATAAAGAGGAAAGCGCCCAGTTAAACTGATGGCATTGAGCTCGCAGGCTATACATACAACTGTATATTATACTCTTATTTCAAAGAATATTGCCTTTCCAAAAATAAAATAAATCAACTGTAAGTTATATGACAGTGGATTAACTGCCATCCCTCTTTATACTTAACCAATGAGCCCCTAAAACTAATCAGGGAAGTGCCTTATCAGAGTGAACCTATTAACAAAATTTGAAGAAAATGTGATAATTCTGCATGATTTCTGCATATTTATATAAATTAAGGATGGTTTCACTCTCTTCTCCCCCCCTTCATATTTAACCAATGAACCTCCAATGCTAATCAGTGAAGAACCTTATCAGAATGAACCCACATATAAAATTTGAAGCAAATCTGATATTTATATAAAGAGTTATCACGTTACATACAGAACCTGCGGGCACATTAGCTGTCAGGCTTTGATAGCCTTGTGAGCTATAATTTAAATTTTATTTAAATTTTATTCTTTCTTTTTTTGTTCATCTATGATTTTTGCTGTACTTTGATGTTACATTTTAATTCGACTGTCTTGTTGTGTGTTTTCCTTAATGTGTTATTATTATTATTTCAGATAATGAACTTACATTTATAGTACTTACATTACCATGATTGATACAAGAAAAGTTTCCGACTCTTTATCATGAAGAAGGTGCAGAAATTTCTGTGTTTCAACCTGTTACTGTGCTCCGCAACTCAAGCAACTTGTTAAATTACTCATGCTATGTATTAATTTTATATAAACAGTTAATTACCAAAACTGATAATTTTATAAGCCTAGTTACTTTGTGGTATGCATTATTTTGGTTGTTTAACGTTAACTATAGCAAAAGCCAATTTAAATTTTTATCATTTTTATTAGATACTTATGTCTTCAAAATTTTCTCAGTGTCATCAGTTCCACATAATGTTACGTCTTTGTTTAATAATATTTAATATATTCTTGGTGTTTACAATAAAAAGATTATTTGAACTAAAAGGTTGTTTTTTTTTAATTCAGTGTTTTATTCCTTTCATTATAATTACTCTTTAGATTAAAATTTCAGATGCAATAAGTCAAAACACAAAAACAATTTGGCAGAAAGTTTTTTGATGTGGATACAGGACTAGAAATCAGCAGCCGTTAGCCGTCAAATGAAACTAAATTATAGAAAAATTATTCCTAGTCGTCAAATCTTGATAACTAGCTTTCTTTAACTTTAATTTTTGTTTAGCAAATGCTTTCATTTGTATTTTAGCATACATCCCCCTCCCTCTGCACCATGACATTAGCACATGTCTTAAGAATTTTGAACCTTTCAATAACCTCTAAGTTAACTTCAATTTCACCAATGACTGATAAAACTGGTCCTTGGATATTACACCCCTGTAAACAAGATTTTCTTTTATTATGAGATATTTCTGCATCCTTATATGTTCCTAAAATAAGAAACTGTATTAAAATCGTTTTAAAATTTTTGTATTCCCTTCCTCAAACAAACAAACAAAAAAAAGTGTGATTTGGAAATGTTTTAAATGCCACACCGTAATTGGCAACCAAAGATTCATTTATTTGCTAACTTTTTATTTTCTGATGTACTGTTAGTCTCGGATTTTTTAAAAATTAGCTTATCCCTAGTTATATCTAAAGCTCATATTTTCTCTCTGTGGACATATTTGCTTGATTATCTGTTTTGTACGCATATTAGCTTTATAAAAAGAATAAGTTTTTCCAGAATCCAAATATTGTAGTTTAATCAGGTTTCATACTTATGGAAAGTCAGTTTTTATTTTGTTTAGTAAGAAAAAGTGTTTAATATATAAAGTTTCCTCCCCACTTCCCTTCAATACATTAAAATTAAATATGCAATGCAATATTATTAGTATTAACATGGTTGTGAAAAGAAATAAGAAAATATGAAATGCAGTTGGCACATCGAAAAAAAATTGTAGGCATTATTTTGACACCTTACATACAGTTCTTAATTTCTAATCCTGTGTGGATATATGCTATAAAATATGGATTTGCATAAGTTCACTATAAATGTAAGTACTACATATATTGTAAAAATGATTTTTTTTTACTCTATTTCATCTGTGATTTTACCACAACTATAAAATGAACTTATTTTCTATAATTCATTTCATAGCTTGATGGCTAACTTTCTGGAAGAATTTTAAAGAATATGAAGTATTTTTACTAATTTAAAAGTTACACAGCATTTATTACATATTCTTTTCTAATTTGTGTTTTGCATTTTTTTAATTAGATACAGCAGCGTAGCTGAAAAAATATCGGTGCGTTGTTTGACATTAATATTTCACAACTAAAATCTGAGAAACGCTTATTTTAAAATTTTGTAGCATTTCTTCTATTATATGAAAATCTTAATCCTCCGAAAAGTTCACGACCGTCAAAATGATCAGTAACTAATATGTTCAACGAAGTGTTCGCCTCATGGAAGCAAAATAATTTTAATGGAACTTCCAGCCGTATTGCGGCCTTCACATGGAGCAAAAACAACATTGATCTTCAACACCCATCTGCGTAGATATTTAATAACAGGTGTATTGCCTTCGAACAATCAGATCTTAACTCACTTGACTTCTGTAGAAAAGCTAGAAATAGAAACTCCCCAGTTTGCATTGTATGTGATGCGAAATTATCAAGGCATAGAATGATTTAAATCAGAATTATCTGCAGCGGACTGTCAATTCGGTGATTTTTCGTTTTCAAACTTGTGTAAAAAATAAATATCAAGCCAGTGAACAATTTGTTAAAATATTGTTATTTCTTTTACTTTTTTATTATTAAATTATGGCATATATTTTACAGGATATAGCATTTTTCTGTGTCCCCATACTTTTCAGTTGCCCTGTATATAAAATAATGAAAATACATGTCAAGCAATATACTATGTGTCAAAAAAGATGGTTACGGATTACTTCTGAAAATATAAGAAAATTATAAAAATATTCATATGAAGATAGTAATTCAATTTGTACTTTCTCTTATTTTGGGAGTCAAAAAGCATAAAATTTTTATAATGTTCCTGCATCTAAAAATGCCCAATCACAAAAATATTTACTGACCCTTTCTTAAACATACCCAAAAAGATTGATCCAAACATATGAGATAGAGACAGTCAAAAATCATTATTTATTTCATTTTACAAGAACTTCAAAACATAAAATTGAAAATCAGGCTTCAAATTGCATGACAAAGTCACAATATTTGACTCTAACTCAGTGATTTTTAGAGGCAGAAAATAGGTGTAGAGGTTGTGTAAATTTTGCGATTTATTCTAACAAAACCTTTTGGGTATGACTAACAATGCAATAGTGATGACTTATGATTGGTGATTTTGAAATGCAAAGACTGTATAAAAGTTAAAATTTTGAATTTTTCTTAAAATACTCTCCATGTAAATGAAAGTACAATTTGAATTCTCTGTCTTTCTATGATTATTTTTGTAGTTCATATTATCCCTCTCTGAGTTACAAAAATATGCTACAATTTTTCTTTGGACATCTGATAATGAGTTTAAAAATATAATATTCCATCAATCTAAAAGAAAAAAAAAAGACTCAAAATATTGACTGATAATGATAATTTTCTCTGCAGAATTCAATCTAAAAATGGGTAAACACTTTGTATTTCATGATTCAAACCAATAAAATTTCTTGACAAGCAGGGTGGGGGGAGGGGGGTTGCAACTGTGGGCCATAGATTGTGAGTGCTATTGCTTGTAGGATGCCACAGGGCACACTGGATTATGTGTTTCATCCGTTCACCCTCTGGGGCACTCTGGATAAGTGGTATCATTATTCTCCCATGAGATGCCATTCTTTCACCCCTTAAGGTACCCTGGATGAGGGGTGCCATTACTCTCCCCTCAGATGCGATCCTTTCACCCTCTGGGGCACCCTGGATAAGGGGTGCCATTACTCTCCCCTGAGGCGCCATCTTTTCACCCCCTGGGGCACCCTGGTTAAGGGGTGCCATTACTCTCCCCTGAGATGCCATCATTTCACCTCTGGGGGCACCCTGGATAAAGGGTGAGATTATTCTCCCCTGTGGTGCCATCGTTTCACTCTATTGAACACTGTGGATAAGGGGTGCCATTATTCTTCTCTGAGGTGCCGTCCTTTCACCCCCTGAAACACCCTGGATTAGGGGTGCCATCCTTTCACCCTAGTTAAGGGTGCCATTTTAGCTCCTCTAGGGGTGTCACCAGTGAGACAAGCCTTTCACCCCTAAAAGGTGCAATGTGTCACCATTAGTTTTAACAGTGTACTTGCGATTTTAGACATTTCGTTCAATATCTAGAAAATGCATAAGGAATTATCCTGAAACTCTAACTAGGGAACGTTCCCAGGCGTAAGTTGTGGTTTGGGACGAGTGTATTATCAAAAGAAAGATCGCATCATGCACGTTAATAAGGGCACTGGCCATATTGTGTATTCTATTTTGACACTAATCATTGGTTAAATGGATACAGCCCCTCATCTTTTAGCTTGATTTTGGGAATAACTGATTCTGAGCTTATTTTATTGGCGATCACTTTCAGAATTTTCAAGCTATGTTTTTAAGACTATCACAAAAGTTGCTTTATACATTTAACTAACACAATATGCAGAGGGAATTTTGATAGCCTTCACGCATGCGCAATGAAAAATTATTTAGTAACCCTGCTCATTTTTCATACATGTCTTATTATTTTTTAGTTCTTATAACAAGGTATTATGTACAATGTTGTTTGTTATATTTTTGAAAAAGAACATTACTTTATGTCAAGAACTTTGCAAATTATAAGCAAAAAACGTGGAAAAATTTGGGCCTGTTTTTATAAAAACCTTAATTTCTCTAAGAGAAATGCTATCTACATAAAAATGAACACAGTGTATTACAATAAGTCACTTTATCATAATCTACAGTTTGAAAGCTTTTGCTACATTAGTTTGGACAGGGTTATCCAAAAGATATTCTTTCTTTTTCAATTTGTTGAATGTCCCCTGTAGAGTTTCGGGAAAAATCTTCATGGAAATGTATGATCTGTACTATTATGTTTACACACCTGAAGTTTCAGGATAATTCCTCAAGTATTTATCTAGATATTTAACAAAATGTCTAAAATCGCAAGTGGCCGGCCACCTTTGTCCATAGTTAGTAAAAATCATTTAAATTTCTTGGCAGCTTCAATGCTAATAAGAGTCTCATAATGTGTAACACTTCGTATTGTATCTACTGAAGTTGAACTTTATTGAAGCTACTTTTAGAATTTCTCTGCAGATTGCCTTTGAACTTCCTTATAGTAAATAAATTAAATATAGAGACTTAAAGTAAATTTTAGCCGATTTTTAAAGACCGACACTTTTTTTTTAAAGATGTCAGATGAATCTACAAGTTCTGAAATAATCTGCAGCTCTTATTGGCATGTGCTACACTGTTTTTGCTACCGGAAAATTGTTTAAATTGAAGCTATCTATTTCTTTAACTGATTAATTTATCCTTTATTTACATTCGAAATAAACAGTTATATTTAAATTCAATCCAACTATTACAATCTCAGAAAAAAATTAATAATAACACTATAAAAATACAAAACCAAAAATCTTAAAAGTTCACATCATTTTTAGGCGATTAATAGAGGTTACCATACAATTTCAGATTCTTTAATTAAAATTACATAAGGTGATCTCCGCCTCCCCCAGTAATTGACACCTTAAGGATTCTTTCTTATTCAGATTAATTTAAAATGTTTTAAATCTGTTTTACACTTATCTTTTATTTTTAAATGGTAGTAGAAATCCATTAAAAAATCACTTTTGCTAAAATTCTCTAAAATTTTATATTGCATTATTAAAAATTATATTTTTCATAAAGACAATAAATAAATCGAGTAACTGTCACTAAACCTATTTTGAAAAATGAACAAATGACACAAAGTGAACTATTGTGTCTGACACTTTGCTTGCAAAAAAAAAAAAAAAAAAAAAAAAAAAAAAAAAAAAATAATAATAATAATAATAATAAAAAAATCATTTATCATTTCAAGAAATGTATGCTTTAAAAATACTTCAAACTTTACCGTAAAAACAGAATACTTCTATTATATTGCTAATAACTATTTTTCCGGATTGAATTTTTATCATAGGAAAATATTTGCACCGAAATCATTTTACAGTACCAATTTCAAACAGCAAACTTCCCAGCATATGTTTCTACAGCATTTGCGATAGAAATCTACTTCGAAGTTTATTACTTGGAAAGATAGGTGTTTTTTTTTTTTTTTTTTTTTTTTTTTGTGATATTTTATCCGCGACAAGCCTAGTGATAATATTAACTTTGTTATATTCCATTGCTAGACTACTTATTATATTATGTTTATTATTATATTTTAATTATATTTTAATTCCTGTTTTTTCTTTAAAACTTTTTTAAAGAAGTGTATTGCGGTTCGTCTCCAGTCGGATACTTCTGCTTGTGCCCCGCCTCAAGTCAGATATTTCTGTTTGCGGACCGCCTCAAGTCGGTTACTTCTGTTTGCGGCCCGCCTCAAGTCAGATATTTCTGTTTGCGGTTTGCCTCAAGTCGGATACTTCTGTTTGTGACCCGCCTCAAGTAAGATATTTCTGTTTGTGGCCCGCCTCAAGTCGGTTACTTCTGTTTGCGGTCCGCCTAATGTCTGAAACTTACGCTTGAGAACGGCATGAAAAAAAAAAAAAAAAAAAAAAAAAAAAAAAGTTGAGTATGGCTGTTTTAAACGGTAGTATATAGTTTCATGCATTCATATCAAATTTTGCACTTTACGAACTGATTTTTTTTTTTTTTTTTTTTTTTTTTTTTTTTTTTTTAAATAAATGAAGGTTAGGAAAAGACTTGCGAACTTAAGAACTAACTCTTGTTATGCACTGATATATCTATTTGATTTCTCTAAACAGATTTTTAATGCAAGATTCAGATTTGAATTCATTTTTTCACTCCCAAAATTTCATAAAATATATAATTGAATCAAGTCGGTACTTACAGTATTGTTCCAATGGTGAATTGACATGCATTCAGTTTCCTACAATAAAAGGAAAAAATAATAATGAAAAAGTTTATGAATTAAACAGCTTTTAAATTATGATTAATTGTTTGGGGCTGTGGAAGTATAACGTTAACAACTTTTTGATAGCTTTGACGCCCCCCCCCCCCGCCCCTTTCCGAAATCATACGTTATCATTCTCGAAACCTCCCTTCCCCCTCAGTAATGATAATGTTATCAAAATGTAAAAAACGTTTAATTTTATTTATTAATTTTATTTATTTATTTATTTATTTATTTGAGTGATATACAAAATTGGTTACATTTATTTTTCAAATAAAACAATTCAATATCAATTTCAATTTCAAACAATTACATTTATTTTTCACTTAAAAGAAATAGTTACTATTTAAAAATATTTTATAAGAGCATTTTCTTACACAATGCATTCAACAATTTTGTCACATTTGCTCGAACGAAGGAGGAGTTGGGGGGTAAATAGAAATTCTTACCAAAAAAGCAAATGGACAACATTCTTTTTCTTCCTCTTTTATTTATTAGAAACACAAGCTTCATTTCAAATATATGATATATGTACTTGGTTTCTCCAGCTGTGATTGTATATGCATAATCATATGAAGAAGAATAGGAATGTCAAACATTGGGGTATTCCATATTTTAAAATTAAAAAATTTTACAATAAGTTAAGATAAAGAATTAATGATTTCAATAATAACTTTGTATTTTCATAAAAATAGATAACCGACTAAAAAAGTAACATATTTTTTTGAGCCAAAATCCATGTTCAAATAAAAAAAGAAAGTTTTGATTGGATCAAATATGATATCAATATCAAAAGACGACCCCCTCTCCCTAGAGATATCTTACGATATCATGTGACAGACCCTCCCCTCACCCCTTTAAAATAATAACGCTATATATGCACAGCCTCTTTATACTTGAAAAACAAAAGCAATCAATGTGTCAGATTTAAAAAAAAATCTTTAGCTTGTTAGCTTGATCGCTCTTCAAACATTTATTTTATACCTTAAAACTATGCTATATTTATTAATGAAAAATAAATGTACATGAAAATAAATATAAAAGTTTCTGCAACTTTAAAAATTTAAAGTTTTTGTCATTCCGTAATTAATTTAACTTTCTATTACTTACATTAATATATATTTCGTCTTTTGTTGTGAATTTAGTAATTTTAAAAATAATTAAAATTATTTTCTAATAATTAATAAAAAACTATTTCTAATTATTTTATAAATTTTGTTAAATAATTAAAAATGAGATACTATTTAATAATTCGGTATTATTGTTAATTTTTTATCACTTCTATTTTAACAGCAACAACACCTTTTTGTATGATAATAATAATAATAAATACTATTATAGCTGAATTAAAAACATGATCCAGAGAACAAGTTTTCAAGTTAAAATATTTTATTATATATTTTAATCCTTCAAATTATTATTTATCTTAATTTTAGAATATTATTTCCAAAAGTTTTTTAATTTAAACAAATTTATTTAAACGACTTTTATATCTTTAAAAATATTAATTTCTATAATCAAACCAAAATATAGAATGCTTTACTGCAAGGTGTATGGAAATAGTCAAATCTAAAAACAGCTTAATAAATAACAACCTTTACATGAATTTGGTTTATTTTTCCCATTTTTCGATTTATATTGACAATCCTTAGTTTTCTAGCTTTTTTTTCCTTTCCAACTGAGTACCGCACATTCATAAAAATAATAAAACTGGGTTTGTACAGGTCTCGGTAAAAAGTTAATTAGTTCTCGAAAACTAATTTATGCATGAAATTAATTTCTTTTAATTTATATATGGTCTATAATGTGTATATTTACTGAAAAGGAAATTTTTTTCTATTTCTATTTTTAAGTAAAATACATGATGTTAAGAATTTCACAAAAACGGCTTCATTTTACTTTTGAGATGTTGCATGTGCCCTTAAGAATCTTGACATCTAAAGTCGCTTCATTTGAAAAATTGAAGTCGTGACAGGATACCCCATTAGTAATTTTATTCTTGTTGTTCATGTCTTCATCGTTTTGTTATTATTGTTAAACTAAAATTTATAGCATTAATTTTAGAATAATTTTTCAATTTAAAGATATTGTTCAGTGTATCTTTATTTATTTCTTTAAAGATATTTCTTTATTTATTTCTTGATTATTTTAAAGATAATTCGGGGCTCAAAATTTTAGTTTATTTTATATTTAAAAATTCTGCTATGAATCTCACTTACCATATGTGACTCATATAATAATTAAAATAATTTTATGGTCAATTTTTTAAGTTAAAAAAATTATTTTTCTAAGTATTCAAAAATGGCACAGATGTCATATACGCACAACATTTGCACGTGTTCTTTTCCCCGCCAATTTGGCAAACATTTTGTTTTTGAATATAAGTTACAAATTGCATGCAATAAAATTGCTTGCAAAAAATGAAAGAGATTCTAGTATTTTAAAAAAAGAAATAAAAATAAATAAATGAATGTTTGATATAAATAATTATTGATATAGTATACAATAAAAATAATTTAAAGAATTAAAGGTACTTACGTATTAACGCCACCGCAGCAGAAGTTGCGCTATGCTCCAATAAAGAGCAATCTTGTTGTTCACGCGCGCACAAAAAAATGGCATAAAAAATTTGAAAAAAAAAAAACCACTAAAATGCACTAAAAAAGCACTAAAGCACTAAAAAATGGCGTCAAAAATTGCGCACAACAAGCTTGCTCTTTATTGGTGCATTAGCACAACTTCTGCTGCGGTGGCGCTAATACGTAAGTACCGAATTAAAGTAAAGAATAACAGTAAATAAAGATGGATTTAATAAAAAGGGAAACAATCAATAAACCGTTATAAATAATAAACTTAGTAAGTAACAAAACAGTAAATATAATTTTCACAATAAATCGTAAACATTAAAACTTATAGCTACAGTGAAACTCGTTTAAGATACGCCCGCTTAAAATACGATCCCACTTAATATACGAATTATCTTCGGTCCCTTGAAAACTGCCTATTAAACCTGTGTAAAATTACCCGCTTAATATACGTACGCATAAGATACGATCCCGCTTAATATACGAAGAAATTTGGTTCCTTGATGTTAAAAAATTCGCTTAATATACGAAATGGTGCTTATGTAATCCGTTTATCACGTGTCTTTAGGACAGACTATGTAAAATCTTATTTATTTTTCATAAGATGCTTTTTTTTTTTTACCTTTTTCCTCTCTAAAATATGTTCTTTTCCACTGCTTTTGCACGCTGAATTCTGAGTGGCTCCCTCTTTTTCAACAAAATATAAAAACAACTACCGCTTTTATTTCTTTTTCCATCACACTCTTCCTTACACAGCAGTGGATGGATTTGAAATTTCATTGGTTGCTCTCTCTCCTGATTGGATGAGAATGTTGTTGGTGAAACCAGTCTATATTTTTATGCTTTTTATTTTTTGTAGCACTTATCTAGCCACTTTTTATTATTATATTATTTTTATTACTGTAAATTGCCCTGAGGAGTGCCTTTTTTATGAATTTCTTTTTGCCGCTTGCTTTTTCGCGGCACTTTACAAAATGTTAACATCACATAATAAGAGCAGTATCAAGAGTAATGCAAAGATATGGACTTATTTGTCAAAATTAACGATCAGGTTGTGGCAAGTGAAGTTCGTTCTATAGCGGATATAATTGCGGACGTCAAAAGTTCCGATGACTCTAGGTCTTCAAAAGAAGTAAAAGACGATGCGGATGAAGAAACAGAAGTACCCACCATTCGCATCTGTAACGAGCTCGTTTAGCTTACTTTGACTGTACGTCTCTTCGATGGATGCTGGTCGTTCCGTTGAAATTTTTTTCTTTTACATCAACAAGGCAGAAAACTTCCTAATAAAATCTCGCCCTAAATTGCACCAAAACCAAGGTAAACGACTTTTTCTCAAGAAATTAAAACTACATTACGATTGTTATAATGTATCGAATAATTATCGTTACATGCATTCACTTAGTTTGTCTTTCAAAAAATTATTATGAAAATTTATTATTCTTCCCATTTAAGTATGTAGTGTATTTTAGTTATTATTTTCTAAAAACTAACAAAATTTTTGTTTTATTGTCCTTTTTTTTAATTTGGAAGAGAATACTATATAGAGGTATTTTAATTTTTTTTACTGTATAAACAGATATTTAATAAAATTTTGGAGGAAAATAAAATTATTCTTTATTTCAATATCTTAAACTCAAATTTTCTAGAATGCCTAAGAATTGTTAGAAATGTTTAAAATAAGAGTTATTTAAATGGCTAAAATACGTTAAAAACAACGTGTATTGTTTGTATATACATTATTATTTGAGAATCTATGAAATCCGGATAAGATACGATCCCGCTTAAGATACGAAATGCTCTCTGTCCCTTGATTCGTATCTTAAACGAGTTTCACTGTATATTGAATGTATGCAATTATATCATTTTATCTGCGCATTTCACTGAAATCTTTAAATTTTCCCATTTTCTTTCAGTAACAATTATTATAAACTTATTAAACGGATCTTCTCCTTGGCACAGATGTGCAAAGCCAAATTGGCAGGGAAAAGAACACGTGCAAATGTGGTGCGTATATGACATCTGTGCTCAAAAATAAGCTTTTATATAGTGCATTTAATTTTACTTTATTTAACCCGAGATGACGCGCGCCGAATCTAATAGACCCATGGTGCGTATTGTTTTTACAATTGTCTCCACCATTTTTTTAAAGTAATCTTCGCCCTTTTTTTATCGGAGAATTTTTAAGATTTGCTTCCGACTGAATAAGGCGACGATTATTATTTGTATTTTTTGGTGACAAAGTAAAAACCATTCATACCCTGTGTATGCGTTCTCCCAGTTTAAAGATTTTTGAACATCGCTACCCTTTAAATTAAAAATATGTAATGCATCAGTTACACTAAAAAGCATATGGAAATGACCAAAACCCGGCTTAATAAATAATAATATCCTTTATAGAAATGTGCAATCCCTTCCACACATTTCGCTCCGTACTGACAGTGCTTTCCATTCATAATCAACAGTTATTTCTTTTCTTCCCTGCTGGGCACCAATGGTTGACACATGAGACAGAACTACATAATAATACAACATGAATGACACAAGACCTTTATTTTTTTTTTTTCTGCGACCATTGACCTCTCTATGCAGATGCTTGGCACGAGCTCGAGTCACATGGCCGTTAAAGTTTGTGATGCCATCCGTGGGTTTAAGGACAATAAACTGTCTACGCCCATGGAGGTTATGCCTTTGTCTGAAGTGGGTAGTAAGTTATGCGTAGAGAACATCTATGTGATGCAGGAACGGATATTCATATAATGTGACGTGTAATAAAATAATTATAACCACTCGGCTGATGAAAAAGAATTCTGTGTCATTAACAATGTCTTCATAACTTTGGTTGTTATAAGAGAAGCATCGAACCGGTACATGCAACCGAAACGTTCTTCTCTATAGTATCAGGTTTTTAAATTTTAGATTCTTTTTATTTAAGTAAGTGAAAAGAAGGAGAAACTCTTAAATCCTGTCTTAAAACTCTACGTTAATTGGGATTTACTTTTAAGTGCCCTGTACTAGTTAATATTCTAGCCATTTTATTAAGATTGGGTAAAATGTAGTATTTCAAATAAAGCCTTATTGATTAAATTGATTATAACAGGGATCAACTAATTCGTCGTTACTGCAATTAATTGAAATATTTCCAATTTAATGCATTTATATCTTAAATATTGTCTTTACGATGAAAATATTTACAATGAAACACAATGCTCTAGAAATATTGGCAACAAAACAACAATAATTCAGAAATATCAGAAATGGAATGCCAATATTAAAGAAATATTGACAACACACTTCTTTCCGACTAAAATGTAAACACCTGAATGTTACAGAAATATTTAATGCCAATATTGAATAAAAAGCAGGTAAAACTGAATCAAAGAATAGACAACATAAATAATAGTGGCTCAATATTGTTTCGCTGCTTGGAGTATAGAATTATGTAAAAATATTTTTGAGGTATTAAGTTTGAATACTGTAAAACGAATTTATAGATTTTATTAGTGTTTTCAATTTTGATTATTAGTAATATTTAGTGTGTAGCAATTAAGATAACCATGAAGGTAGTCTCAAAATAAAAACTTCAACGACTTTATATCACGCAATCTCAGTGCCCGATTAAAACTGTGCTTCAAACAAACAATGTTTTCCATTCTATTAAATTAAAGTCCGAAACTTCACGTCGATTCCACCAAGATCGTGAAAGAAGAATTCTCATTCAGAACTTTTAAGTTATACGTATTCAACATTGACTGCGACAGTGTTGCCAAGATTGTCTAAAAAAATTGTAATTTTTTCTTTGAGCCATCAAAATTGCTATTGAACATATTACTAATAAAATTTAAATATTACTAACAATTCCTTAAAAATAATTGAATAGTATGTAACTTTATAACACTATAAAGATACATTTGAATCGTTTTTTAAAACTGATAACATTTTAAAGTATTTCCTTAAAAAAGAATTTACTTTAAAAAGAATTCTTATCAGATCAAAAATTTTAAATAAAGATAGTATGAAAGGTATGAAAATACGCTTGAATGAGTTCATTTCAAGAAAATTAAAGATGAATAAAAGGTATAAGTAAAGTACCTTCTAAGTAAATAAATATGAAATGATTTTATACGTGAATGAAAAAAGGTGAAGTGATTTTGTTTTAGTTTTTGAAAAAACGAAAGCTAACAACAGTTTTAACGATGAATAAAAGGTTCTATTATTATATCGATTTATATAAATTATCTAATTAAAAGGTTTATATCGATTGAAATATTTAATAAAATTCCTTTTCTTCTCCGAAGAAAAAGCTGAGCACTGTTGGATTAATAAATTATATTTACATAATACTTGTATGACTCAATAGAGCTAAAAGTACATTAACATGTGTTATTTGAGTTCCCGAAAATGTTTATATCGTAGCAAAAAAATATGCTCAAGCAATAAAATAAAACGGGTCTAATTGTTCGGGCCATCTAGTCCATATTCTCAATGTATCCTCATATTCCTGATAAGTTGCATTTTCTTAAATAAATACCAGCATTTCATACATCGAAATAAACTTGTTAAATATGAGCCATTTCTTAAAAATAAAAATAACGACAGAAGCTAATAATTTTGATCCTACGCTCAGCATTTAGTAAAAAAATCATAATTAAGCTCATATAAAAATATTTTTAGGAGGTTAGAACTTAAAAATATCATTCAACAATCAATTGATTAGATATTTACTAAACAATTTATAGGTTACAGTTATAGTAGTAGAAAGACATATTAGTAGCTCGCGCAATATTGTACAAATTTACTCTTATTTTTCAAGGGAGGGATGAGAAAATTTGAGATGATGTTACTTTCAGAAACAACTCTTAAATTATTCAGTACTGCATTGATAAAAATCTTTAAAAGTGATTTATCTTGTTTAATTCGAATGCCCAAAACTTTTATATCGTGGAAAATAATATATACGCCTATGATAAATAAAAATGCATCCGATTATTTGGCCATCTGGTCTGTAGTCTCAATTTCCATGGATTACATCCTCATCTTCTCTAAGTAGCAGCGCCCCACACTCCGGAGTAAACTTGCAAAAGAGGAGTTAATATTAGAGGGTGGTGCACCCCTCAGACACGCGCCGGGGAGAGCTATTGAAAACACAAAACAAATCCTATGTAGGTCACTAGATCCGAAAAGAAATAAAGTTTTTTGTTGACTTCCTCAGCTTTTGTGGATGGGAGAGATTCGGTGAACAATGGAAGCGGGGGCGTTCACAAGCAAGTAAATAACACCCAAATGGAGTAACGGGGACCGTAAGGCCATCTGCCCATGGTTATGATATTATCCAGAACTCAAGATGATTTAAAAAAAGGCCCTCTATCCCCACTGTGGACTTGGTTTTGCCACACGTCTTCTTTCAAGAGCTTGCAGCTGTTTGTGAAGAATCATGGCAAATAAGCTGACGGTAAATAAGTGTGTTAGTAGAATTGTGAGTTTTTCTTAGTGACCTAAACTCCCTTTTTTATTTGTAAATTTGAATCAGCTCATAAAAAAAAGGAAAAGAAACGAAAAGAAGCAGATGAAATGTCTTATATTCAAGGTCAGATTGGTTTCGCTAACCAGATAAGGTGTCACAGATGTTGCAACATGGAAAGAGTTCGACCCTATCCAAACGCATTAAGGGGAAATTTATTCTCATTGTTTGTTGAATAAACTTCCGTCGAGGGATTTAGAGTTTACCTGAAATCCACAGACAATTACACATAAAAGCGGATATGAAACAGTTTCCACGCGTCTAACTAAGGTATGCAAGATCTTTCTAAGTGATGAGAGGTTCCAAAATGCTACTTCATTTCGTAAACCTCTTGAAAATATCACTTTATTTCGTAAATCTCTCGAAAATGGTACTTATTCAGGGCAATTTTTTTTATCATTGGACAAAAGTAATATTTTGGAAACTCCTTACCCCACGTTGTCACTGACAATTTTACTTTGCAGAGTTCATATGAGGAATAAAGCAATATTTAAATTTTTTGTTTCAGTTAACTGCATTTGAATAAAGTCAGTGAAAACTAAGAGCTCTCATCAAATTCATTCACTTGGACACTAACAATCATTTATTAATATATTTATCTAATAAAATATCGGCTTTAATGGTTATAATTTTTAAAACTCTCTGTAATTGTTTCAAATTGTTAAAATAATAATAATAATAACATTTTATACTGTAACATTTTCGTTTTCTTATTAAATAAATTACCGCATGTAAGAACTGTTAAAAAGGTCTTTAAGACCTTGATTTATCCTTATAATATAACACTTTCAAAACTATTCCTCTGCTGGGTTTGACTTTAAATATGCTTTGTGTTTCAAAATGTTACAAATTTTTCTGTACGAAGATTTTATCTTAAAATTATATTAACTTATTCAGCTAAAATAAATGAACGAAAAATTAAAATTAAAAGCATGTTAGAAAAGAAAAAGAAAATCCTACGAGTCAACCACTAGTGGTATCAATTTTTGACTTATGCACCTCTTCGCTTTCGGCCGACATGGATCATTAGATTCCTCAATCACTACTCTTGCATAAAATGAAGGATTTTTTCTTGTGCTCGATGACTTAGGGTTTTGTGCGGTCGGCTCTTGGACTAACTCTTCTTCCGTTCGGTTCTATGCTATAAAAATCGCTATTTTATCAATTGTGATGTCACAGCAATACTGTCAATTATAACTTTAAATTCGTTTCGTGAGCAATAATCTTATTATTTTCTGAGTAAAGTTTTCTAACTTTAAAATAATAAAACGTCAATATTACGCATAAATATTTTGATGTAATTATTTCTATTTTCGTTTTCAACACATAATTATTAAATTCTTATTTTGAAAATTTCCTTCTGTTTTTAATAATTTTACTTTTCAATTTCATCATGATAACAATAAAAAATCTAATAATCACTTTCCTCTCCCCCCTCCTCCCCATAATTTTTTTTTTCATGTCAATGGAAATTATGACAAGTTGTAAGATGACATGATCTTGATAACTAAACGGATTAAAGAACTGATTCTTGACGCTACAATGTGAAAACAGTTTTTATTTTCTGAAATTTTCTTGCAAAAAATAATTTAATCACAATATTGTCTTCACTATTGATTGAAATAAAAGATAATTGCAATTTCACATTGAAAAAATGGAAAGAACAAAAAAGATAATGATCCCTATCTTTTTCCCTTTCGTCCCTTTTTTCCACAAAAATGGAGTCATTGAGTTGACACTATTATAAAAATAAAAATAGTAAAAAATTAATATTTCAAAAATTAATCCAAATTTTAAAATTCTGTTAACAGTTTTGAGATTTGAGGATAAATGCGGATTTTTTGTGTTAATTTCACCCCATAATATTACATATTTTAGGGAAATTTGCCGTAAAAAAAAAATCAGTATTAATCAGTCGTTACATAAAATCATTTCATAAATTCGTTTGATTAGGATTTCATATTTATAGGGTAGATATATGTTTTTCAAAAGCACAGGTTCCATATTTTTCTGTCGCCATTTCTTCTTTATACAGCTTATTACGTTGTCGCACAATTATATCTAAACAAATTAAAATAAATAAAAAGAATTTAAAAAAAAAAAAACTAGGAAAATTGACTATTTTTTTTTTAAAATATCTGTATATATATAATTGGGAAAAAATCGTTTGTTTGTTTTCCTTTCAGGTACAGTTTGCGAAGAATTAAATTTCCTTTATTATATATATGAAACCCCTCCGTGTATAACAATTCCGGAGTCAATCCATCCAGGAAAAAAAAAAAAAAAAAAAAAAAAAAAAATTATTGCGACCACGTTAGGCTTAAGTATTCCGAGCCGTTCACAAATATTCTAATTATTCAACTTATGGAAATATACGCGTAAAAGATTTATTCATTACCAATTTTATTTAAAACCTACAAAAACTATCTAATTATAATGTTTAAGTTCTAAATAAAACAACCAGCAATTACGAAAAAACAAACGATAAATTACGAAAAAAAAACAAATGAAGTAAGCAAATTAATGCTGTTGCCATTCAAGAATGACAAATTCTAAATCTATAAAAAGTATTCTGAAAAGTTACCTCCGATTTTAAAGGCTATCTATTTCCTGACCAATGAAAACGTTCCATTGTCGTAAGGGAGTGTTCTCATTGGTCAGATTTACAGTGGGAGCTGTAAATGACGTCACTACATTTTACTGCTATTTGAAATCTTTTCACGATTTCAAAAACAATATTTAATTAAAACTTTTTATTTAAGGAAAGCGAAGGTCCGTTTTAAATGCAATATTGATAGAAATTTAAATTCGGGTTGCTTTAATTTTTTTTACAGCCTGAATGACTCTTGAGAGTGACTCCATTGTCACATCACGACTCGTTAGTGATTGTTTACTCTTTACTGTCGACATTTGTTTTCGATCTTATAAAGTGTTTAATTCACAAATGTTTTAAAATAGCATTATTAGTGCTAATTTGCATGTGTTTTGAGAAATAGTTATTCTAATTTTGTGAGTAAAATTCATAAGCTGCATATGCCATTATTCTCACAATATATTCTTTTACAATTGTTTTTTTCTTATTTTATTCTTTTAAAATTTATGTATTTACCATTTGTTCATTAGAACCCCCCCCCCCCCCCCCCACTATCCACAGATAGTTTTGAATGCAGATTTCTGTTGATTTTTTTTAATTTTTTTTTTTTTTTATCTGTGTTTTAATTGCTGTATTTTTCAAAATTGTTTCAGCCTAAAGTGGCTATGATTGACCCCCGTTGTAATTTTTATATCATCCTTTTAAAAATGCAATCATGTTATTTTGACGGGCTATCTCCTAGTTTAAAATAAATAAAGAAAGAAACACAAAAATCTAATAAATTGTTCAAAAGTTACCGTGGCAAAACCACTATAAAAAAAGCCCTTTAAGATAATTTAAAGTTTTTTCTTCGCAGGTATAACACGTCTGTCGGATTCAACATTTACGACTCATACCACCGCAATGTTAGGAATTTTTCTATCAAATCAGCTTTTCGGCATTCTAAAAGTCAATAAAGTTTTAAACAATGCAAAATAATAATAATAATAAATGCATTTTTCAAGCCATTTTAAAGATTTTTGATCACTTTAAACGATTTTGCATTTATAAAATACACAATATTTTATAACGGATACGTGAATATTTCATAGTAACATTTAATGCACATATTAATTCCTTTAGTTATGTTAAAGTAATTACCCTGAAAAAAAATCTGTAGTAAGAAAAATAAATAACTTTTTAAAACAAGCAGTGAATTTTTAAAAACAGTTTGAAATATTACAGCATTTTTTAAGAAGAAAGAGATTACAGTATCTTCTTAACTGTGACTTAATCTTCATTTTCTAAACAGGCCGTAAACATCAAATGGTTGTTATTATTTTTTCCCCTGATCTATACTCATTTAGTAATTTTAAAATAGAATCAAAATTTTAAAGATTATTATAGATTAAATAAAAATATCATTTGTACAAGGTGCTAATTTTTATTGACAGCCTTTTAAATAATTTCTAGGTTTTAAAAGATACTGAAAAATTATGCAATATTATCAAAAAATGAATAACAATTTAGCTATACGTAACAAATAAACATTTAATTTTTTATACAACTCTAAAACAAAACGCTCCACTAAAAATGCGAAGAAAAAGAACATACAATCGAATAGATATATTTATAACGATTACACAATGAGGATTAATTGATTACAAAACCTATTTTGACATTCAGTACGAAATTAGATCTCAAACTAAAGCAACGCTGAATGTAAACGTAATTTCTGAAGAGTTATGTTGTATTGTTTTATTTCTGTTATTGCGCTTTACTGCAACTGATATTCTTTATCGGGTTTCGTGATTACAAGATTCCCTGATATAAGATAAAAACAAAACAAAAAAAAAATCGCATTGTCTCCCGATTTGTAAGCTGTTACGTATTGTGGTTATCTTTAAAAAAAATAGGCAATACATAATCGGTATAAATGTTTAGCACGTACTCCACAACTTTAAATTTAGAATGCGGCGAAACAAATGCATGAATATTTATTTTAAAAGGATAAATCCATTACTATTGTTTATACCTTTTAAAAATACGCGAGTAAAGAATAGAAAAATAATTTCGATTACAGGAAATAGAATGAACAATCTTTACTCCATCTTTCTGTTTTTCCCTTTTTTTTTCATGATGTGAATCAAATAGCTTTCACGGAAAAACGTATAAATATTTTTTTACAGAAATTTTCCTAGTAGAAGATAAATATAAGTAATTATCTAGGAAAACGAATTCAAAACATATCATATATATACAAAATTTTCAATAAGTTTTTGAGTTAGATCTGGATAAGCAATTATAACTTGTGTGCATCTTACAAGCGAAATATAGTTATGATAAACTACACACTATAATATGTATATTCATAAGTTTCTACAAGCTCATATTTTTAAATTGAAGACTCAAATATTATAAAAATTCCATTATTTTTACCTTGTATTTTCATTACAATTTATAAAACATATATATTTTTTTCATTTTAAGACTTTTATTAAAACTTTATTAAACATTGTAACAAAATGACTGCCATTCCAAGATTCAATAATGTATAGATGACACTGTTACTACTTTTTGCAAAATAACTAAGGATATTTTATCAAAAATGAAGTGAACGAGTTGAAAGAATGAGTATTGCGCTGGATTGTAGATATTTAGGGTGTTCGGAAATGTATCTTGTCTAGAGACTTTCTTATGTTTCTATGACCAGAAGTATAGATGTTCAATTTATTTTACACGCAAAGTTGAGTGCAATGCGTTATGTCGTCTGTATTAGAAACACCACTGCCCAACTTGTGTCAAGTCTTTGATATGACCCACATCATCATACAGGCGCCCAATATGGAACTTCCACTCGCGACCTCTAGATTAAGAGTCTCGTGTTTTATCGATTAGTTTGTTGTAAACTAAACTTTTTCAAATTTATATAATTTGTATATTTAGAAGTTTTCATAAATGCATAAAACCATTAAATGATTTTAAATGAAAGATTAATTTATTAGTAATCATATTAATAAAAATTTCTTTAGGTCTTCGTATTTGTGTTTTAGAAATTATACATCTTTTGTAAATTGTACGTAACATAAATATTTAAAAGTTTCTATAAGTGTATAAGTATTTTTTAATTAAAACGCATTTCTTAGAATCCCAGTTATTAATTATTTTCACAAGCTTTTGACGAAAAATCTGATTAAACTGTTTATTGAAAACTGTCTAACCATTCTTAAATTTATATAACATATGCATTTATAAGTTTCGCAAAAGTTTAAATATTTTCCAATTAAAGGATCCTTTCAAACATACAAACATGCTAAACAGGGCGTACTATTTGAATATATTTTTAAAGGCATAATCTTATTATTCCATGCGATGAGAAACTAAATTTAAGGTATCCGAACACTTTTAAAACGTAATTTTAAATTAAAAATATCGATTTTTCATTTATGCAATAATATTAAAATTGATTTTTTTATCTGTCGAATTCCGCTTAAGTTGTGTCGGTACCTTAATTAGGACCAAAGTTATAATCATTTAAATTTACAGCTGTTACAGTTTTTGGATTGTGTTTAAAAGTTATTTTTAGCTTTTTCTCAAATTCAAGTTTTTCAGATTTTTACTATACCCATTTTAACATCCTAAAACAAATAATTATGCATGAAATGTCACGAAATTTTCTACATTTCTTTTATAAATGTCGTTTGGGGGAATAGAATACACTCATGATAATATATTAAGCAGTTTTATATTTATACTTGTATAATGACAAATTTGGAACAAATTTTGGAATTACAATACATACAATTTTACATTACAATAGTACTTTAACTGCCATATCATCTGAGATACAGATGCGATTACGATACATGTAGTCCAAATCCTAGAGAAATTTATTCTGTTTATTATTTAATTTGCAAAATGTCAATACATTTTTTTATATTTGAGTTACGTTTACCAGAAATGTCAATTTTTGACATAATTTTGACTATTTTTCTCTTTAAAAATATTTCTGGCTAATTGCTAAAATTTTTCTATGTTTTTCAAAGTTTTAAGGCAAATGAAACTATAAAAAATGGATAACAAGAGAAAATTTCAAAAAATCACTTCCGAAGATACCCTCAAATACAGAAAACACAAACACATTTACATTACACACAAACTATGCTTTAACTTTTGTGTTTCATTATATGAAACAGATAACTTGTTTCCCAAATGCTACAGTGACACTGGAATTCTGTTATAAATATTTTCCGTTTATGATGTTCACTGTTAAAAATTTCTGTAAAAACACAGAAAAAAGTAAGATCCTTTGTCAATTTTCACTAATTCTCGGTTAAACGTATTTGATTGAGTTTCTCAATCATCATTTTACAGGCTGGCAGGCTGGCATTTTACAGCCTCAGGGCTGGCAAGTTCCTGCCGGGGAGGTTAAAACCAGCGGTTATAATCAGTTAAAACCGGCATGGCAGAAACTAATTTCTGCCACTAAGTGGCAAAAACTAGCAGAAACTAAGAAATAGACTAATAAGAACTTTATATTCATAATTCACACATGTATTTAATATATAAGGAATTCAGTTAAAAGTTTAAAATACTGGTTATTAATGTTATTCAAAGTATCAAAAAGCTTTAAAAGGATCATATAAATATACTTTGTTTATATAATAATTTTCTGTCACTTGAAAAACAGAAATTTTCATAATGGTAATCTGGTGTACTAATTTAACTGTTGTTATTATTGTTTTTACAATTTGGATTTCGATTTAAAAGTTTTAAAAAAAGAAAGTGACAAAAAACTATATTTTAACACCCCTTTTCAGAGTATTTTTGAATAAATAATATACTGCAACAACTTAAAAAATATCTACTACTATTTATAAAAAGAAATGGTTCTTGAGAAAATATATAAATAAATAATTGTGGCACAAAAATAACAGAAAAAATTTAATGAAATATCTTATACAATTATTATACAATATTGAAAGAACAATTTTTTTTTTTTTGTGGGAAAACATAATAATATACTAAGAGCATTCCATAATATAGAATTAATTTTGCTAACCATTCTTAATCTAGATTGCTTTTTATTTTGTTCTGAATGAAAGAAAAGTAAAAAAATATTCTTTCAAGACCTGCATATTTTGCTGGTAATATTACTATTGAGGATGTAAAATTGGAAAAATTCTAGGACTTCCTTGGGGAAATGTTTCCGGGAAAGGAGTCAGTTTTGCTACTAAGTGTTGTTACATACGGCACAAAATTTAGATTAATATCAAAAGCCATTTTTCTTGTCATTTTTTTATGCTCATTTGTTTATCAAATTCTAATACAAGTTTATTTTTTAATTAAAACTATTCACAGTATTTTATTTGTCATTTATCCTGAATAAAATTTATATAAGCAATTTAATACTAATAAAAAAGTCTTGGATGATTTCATGAAATGAGTTTATGCCAATTGTTGCCAGTTTCTACCGGTTAAAACCGGTTGTAACCACTTACTGCCACTGGCACGGTAGAAACCATTTTCTGCCGGCAAAAACCCAGCCCTGATTTCCCTTATATTATATCTAATTCCCGTAAGAATTTTCATGCCTTTATTTAAAAATATCTTTATCTTTGTTAGAACTTGTAATTCAAAATACACACTTTTAAAATTATTTTTCAATTTTATTAAACACAATAAAGAGAATTTAATCTATTTTTTATTTATTTTTAACATAGAATAATTTTGAAAAGGAAAAAATCATCTTCTCGGAGTTAAGGGGATTTTATCGACAACTATTTTGCGGTTGTTTGCTTCGTCATATGCCAAAAGCTTGGTAATGTTAAAAGAAAATTACATAGCATTGTTTCAAATGTAATAGTATTATTTGCAATGCTATTTTTATTACAATTATTTATTGGGTAAATGCGTTATAAAAATATATTAATATTCTAAAAAATATTACACAAAATGAATAAAATCATAAAAAAGTTTAAAAAAAAAAAAAAAAAAAAAAACAATTTAAAATTAATTACTTTTTCTGTTTATTTTTCTCTTATTTCTTACAATTTTTTTCTATTAGAAAATTAAAAAATAAACAGTGTGCGACAATTTCAAAACATTTTTTAAAACATTATTGTTGTAAAAAATGAATAACATTAAAATTTTTTCATGAAAAAATCCATTGAATTTTTTTTATTTATTATTTAAATTAGTTAAAAAAGTAAAATTGATTTAAAAAAAATAGGTATTTTTTATCGATCTAAAATATATTAACATAAACGGAATGAATTTTCTTCATGAATTTTGATCTTGTTGCGACTATCTATTGAAATACCACTGAATTACCTAATACGAATAAAAACCATTAAAAAATTATATCGATATATACACTGGTGTCCAAAAGTTAAGCATAATTGGTAATTAAGTAATTATTTTTAAGTAATGAAAGAAATATGAATCGGAATGTGCTGAAACTCCAGGTGTGTAAACAAAATAGTACGCGTCACATATTTTCGTGAAGAGTTTTCCCCGAAATCGAACAGGGGACCGTCAACAAATTGAAAAAGAACGAGGATCTTTTGGATAACCCTGTCAAAACTAATGTAGCAAAAGCGTTCAAACTGCACATTATGATTAATTGGCTTATTGTAATGTACTGTGTTAATTTTTACAAGGATAGCATATATACTCGTAGAGAAATTAAGGTTTTTATAAAAACAGTCCTAAATTTTTCCGAGTTTTTTGCTTATAATTTGCAGAGTTCTTATTATAAAATAATGTTCTTTTCTGAAAATATGACAAACATCATTGTACACAATACCATGTTATCAGAATTTAAAAATAATAAAAATTGTATGAAAAATGAGTATGTTTAGTAAATAATTTTTCATTGCGCATGCGTCAACGATATCAAAATGTCATTTGCATATTGTGTTAGCTAAATGTATAGAGCAACTTCTGTAAAAGTTTCATAAACATAGCTTGAAAATTCTGTAAATGGGAGCCTATAGAATCAACTCAAAATCCGTTATTCCTAAAGGAAGCAAAAAAATCAGGGGTTTTACCTAAATATAGTTGTACGTGCAATATTGTGTAGGCACCAAACAATGGAATATGGATACAACCCCTCATCTTTTTGCTTCATTTAGGGAATAAAGGATTTTGAGTTGATTCTATAGGCTCCCATTTTCAGAATTTTCAAGCTATGTTTTTGAAACTTTTACATAAGTTGCTCTATAGATTTAGCTAATACAATATGCAAATGACATTTTGATATCGTTGACGCATGCGCAATGAAAAATTATTTACTAAACATACTCATTTTTCATACACTTTTTATTATTTTTAAATTCTGATGACATGGTATTGTGTACAATGATGTTTGTCATATTTTCAGAAAAGAACATTATTTTATAATAAGAACTCTGCAAATTATAAGCAAAAAACTTGGAAAAATTTAGAACTGTTTTTATAAAAACCTTAATTTCTCTACGAGTATATATGCTATCCTTGTAAAAATTAACACAATACATTACAATAAGCCAATTAATCATAATGTGCAGTTTGAACGCTTTTGCTACATCAGTTTTGACAGGGTTATCCAAAAGATCTTCCTTCTTTTTCAATTTGTTGACGGTCCCCTGTTCGATTTCGGGGAAAACTCTTCGCGAAAATATGCGACGCGTACTATTTTGTTTACACACCTGGAGTTTCAGCACATTCCGATTCATATTTCTTTCATTACTTAAAAATAATTACTTAATTACCAATTATGCTTAACTTTTGGACACCAGTGTATATTTATATTGCCAAATAACAATAGTAAATATCATCTAAACCACCATTTAAATAAAGTCTGGAATTATGATATTCTCTATCTTGGCTTGCAATTTTATCAACAGGCCAAAAATGTTTAAAATTCATTTTTGGCGCTATGATAATTCCTAGGGAGCAAGTAAATTCAAGTGAATTTTCAAAGAATAATGCATAGCATTTTTATTTAAAAGTATGAATTTTGAATTCAAATAAAGTTTTGAAATTTATTAAAAGGATACTTTTGTATGGGTTTATAACCGAAAATAGCCAAAGTCTTTTTACTTACAGCAGTGTCCTTTTTAATTTCTACTATTTCAGTGGCATAGTTCGATTAAATATCTGTTAAATTTCTGTTCTATTTAAATTTTTTTATTTTATTAATGAAATTCTAAATTCATTGTGAGATATTAGCAGTAAACAAATGCTGAACTTTTTATGTTAAGTTAAGTGCAAACATATTTATAATCGTCTGCATACGATAGAATATGTATATACACATAAATCTTGCTTGAAAATTATTTAAAAAACATTTCAAAATGTGTAAATGAGATATAGTTTTGAAACAAATTGCATGTGTAAGTGCATTTTTTTATTCGATAATGAAAAAAATCGAAAACATACGATGTTTAGAATTAATATATATGTAATATATATATAAATTCCAGCAATATTTGTTATCAGTAATCTTTTTAACACTTTCTAACAAAGTTGAAAAATATTTATGACCTTGGTTTGTCTGCCCGTTTGTCCGCGCTCTAATTGACGTAAATATACTCGGATTGCCCTGAAATTTTTGGATGTTATTTGCGTTTACCTTAGCACGAAACCTATTTCAAATGAAGTTTGTAGCATGTTTAATTTATCTACAGGGACAGTCAAAAGTTTTCCATTACAGTACGGTGAAGAAGAAAAAATCGTTCCAAATATATTTTAAAAATGTTACAGTCTTTAAAAAATGAAAAATTGATATGTATTTACGAAATGCACTAAATTATCCATTTTGTAGATCATACGGTACAAGGAATAGTTACCATTCATTTACAGGGCCACACAAAAGAATAGCATTGCATAATGCTAGGGGGAAATGATTTGCGTCTTTTTTTTTTTTAATTCTGTTAAACTATTTCATATATAATGAAATTTCTATACTCATTGAGACTTTCTATAGGTTATTTCATGTATGATACGAAGTAAGTAGTATTTATAGGGCGACGCAAAAGATTTCAGATAGTATATTATCTTTTTGGATCTCTAGGTCCACATTCGGGGATCTCTGTTTTTTTACTTATAAAAGCTAAAATGTTTGATTTTTTTGCATTGTACACCCCTTCTTAATTGCTGAGTGTTTTTTGCGTTGAAAGCAATCGAATAAATGCCTGAATCTAAACTGAATTGCTCACAAAATAAATGTTGTTTTCATCTCAGTTTTCAAAATGCCTAAAAATGTCCAAAACATAGTGTGACCAAGAAAGTGAGAAATTTTCATAAATATTTAACTTAAATTTTTTTTCGATACAATTTTTTAGGGGATTTTAAGATTATTTACTTGTTTAAAGCTGTTAAATGTGTGATAGCGTTAATTTAGATAAATGGTTATTGAATCGATGTTTTAAGGGGGTTTGTAGCTTTAGATCCATATTTTTGAATCTAAATTATGAAGCGCCTAAAAGTTCAATTTCAGAAATGGTTTTTTTTTTATCGTTTACAATGTCATTTTTTTTGTTTGGAAAAAAAAAAAAAAAAAAAAAAACCCCAATGAATAAGAATTTGTATTATTATTTTAGCTTCGGAATTGAAGAGGTTATATCCAAAGTACTGTATAATACCGATGATGGTAGGAAATGATTTTTAATAATGATATGCGCTTTTAAATTTCAAATATATTTATGCGTACTATATGGTGTGCATAAATGGTGTAGTTGATATACAGAGCTATAGAAAAGAATTCGTAAAGGTTACTGAGTATGAGCGCGAATTGATTAAAGGTGATTTTTAAATATGTTATTCATTTTTACGCTGAACGGCATTTAGTTTACAGTAGAATAGAGATAAAATCATACATAGGGCCAAGCAAAGAATTACATGATTACCTGTTTTAATTACCGTCTATGGATGATAATTTCTGGAAATATGATTTCATTAGTTTTATCAGCATTTTAGTTTGAATTAAATTTTAGCTTAATACCGGCATGTAATAAATCTACAAGGTAAAGTACAAAGATGAACAAATGTATTATGTATTTCCATCTGTTGGTATAAAATGTTAAAATGAAATTTCAATCTGTCGTGCGTTTTCTTGCTAAACTAAATTTTCGAATTAAATAGTATATTACATCAATCCACTGATCTAATACAGGGCTTTTCAAGAGAATTGGAATGAATGTTTGGCTATATGGAAGGTAATTGCTGAAATCAGAGGGATAAAATAATGAAGGACTCAGATGATAAAAATGCCTTTCGGTAATTTAAGCACTTAGTTATGAATTTGAGATAGATATGCAGGGATGTGATAAATGATATTTTAGGAGTGATATATGATGCTAATAAGTAAGTTACTTATACTAATGAACTTTCTGTGCTTCATGAAAAAACATTTATAGACTTGATTAGTTTTTTCAATGGTCTATAATGTAATTTTGATTAAAAATAGAATAAAGTTATTCAAGGTTAAACATACCACATATGCTTCCCAAATCACTTCACACTTTCGCAACATATAATCAAACTGTTGAGCAATAAAATAGCAGTAATTGTTAGCTACAAAGATTAAATTAAGCATTCCTCTAGTATCTCGTTTAAATATTCATAATATTAAATAATAAAGAATACTGCCCAGTTAAACTGATGGCATTGAGCTCACATGCTACAAATACTAATTGTACATTAAAGCCTTATATTTTCAAGGGTTAATTCCGTTCGAAAAAAAATTAAGAAGGGGAAACAGCTCTCCCCTTTCCTCTTTTTTTATACTTAATCATTGAACCTTCTATACTATCAAAGACATGCTTTATCATATAAAAAATCTATATCGAAAATTCAGAGCAAATGAGATAATTCTTAATAAAAACCCATTTAGCATTTATATAATTTAAAAGGAGTTATCCCCCTCTTTTATACTTAACCATTAAACTTCCAAAACTATTCAGAGATTTGAACGAAATCTGAAAATTCTGCTTGAAAAACCCGTTTATATAAATTAGGGGGGGCATTAGAACCCCTGTTCCCCCTATTTATACTTATTCAATGAACACCTAATAACAGCCACGGAATCGCCTCATCAGAATGATCCTAATCTAAATTTTGAACGAAAACTTAATTCTGCATGAAAATCCCATTTATATCAACTAAGGGGATTGGCATGAGCCCCCCGTTCCCCCTCTTATACATATCGAATGAACTCCAAAAACTAATCAGGGAAGCGCCTTGTCAGGATATACCTACATACAAAATTTCAAGTGGATCGGATATTTTTATCATGAGTTATCGCGTTACGCACGAACGTACGAGCGTACATACAGAACGGACGGGCACATAAGCTCTCAGGCTATGATAGCCTGTGAGCTAATAAAAAATCACTTTGTTACAGGGTTCATACAGAGTTGGGAAGAAAAAATCCAAGGAGTCCAAAAAATTTTAAGGACATGCCACTTTTGTTGTTATTTATGTGGCATGCACTTGCACAGCCCCGATTCCGCGAGTTACCCCACCGCCCCCGGGGGGGGGGGTATCCACGATCTTCAGACAAAATCGTTGCTTTCCTGTGATCTTCAGACAAAATCAGCAATTTATCTGCGATATTTTAGCAAAATTGGCGATTGTTTGCGATCTTTTATCGAAATCAGCGGTTTTTCTGCGATCTTTTGACGAAATCGCCGTTTTCCCATGTTTTTTTTTTTTTTTTTTTTTTTTTTTTTTTTTTTTTTTTTTAATGAAATTGACGTTTTTTCAACAAAATTTGCATTTTTACGCGATCTTTTTTCGAAAACGCCGTTTTATTCCCACAATCTTTTGACGAAATCACCGTTTTTTCCGTGATCTCTTAACGAAATCGGCATTATATCCATAATCTTTAGACAAAATCGACGTTTTCCTGCGGTCTTCAGACGAAATTAGCGTTTTATCTGCGATATTTGGTGAAATTGCCGTTTTAACTGTGATTCGCACAGGAAATTTGCGTTTTTCAGCGATCTTTTGACAAAGTTCGTTGATAAAAACATTGACGAAATCGTCATTTTTCCACGAAATATTGACGAAATGTGTGCTTTTTCGGTGATCCTTTCACGAAATTTGCATTTCTCCGCGATTGTTTTTTCCGCTCGCAAAACCATACAAGTTGGCAAATGCGGAACTGATAACCCAATTTCAAATTTTCGGACGATGATGCCTTAAATTTTCGGACGAGAATCACCCTTGAATACACCGTTATCAGCAAAATTGAGGATGATGAAGAAGAAATCAAAGTTGTATATCTAGCTGTGAAGGAATAAAACGGTGTAATCACGTTTTGAAATTAGAAGCTTAGAGGTGTGTCTGGATTATTCTTATCACTTTTCTCTCCCTTATGGCCGTGAAAAATAAGTCACTTTGGTGGCTATTAGTATGATCCCAACCAATCACTGCTATGCTTCTGATGAATGACGTGCATAAAGGGTTTACCGTGCATTTTACAATCGCGATTTTTTATTTTTATTTTTATTTTTTTTTCGGGAGCAATATCGCTTGCGTGCAAAACCGCAATACAATTTAAGGAGTTTCTATAAGGAGTATTTGGTTTATCTAAGTAGTTCTAAGTACTACCTGGGAACGTTTTCATTTCTAAGTAGTTTCTAAGGAGTCCAAGGAGTCTGTGCGAACCCTGTGTTATTTTTACAATACCATTCAGCACGATATAAAGTCTGTTTCTAAATAATTCTATCTTCAGTATTATTATTTATTATTATTAGATTATTATTAATTTTATTAATTTTGACATTTTTTTTTCTTTACAAGAAGATAGATTCATAAAAATTTCGATTTCCAGCGTCGATGTATTTATATGTTTTAAAAGGTACTGAACAAGATTTGGTGATTTTTAGAAAAAGTCTGTGAGTCTGTCTGCATCTGACAAACATTTTGTGGGTGCTCTATTTCAAACTCTTTCAATTAAAACTTAGAAGTTTTACATAAAATACATATTCTTGACTTGCATCATCTCTTTTTATTATTTTAGTCCTTTTAAAAGTAAAACAGTGAACTTTTTAAAATTCATTATTCCATGTTTGTCAGATAACAACAATAATAACAATCATTTATTCATCTTTGTTTTATTAACTGAAGTAATAAAAATGTAATAGAGTATTTCTAATTAATAGAGTATTAGTGTAGAGAGCTATAAAATAAAATCTTTCATCTATACATCTACTTATTTATCACTTTGATGTTTTTTCAAAGCGAATTATTATTATTATTATTATTTTTTTTTTTTCGAATCACGTTTCCTTCCTCAGTTTGATATATCTTTTCAATGTTGTAAATTAACAAAAATATATCGAAATTTCAGTAAATTCGTAGACATTTAGATCCATAGTTTATTACTCCCGCTCAAATACACATAGCATCAAATAAATTGTAACTGATCAGTTTTATGTAAAACTAATACTAATTTTTGAAACTAGAAAGTTCTTCCTAACTTTTCGCTAAATTTTTGAAAGAGTATTAAAGCTGTTTATTACAAGTTTTTAAAATGATTCAGATTTTTGTGTTATACCTTTATTAATCTCAGTATTAGAAGTTCTTTCCTTACATTGAAAAAAAAAATAAAATAAAATAAAAAAAAAGTAATAAAAATCTGTAAAGTTACTAAACTTTTTCTAGGAAATTGGGATTTCTAGAACTTTTTATATAACTGTAACAGTAAAAGTTCATGTAAAAAAATCGGTTAAATGAATTTTTACGGTTACCGTTTCATGAAAAGTTCTAGGAATCCAAGTTTTTTAGAAAAGGTTTAATAATTTAACAGATTTTTTATACAGTGTTTTTAAAGGTTTTAAACAACATCTAGTTATATATCTACATTGTTAAAAACTGGCAACTTTTGTTTCACACACTGTTACAAATTTTGCAGCATTTTGTCCAGTCATTTACATTTGACCGTTTTCTGAAAAAACAGTAACATAACCGTAATTTAAATGTATTCTGACCATAAAATTGGCAATAATATGTTCAAAATAGCGTAAAATGACGGTTGTTTTGCTGTTTTCAGTAAAAACGGTCAAATGACTGGACAAAATGCTGCAGATTTTTAACAGTGTAGTCATTCCACCGCCTTTATAAATTGTCTCTATTCTGACCAATGATAATACTCCATAATAGCATCAAGTGACCGTTTTCTATAAAAGTGAACGAGTGACTATGCAACAAAATTTACAGATTTTTAACAGTGCACTTCCGATTCCTTCCGATTTGTAAATGAAAACAAAAAAAGTCATATTACTCTTCCAATGATTATAAGAAAGGGAAAAAAAAAAAAAAAAAAAAAAAAAACACTATTTTCGATGGCTAATAGAGTCTTTCAAATAAAGCAATAAAAAGAATTGTCATACACTGTTGGAAAAAAAAAAAAAAAAAAAAAAAAAAAACTGTAAAGTTACTAAGATTTTTCTAGTAAATTTGTATTCGAAGAACTTTTCATGCAACGGTAACAACAACAATTCATGTAACCTTCCTTGGTTATATGAAAGTTTGTTGTTACTGTTATATGAAAAGTTCTTGGAATACAAATTTACTAGAAAAATTTTAGTAACTTTGCAGATATTTTTTTACAGTATATTTCTGCTATTACAGTATATTTACAGTATATTTCTGCTATATTACGGTAAAATACCTTAAACTAAAGGGGAAAAAAAGAAGTTCCATAAATGTTTTTTCTTGCACGGTACTCTAGTCAAAAGCGGGAGAAAATACACTGTAAAAAAATGTGTAAAGTTACTAAACTTTTTCTAGTAAATTTGTATTCCAAGAATTTTTCATATAACGGTAACAGCAAAAATTCCTGTAAATGAGGAAGATTATATGAGTTTTTGCTGTTACCGTTACTTGAAAAGTTCTTAAAATACAAAAAAAAAAAAAAAAAAAAAGGTGTAAAGTTACAAAAAGTTTTCTAGGAAACTGGGATTTCTAGAACTTTTTATGTAACGAAAACAACAAAAATTCATGTAACAGATACAGATTTGCACTGAAAATCAAAAAATCTGTAAGGTTACTAAGAATATTTTAGGAAACTGGGACTCCAAGAATTTTCCATGTAAATGCAACGCAGGTTACAGATAAATTTTTAGTAAGATTACTATAATTTTAGTATATTCAATTTTAAAGCTGCAAATTTCTGTAGGTTTATAAAAACTAGTTTTTTAGATTTATACCTTTTCTCTGTACAATGTATAGAAATTTTTTAATAAGCAGACTGTCATTTTAGTAAACTCGTTTGTAAAGTTACAGATTTCTCTAACTTTACAAAAATTAGTTTTGTAGACTTGCATTTTCTCTTGCACAGTGTACAGATAAAATGCCAGTAATCATACAGATTTCGAAAACTTTACATCTGTAAAGATTACAATTTTTTTTTTTTTTTTTTTTTTTTTTTTTTACAGTGTGGATTACAAATCTACTAGAAAAATCTGAATAACTGTATATATATATATATATATATGTTTACAGTGTATTTTCTCAAAATTCGTTATTCAAATATAATGAAATACCTTAAACTAAAGAAAACAAGATTAAAAAAAAAAAAAAAAAAAAAAAAAAAAAAAAAAAAAATTAAAGAAGGTTTCATATATGTTTTTCTAGGCACAGCACTCTAGTCAAAAGCGGAAGGGTGATACATACAATTTTTTTCGAGGTCAGATTTGTACAAAAAAAAGTTTCTGGAAGAGTTGGTGCACAGGAAACGAGCCCCACCCTTTCGCGGGGCCTATTCAAAGGATCAGGAGGATCCCTCGTACAATAACCTTTTCAGGTCACTGGCACCCACCGACGAAAAAAGGGTTTGCTGAATCCGGACAAACACTTCACATCTAGTGAACATAGGGATCACAGGTTTCATAGCAATAAGTGATGAACAAGCCATTTTTAGTTGCTGATGTGAAAATACGAAAAAATTCGTTTACTGAACATATTTGCATAACATAACACATATATGCGGTACATTCATTTTTATTCAATGAGTTTAATGTTTCTTGTGTATTTTTTTAAATTCTGATTTAAAAAAAAAATGCAGAAATATTATATTAATATCTTACATAGTGGCGCCATCTTATATGGGCCCGTAGGGCGCGAGCCCACCCAATAATCTGATCTCTGCGCCTACACAATTTCCATCGATTCATTATTTATTTTTTTATTTAATCACAGAAACAAAATTTGGTTTTACTGACGTTCTCAAGATAATTTTGTTTGGAAAATAGTAAGGGTATTAATTAGATTTATCGAAGAACTGAAAACTTCTTTGGCCGATTGTATAATTAAACTTCTCTCAAAGACAAATGTCCTACATATTTTGCGTCAGATCTGCATTTTATTTTAATTTTACATTAAGTAATATTTAATAGCCTGTAATTTAATATTTTAAGTTATAGTTATTTATTTAAAAGTTAAAAAATTTTATGCTATATTTATAACAAATATTAATGTATTTATAAAGGAAGAACTTACGTTAATATATTTTATTAAATTATAATAGTTTTATAATTTACTTCGAAAAACCATAATTTGACTTCGAATTATTCTTTTTCCTTTTCTCTCCTCCCCAACCATTCTCTACATATACACGTTATAAAAAGAAAAAAATTGTATGTACTGCAAAATTTTAAAGCCCATCCAATATTTTACAAAAGTTGGAACTACTGTTAATGTCATTATACCTCCGACACAAATAAAAAAAAAATGTTTATCTGGTTGATAAATTAAAAATTTAATAATAAAAAAAACACAGGTTTTTCCCAAAGAATAAATGATACATTTTACAATAAAAACACCAGAGAAATGTTTCAATACGTTTTCGATATGTTATAACTGAACTTAAAGAAAACTAATAATAATAATAATAATAATAATAATAATAATAATAATAATAATAATAATAATAATAATAATAATAATAATAAATTCTATATGGTTAAAGATAACATTAACATTTAGATTTGTACTGATATAAAAGTATGCTCACTATGCTGATTATCTGCTATAAAAGTGAAAGAAAAATAACTTTGCATTACTATTATTTTTAATTATTTTTCGCTCAGCTGGAAATATTCAATTCGTATGATAACTTTGCATTAGTCACAATAACAACTAAAAAAATATAATGGAAATTGTCATCGAAAATAAGTACCGCATGTACTCGTGTATAAGTCGATTCCCTAACTTTCGAATGCAAATTCCGCAAACAATCAAAAACCCAAGTATAAATCGACCACTTAATGTTTTACTGCAATTACTCCAATTACTGCTTCAATTTACATTAAAAAAAAAAAAAGAAAAAAAATCAAACGAAAGATGTCACTTGCACGTACAAAAAAGTTGAAAATTGGACGTCAAGCGCAGCAAATGAGGTGACTATCGTTCGTATACTATAAGGAAGTTTTAAAAATATTCAGATCTTGGTGTAATAGTATACGGTACTTCGGATACAATAGGGAATCTGAAAACTTTTGTGTATCCCTGTAAACATTATCTTCTTTCTGTTATGCAGGAAATAACTTCTAGTAAACCTCAGCAACGTATATCAATTTCATAAAATGGTAAATAGTTTAATATTATTAAAACGCACCCCAAACAATGTTTCGCTTATACCACTATATAATGGAATACTTTTGTGTAGCCATGTAAATTAAAAACAAACATTCTTTCCACCCCAGATTGTACAGAATGTATATTTTAGTGTATACTTATCAATTTTATTATATTCGTAATTATATTTATTCTATACATATCAATTTTATTATATTCGGAAGAGTGTAACATCATTAAAATGCACTTGAAATAATTTTTTCCCATTGGCCGAAATGTAAAGGAATATTTTTAATTGTCCTTGTAATTAAACTGTGCATCGGATTTTCACAAAATTTGAAATGACTCGAAAAAAATTATGTTACAATTATATATTTTAAATTTCAAATGATTCGGTTGGATAGTTTTTGTTCTGTTATATGCGGACAGACGGACGGATTGAACGACGACTATAGGTGTGTATGACTATGTATTTACATAATTATGAAAGTACTTAAAAATAGTAAGGAAACATAAACAAATCATTGAAAAACGTTTTAACGTTAAATTATTATTATTTGTATATTTTATATATTATTTTATTTTACATACATATAAAAAAATCAGAATATTGCAGAATTCGAAGTTTTTTTTTCATTTTTTTCAATTGACTCGTGTATAAATCCTTTAACAATTTTCCTGCCGAAAATTGTCGGAAATTCCTTGACTTATACATGAATATATATGGTATTTAAAAAAATCACTCATAAAAAATTACTTTCTAAACTTCGCAACTTATTAATGTATGTAGACCAAAAGGGAACTTTCATTACTAATTCATTACTGTAAAATCTATTTTAGCAATCAAATTTTCCGTTTAGCATTTGCAGAAAAAAAATATCAGGAAAATAGTTCAAGTTGGCCCTAAAATAGAACAATTGTAAATGCTTTTCAAACTATTTGTTCGCAATTTACG
The DNA here is from genome assembly GCA_964019185.1 of Maratus speculifer. NCBI lineage: Eukaryota > Metazoa > Arthropoda > Arachnida > Araneae > Salticidae > Maratus > Maratus speculifer. The sequence continues at coordinate 219,771,135 of OZ025297.1, read as the reverse complement.
TCACATTAGTCTTATCACGCGTCATTTGAGGGTTACGGCTGAAAATATTAAACAGTTTTACAGATTTAGATCTTAGGTAATGTTTTAAGCAACGTGGCAGCTATGACACAAAGTCTACTGCAATTAGTAGATGACCGTGAGTAGGGGAAAAATGAGAGTCCGACCCCGGGAGGAGGATTGAGGATCGGTGGTGGTGGTGAGCTCCTCCTCCTCAATCCTCCTCCTCATTCCTTCTCCTCAATCCTCCTCCACAGCCCTCCTCCTCACACCTCCTCCTCCTCCTAAACCCTCCTCCTCAATCCTCCTCATTCCTCAAGGTTGTCTTGTAAGAGAAGGGGTTAAAAGGATTTTTTTTAATTTTAAGCGGCAATTTCAGGGAGTTAGAATTTTTAAACCATACTATAGTATGGGGGTGTTTTTTAATGCGGGGACTTTAAAAATTTTCGGCGTGTACATGGGGTATGTTTTTCGATTGACTTATGCTGTTGTTCATTTAAAAAGGTAATTAAAAATTATGAGTGAAATTTTTTCAACATACTTTAGTATGAGGGTGATTCGAGCGGTGATTTATTAAGAAATTTTAATTTAGGAACTTTTAGGACAGACTTTTGGTGCTGCCATCTAGATTTGCTTGATGGAATTAGTGTTTTTCCAAAAAGTTTTGTTGGGGATCGAACGTGCAAAATGCAGTCGTGACTGAATAATAGATTGTTACTTACCGATTCAGCCACGACTGCATATCTCAGAAAGAAAATTTTAAGAAGTGCTTTTTTTCTTTAAAGGGATGACGTCATTATGTGAAACAATCACAGATGTTTTTTCGGTACGCGCGCGCCCCCTATCCTGATATAAATTCTCGCGAAATTTTTTTTAACGTTAGTTGTTACTTTACTGTTGCTGAGTGAGGTCAGTCATTTTAAGTTTATGATGAGTCAACCCTCTACTGCATCCGGATTGATAATGGACCTCGTACCTAAAGTGGAACCTGTTTCAGATATCAAACCCTCTTCATCAACCCTTTTGATAAAAGAAGAACCTCTTACGGAAGCCTCCTTCGTGTGTGAAACCTGCAACAAATCATTCCTGAAAAAGTTTATGTATGTAAGACATACCAAATTTCATCTTGACGAGAAAGCTTTCAAATGTGAGAAGTGTGATAAAAGTTTCATTCAGAAAAGTGATTTACAACGTCATATCAAGACTCATTCGAAGACGTGTGAAGTGTGCAAAGAAATTTTTTCGCGAAAGGTGGACTTCTTGAAACATCAAAAACTGCATTCACATAATCACCGTAGAGTAGCTGTTAAACAGAGAAAGAACCAGAAACAACAAAAAGAGGATCAACGAAGTGTGTTAATTGACCGATTGTGTAATTTGCTGCAGCGGGTGTGTCTTTCCTACGAGTCACCGCCGTTATCAGTTTAATCTGCTGTTAGTGTGTTCCTACGATGAAAAGATCTCACGAAGAAGTATTATCGCCTTGCAAGTATTCACGTTTAGAATCATCTCTGGAAATGAATGAATCCAGATTGCCTATGGAAACTGTTACCCTGTATGCTGCCACCGAGTCTGCAGAACCGTGTGTCGATGACGAAACTTCCTTCTCCGATTCCTGCTGCGAATCTGCTATTCTGAATGAATTTTTCATTGACTTTCCGAAATCATCTCTTTCCAACAATGGTGTCCTCATAGATGACTCATCGCAAGAATCCGACGTGTCTGAACAACAAGATGTGTTGCAAACCCCACCGGTGAAAGAAGAAAATTATATTTTTCAACAAGAACTCGGAAACAGTGTATTTTTAGGACTACAATTACAGAATGCTCAATACTCTGTTCAAATTAGAGAATTTTCGAGTGAAGGAATTCCCACCGAGAATGGAATCGAACTAGACATTCGCACTTGGTATGAATTCCAGTATAAAATATTTGCGTTTAATTTGAAATATACGAGTTCATCGTTTATCGCCAATAATAAACTTTTAGTTTTGAATGAAAATAATTCTGTGATGTGTTTGAAAATGTTAAAAAATGAATCTCTTATTCAATTAAACAATGTGCAACTTGAACACTTGAAAGAAAAAGCCTATTCATTGAATCAGAAATTGATTCGTCATATGTATGAAAAACATTTACCTGCTTTGTTAAAGCAAAATTGTGAACGAACTTCTGAAGAAAATGAATATGTTTTGTGGTCTAAACTGATTTATTGTATCGAGAATTCTATTGTGACTGTTTTTAATCAAATTTATGAATGTACTGGTTGTGTTTTTAGACATCCTAGTGTGAGTCTGCATTCCTGTTTCATGTTAAACAACCGTGAAAAATTTCAACAATTAGGAGACATGATTCTAATGCTTGTTAATTTCGATGATGTCCTATCCATGTTTTTAAAGAATGTAGATTCTGTGAGCGACTCGTTTTTATGTAAACTTAATGTAGAGACTTTTAAAAGTGTATTGTTTCAATCGTTTTAATAAATAGATTTCGTTATATTTCTGTGTCTTTATTTCTTTAAATGTGTGTGTGTGTTTTACTTTAAAAGGGAGGTTCATTAAGATTTATGAAAAATGATTGGAATGAAATATACAAATCAATTAAGAAATGAAATGAAAAAATGAATTAAGACATACTTACCTGAAACACTTGCTTCCTTCACAGTGACTTGACTAGAAATGGAAAAAATCATATAAGTTCTTATCATTTGGGTTTTCCCCCTTTCGTCATGAGTGTTATCAAACCACGTGATCGAGGTTGCCCGGGATATCTTGATTCAACGTCATCAGTGATGTCATGTACCACGTGACTTGATCTTATCAGCTGATAAGATTAAGCGATAATTACAAGTATAAAGCCCTGAGCAGCTCATTAGTGTTCATTCTTTTCGTTGAAGTTAACCTGCTCTTGTTGGATACGTTCTGTTGCTGCTGCTGTCTTCAAAATGCCTTCCATTCACTTTACGGACAATGGATTAAATGTGGAGTACATCAGTGATTTCATCGAGAAACCTCATGCGGATCGTTATTTGTCTGAGTTGCGGACATTACCCTTCTTCAGACCTACTTTCCGTCTTTTTGGAAAAGAGGTTAAGCCTAAACGACTGACCTTAGCCTACGGAGACGCCAATACCAGCTATGCCTTCAGCGGAACCAGTGTGCCCGGAATTCCATGGACTCCCCTGATGATAGAATTGCGTGACAAAGTGGAAAAAGAAACTGCCTGCACGTTCAACTATGTGTTACTTAATTTTTATCAAGACGGGTCAACTTGCATAAGCCACCACAAAGATGATGAATCCTGCTTGAATGCTGTCTTCCCTGTTTCAGTATTGAGTTTTGGTGCCCAGAGAACTATTGAATTCAAAAGACCGAATGTGCCTTCGACCTTTATAAAATTAGAACATGGCTCTCTTTATAATATGAATCCACCCAGCAATGAACTGTTCACCCATGGGATTGGAGCAGAACCTCACATAAAAGATGTTCGAATTAGTCTTACCTTTCGACATTTAGTGTCACACCCCCTGGATTTGAAAAAACCAAGACTAGATTTTGCTTCTTTCTCGAAGGATCCTGCATTAAATTTAGACTTGTTTTCTTTCTCTGATGATGATGATGATGATGAACCTATTCACTGCTCGCCGATGAACAGACCTGAACTTGATGATTCGCATAAAGACGAGTGGTTTACCCGAACTTTCAAGGAAAGTTATTATTCAACATCCTGGAATTTAGAATGGTGTACTTTAGCACAAATTGAAATGGATAAAAACTGTAACTTGAAATTGCATATTCGAAATTTCAAAGAAGGTGCTTTCGGTAAACTCTACCCGACAAAAAATGGGGTTGTGATGACTTCAACAACGTTCGATCATTTCCAACAACATGTGACAAAGTTTCACTTTTATTCTGTGAAAGAGTCTTCGGTTTGTAATAATCAACTCATTCTAGCCTTTGTCGATGAAGACTTTTGTCTTCTTCAACAGATTTTCAAAACGGATGATAAGAATTTTCATTTCAAACCCAATGGAATTCGCTTATCACGAGATCAATTTTTAAAACTCACTGAATTTTGTTCTGAAATTACAGACTGTTTCATCGATATGTTACTTACACGAGTCATACCTGTTGCAGTCCTTCGAAAATCGAAAAAATGTATCCATTCCCATATAGACTTTGATTCTGCTAAGAAAAACTTTTTATCCTGCTTAAACTCTGAAATTGAACGATCATTGGATCGTGTTTTCGACTGTTTTGGATGTCAATTAGGCCAAAATTCACAATTGGATCACTCATGTTTAACAATTGGTTTAAGAGAAAAATATCTCATGTATAAAGACAGTGCCCTTTTGAACTTTAATGTCTACCAATTTGTGAAGAATGTAACTAATCAATGTGTATGTCATTTTTTGCTAGTTTAAAATCAGACTTTTATAAAAATTATTTGGAAACACTCTTTACCAACAGAGTGAATGAGTTGTAAATTTTCTTGAATAAAAGAATTTAAGTTTAAATTTTTTTTCTTTGTCATTATTTACCACACTTTTTCTCATATTTTTTCTTTCAGCATAAAACTTCTTTATTCATGCTTTTTTAGAGGAAAAAAAAAAAAAAAAACCCTGAAAAAGTTGAGACAATATTTTGAACAATCATGATTGATACTAAAGTGTAAAATCTCTTTACGAGAAAAAAAAAATTCTGAAATTTTTTTCTTTGAGTGTATTTTGAATAATAATAATAATACTTATGAAAACTTATTAAAAGACAAGCAATATATGTTTCTCTTGAATCTGTTTTAAGTTCTAAAAAAAAAAAAAAATTAAGTCTTGAGGTAGAGAGTAGATAATAATGAGAAAGTTGAAATATTTTTCGAAAGGATAGTTCTTGAAATCTGCATCTTCATTGTGAAAAAAAGTTTTAGTTAGAATAATTTTAGTGTAAAGGAATGTTATTATTATTAAAATCTTATAATGAACAGTTTTATTATTGTTGAAGTGAATCAGAAATCATCCTTAATGAATTGAAAAGAAGATTAATTATTCTTTCATTTAGACTTTTACATTCTAATAATAATAATAATTATTATTATTTTTACTAATAACATAGCAAAGATTTAATTTTCAATCACTCATTAAAATTTTGACTTACACTCTTATAATTATTTTTTAAAAAAATAGAGAAAAAGATTTTGCAAATTAACATTTCACCTAGCAAGCTTAATTTAAAAAAGGGGAAAGAAGGATTTTTTTTTTTTCTTATCAAGTCTTTTAATTAAAATAAATTTTTAATGAATACTATTTGAATTTAGACTTATAAATTAAAGAAATGTATTTATTACTGTTTTCACCTAGAGAAAATTTCGTATATGTTCATATCAGTTATGATTCATCGATAAGCAACCGTTCGGGAAATCCCTTATCAGATAGAGATAAGGTGATTCACGCAGCGATGATATAAACGGACTGCAGATCATCTCCAGTTCAGTCGATATTTTTTTCCTCTAGTGATTAAGTGTGTTTATTTCGGTGAGAATTTGTCTTTATTTTGTGCGTGTGTCTGCAATCAAGTTATGGATTCCTCATCAAGTAATCAAAGGTCTTCAAATTCTTTTGACGAGGTATGTTCATTTTTAGACTATTTTTATTATTTGATGTGAAGTGTTTGTTCGTTTTTAAATAATTTTCTTGGTATAGTAAATATTTTTTCATAGAATGATTTTATTTATGTCATTGATTTGATAGTATAATTTTTAAAGCAGAATGTTAAACATAAATAACGTAAATGCTTTTTATATAGTATGTTTTTAAAATGAATCATTTAGATGGGGAATATATTAGAATCTTCTTAAATTAAAAATAATTTTTATAAGATGAGAGCAATGTTAATTTAGAATCTATATTTTTAAACTTAATTTTGGGAAATATATCTCTTAATGATTTTATTTCGTGGAAATATTTTTAAAAGTTTTGTTGAAGGATATTATTTCTTTATTATTTAATACTTGCTAATTTTTGAGGAATCTATATTTTTAAACTTAATTTTGGGAAATATATATCTTAATGATTTTATTTCGTGGAAATATCTGTAAAAGCTTTGTTGAAGGATATTATTTCTTTATTATTTAATACTTGCTAACTTTTGGGGAATCTATATTTTTAAATTTAATTTTGGGAAATATATATATCTTAATGATTTTATTTCATGGAAATATCTTTAAAAGTTTTGTTGAATGATATTATTTCTTTATTATTTAATACTTGCTAACTTTTGGGGAATCTATATTTTTAAATGTAATTTTGGGAAATATATATCTTAATGATTTTATTTCGCGGAAATATTTTTAAAAGCTTTGTTGAAAGATATTATTTCTTTATTATTTAATACTTGCTAACTTTTGAGGAATCTATATTTTCGAATTGCTAGTTTGAAAAGAGCTTTGTATAATTTTTTATACTTCTCATAATTAAGTATGTTTATTACAAAACTTATGTGTAAAAGAGGAAATTAAAACTTTATTTTAAAGAATATATTTGAAACAATTGTTATTTGGTTGCAAATTTTTAATCCAATTTGCAGACCTTTATTAGAATAATAGTTTAATATTTTTGTTATATCTGCCTTTAATATTATATTTAAAATTTATTTGAAATTTAAAGTATATTTCCTTTTGGTTGAATATTTAAAACCGTTTTCACATTATTTTAAATTCTTTTAAACTTTTAAGTATTCTAATTAAGCAATCTTTGTTAATTCCGTTAATTAGTAATGTTATCTTGTAATGACTCATCGTGGGAAACCCCATGACGTCATAGTTGGAAAAACCCATGATATCAGAGATCTGATAAGATAAGCTTATCTAATTAATCAGATAAGCGTACTGACCTGGGTCCGCGAGATCATTCTTATATTAGTTGTCCTAGAGACTACACGTTATAATTAGTGCTCCAAACAGTTTATATTATTAATCTTTTTGAAAAAAAAAAATAAAAAAGATGAATTCGCTCGCCATGGATTTCAATTCAGATAATCAAAGTCAAGTAAGATTATTTTGTAAACCCTATATTATTGCATATTTTAACGTGGTTTTCTTTTGTTAATGATTTTCACCTTTTCTTCTAATCTTAATATTTCTAAGCGATTAAGTTTTTAAACTCTCTCTAAATGAAACTTTTGAAATACTTCTAGTTATACTCATTTTTCTGAGAAACCTTTTCAAAATTAAACTGTTCTTTTGAAATAATACTATTTTTCTGTTTGAATTTATGTTATTTTTCTTATATATGTGTATGTGTGTGAAAAGCAAATTTCTTAACATAATGAAAATGTATCTATTTTTAAATGAAATGAATGAATATCTTAAGTTTGATGACTGTGGTAATTTTTTTTAAAACTTCATTCTATTCAAAAAGATTAAATAATCAATGTTAAATATTTTATTTTGTATGAGTTTGTTTTTCGTGGAAAATATTTTATTCGTGTTATGTGTATTTGTGTTAAAAATTCACTTTTCATATTTATTTATAATGCATTTCTATTCTTTAATAATATTCTCTATCAACTTACTTCTAATATAAAATGCTTTGATGAGTCATCCTAAAAATTTTATAACGTTAAAATTAATGATTGAAAGTGCTTCTAACATGAATTATACTCCGTTTGAAAATGTTTAACTTAAATGTGTATTTAATATTTAACCTAAAAGGGTGTTTTATAGAAATTTATTTTAAAATTTTATAACGTTAAAATTAATGATTGAAAATACTTCTAACATGTGTTATACTCCGTTTGAAAATGTTTTACATTAACTTAAATGTGTGTTTAATATTTAACCTAAAAGGGTGTATTAAAGAAATTTATTTTCATTCCACTAATCATGTAATGTGTCAGTCAAAAAGCTTCTAAATTTGTTGATTGGAAAAAGTGAAAAGTACTTCTCGTGAAAATGTTTTCTTAAAAAAGTATTAGATATGTGCGAATGCATGACTCATCCTTTCATAAGATTTTAAAAAATATGGATTTATTTCAAAGTTTTAATGAAAAGTTTTTAAAAGCAATGTATGTTCGTACATGCATGTTTAAACAAAATTGATGAGTCATCTTTTAATAGAGTGATTTTTTTAAAAGTCAAAGTTTTAATATGTTTACACCCTTCTCAAAGTATGTCCTATGTATAAAGTTTAATTTAAAATATAATTTTTCATGAACAATATCCTTAAAAAGAATATACTAAAAATTTAGCTTTGTATTTGTGTAATTTTTTACCCCTTTACGGAAATGCTGTTTTCATGTATAAACAAGAGGATGACTCATTCTCTAATTTCGAATAAACGTAGTGACTTTATTTTGATCGAGTGAAAAAGTTATAAACACTTTGGTTTAGTTTTCTAAAATTAAAATCTATGGGTTTTATTTAAATGCATTACTAAGTGTAAGAAAGAGTAAATTTTAAACTTTAACTATATTCTTTTATAAATAAAGCTTTCTTTCTACCTTTTAAAAGTGAATGTTTAAATCAGTTTTCGAATGACTTATTCACGCAAAGGATGTTAAGGGTAATTTTCTTGTTATTTAGTGGAATATGGAATTTTCACCGAGTAAAATCGAGCTGATTGATAGGATTGAAATTGCCGCTCTAAAAGAGATGGATAGGAAAAATCAATTGAAACAGGTATTTTTTATTTATGAAGAAAATTAATCAATTTTTATGTGTTTTAATTAAAAACTTACTTTAAAAAATTTTGTAATCTTATATATATTAATGATTTTAAACTTACTATTTAAAATTTAGTAATCTTATATAAATTAATGATTTTAAACTTACTATTAAAAAATTTGTAATCTTATATAAATAAATGATTTTAAACTTACTATTAAAAATTTTGTAATCTTATATAAATTAATGATTTTAAACTTACTATTAAAAATTTTGTAATCTTATAAAAATTAATGATTTTAAACTTACTATTTAAAATTTTGTAATCTTATATAAATTAATGATTTTAAACTTACTAATAGAAATTTTATAATCTTATACATATTAATGATTTTAAATTTTAAAATTTATGAAATAAGTGTTAACGATAATAGAAAAAAATGTAGTTTTAATAAAATGCTTAGCTATTTGTTCTTAAAAGAAATTGTGGTATAACCTTTTGTGGGGGTATATCTTTTTCAGCAGGAAATTTCTCAAACATTAAAGGATGTGATCTCCACTACCAAGTCCCAAACAGTTTCTTCCAAGGTATGTAAATATTTTTAAAAGACTATCTAAATTGAATATTATGTATAAAAAAGTTATTTTAAAAATTCATTTAAAGTCTATTATAGTGTTAAAAGTTATTTTTAAACTTGTTTAACTAAAACTTAAAATTTATTTAAGAAAGTTTTTTTTTTTTTTTTTTAACTGAAATAAATTGTAAGCATTTTTAATGAAGATTCTTTTAAACTTTAAGTCGAATATTTTAAACTTAATCTTAAAAACTTAAAGTTTGATTTTATAGTAGAAGACCCTTTTTTAAAAATGAAACTCGAGATATTCAAACTGGTTTGTAAAGCGAGGTTGAATTTATTTTCAGGATGAGCATCTCTGCAAGGAGTGCGGAAAATCTTTTTCCCGTAAAGATAGCTTAAAAAGGCATGAACTCATCCACACCAGACTTGGAAAAAAATCGGATGTGGCAAAGTCTGAAGCTGTTCCATCAACATCAAAGGTAATTTTTTTCTTTTCAAGTATATTCTATAACTTTTACAGGCTAAAAATAGGTTTTTAAACAATTCTTTTTTAAAAACTTTTATGAGTCTTTTAATTTTCATGAGAAAGATTCAACATTTAAAAGGGGGAAACTATTTTGATAAACTTTAAATTTTAATGTTTAGGGAATTTTTATTCAAATGAAATAAATTTCCTGTTTTAAACAGTTTTAATTTTAGTATTTGGGGGATATTTAAGTTTTTATTAAAAGAAATTAAATATTTTAAAAGGCTTAAATTAAAAATGTTTTAAAAAAGTAAAATAAAAAATGAACAAGGGTTTTTCTTCTTTTACAGGATGTGCATAAATGTCACATGTGTGAGAAATCATTCGCACACGCGTCCAATTTAAGACGTCATCAACGTACCCATGAAAAAGAAGATTCCTCGACTTATACGTGTGAGATTTGCCAAAAGTGCTTTTTGAGAGTGGATAATTTTCTTCGCCACAAGCAATCTCATTCTGGAGAAGACAGTCGTTTCAAGTGTAATATTTGTGAGGCTGTATTTACACGAGGGGACAATCTGAAGCGACATTTAGTCTCGCACGAAAATCCCAATTATTCTTGTCGCGAGTGCGGTGAAAAATTCTCCAGAAAAGAGCATCTAAGCCATCATACACGCGTCAGCCACAGTAACACGTCAAACTTCGTTTCTGTAAAAAAGCCAAGACTTGACTCTAAAACACCAAGAAAAAATCAAAAGCGAGTGGATTCTTTAAACGTCTTTCGAAGCATATTTTTTGACGGTGAAGAGGAAGAAGACTATATTTATGACATCACCACCTTCTTCGAAAGAAAAAGAAAAGAACTCTTAGATTCCCTGGACGAGGCCATTGACGAGAAAAAATCTATCAAATGGAGACTATTAATTAAAGTGCTCCTTGAAAAAACATCTGCTGGTGGGGAAAGTGAATCACTATCCACATATTTCTCATCATTAACTTATCAAGAATTCACCAACGATTATTTAGAAGAACATCTGGATGAAGCCCATAAGAAGATTATAAAAAGTTTCGAAAAATTTTTACAGAGAGGTTCTGGGTGGGTACTCAAACATGTCCAGCATTTGGAACTGAAAATTTGCAACTATCAACCACTCAAGGGAAGCAGTTACTTACAGCTTCCACAAGATCTCAAAGGCAAGGAAGCTATTCTGAATATACAGAATTTTGAAGACCAGAAATGTTTATTATGGTGTCTCCTCGCTCATCAAAGGAAGTTGAATTATAAGGAACATCCTAATCGAGTAAATAACTACAAGCCTTTTGAACATACCTTGAATATGAATGGAGTAACCTACCCAGTACCTTATACGAAAATTCCACTCATCGAAGCCCAAAATAATCTTCGGATTAATGTGTTCGGTTACGAGGAGGGAGAACTATATATTTTACATGTGTCAGAGAAGACAAACACAGACGTGATTAATCTCCTTTTGATCAGCAATGGCGAAAACACCCATTATACGCTGATCCGTGATTTTTCACGTTTCATGAATCATCGTACAAAACATAATGGCAAAGCTTTCTACTGTTTCCGATGTCTCCATGGCTTTACCCGTGAAGAACTCCTTCAAGAACATACACCGTATTGTTGTAAACAATCGCCCCAAGTTGTAAAAATGCCTGAGGAAGGTGAAAATATCTTAACATTCACAGGAACCCATTTACAAGCACCAGTTCCATTTATAATTTATGCTGATTTCGAATCCCTCCTCGTGCCGATAGTCACCACCGAACCCTCCAATACTAAGTCTTTCCAAACTGAAACGGCACAACATGTCGCTTGCGGATATGCATACGTTATTGTGGGCTCTGACGGTGCTATCTACAAGCATGCTAAAGTGTATCGAGGCGAAAATGCCGTTTGTGAATTCATCAATGATTTGATGGCTGAAAAAGATGAATTGCAGCAAAAACTTATGACCATCGCACCTATGCGTTTAAGTGAAGAAGAAGAAAAATCGTTTCAAGAGGCAACAGAATGCTGCATTTGTCGGAAGGCCCTGGGAGAGAAGCGAGTTCGAGACCACTGCCACATATCATCAAAGTACAGAGGAGCTGCTCATCCCTTCTGCAATTTAAATTATAAGCAGTCGAAAGTTATCCCAGTGGTCTTCCACAATTTAAAAAAATATGATGCCCATCACATTATGAAGAAGCTAGGCTGCTATCCCAATTTTCACATCGATGTAATCGCTGCCACTTTGGAAGATTATATAACTTTCAAACTAAAAGAAAAGACATCTTCCATCCAATTTTCCTTCTTAGATTCTCTTCAGTTCTTGCCGACGTCCTTGGATAAACTCACAGCCAATCTGCAACAGGATGACTTCAAAATTTTAAAGAAACATTTTCCTTCAATAGACTTATCCTTGCTCACTCGAAAAGGAGTGTATCCATATTCATATTTTTCATCGTTTAAGAAATTTGATGAAGATCATCTCCCCCCACCAGCAGCCTTTTTCAATAATTTAACTGAAGAATCTATAAGTGAAGATGATTACAAGCATGCAGAAAACATTTGGTCCACTTTCCAGATGCAAACCCTTGGTGATTATCACAATCTTTACGTGAAAACCGACGTGTTACTGTTGGCTGACGTGTTTGAAAATTTCCGGGGCTTGTGTAAGCAATTCTACGATATTGACGCAGCCCACCTCGTCACTTCACCAGGTTTGTCTTGGCAGGCCTGTTTGAAGATGACGGGGGTGGAATTAGAATTGCTCACTGACGTAAATATGTTACTATTCGTCGAACAAGGAATTCGTGGTGGCGTGTCGCAGATTTCCCACAGGTTTGCGACCGCCAATAATACACAAGTCCCAAACTACGACCCAAATGAAGATACGTCCCATATCCTCTACTGGGACGCTAACAATTTGTATGGCTGGGCTATGTCCCAAAGTCTACCATACGGAGGGTTTCGGTGGTGTGAAGATATCAATTTTTCAACAGAGGACATTTTAAAAATCAAGAAAGATTCTTCTATTGGATATATATTTGAAGTGGATTTGGAGTACCCTGAATCCCTTCATATATCACACAACGAATATCCACTCGCGCCTGAAAGACTGACCGTGGAAGAAAAAATGCTCTCACCCTATGCGAAGAGTTTGCTGGAGAGGGAATTTAAGGGTACTCCCAAACTTATTCCAAATTTGATGAATAAAGAAAAGTACATTTGCCACTATCGCAATTTACAGTTATATTTACAGTTGGGACTCAAGCTGCAACATGTACATAAAGTGCTCCAGTTCAACCAATCCCCTTGGCTTAAAGAATACATCGATTTCAACACCGAAAAACGGAAGACAGCCACTACCACTTTTCAAAAGGATTTCTTCAAACTCTTAAATAACAGCATTTATGGAAAGTGTATAGAAAATCTCAGGAAGCGAAGAAATGTAGAGCTATGCAATACTTCCGCAAGATCTGAAAAGCTGGTAGCATCACCCTTCTTCAAATCATTCAAGATATTTGATGAGGGTCTGACGGCGGTTGAAAGGCAGAAACCCAGTATCTTAATGAACAGACCCATTTACGTCGGATTCACGATACTGGAGTTGTCTAAGGTTTTAATGTATGATTTCCATTATAATTTCGTAAAAAAAAATTATAGTGGCAATCGTTCATTGCTGCTTTTCACCGATACCGACAGTCTCACATATCTCATCAAGACTGAAAACCTACAAAGGGATTTGGCACTCCACAGCTCCGAATTCGACTTTTCCGATTATCCCCAAGATAACCCTCTTTATTCCACAGTGAATCGAAAAGTTTTGGGGAAGTTTAAAGATGAGTTGAATGGAAGAGCTGTCCACGAATTTGTAGGTTTAAAGTCTAAGATGTATTCCATCAAGACTTGTGATGAGGAGAAGAAGAGAGCCAAGGGGATCTCCACAAGAATTGTTCGAAAGAAGCTTACTCATCAAGATTATGTAAATTGCCTTAAAGACCAGAAAACAACATTTGAAGTCCAAACCAGAATCGGGCAGCGATTACATACATTATATTCTTTGAAGCAAAATAAGAAATGTCTCTCGCCCTTTGATGACAAACGATATATATTAGAAGATGGGATAAGCAGCTTAGCTTACGGGCATTGGCAAATACCCAAAACATAAATGAAAAAAAAGTTTACAAAATGTAAAAAAAAAAAAAAAAAAAAAAAAAAAAAAAAAAAAAAAATCTTACAAAAAGTGAAAAAAAAAAAAAAAAAAAAAAAAGTTTGCAAAAAGTGAAAAAAAAAGTTTACAAAAAAAAGAAGATACCAAAATCTTCAAAAAGTGTGTGTGTGAATGTGTGTGTGAATGTGAGTGTGTAAATCTGCCATTCACTGCTTATGACTAGACAATGTCTTAAGCAGAGAATGCCGGTCCCAAGCCCGGATAAAAGATGAGGGCACACTCTTCCAGATATGAAAATCAAAAGGTAGTATTACTTTTCATTAATCTTTTTTAAATGAACAACAGTAAAATTCAATTGAAAAAATTACCACATTAAAATAATCTATCATACTACAGCATGTCGAAATAATTAAAGTATCTTCATTATTTTTAATTATTATTTGAAATTAACTTTAATGATTCATTTGTTAAATTGGATTAACTTTTACACTTGACTCAAAATAAATTTAAACTGTTGAAAATTTTAAAGTTCCTAAATTAAAATTTCTTAATAAATCACCGCTCGAATCACCCTCATACTAAAGTATGTTGAAAAAATTTCACTCATAATTTTAACTACCTTTTTATATGAACAACAGCAAAATTCAATCGAAAACATATCCCACGTACTGTAACACGCCGAAAATTTTTAAAGTCCCCGCATTAAAAAACACCCCCATACTATAGTATGGTTTAAAAATTCTAACTCCCTGAAATTGCCGCTTAAAATTAAAAAAAATCCTTTTAACCCCTTCTCTTATAAGATGATATCAGCAGGAGGAGGAGGAGGATTGAGGAGGAGGAGGTGTGAGGAGGAGGAGGGCTGTGGAGGAGGATTGAGGAGGAGGAATGAGGAGGAGGATTGAGGAGGAGGAGCTCACCACCACCACCGATCCTCAATCCTCCTCCCGGGGTCGGACTCTCATTTTTCCCCTACTACCGTGCATGAAGCCATTAAAGAATAATTTTAGATTTTCGCAACTTTTTTTTTTTTTTTTTAATTTTACTGAGAATATTTTTAAATGTATTATCACATATTGTATATATCACTTTTGTTTTCAAGTGAAAAAAAAAAAAAAAATGTTAATTGATTCGAGTTGTAAAAAATTAGAAATATGAATGAAATAGTACGCAACGTTTTGAAAACTTTTATCGATAAATTTCGGATTTTTTTCACAAGTTCACTGAAGGGAGTCCGCAGCGCATTTTAAAATTATTTTTACGTATTGAGTTAAAATTTAGAATTTTTTTTTTTTTTTTTTTTTTTTTTTTTTTTTTTTTTTTTTTTTGATCAGTTATATCATTTGTAAACAAAACAGCATCATAAAACTTCTCATAATTAAAAGAAATTTAAATTTAAAATTTGTTAAAAAATGGAATAATTTAAAATCAGTACAGCTAAAAATATGATTTATATATATAGATATATATTTACATTTGAATAAACAAAAATTTCTAAATTTTAATTTTGATTCAACATTTAAAAAAAACTATTAGTTAGAAAAAAAATATTTAAAGTAAAAATTTGAAAAAAAAATGTTGCAAATTATTTTTAAAAAATCATATCTTCAAAAATAAATATGTATATATTTTCAAATTTGCGAAACCAGAATTAAAGTAGAATAATAAAAAAAGGCATGTTACTAATTTGAAACATTTATCTTTAACGGTTCTTGTGCTATAACAATTTAAATCTGAGAAATTGTAAAAAACTTACCATGAAGAAAAACGCATTTTCACAGGAAAACATTTCTATGACTATCATTGCTTGAAAGCAAGATTTTGAAAATAAACCAAAAAAAAAAAAAAAAAAAAAAAAAAAAATGTAATATTTCCTCTTCTAACTAAGCCCCACCAGTGGCCGAGAGGTTCTGACCTCCAAACTGATAGACGGTAGGTGCTGGGTTCGAACCCAATCGCAACCGTTGGCGTAACCGTTCGGAGTTTTTTGTGGTTTTCTTCGAACCTTGGATTTCCTTGCGTAAATACGGGCTAGGTTCCGTTGGAAAGACCCCCACGGAGGGCACCTCTTCCCTTAGGGCCCATATCTCACGTTTAGATAATTGGCCATCATAAACACAAAACAAAACAAACAAACCTCTTCTAACTCCCTTAAGGGTATTCTTAAATCAAAAAGAGCAACTTTGTAACACATGCTTTAATTTATTTTTATTGGAAAATGCTTGAAAATAGCATGTGTTATTATTCAGAAACTGTCTAATTGCACTCAATTTTCTGTTTTTTTTTTTACTAAAACACAATAGATTTTTTATAACAAGCATTCAAAGTTGACACTTTTCAGCACATTTCCCGACGAAAGCAGAAAAACCGGTCGAAAAGCGGGAGAAAAACGGGTGATCACGCCATAGAAATAGCTTATAACTGGATAGGTAATTTAATTATCATAAAATGGAAAAATAAGTTCGAATCGAAATCGCTTCCATAGTCAGGCATTTCATTTTTATATATTTCCGTTAAAAAATGAATTTGTAATTGTGTCAAAACGTTTTGCGCTTGTTGAGCGCAGCAGTTAAGAACACCCTTAAAGAGGGAAATAAAATTCAGTAATTTAAGATATGGATATTGTAGCTAAATGCATGTAGTAAACGCAATATACTGATACAGACACTGTAAAAAAAAAAATCTGTTATTCAACAAATGTAAATTTACAGAAATCTGTGTATGTTTACTAAAATTTTACCTGTTCCCTGTACAAAAAAAAAAAAAAAAAAAAAAAAAAAAAAAAAAGATTTAATTATTTATAATTAATTTTTGTAAATCTACAGAAATTTGTAGCTTTACAAACGAATCTACTAAAATTGCAATAACCATACTAAAATTTTATCTGTTGCATAAAAAGTTCTAGACATCCTACTTCCTTAAAGGATTATTTAGTAACCTTATAGGTTTTTTGATTTACTCTGTAAAAAATATCTGTAAAGTTACTAAAAGTTTTCTAGGAAGCTGGGATTTCTAGAACTTTTTATGTAACGACAACAGCAAAAATCCATGTAACAGGTACAAGTTTTCATCGCATATAAAACAAATCTGTAAGATTACTAATAATTTTTTAGGAAACTGAGATTATAAGAATTTTTTATGTGACTGCAACCCAGGTTACAGATAAAATTTTAGTAAGATAACTGTAATTTACAGATTTCTGTAATTTTACAAAAAATAGTATTGTAGATTTACATTTTCCTTGTATAATGTACAGATAAAATGTTAGTAACCGTACAGATATAGACAACTTTCATCGTAGAATTACAGTTTTTTTTTTTTACAGTGTACTTTTTTAAAGGATCGTTTAGTAACCTTATAGATTTTTTGATTTACAGAATAATTGTTACATGGAATTCTTGTTTCTGACGTTATTTAAAAAGTTCTAAGACTTCCAGTTTCCAGGAAAAATTTTAATAACTTTTAGTTTTAAGTAAATTATTATAGGTACTAAGCTTTTATATGGTTTTAAGTAAATTAGAATTCCAGGTTTAATGCCTAGTATAAATGCAAACACAAAATCATAGTTTCAATTTTTGCAGGGAAAATTTATAAAATTTATATTCATTATAAAATCTCACTGTCAACAGAGCTGACCTAGGGTTGCCCGGAGGTGGGGTGACGCAAAACACTTCATACAATTTATTTTTTTTTTGGGGGGGGGGAATTTGAGAAAAAGTACATTTTTTAGGGGGGGGGGATTTTTAAATTCTTAATATTTCCTTTTTTTATTGTTAAATTTTTTTTGATTTTTTTTAAATGTCACTTTTAATTTTTTTCAACATTTACAATTGATTACAATTGATATTCTATTTAGGGGAGGCGGTGTCAATGTTAAAGTTTGAAGTTTTTTTGTGGGGGGGGGGGGGGATTTGCGTCATTGGGTTTGGGGGGGGGCTGAGCTGACTAAGTACAATATGAAATTGAACAGTTACATTATTGCTGTGTTAGTTAGTTTTCTTTTATGCTATCGTGTTGCCGATTGAAAAGGTTATGCTTTTTCAGTTATTATGTCTGGTAGTATGGGAATTCAGATGCACAATTATTTCAATATGATTCTACAAACTAAAACAATTTTTCAAAGAATCTGATGACTTATGAATTAAATATTAAATTACATTAAACAATAATAATTATTCTTTTAAATTGCGCCCTTTATTGGAATTCTAACCCTTTCAATTCCGATTTTTTATTTATTTATTTATTTATTTTTAATTTTGAGAAGAAAATTACTTTTCTGTTAATAATTTTAATACTAGCTATCCAAATTGATTTTCTGTTGTTTATCAAATATGACATTGTCTGAAATATATGGAATGTAGTTAGTTTGGTTACTATAAAATCCATATTGATAAGTATCCATATTGATAATTGGATCCAATTGATCCATATTGATAATTGGAAAATAGCGTACACTGTTAAAAAAATCTGTATTCCTACAGATGTAAAGTTGCCGAAATCTGTATAATTACAAGCATCTTATCTGTACAGTGTACAAGAAAAAAATGTAAATCTACAAAACTAGTTTTTATAAAGTTACAGAAATCGGTAATTTTACAAACAAGTCTACTAAAATTACAGTTATCTTACTAAAATTTTATTTGCAACCCAAGTTGCAGTTACATAAAAAATTCTTGGAATCCCAGTTTCCTAAAAAATTCTTGTAACCTTATAGATTTTTTGATTTTCAATGCAAATCTGTATCGGCTACATAAATTTTAGCTGTTGCCGTGGCATAAAAAGTTCTATGAATCCCAGTTTTCTAGGGAAATTTTCGGTAACTTTACAGATTTTTTTTTACAGTATATTACTACACTATGTGATAGGTACTACAATTTTCTAATACTTTTTGCTTTTCATAACACATGATACATTTAGAAAACAACCCAAAGTAGATTTGAAGTGTGAAATATATTTTTAAAATAAAAGAATAGCAAACGGTGCAAAAAGAATTAAGAAAGTATTTATTATTATTACTGTTACTAAGTACCTCATTTGCTACATTTGAAGCTCAATTTTCAACTCGTTGTAAAGTCTATTTTAAAGATTGTTCGTTAGGAATTCTCCCGAAAAAAAAAAATAAAAATAAAATAAAGTCAGAGAATTAGTTCAAGTTCCTCGAAAATAGAACAATCGTAAGTGTTTTACAAAATACTGTATAGCAGTTTCCGTCACTTTAATCTTGTTGCACGTCATTTGAGGATATTACTACCAAAAAAAGTCAAACAAGTAAACAGATATAGATCTTAAGTAATATTTTAAGAGGTTTAAAACGATATAAATCGAATAACATTTAGGTTAAGGAAAATTATATAACAGAAGCAACGTTTTTACATCATACGCAGAGAAGTAAAATTAATACGTCCTCAAATCAAATGACGACATGCGTCAAAATATATCTTTGAATTGAAATTTGAATAAAATACAGGGTCGTGAAAAATGAAGAGCGTGGAAAATAGGATTACAAATATTACTGGAAGCTACTTCATGAATAATAGAAAGCAGATGATATTTACAGGGACACACAACAGATTTCGGCTACTATACTGTATCCGAAGAACTGTATACTATTACATTTTGATCTGGATATTTTAGAAACCTCGTTATAGTACAAACGCATTTCATTTGCTACGTTTGACGTGCAATTTCCGACATTTTTTACTATTATACTGTGTTTCTACTCTTTCCAATGCGCTCTTAATTTTATGGTATAACTTACAGATTATGATTTTCAAGCTATTTCATAACCTTACTGAAGAAAGTATCTAAATGAAAATGTAACAAAACAAAAGTAGGGGTGTTATGAGGGGATTTTTGCATAGTTTTAAGCTATTATAAGAGCAAAAGTGAGGGGCCTGAAGATGAATTCATTCAATGACATCCACTGTCCTGATTCATAATGGCATAGCTATCGTGAAAGAATGCCTGCAGGATTTAAAAATTAACAATGAATGCTATGGAAATCTTAACAATATATTCATTAACGTTTATTAAATTTATTCATTTCCGGAAAATAAAAATGTGTTTATTTTATAAATTACATAAGTGAAAACAATATAGAAAACTGAATATCTATTTCGCATGTATTGGAATCAACCGTTTAATAAAATCAAATACTAACTTGCAAATGTGATTTATTGCACTCATAGCGCCCAATAAAGAAATCAGAATATTGTATTTCACTTTTATTCGAATCAACCGTTCAGTAAAAATAAAATTCTGGCTTGAAAACGTGATTTATTGCACCCATAGCTACCAATACAGAAATCAGAATATTGTACGTATTTCGCTTGTATTCGAATCAACCGTTTAATAAAATCAAATTCTACCTTGCAAACGTGAGTTATTGCACCCATAACGTCCAATACAGAAATCAGAATATTGTATTTCACTTGTATTCGAATCAACCGTTTAATAAAATCAAATTCTAGCTTACAAACGTGATTTGTTGTACTCATAACGTCCAATACAGAAATCAGAATATTGCATTTCACTTGTATTCGATTCAATAATTTAATAAAATCAAACTCTAGCTTGCAAACGTTATTTATTGCACCTATAGCGGCCCAATACAGAAATCAGAGTATCGCATTTTGCTTGTATTCGAATCAACTGTTTAATAAAATTAAATTCTAGCTTGCAAACGTGATTGCACCCATAGCACCCATTCCCATAAATTGTTCTACTATCAGCGAAGATCTTAGTACCTGAAACAGACAATTTTACATTCTGACACGAATTTAACAATGAATGCTATCGAAAACTTAACAATCCCTTAATGACTACCTATATAGCTTACCCCTTTTTTTTTCTTCATCCCACTGTTACTCTACGTCTACTCTCTTCCGAAGCACTTTTACTTAGTACAAATTATAGATTATGATCTCCAACCCACCTCGTAACCTTATTGGAGAAAGTATCTAAAAGAAAGTGAGAACAAAACAAAAGAAGAAGTATTATGAGGGGAGATTTTTACATTGTTTCAAGACATTATAAGAGCAGAGGTTGGAGTGAGGGGGGGGGGGGGAATTAAGTTGGAGGAAGAAGAAAAAAGAGATTAAGATGACCTCCTTTTGGAGGATGCAGATAGATCTGCGGGAAAACCGGTCTGAAACTCGTTTGGAGACCATCCGTTATTGGAATCTTGTTGTATGTTTTCACTTCACTAACCTCAAAAGGAAGTCATCTGGCGTTGTTCTGTGAATCTATTGCGAAATGTTGGTCCATCCATAAATTCTATTTCCAGTGAATTTGGGAACGAAAAAAAAAAAAAAATGACGCGTTCGTTAATTAGCTTTTGTTGATAATACAAGGAAAAAAGCATTCGCCTTGAAATGTTTTATGTTTACAATAAAAGTATGATGAAAAAAAGGAAAAAAAAAAAAAAAAAAAAAAAAGAAAAAAAAAGTTTTTTTTTTTTTTTTTAACTTCAATAACATTATTTGAAAATAATTGCCTATAGGTAATAATGCGAGTCTAGAAACGAGCAGAAAATAGAAAGAAAAGGTGCATTCCGTTATTGGTTCGTTTTTATAATAATAATTATTATTATTAAAAAAAAAAAAAAAAAAAAAAAAAAAAAAACCGCACGTGGTCTAGCTCATCGACATTTTATGTGCGACCCGAGGCACAATAATCATTAACCCATATTTATACAAATAATTGAGATGCATATAAAAAAATAATTTATTATTTTCATCGCCTTTTTATATGTTTTCACGGAAAGATAATTATATATAATAAAGCAGATTTTAACTTGAAAATTGTGTTAAAAGCCGTTTCCTTAATCTAAAGTTCTTTTTACATGTAGTCCTATTTATCCTACAGCGATGTACACATTTTTAAATCTTGAACAGTAATAAAACAAAATTAAAGTTGTATTATATATTTCAACAATTATGTTTTTTTTTTTTTTTTTCATTCAGCGAAATATGGATTTATTAGGGAAAATTTTCTTGGAAAAGTTGCATTGTTATAATTATATGTTTCATATCTATTAACTAATATCCCTCTTTTGGGCTGAATTTTTGCCGCTGAAAAAATTGGCGCCGAAAAAAAATGTACAGTAATTTCAAACAGCAAAGTTTATTATTTGGGAAGAGTGGTGTTAACTTTTTTTATGATATTTCTTCCATGACAAAAGTTCTACCCCGCTGGTAATATTAATTTTCTTTTACTGCATTATTAGGCTACTTATTCTATTTTAATTTTTTTTAATCTTTTTGTAAGTGTGTTGCGGCCCGCCCAAAGTTCGAATCTTCTGCTTGCGGACCACCTAAAGTCTGAATTTGCAGCCCGTGAAAAAAAAAAGGATTGAGTATGCTTTTTTTAGATGTATAGTTGAAAAAAAATCTTGTACTACTCATAGTACGCTTTTCAACTTTATGCATTTATTACGTGATGATGCATTTTCTTTATTATTGACTTTAGATTTATATCGATAACTATATTAGAAAAAACCCAGCTTTTAGGTAAAATACGATCGACAAAAAGCATTTCTTATTTTTATTTCTGCTTCGTTAAGGATGTTTCTAAAGTTTTAGAGTTCGTTGATTTTAGAAATGCGGAGCTTTTTTTCTATCATGTTCATGTAAGGTTTCGAACAAAGTCTGGATGAATTTCCACACAAGTTGAACCACAATTTATTCAGTTAAGTAAAAAACATTGAATATTAAATACGCGAGTTTTCATATTGCTAACTAAGCATAAAAACAGTAAAGTAAAAAACACCCAAGTCAGGAATCGAACCCGGATCGTTGAAAAAATGTTCGAATACTCTAACTTTGAGCTACGAGGACGATACTGAGCCTAGGATCTCTAACTCAAATGTGTAGATAAAGCTATAACTGAAGCATAAGATGGAAAAGTCTTCTTCAGAACACAACTTTGTGGCGAAACATGAGACGAAATAAGTCCAACAGAGACGAACATATATATGTATAATTTTGAATTGATTCTTCAATTAATTTTCAAAAATGAAATTGCATTCCAAACTATTGAATCTTCAATAATTTCGGATTGCTGAAAATTAATTAAAATTTATACATACGGGTAATTCCATCAGCACATGTCGTGTAAGTCACATACTATGATTTTGGATACCAGTATTTTAGAACGGAAAAATGTGATCAGAGATATTTCACTAATTGAATAAGGCTATGCAAACCTTTCAAAAATAACGGTGGCCAGCAATTTAGCAGTTACTAGAAATGTGACTTACACGACAAATGCTCATGGAAATACCCATACATAAAAAGCATCATACGATAATTTCAAAATAAGAAGTATTTTAGATTCCGTTTTGATATAGCTTCCACAATCATAGATTTTGTATGCCTTTATGACTTTTTTTTTTCCCATTCTCGTTTCAAACTTACTATCTTTTTCACTGTCTATCTCCTCACCCAACTAGAGGAGAGTACAAAAACTCTTTCTCAGAACTGGAGTCCGACAGTTTGAAATCTATTTCCGTCCGAATTCTCAACCCGAAAAATTTTAGTGTCATTAGAGACCGATCCCGCACCAGATGGATATCGTACATATGAAACACAAAATTATTAATAACATTTTAAGAGGGATCAAGATCAATTTTTAAGATTGATTTTCTCACTTAAATAATCTTATTACATAAAAATGTGTATTTTATCGAAAATACTTCGTACAAAATAAATTTGCAGTATTTTACTCATGTATTTAACCCTTTCACTCCCAGTGAGTCCAAGTGGCATCATGACATTTTTATTTTCTATATGCATTTCGAACATTTCAAAGTCATAGAAAAAAAAAAAATAGAAATAAATGTTTTATTTAACAGACATTTCACATTTAAATAAAGCGAAATTTATAATTGAGATTTTCTGGTGTAAATTCAGATTCTCCGCAACGTATTCTACCATAGGAATCAAAGGGTTAAGTATATTTATGCTGCATCAAATGACACAATAAGGTAAAATGCCTTAGCTGCTAATTTTACACCTTATAATTCTCACTGTGACGCCACGTGAGTATTGCTCCTATAAAAATACAAGATGCTGAACGCGTGATTTGTCCTTGACCTTGTATTTAATCCTTTCACCGAAGTATGCAAAATACATTGTTTTTTAAGTTCCGTATTTTCCGTTATTGCTTTTCCCTGACAAACTCAACGAAAAAACAACGAAATCGGCTTTTAGGATCGATACAATCTCTACTGGTCATGAAAATTGAATTGTGCTCACCAAAAATAACATTTCTGAAATTTCAGAATATTTTTTCTTTGCAAACATCGTTTTATAATATGAATGTTTTATTTTAACACTGCCACTGTACAATATTATAAATTGCATATATAAAAAACATATAAATAAATTTAAATTTAATAACCCAACTGAATTTCTCATAATGCGATGAAACTATATGTGCTATAGTTTTTTTTTATATACTTTTCAGAAATTTGAGTATCAAAATACATAAGAAACACTCTTCAGAATTCAAGAAAAATGTCTCATTTAAAGCATAGGTAATAAAAATTTAAGAACTAAAAAGAAAGTACGGAAAATTTTTAATAAATTAAAAAGAAAACAAGGAAAAAAATCGTATACCATTTAACAGTGTAGCAGTATTTTTAATGATTAAATGAAGAAAAAGTAAATAAATCTTGGAACTGTTTTATGTGTACGACAGAGGAGAGAAAAGTAAAAAAGAAAATGTTGCACTACACAGAACATACTTAGCTTTACGCATACCCTTTAGCTATTTTCTGCTTTAATACCCATTATTATTATTTTTTTTATGTCACTAATATTATAAAATGATAGCCTGTAGGAGATAAACTGAATTTAGAAACAAACCGAAAAAAAGTAAAAAAAAAAAAAAAGAAAAGAAAAGAAAGGTGTGTTTCTTAAATTAGATTTTGTTGATGATAAAAGGAAAAAGAGCCTTGAAATGATTTACGTATATGGATAGAAATAAAAAGTTGAATAGAAAAACTTAAATCTTACAATACACACATATTACGGCACCCTTTCCAGATTTATGTTAAAGCCCATTTTGTCTGCTTTTTGTTTTTAGATATATTTCTGTAGTAGTTGGAAATGTGAGTTTAGGAACTAATAGTTAAAAGGAGTATAATGGGTCTTTTTTAATTAGCCCTTGCTTACAATATAAGATAACAAAAGAACGTAACATAGATAAATATACTTGCCAATATATAATTTTTTAAATAATAATAATATTTCTTTTGCAAAACGACGTTGAAAAACAGACTGGTGCAAAAACGTCTGATTATAATGTGTAATATTAAATTCTGTACACGGATTAAGGTTTAAACACTGTCTGCATATTAGAAATTGAAAACCAACTTTTGGCACTAGATTTGTGTTCCGTAGATCACGGTACCATAAAAAAAATATACTCGCGGAAAAAAGAAAAAAAAAAATATTAAGCACTTGCAACTAATTCTGCAACAAATTATAATACAAGAAAGTTACTGGTACCAAAAGATTAGAAATAAAGTCTATTTTTAAAAGTTGTATAAAAAATTTACTTGAGAGGCCTTAGTTTTTTTTTTTTTTTTTTTTTTTTCATATCAACTCCTACTTTCGATAAAATATTTTAAATTTTCGGATCAAAATATGCCCAGAAACAAAACTTCAAGTCATTTGGATGATAAGTTTTTGAATTATAAACATTCAAAATTATAAACATTCATTTTTAAATTTTTATTAATATCTCCTGAAATTATCAACCTAATGTGGCTTTATTTGGTGAGGTTATTATACTGAAAAATCCAAGCATAAAAGCATTGAATTTGTAATTAAAAAAATTTTCAACTTAAATTATGAAAGTAATCTTTTAAAGACACATGAATCACAAGCTACAGTTTTCTGAAAAAATTATTACGTCCTGCTTTTATAAATTCTCAATTTCAAATTTTACTTCCATGTAGTTTTCAAACTATAATTAAAAAACATGAAATTGACCGTTTAAGGGTCTGTCTATATGGAAAAAAGCATAATTTGATACTCATTTTGTTTATATATTTGAGCTAGAAT
This sequence comes from Maratus speculifer, assembly GCA_964019185.1. Classification (NCBI taxonomy): domain Eukaryota; kingdom Metazoa; phylum Arthropoda; class Arachnida; order Araneae; family Salticidae; genus Maratus; species Maratus speculifer. The sequence goes on along the minus strand of OZ025297.1, from coordinate 219,745,184 downwards.
ATTCGAAACATATTAAGCGAGTGAAATTATTATACTGGAAAGAAATAATACATTAACAGAAATAAATATGCTCATATCTATAATAAAAGTCATGTAATTGTCGTCAACAGTTTCGGTTTCACCACTTTGCATTTTATATGCCAAGAAGCCAATTTGATACATGACGCAGGTAATAAATCGACAAGTATTGTTCCATTGACATCATTTCATCTATATTATAATTATTCAACTCATGTGACTATCATAAACAATTACGTTTATCATATGTAAGGCGGCCATTTTCAATCAATATTTTTTTTGGATAAAATTATATAAAAGTTGTTATGATTGCAAAAGAATTCTTGGTACTTCTATGTTAGCCGGGATGAAAATTTCGCCAAATAGCATTTTTTAAGTCGCCAGTTAGCACTTTTTATTTTTTACGTGGTAAATCAATAAATTAAGACAATACTTTGATGCTGAAATTAAATGTCATGATTTATGGTAGTCAGGGCTTGAAATTCAATTTTTCGAAGGAGGGGAGTCTCCCTACCAACATTTATAAATGGAGGGGAGTTTGGCTGTTTGGGAGGGAGAAAAAATGTTTAAAACTCACCATTATTTTATGTGCTATTTAAAGAATTACCAGAATACAGACATAAAAAATTATCACTGAAGTAATTTTCATCAACAATTCAGAATAATTATGCGAAATGTGTAAAAAAAAACTTTTATATTGTCTAATTTTTACTGGCGGTAAATTCCCTCTCGGTGCTAATTATTTTTGTCACAGGTCTAATTATTGTTTTAATAATAATTAATAAAATTTCTAATTAATTTAATAAATTTATATTTATAATTAATTATTATAACCAATATTATTTTTCTGTATATTAAATGTGCAAGATACAAAGTTAATCATAAAATAATACTTATTCGAGTGTAGAAAATAAGAAGTATCACTATTGTTTGCATTTCTTTAAAAAATGGGCTAGTCAAATTCATTGAAAGAGACTTTCTTAAAAAATGAATACTTTGTTGAGTAAAGGGATACTTTTTGTTTAATGAATGGCTGCTTTCAGGAATTGCACTCACTCAGAAAAATTTGGAGCTGTCAGAAACTGATTTAAGAGCAGCAAAGAAAAAAATGTATATTGAAGTAGGAAAATTAGTTTGTTGAACAGAAAAATGAACTCCCCGTAATATTATTTTTGGGGAGAGGAAGGGAAGAGAGGTTCCCTTTGACGAAAGTTGCATTTTTTCGCTAGCTTTTGATGAAATTTGTCTTTTATTTCGATCTTTTTACGAAATCTGCCGTTTTTTCGGGATTTTTTGATGAAATTTGCCTTTTTTTCGTGTATTTTATGAGGAAATTTGCCATTTTTCGCGATCTTTTGATGAAATCTGATGTTTTATCGCTATTTTTTTTAACGAAAATTGCCGTTTTTCGCAATATTTTCGGGAAATTTATTGTTTATAGTGAATCTTTTGTCGAAATTTGTCGTTATTCGCGATTTTTGGACGAAATTTGACGTTTTTTTCGCGAATTTTCTGAGGAAATTAGTCGTTTTTTCGCGATCTTTTAGTGAAATCTGATGTTTTATCGCGATTTTTTTACGAAAATTGCCGTTTTTCGTGATATTTTGGGGAAACTTGTTGTTTATAGTGAATCTTTTGTCGAAATTTGTCGTTTTTCGCAATTTTTGGACGAAATTTGACGTTTTTTTCCGTGAATTTTTTGAGGAAATTTGCCGTTTTTTTGCGATCTTTTGATAAAATCTGATGTTTTATCGCGATTTTTTTTACGAAAATTGCCGTTTGTCGCGATTTTTGGACGAAATTTGACGTTTTTTCGCGACCTTTTTGACGAAAACTGCCGTTTTACAGAATTCTGTCACGAAATTAGGCATTCTTTCGAGAATCTTTTGACGAAATTTGCCGGAAATTAGTCGTCTTCTCGCGATCTTTTAACAATATTTGCCGTTTTTTAGCAAACTTTTATTAAATCACGCGTCTTGTGAAACGTGTAATAGCTGTTTCTTTTGTGTATCATCTCCGATCTTTTGCGTAATTTACGCGCAATAGCGCGTCCGCGGCATCACTGTTTCATAATTTTTGGAATTGAATGCGTTATTTTTTTGTGTGGGGGTGGGGAAGAGGAAATTCCGAACAGAATCACCTCTATTTCGCCGCGGAAAATGGAACGAAACTCGTCAATCGATTGCAGGAAAAAAATTGCAAAATTTGTCAATAAGTCGCGGAAAAAATCGTGATTTTCAATGATTTTTCGCTGTAAAAAAACTCGCAAAATGTGTGGATTACTCGCACGAAAATATCATAAAATTCGCAAAACGGTCGTGGGAGTTGATCATAGTTTCAAAATGTAAAATTGTTTCGGCGGGAGCCTCCCGTCCTAGTTATTCTTTTGGGCGGGATTTCAAAATTTTGGGCGCGAATCCCGCCATCCCGCCCTGAAATTCAAGCCCTGGTAGTATTTATTATTTTTTTTTCTTTCATTCTTTCATTTTCTTACTTTTCTTCTTTTTCTTTAAGAAATAAGAAAAAGTATTAATTTCAAAGTATTAATTCTGAATTTTAAATGTTTCAGTTTCAAACTAAAGCTGCGTGTTTTAAATAAATCAGTGAAAGGATTATACTTTAAATGAAAGTAATGGAATTCGATAAATCCAACGGTAACAAACTTTAGAAATTTACCCCCTGCATCCGACTAACATAAATAAACCAAGTTCTTGATTTCTGTGCCAGAATCTAAAGATTTGGCGATAAATTAACCAAGTAAATTAAATTAGGAATAAAAGTAACGTGATTAAATGCTTAGCATTACATAAAGGGGACCAAACTGATGCCAAGGGCGACAAGTTTTAAAATAATATTCCCGAAATTAATTGCCGAATTTCATGAAGGTTTGTGTTTAGGCTAATTGAAAGGTGTAGAATGGTGTCAAACAGGGGTATTGCTATTTTTTAAAAAAAGTTTGGTTTTATTTTGACATGTAGAATATATAGATGACGATCTAAGAACATTTTATATACATTATTTAAAAATAGACTTTATATCAAATTGTAAAGTACCTGTAACTTTTTTTTTTTTTTTTTTTTTTTTTTTTTTTTTTTTTTTTTTTACAAAATTTGTTTGGGAGATAATAGGGCGTGTTTACTTTTTTTCTTACAATTTTACATAAAATTTACGTTTTATCTTAAATCTTCACAGAGTTAGAAGAGGTCTTTTTTATTCATTAATGAAAAAAAGGCAGTTTTTTTTTAAATTTATTAATGAAAAGCATAAATTTCCACATTCAATACTTCTTCATTTTGCAGTAGTATAAGTCTTATGTGTTACATGTGATACAAAATATAAGTTTTAGGTGATTTTTACATATCATGCTGATATTAAATTTTATGTTTTTCCTCTTATTTCTATTATTTCAAAGTTAAAACTGTCAAACTTCTTCAAAATATTATTGTGTCTATTATTACTTGAACTTAATGGATTTTTTCAACAACATTTTTTGCATAAATTAAAAAATATGTATAACACAATAAATAAAATGAAAATAAAAATAAACATAATGATGCATAAAATATAATAATAATAATGAATAAATAAAATAAGAGTAAAAATAAATATAGTGATAAATGAAATAAAAATAAATGTAATAATAATAATAATAATAATAATAAATAAATAAATAAATAATAAATAACTACAAATATAATAATAAATAAAATGAAAATTCTGGATAGAAAAGAGATTGTATTGATGATCCAATTTTACAGTTAAGTCGGGATAATTATTTTGTACAGGTTAGGTATACCAAGAGAATTGGTGATAACTAGGTAGTTTATTAATATTTGACCTGTCATGTAATATGGTAATTTAATTTAGGTAATTCAATGTTGCCTTGTAATAAAGAAATATTATTTCAAAAAATTTAAATTTGTCTTTTTTTTGCATTTTGTTTTATTTTATTACTTACAAAATCAAATTTTATTAAAGTAATATGCACTCCCCACTATTTATAAAATCATTTTTTTTATATATAAATAAAAATACATGATCCGCTTTTGATTTATGGGAATGTCCATTGTTACTCTTGTGACCATTCGAGCAAATTTTCATAAATAATCCCAATCATTTTATAAATAATAATAATAATAATAATAGTAATAATAATTAAGATAAAAATTGATGTAACAAATCAAATAAACTTGTGGTCTACTCTCATAAAAGATATATAATTTATATAAAAAATGTATTTTGTTTGTCTATATAATAAATCAAAATTTTATTAAGCTTGTGACCAGAGTGCCACTATTTTAATATCATACATATGTTACGACCAATTTGATTAATCGGTTATTATTAATAATAACAAAATGATACCTAAATAGATGTATAATTTATTCTTTGACTATTCCAGTGTTTAAATTTTTTATCTAATTCATTCATGAATTATAAAAATAATTATTTTAAACTGTTTAGTGTTATTTGGTATATTAATGGAACATTTCTTTTGATAAAATATTATCGTCTCTTAACAATTATTTTTGTTATTAGATGTAAACAGTTATGATAGTAAATATTTTTGTAAAGTATATATTCGTTAATAAGCTTAATTAATCATATGGTAATTACATCTAATTAATCATTGGTATCAATGATTGCCGTATTTAATTAATCATTTTGGTAATTATATCTTCATTAATCATTCACCGAACTTCATCGGTAGGTGATTATTAATAATAACCGGTAATTTTGATAAATGCAACATTTATCAAATTTATAATTAAGCATAACATATATACAAGTAAAATGCTTTTTGTTACAAATTAGATATATTTTACGCAAGTGGCACACAAACGTATTTAACTGGTTATATTAATTTTTATCTTAATTACATTTTGTAGCAAAATGATTGGGATTATTTATGAAAATTATCTCGAACTACCACAAAATTTCGGAATGGACATTCCCTTATACAGTGATAAAATTTTGTTTAAAACGAAGGTAAGAAAATTTCATTATGATAAAATTTCCACATTTCATACTATTATCATGATTCAAAGAGCAATACTCTTTATTATTTTACATTATATATAACACATTGTATTAAAATGAGCTATTATATAAATTGAATTTTTTTTTTTTTTTTTTTATTTATTGTCTAAATACTTGAACAAGGTAAAATGTCAACCTCGTTCAAACACAATGCAAGCCGAATGTTTCAATGGCATATTTCCCACGTCCTTCAGATTCCAGATATTTTTACGGCAAAAAAGAATGTGAAGAAATAACGAGAATTATTAGTTCATTATTTATGTATTAGATAGAATGGAGAAGAAAACAAATTGTTTAATGACTTAGATTTCATAATTTGACTAACTCCTAAGCAATAATTTTTTAGTAAATGTTTATGCTTCAATTTTAGATACAACTTGGTTACACTCCCAACAAACTAGGCTCACCGATTAACCTTCAGACCCAAGTCCAAAAACATGCTAATTTGCTCTGTTTTAGCCCTTCACTGCATGATGTACCACAATTGATCAACAAAAGTCCAAAGAATGGAATAACACTTATTTTGTCCATTTCAGATGGTTGCTTTTGACAAAAAATTAAAATTTGTTCTGTGGTACGGAAAGAAAAAAAAAAAACAAGCTATTAGGGCAAAAATTACTTTTTTATTTTTACTGAATACTTAAAAATTAATTAAAGATTAATTTCTTTAATTAATGTAAAGAAATTCAGCAATTCATTAACGATATTTCTCTCACCCACCCTGTAAAAAAAAAAATGCATAACGTAACTCCATAAAATTAGTAATTTTATTAAATAACTTAACTCGTGATACGTCAGATTAATGTGCAACATTCCAGTTATATCAATTTAAATTACACCACTGTATAAGTTAGAATTACTCCACACTTTTTTACAGAAAAAAAATAATATTTTGCATATTACTGCACTAATATGACGTTAATATATGTTACTAGTATATGTACTAGTATACGCACTAATATATGTTAAGTGCATTGAACCACAGAAATAAGTTTCATGTGTATAGTTATACAGAAAACACCTAGATTTACGTTACATATCCATCACAGAAAAGAGACAAATTGTAGAGGAGAAGATAAATGTACCCAATCCTTTCTAACTCTTTATTCTTAGAAAAATAAGGCTTTTGAACTCTATGCAGAGTTGAATGCTAAATATAATTTTACGTTAATAAACAATGCCAGTCTGCTTTTGTCCCTCCTGTGAAATGTAAAAGTCCCTCCTGTGAAAGTTTTGTATAGTGTCACTTCATAGTGATTGAGCGATATAAAGGAAGGGATGTTTGATGATATACATCAATACATGCTATACATTTATCGATGTGCTATTCTTCCATATGAAAAAAGCTTTCATCAGTGTGTTCATGAGAAATTAAATTTATCAAATGACATCAATTATATCTACTCCAATGGCATTGATATTGCTCACTTGTTGCATTTTGTTTCACAAAAGCATAATTAGGGACAAACTTGCATTAAATGATCAATTTTTTTAATCTTATTAATCAATCTTCTTTATTAATTATTAATTATTAAAAATATCAAATAAAAAAATAGTGTCTAGTTAATATAATGGAATTTATTGATTTGAGTAAGCTTTGAGCTATAGCTTTCAAACTGTTTTGAACTGAACATATAAATTTAATTTTGTACTGCTTATATCATGAACTACATAAATCAAAAGAACTTAAAAACAGTTGTGTTGGTTTTAATCAGGGGTAGTTTTGGCAACAGGAAAAAACGGTCTGACATGTCATGGTCAAAATTGTTTTGAGTGATAAAAGTAATTAAAATTTATTTTGTTAAATGTTGAATTTAGTATAATGTTTGGAACTGCATGTCAAAATAATATTTAACAATATTCAATGCAATATTTGAAAGTACCTGCAAATATTCTACTTAGGACTATACTTTAATTTAAAATTTATCGTTTTATATAAAATAATAAAATTTAACAAAACGAAACTGTCTATAGAAGTTCTTGAAATTATTTAAATAAATACATTGTAAATTTTTTTTAAGAAAAAAGGAGTAAAGAAAATTAAATCATACTAAATAAATGAAAAAATGAAACATTTTTAAACTTTTCATTTAGAACTAAAAAAAAAAAAATAAATAAATAAAAAAAAGAAAAAAAGAAAAAAAAAAAGAAAGAAAGAAAGAAAATACAAGCAACAAGTACTGCCGCATTAAGCTAAAAGGAGCTGGATAGGACTTATTCTGGATAGGACCAAACTTCGAAAATAATAGTTTATGCTGATTAAAAGTTTGTATACAATTTCAGGGGGGTCTCAGCGTCTCTAAAATTTTCGCACTTTTCTACCAATATTTTAAGTCAAAAATTTTCGTGTCATATTGCTTGAGGTCTACCAGGAAATTCTACGATAAATATTATCGGTTTAAAATTGTGGTAGGAAAGTGTGAAAATTTTAGGGACACTGCGACTGCGACCCCTGCAATTTTTAATCGTTGTTGGCGAACTTTTGTTTTGTTCGTACAATTTTGTTTGCTAACAAATGTTTGCATATACTATTATTATTAAAGTGTATCATGAAATATACAAATTCCAAATCAATATTTATTTTCCAATTTATCATGATTGTATACGAAGTGTTGTATTGTATTTGTTAATCATTAAAATATTAAGACTTATGAAATTTACGTTTCTGTTTAAAATATTATTGCATAAGGTAAAAAAAAAAAGCATTAATATTTGATAGTCGATAAAATTTTAAATATTGTTAAATATGCATAATATAATGTGACACCGATATTCATTTAAATATAAAGTTTGAGCAATTTATGTAAACTTAAGTTATTTAATGCATATATGCCAACATCTCTTAGTTATTCTGAATTCTGATCTATATTCTGAACGTATATGGAACCGGAAATTTTATTTAACCAAAAATTTCTAAATAAAATCGAAAATGTTCCTCATAGAAAGAAGACACATTTTCTTACATATTTTTTTGCGGTTTGAACATGCAAATCTTGGATCAAAATGAGGAATAATTAAGATATGTTGGCATCTATGTTTAATGGGAGGCCGACAACGTTGATCGATTAAAACAAATTTTGACCAATTTTAGACGATTAAGACCATTTTGACCACTGGATTAGTTAAAATTATATGTGAAAGGTCCTAATTACAACCTTGCTGAAAAATGTATTTTATTTTCTGAAATTCTACCCCTTCCTCTTTTTTTCAACACCATTCAAAGGATACTGCCAAAATTTTTATTCTATAATATGAGAACAGCCAAATTCATTTAACATGAATAAAATCTTCGGAAATCGGTTATAATATCCATATTCTGAAATCTCACAGGAAAAAATATTTTTTAAAACTCTTTTAAAAATTAAATTATTTTAATTTTCTTCCTAAAAATACAGAAATTGCGCATTAATATGCGTAAACATTACCATTTCAATATTTTCTATAATATTTTCATAAATGGTAATTGTTTTCTAATTATTGTTAAAAATACTTCTGTCAAGTATATATTTTTATTTTGAAATAAAATATCCACTAAGTACTGCAAAAACGGTTGGACCTTTTGGACCTTTGAAATGGTAACTAAAATGATTTTTGAAACGGCAGCTAAAAAGACCTCTGTAAAGGACTAGAAGATGCCGGTAAATGTTTCTCCCTTGCATTGATATTTTGTGTAGGCGAAGGTAAAATCTTGTTGCGAATTTTTGAAAACTACTACTACTGTTATTATCACTAATACCACTATTACTACTACTACGCGAATTTTTGAAAACTACTACTACTGTTATTATCACTAATACCACTATTACTACTACTACTACTATTATCATCATTATTATTATTACTACTACTGTAACTAACGTCATTAAACCAAACCTTTTTTTAAATTATTATTATTTTGAGAATAAAATGTACATTACTTATTACAAAAACGATTATTGAACAGTAAAGAATTTATAATAGTATTTAAAAAGATCTTTAGAATGAAAACTAAAAAGACTTTTGAAAAAAAAAAAAAAAAAAAAAGACTCTTTGAAGTGGTTACTAAAAAGACATTTTAAAACTAAAGGATTCAGGTAAATGTTTCTCCAAGGTATCGGAAAAGGTAAAATCTTGCTGTAGAGTTTTGAAGACTCTAATTCTTTTCTTCTGCTTTTTGTCCATTTTTACCTTCATCAATTATTATTACTATTATTATTATTATTATCATTAGAATAAACTTAAAAAACAACAAACTTAAACTTTATTATTATTAACATTAAACAAAATCTAACTAATTTTTAATTTATTTAGGAAATAAAATATCTACCTAGCAACAGGTATTGCAGAAAAAATTATTGAACTTTTGGGATAGTAATTAAAAAGATCTTTGGAATGGCAACTAAAAGATGCCTGTAAACATTTTCCCTCGCAGTCATTAATTTGTATAAGAGAATGTAAATTCTTGCTGCAGAGTTATGAAGATTATAATTCATTTCTTCTTCATTTTCATGCATTATTATTATTATTAAAACTAACGTCTTTAAACATTTTTTTAAATTAATTTTTAAAAAATAAAATGTTCATTGATTGTAAAAAAGATTACTGAATATTTGGACTTTAGGAATGGAAAGGAGAAAAGACTTTTTGAAATGGTTACTAAAGAGACTTTTGGAATGATAAATAAAACATGCCTGTAAATCTCACTCCATTGCAATGATTATTTTATGTCGGCGAAAGCAAAATTTTTGTTGCAACATTTTGAAGACTCTTCTTTTCTTCATGTCAATTGACTGTTATTGCTGTTATTATTAAATATTCTACTTCTTCTTTTTTATTATTATTAAAAAACTAATGTCATTACAAAAAAAAATTATTATTATTATTATTTAATTGTTTAAAAGTGGGCAAAAAGCACAAACTAAGCTTAAAAAGTAAAAAAAGAATAAAATTTTAAAGTTTATTGCAAAACTTGGCTTTTTTACATAAGTTAAAAAAAAAAAAATAGATAAATAAAAGTCTCTGTTTCGCCTTCTTAATCAACGCTAATGGTTAGAATGTGTAAATCTACGCAGTTTTGTATGGTTTTAGTATTTATTTATTTGTTTTAGACTAGAGAATAATTGAAATAATGGCCGTTACATTATACTTATTGTTGAAAATCATTTGTAATGCATTAAAAAATTTTCACTATTTAAAACAATAAAATTTATGAAAAAAAAAAAATGAATATGAAAAAAAATCAGTTACAGTAACGTGTATGGGCTAAAACATATTGATAACATAGCAATACATACAATTTCTGTAAGTAGACGATCTCTATGTAAAATTTAAATATAGAGTTACTTAGTAGTCTTTTTTCACAATCGATTGGTGCTTAGAACATTTTATACGATAATATTCGGAATAGTAATGATAAAGGATACTTTGTGCGTATGTGAAAAAAATATATACACTATATTGCCATTGATTATGGGACACTTGCGATTTTAGACATTTTACTAAATATCTAGAAAAATACATGAGGAATCATCTCGAAACTCTTAGTGTATAAATATAATAGTATAAGTCATACATCTCCGTGAAGATTTTTTCCCGAAACTCCATAGGGGACCATCAACAAATTAAAAAAGAATGAATATCTTTTGAATAACCCTGTCAAAACTAATGTAGCAAAAGCGCTCAAACCCTAGATTGTGATTGAATGCTTTATTTTAATAAGCCTTGTTCATTTTTATGCAAATCGCATGCATACTCGCAGAGTAATTAAGGTTTTTATAAAAATGATCCCAAATTTTTCCAAGATTTTTCCTTATAATTTTCAGAATTCTTAATATAAAATATTATTTTTTTCAGAAAATATGACAAACAACATTGCACACAGTACCCTGTAATCAGAATTACAAAATAATGAAAATTGTATAAAAAATGAGTTGGTTTACTAAATAATTTTTTACTGCGCATTCGTCATCGATATCAAAATTTCATTTGCATATTACGTTAGCCAAATGTATAGAGCAACTTTTGTGAAAGTCACAAAATCATAACTTGAAAATTCTGACAATAATCGTCAATTGAATAAGTCGAAAATCCGTTATTCTCAAAATGAAGCAAAAACAAGAGGGGTTGTATCCATATATTCATTGATTAGTGTCAATATAGAATACACAATATGGGATGTACTACTGCATTTGGATAAAATCCCTCATTTTTAGGTAGCTTTCATTACAAAAAGTAAAAAGCTACCTATTGCAGCCGTCCGGAGGAAAACACTTCCGGAAAATTTTGGTATATTTTCACCGATCATGACCCCCAGACCCCAAAACCACCCTCCGTTCAAATGTTGACATATATATATATATATATATATATAACCATATATATATATATATATATATATATATATCTGATTTTTGTCATGCGATAACTAACGTATTTATGAACCGATTTGAATGAAACTTGGTATGTACATAGTACATACAAATGTCTCGACCGAGTTCGTTGGTCAGCATCATCCGCCATTTTGTTTCAAAATGGCGGCCATTTTAATTTTTTTAAAAAATTTAAAATTTAAAATTAAATGCGAAAAAATTAAAAGTTGAAAAATATTTTCCTTTTACGTGTTAGAACTTAAAACAAAGATTCCAGAACACTTTTTATTTTGTCTATATCTTAAAAAATGATTGAGTTATAGCACTTTGAATTTTTCTTATGGCTGACATTTTGAAACGATCTGATTTTTGTCACGTGATAACACGCATACTTATGAACCGATTTCAATGAAACTTGGTATGTACATAGTACATACAAATGTCTCGACCGAGTTCGTTGGCCAGCATCATCCGCCATTTTGTTTCAAAATGGCGGCCATTTTAAATTTTTTAAAAAATTTAAAATTTAAAATTAAATGCGAAAAAATTAAAAGTTGAAAAATATTTTCCTTTTACGTGTTAGAACTTAAAACAAAGATTCCAGAACACTTTTTATTTTGTCTATATCTTAAAAAATGATTGAGTTATAGCACTTTGAATTTTTCTTATGGCTGGCATTTTGAAACGATGAGTTCTGATTTTTGTCACGTGATAACACGTGTATTTATCAACCGATTTCAATGAAACTTGGCATGTACATAGTACATACAAATGTCTCGACCGAGTTCGTTGGCCAGCATCATCCACCATTTTGTTTCAAAATGGTGGCCATTTTAAATTTTTTTAAAAATTTAAAATTTAAAATTAAATGCGAAAAAATTAAAAATTGAAAAATATTTTTATTTTTCGTGTTAGAACTTTAAACAACGATTCCAGAACACTCTTTTTATTTTGTCTATATCTTATAAAATGACTGATTTATAGCACTTTGAATTTTGCTTATGGCTGACATTTTGAAACGGTCTGATCTGAACGATCCACAATGTTGCTTTAAAATGGCATACACTTTATGATATCGTAAAATTTGGTGACTCTCTAAATCGCTTAAAATAAAATCAGGTTGAATAAAAGATGACTAATTTCTAAAAATTCCTATTAATATTCAGTCTTGACAAAAACTAGTTTCAATCTTATAAAATCACTAATTTTATAAGATTATTTCCACTAATTTGAGCTTAGCGTTTTTGAACAATGTAACTTACCTTAAAATAAATAAATAAATATATAAGTGTATGAAAGCTACCTCTTCCTCCCGGCATTGCCGGAAGGACTTTTTTGCTTCATTTTGGAAACAACGGATTTTGTCCTTTTTCTATAGACGATTACTTTCAGAATTTTCAAGCTATGATTTTGAGACTTTTACAAAAGTTGCTCTATACATTTAGCTAACATAATATGCAAATGAAATTTTGATATCTTTGACGCATGCGCAGTAAAACATTATATAGTAAACCTACTCATTTTTCATATAATTTTTATTATTTTTTAATTCTGATTACACGGTACTGTGTGCAATGCTGTTTGTCATATTTTCTGAAAAAAATATTATTTTATATTAAGAACTCTGAAAATTATAATGGAAAAACTTGGAAAAATTTGGGACCATTTTTATAAAAACCTTAATTACTCTGCGAGTATGCATGCTGTTTGCATAAAAATGAACACAGTGCATTACAATAAGGCATTCAATCATAATCTAGAGTTTGAGCGCTTTTGCTACATTAGTTTTGATAGGGTTATTCAAAAGATATTCATTCTTTTTTAATTTGTTGACGGTCCCCTATGGCGTTTCGGTAAAAAGTCTTCACGGAGATGTATGACGTATACTATTATATTTATACACTAAGAGTTTAGAGATGATTCCTCATGTATTTTTCTAGATATTTAGTAAAATGTCTAAAATCGCAAGTGTCCCATAATCAATGGCAATATAGTGTATATGTATGTTTTTTTTTTTTTTTTTTTTTTTTTTTTTCTGTTTATTCACTTTGTAAGTTTTTTCTAAAATTAATGATTTTTGATAGTTTATAAAGCAGTAATTTTTAAATAATAAATCATAAAATAATTTTTAATAATTAAATTTCACGGAAAAAATTATATTGTACTATGAAATTAACGCAAAAATTAATTTCCCCAATTGTTATTTCGTTGGTGCTGTGATATGTTTAAATATAAAAAGATTCTTTAACCATATTTTTCTATTTCCAACTGTTCCCATACTCTATTTTTTTCCATTGTTAGAATTGCATCAAATGTTTAGTTTTGATTAAATCTTGAGTGCCCTATTTTTTTTAATTATTAATTCGTAATTTCTAAGCAGAAAATGTTTTTACTCTCAATTGAAGTTTTTTTCTAGGTAATTTATCTTTTCCCTATTAATTCAATGTCGATGATAACTGTTTCTATATTTACTTCCGATTGTGATACATATCTATCATTTCCGTTACAAAAGGACAATATATTTCCTTTTATTTTACTCGCAAATTATTCCACCAAATAACCGGAAACAACTGCCGTTTTTTCATTTATATTTGAAAACTGTGCCAGATTTAAACCGACTTTTTAGGTGCGTTCGCCGTAATTATGTAAATACGCAGCACCTACAGTCGTCGTTCAGATCGTCTCACCGCATGTAGTCGAGCAAAAGCTACCCAACCGAATCGTTTGAAATTTAAAATATATAATCGTTGCATAATTTTTTCGAGTTATTTCAAATTTTATGAAAATCGAATGCACAGTTTAATTACAGGGCCAATCAAAAGTATTCCGTTACATTACGACCAACGAGAAAAAATAGTTTCAAGTGCATTTTAATGATGTTACATTCTTTCGAGCATAATAAAATTTAGATGCATGTATGAAGTATGTATTAAAATATACATTCTGTTTAATGTGTTCTACAAGGAATATTTATTATTAATTTACAGGGCCACACAAAAGAGTTCCATTGCTTAATGGTATTTGGGGAAACTTTGTTTGGGGCGCGTTTTAATTATATTAAATAATCCCCCTTTTTATGAAATTGTTATCGTTGCTGAGGTTTACTACAAGTTACTTTCTGTCTAATAGAAAACAAATAGTATTTACAGGGACGTACATAAGATTTCGGCTACTATACTGCATCTGAACTATTAGCATACTATTATACCAAAATCTAAATATTTTTAGAGCTTCGTTATAGCACCTCATTTCCTACTCTTGACGTAATCTAATTCTGATTATTATTATTATTATTACTGTTCATGAATTCACATTTTTGTAGTTTCGATTTTTTCCCTATTATTTGCACACTGTATGTATTTAAGTTTATGAGCATACATGAAAAGACAAAATGCATTTTCATTTAACTTCTTCAAACCCACTAAGGATTTATTTATATACTTTTTAAAATTTCATATTTGTAATTATATTAAGAAACTGATAATTAAGAAAGATTGAACAGCAAAAAAAAAAATAAAAATTCATTTTTTGTACATAAAATTTGATGATACAAAAGAACTCAAAAAGTACATTTTTTGAAAATTTCTTAGGATTTTTAAAACTTTATTTTGTTTCTTTTTTGCATTTAAACATTCAAAAACATAAAATAGATATATATTTTATAATTTTTCATTATTAATGGACTTTACAAATGTAATCTTAAAACACAGGAAAATTATTTATATTTTCATTTTTGTACATTTTATATATTTCTTCAGCAAACCATCTTTATGTAACACGTAGCTCACTAAAAATGCGTAATAAGAAACAAATTGCTATTTTGCTATATTTTTTATAATATGTTTTAGCAATTATTTTATATTTTCCGGTAAATGAATGGTAAATTTGGGAATACAGGGAGAATCTGAAAACATATATAAATTTTATAGCAAGATACACATATTTGATAAACATAAAGCGTCGATAGTCAAACAGATGAAATTAATTATTAACAATCACACACACACATTTGCAACAAAAATATCCATTTTTTCCTCATTCTTTAAAACAAACAACAGTTTATAAAAACCAGTAATGCGAGTAATTAAAACAAAACTACTGCAATTGAATTCTCTCTCATTCTCGGATTCCTCTTCAAGTACCGGCCTAAAAAACAAATCGCCAAACTTCTGAGAACTTTTTTTTCTTGCTCTGGCTCATTCAGGTGCTAACAATTAATAAATAAACAAATGGTTAAGTATTGAAATAAATAAAAACAGCAAAGTCTGACCATCTACCTAACATTTTGGAAGTAAGATGAGGGAATAAGAGAACTCATTTAGTATAATCATTTACTAATTATTACCAAAAGACCAAAATATACACCAACTCTTTTGTGTGTATCTGTAAATTAACGACAAAATTGCATAATTATTTTACAAAGAAAATTTTTATCTTTTTAAACCTTTGAAATATCATAATTTTACTATAACGTTTGATAAACAATTGCTGTCTGTAGATTGTAATGCATCCCAAATTTTTAACGTGTCCCGTTAAATGAATGATAAATTTGAGAACATGGGGAGAATCTTAAAACATATACAGTGTATCCTCGATTACTCGAGCTAATTCGGACAGATAGTACATCGGATAGCGGAAATACCGGTTAATAGAAAGTGTGTATTAAAATTAGCTGTGCTCGCGAATTTAACATCGCTTAAAATAAAAAGCTATCGAGCATTTTTTTAAGTCATAAAAATAAACATATGTAAAGTTGTATTTTACAGCTGGTCAGGAGGTATAATTTTCCGATAAAACGTTCACGTATCTTCTATAGGGCCACATAGTGACTGGAAATATCCATTGTTTGCTCTTATGATTTCCGAGGGTGCAATATTTCTTGTAAGTTTGGTGCTTTTGGGGGCCTGTAGCTTGGACAGTGAACTAAAAATTATGGTATTATCTAAAATTCATTAAAAAAACCCCACATATTTTGTTATCGGCTTTGCTAACAGAAATCTCGATTAATCGAATCTCGGTTACTCAAAGTTCTACTATATCAATTTTAAAGCAAAATACATATATTTGGTAAAGTTAAAGCGTCTATAGACAAACAGATGAAATAAATTATAAAACTTCATTCGCAACATAAGCATCCATTTTTTCCCCATTCTTTTAGACAAACAACAGTTTATAAAAACCAGTAATGCGAGTAATTAAAACAAAACCATTGCAATTGAATTCTTTCTCATTCTCAGATTCCTCTTCAAGTACCGACCTAAAAAAGCCAGCGTCAAACTTCTGAGAACGTTCTTGCTGACTCATTCAGGTGTTAGCAATTAATAAGTAAACAAACGAATAAGTATCAAAATAAATAAAAGTCTGGCTGTCTACCTGATATATCTTGGAAGTAAGATGAGGAAAAAAAAGAAAAAGAGATACCAAAAAACTACACTATTGGGGCTAACCAAAAAGACCAGATAAAAAATAGCGTGGGACTTCCTCCAAAAGAGGAATCCGGAAGTGATGCTTAGCGTCCCCATTTTGATAGAGACCACTTTCTCTAACCTAGTTTCTGTGATAGTCACTTTTGCTCTTTTGTTCTTTCTCTGGAACCAGACCCAGTTACGCTTCAATTGCTGGACACAGCTCACGTGAGGAGAAAAAGTGAAAAGCAGTGAAGATGACCTTAGGAAAAACGATGATGGTTGATGGTGGTTTGAATTGAATGCGGCTGTTTTGAGGGCCTAATGTCACTATTGTTGTCGCCTGTTATGTAACAGTATAATGGTAAATAGTCTTTATGGGTGAACGTTTTCTTTTTTCTTTATTTATTTTTTGCCTTTTAACCCTTTCCGATCGAGACAAATTTTGTCCGTAAAATGGGAAATTATTGCTTGACACCGGAATTTGTAAACGACTTTTTAAAAAAAATAAGAACATCTCAATTTAAGCTTTCATTGTAGGCAAAATTATATTAAAATATCACTGGTGCTGTTTGCAAGTTTGGAATTAAAATTAGGTGTGCTCGGAGTTCGGTCCAGGTATCGTATTATGCATGATATTTCAAGATGCTAACAAATTATTGTATCTTTCTTAAGCATCATTGCGAAGATTGTTAGATAATTTTAAAATAATCGATCTAATATTGTTTTATGGAACCATTCCATGGAATAATGGACAAAAAGTCCTTCACGTGACACTTACATACATACCTAAATCTCTTAACTTATAAGTTGGTAAAATATAAAATATATATTAAAAATAACAAAAGATCTTACATTCTGTTATTTGCATAGTTGTTTTAATTTGGGGATACAATAGCATTTTTAAAACAGCTGTAATATGTAGAAAAGCTGTCCCACACGACATAGAAGCTCTTTAATAGGTTTAAAAATCTGAGCGTCTTGAAAATGGATAAAATTGTAATGTTGTTTTTACTGCATTTAGGTTCAAATGCAAAAAAAGTATGATTCTTTCAACATTATATTTATATAAAACTTAATTATAAATATGAATGTAATCCTCAAGAGTATTAAACATTCTAAAATGCATTGAAAATTCATTAAATTTATAGGATTCTATTATCTTAAATATTGTTTATATTGCAGTGACAACTGGAGCTTAGTGAACAGAATATTACATAACAAACATTTAGAGGGTTAAAAATCTCTACTTTTTAATACTAAATCTGAGTAATCTAACTGCTTTTAATAGGTTTAAAAATCTTTACATTTTAGACTCTAGACTTAAGTAATCGGCCCGTTTAGAGGGTTATCCGTCAAAAAGCAGAAAAAATTCCTTCGAGTGACACTTATACAAATACGCACATCAATTAAATTATAAGTTGTTAAAACATAAATTATACATTAAAAATAACAAACCCCCCCCCCCCCCCCCTAGATTTTTATATTAGCATAGTTGTTTTAATTTGAGAATACAATACCATTGTTAAAGAAAGCAGTAATATGTGGAAAAACTGTTCCACATGTAACATGGAATGTCCCTATGGTAATCTATACTAATAAAAGAACAAAACGCTCTGTCTGTGTGTGTGTCTGCGATGGCTAGCAAAATCTACAGCACGTACAAAGCTCAAAAATTTTTTGAGAGTAGCCCAATATCTCTCCTGATGCACCTGAGCTTCAGAATTTCAAAATTCCAATTATTAACTGAGTAATTAATTAAAATCAAGAGGTCACTCTCATAAAAAATCATCTTTTTCCAAATTTTTTTCTCTTTCATTTGTTTACGGTTGGTTGGTTGTGTAAAAATTTTCGCAGAAGTAATAAGAAAGCTGAGACAGAATTAAAGAAACCCATGGAGGAATAAGATAAGTGGAGGTGAAGTAAGCTCAAAAAAGGTTTGCGATATGAAACCATTTATCGCTCAAATTTAATGTGGCAAACCGTGGCAAACAAAAGGACGTGGAAGAGATTTTGTATTATAAGACGAATTGAAAGAAATGAATTACAGTTGAAGCATATTTCAAGAGGAAATAGCAAATTTTTAAAATGGTCTTCGTTCTATTATTATTTATTAGAATAAATATTCGCTTTTAAAATGAAGGAAATTGGAAAATTAGCAATAATTAAATATCAAATTAAAATTAAATAAGATATTGAAAACATTTGATACGAATTAAAAATTGTATAACTAAAAGTTTCCTTCATTAATGTAATTTTCAATACTTTATAACGTAGATGAAAAATGTTTATGACTTAATAATTGCATGTAAATAAATATTTAAAATATAATGATGAAAACATTCTTTTAAAATCATGTATGAAAACTTAAGTAATAAATATTAATCTAAAATATAAATTTCTGACTGCAGACGATTTTAATGTACTAACAAAATAATGTTATATTTTCAAGCAAAACGTTGAAATAAT
This sequence comes from Maratus speculifer, assembly GCA_964019185.1. NCBI lineage: Eukaryota > Metazoa > Arthropoda > Arachnida > Araneae > Salticidae > Maratus > Maratus speculifer. The sequence continues at coordinate 219,725,905 of OZ025297.1, read as the reverse complement.
TTTCTATATTGATATTTAAAACACATATGATAAAATAATTAATAAATTTTTACCGGTGAAGCGATAAATTAGTTCTTTTTTTTAAAACGAGAGAAAAAAAATACAGGTTTAAACCTGTTTCAATTGATAGCGAAATTTTAAAATGGAGGGCCAAAATCACAGTCCGGTGAAATCCAAACACCTCATTGGTCATTGAGCCGCGTCCTTTTCAGGGAACAATCTCTTAGCAGTTGGGTAAATGTTGTCATACTCCTTTTTCCGAGAAAAAATCGTAGCGGCAGTTTTGAAGTAAATCTTATCTCTTTTCATTTATAATCTAAATTTTTCACTCTCATTTTATAAAATGGCATCAAAATATCTTAATTGAGTTAATTTCGATGGTTTATCTTAAATAAGAACAGGCGGTAACAATCGCTTAAAAAATACTTTCCCCCTCACCTTTTTCAAATGGAGAAACAAGTTCGTGATTTTCACCCTTACCACACGACCAATGGGGTGGCTGGATTTCACTTGACTGTGATTTTGGCCCTTCATTTTAAAATTTCGCCAATTGATAGGCGTGTCAAAGCAGGTGCTTTTGTTGGTACTTAATTGGACTTAATGTAGGGTTACATCTTAAGCATCATCTCCAGAGATAATACCTCCACTCTATTAATTTCTTTTTACTCTATAAAAGAAACCAATTTGAGATTTTGACATTTCAAAAGTGACTGTTTTTTTCCCAAAGACCTTTAAAATTCATAGACTGGCAAAATGTCAGTTTAACTTAGGATTTTTGGACATAGCTATTACGTCAGATCGTTGGTACTTCGTACATTAGAATGTATTTGTGGTTGGCTAAGTTGCAGTTAATATATGTATATGTATATATGAGGCTTTTTTAGCAGTTTTTTTAAATCATTGATTAAATTTGAATGCATTTATTTAAGTTAAAATTTTATTAAGACTTTAATTTGTTTTTAAAACAAAAATGAAATGGCTCTTTGACGTACAATTGTTCGAATAGGCAGACGATTCATACACAGTAATAAATTATCAAATAGCAAAATAAATTATATATAAAAAATAGTCACTAAAAGAATAGTAGCAAAACATAATATTTAGGCGTATTAACACATAACCCGATCCCAACCAGAAAAAAACAGACTATACTCCGATCCAAGCAAGACAAAAATTTCATGAGCATAAACGCGACCCGAACCTAAAAATTCCATTTGAAAAAAAAACTATGGATTTGATATTTGACCCGAATCAAATCTGAATCCCACAAAAATATTCAAATGAAGCATACCCCAATTCGATCAAAGAAAAATAATGTTCGTGTATATGCAACCCGACCCGAACCTAAAATTTTTCTCTGAAATAACCCAAAAAATGACCAGAACGAAACCTGAAATCGATAAAAATATTCCAAAGAACTATAACCTGATAAGAGCAAGACAAAAAAACTTCCATGAACATAAACCTGACTCGAACCTAAAAAATTCCATTTGAAAAAAAAGCCTGAAGTTTTATGCAAACTACATCTGAATCCGATCAAAATATTCGAAAGAACCATAACCGGATTCGAATAAGAGAAAATAATTTTCGTGGACATGAAACCGATCGGAACCTAAAATTCTATTTGAAAAAAATACCTGAAATTTGAATCGACAAAAATATTCCACAGAACCATACCCGGACCTGAACAAGACAAAAAATTTTCCATGAACATGAACCCAATCCGAACCTAAAAAATGAACTAAATCTGAATCTGACAAAAATATTCCAGAGAAGCATATCCTTATTCGAACAATGCAGAATAATTTCCGTTGATGCGCAACCCAACCTGAACCTAAAAATTCCATTAAAAAGCCGAAATCTGAATTGAACGACATCTGAACCCGAAAAAAATATTCCAAAGAACCAAAACCCGATCCGAGCAAGACAAAATAATTTACCTGAACATGAATCCAACCAGAACCTTAAAAATCAATTTAAAAAAATACCTAAAATCTGAATCGAACCAAATCTGAATCCGACGAAAATAGTCCAAATAACTATAACCAAATACGAACAAGACAATATAATTTCCATGGACATAATCCCCATTCCAAACCAAAAAATTTGTAAAAAAAAGAAAAAAAAAATCCCGAAATTTGAACCCAGAACCTTAAAAATCAATTTAAAAAAATACCTAAATCTGAATCGAACCAAATCTGAATCCGACGAAATAGAAAAAGAAAAAAAAAATCCCATTTGTAATCTGAAAATATTTCAGTGAAGTATAACCTCATTGGAATCTGAATTGAACCGAATCTAAACTGAACACAAATATTCCAAACAACCATAACTGTATCCGAAGAAGACAAAATAATTTCCATGAACTTGAATCCAATCCGAACCTAAAATTCGGATGTTCTACAAAACATAATGCGCTCCGTAGCGGTGGAAAGTGAAACTAAGTACTTAGCGCGAGATGGTTAAAATATTTCGTTTATAGTAAATGTTAAATTAGAACTTGGTTACGGTTAGATAACAGTTAGGTTGCAATTACGTTCCGGTGACCCTTTTGTTATTTTATTTTCCGGTTAGGTTACATTTAGGTCAAGGTTAAGTTACAGTTAGGTTAAGGTTAAGTTGCGGTTAGGTTGTGGTTAGATTATGGGTAGGTTATGATTAGGTGACGGCCAAGTTACATTTATGTTATATTTAACTTGCAGTTAGGTTACTGTTAAGATACAGCTAAGTTACAGACAAGTTATGATTCCGATACAATTAGGTTACGGTTAGGATTTTGTTTATAGAATGAACATTACGCATGTTTGATAAAAAATATACACCTATTTTTGTAAAATGGCTCTGAATTTATAATATTATATACTAACCTTTTAGCGAATCATCGAGAATCGATTTCATTCGCGGTATAGTCAGATTTAAGAGTGATATATAATTAGTTTGAAATTCAAAATATTTCACTTGGGATATCTATGTGAAAAAAGTATTTAGTTAAGTCACTTAACAGTAATTTTAAGGATAAATATCAACACGAAATCGTTGGACACATATTCCCTCCTGCGTTTCCCATTGCAGTCATTTTAGGTATTTTTGCAGCTAAATATTAGTTTTTTTTAAAAACCAATTTTTGACACAGTCAGGGGGCACGTATTTAATATAATGTACACTGTAAAAAATTTGACCCTTTTGCTGTATCATCACTCCCCCGCTTTTATAGAATATATCTCTTTTGACCTATGACAATGCTCCAAAATAGGCTGAAGTAATCATTTTCTATAAAAGCGGTGGAGTGACGATGCAGCAAAAGGGTCAAATTCTTAACAGTGTATTAACACATATTTTGAGTTGAAGATAAAATCATAAAAATTCCAAGTTCGTTTAACATTATTATAACGGACCCGGGCAACGCCGGGCGGGTCAGCTAGTTATTCTATAAAGGCGCGAGCTGTCTGAGTCCATTTAAATTTACTTCTACTGTCTGTGATACATAAATACTACCTATGATATACAATAATACACAATAACTGTGTTTTTGATATTTTAAAAAACTTATAAGCACCATTGTGGAAGATTGTTAAATAAAGAATGTATAAATTTATTAAAATTGTACACAGTCGAACCTCCTAATCTTAAGGTTAATTCAAATTTGTTCATGTTATCAGAACTAAATCCTTTTATTTGGTTTGGAAGGGCTGGTTCAGAACATTTCATATTAAAAGAATTCAAGATAAAGATGTTGCTCAGTGAAATATAAAATTACTTTTGTGTCGATAATGAAACCTATGAGTGACGAATGTGTTCTTATATTTAAAATGCACTATGTAACCATTAATCATCGGACCATTTTCAATTTTAGACATTTTGTTTAATTTTTAAAGATTTACTTGTATTTTTATGAAATTTCAGGATTAAAAATGGTACGTTTGACTTCATATTTATCAATGGTGATTTGATCACAAGGAAAATAAGGGGGCTTATGAAAAATCGAAGAAAAATAATAATATTTGGAATCACCCTGTAAAATGAAATGATCTATCGGCTTATGATGCCAACTTAAGAAGATGTGGAAATTGTACAATATGTGCATTCTTTTGTGTAAAAATTACCCATATACTACGAAAATATATGCATTTTTTTTTTCTTTTCTTTTTCTTTCTTTTTTTTTAAGTCCAAAAAAATTTTGCATATTTTTTGTTTATATCATGCAGGATTTTCTACCAAATTTAATGTCACTTTCAGAAAATTTAACAAAATGTAGCAGAAATAATTTAGTGCAATTGTAATGTAAACGTATTAAACATTCGATGAAATATGAGTTACTATGTGAAATATTTTTTTATCTGTTCATGCACGAACAATAAAATCTTGTTTTTTTTTTTTTTTTTTTTTTTTTTTTTTTTTTTTTTTTTTTGAATAGAGAAAAAAACATGACATGATTATTAAAACAATTTTAAAATTTAAAATTTTTCTTTTTCGAGAAAAAAAAAAAAGGACGATAGTTATTAGTCATTCTATTTCTTTAGCAAAACCATTGGTTAATGGTTTATCTGACTATAATACAATCCTGATTTAAATGGGAATATCTGATGATTTTGTCGTCAACAATACCAAATAGTTATACCTAATAACATTGTAACAAGTCTAAAACGGAATCTTTTTTATGGTACCTTACGATTTTATTTTAAATAGCTTTTAATACAATGAAAATAATTTCATTTGTACATAAAAAACTATTTGCTGCTTTATGAAATACAATTTACAAACTTTAATGCTTGAATTTCAGATCTTATACTTTTTTTTTATCATTTCTAAAACAAAAGATTTTAGTAAGCAATCTTGAAGCAGTTTTGAGTTCCATTAATTACAATTACAGAAGGTTCTTTTCGTTACTTTCTTCTACTCAAGCATTCCGTTGTATATTATCGTAAAATTGCATTTAAAAGAATTCTCTGATTTTTTTTTTTTTTAAAATTGCTACAAAATGAATGCTTTTTCAAATGCAGTGAAGTGTCTGGTGGAATCGATAGGGACCGAAAGGTTTTCCCGTAGTAGACAATATTCCGCCTTAGACGATTTTTACTCTATGTCTATGAATCTGCAGGGACTTGAAAATCTGTCCGAGTTTGATAAATTTCCGTCTTATACGGAGACCGCCTTACAGAGAGTTTAATGTATTTACCGCCCTTGAATTCTAGCTTTAAAGATAAATAATTAAAAAATTAATAACTTGATACAAAAGCATTAATATTAATTCTTGGTGTATAAACATTGCATGTAAAAAAAAAAAAAAAAAAAAAAAAAAAAAAAAAAAAAAACATTTTTCACATGAAAAAAGAAAAATATTAGTTCTCTCCCCCCCCCCCCGAAAAAAAGAGAAGAAACGAAGATTCATTTTTCGAGTAAAATTAGATGAAGTTAAAAAGAAAATTGGTAATTTTGATATTTATGTGACGATCGTAAATTACACAGTTAATACGCAAAAAATACTGATTTTTTTTTTTTTTTTTTTTTTTTTTTTTTTTGTATTAAATTGTGGTTATCTAAAACCTTAAAAACATATAAATGGAAACACATAAGTGATAAATGAATGAATCATGTTCCATTATATTTTGTAATGCAGTGCATTTCTCTGGATTTTTTTTTTTTTTTTTAATCTACAACAAATGAATCTTACAAATGTTATTATAAACAATACAAATAGATATTGCGCATTTATTGTATCACGCAACTGTATTACAACGTTTAAATATTTCTATAACGAATGTGTACATGTGCATAAAACAAATTGTACAAGAATCTTCATTTATATTTTACTACAAAGTTTAGAATGGAAACTGAAATAATAAAAGGACAAGCACACACATAAAATAGCAGATAAAAAACAGATGAGACGTATCAACGCTGCTTCATTCTATTATGAAATATAAACAGATCACTTCAACAAAAATTTTCGCTATACGCTATACCAATATTAAATAAAATAAAATAAATCAAATAGCTTTACTATAAATTTTATTTTATTCCCCCCCCCCCCCCCCCGATATTTTATCACAATACTTTGAATCTAACCTAAAAAACGTATACCGTAAAATGGGGTGAATAGGAACAGCGGGGTGAATTGGAACGAAACTTCCCGGTTATACAAATAAATTCATTATAAATATATATGATGATATTTTTAGTTGCCAATTTTTTTGTAAGAAGGTAATAACATTAAGAGTTGGGAAATTCAGTTTTGACATGTTTGCACCACTACTGGGGTATATAAAAAACTTCAAGAGGATCCTCAAAAACCTCATTTTTTCAACGTCTTCAAAACTTTGTATGTAACTACAGTATTCTTCGTATTCTAAACCTAAGAGATGGGATTTTTAATTAATGATAGACCTGTAAACGAAATGCTGTATTAAACTCTACTTATTTCAAAACTACATAATGAAAAAATGAAAAATAACTTGTAACATCAGAGGTTTAAAATTGACGGGTTGAATCGGAACACGTTTTCTCTCATGGTTTATTTTTCTATGCAGTAATAGTTTCATGTAATATATGAAAACATATGCATGAATATGTACTGTAACAATATTTTGTTTGTTTTAATTATTTGAAGAGTTTAAAGGTGCCAAGAAATTACTTGGTTAAACAAAAAAGTCAACGTCTAATCCAACAGACATGGAACACACAATAAAAGAATTTAAAAATAGCAAATTAGTTAGAAAAATTGCACAGAATTATAGTCTGACATCCAGCACATTACACAAACATCTCAAAATGAAAAACCAATTAAAAAAGAGAGGGATGCAAACAGTACTAAGGGCTGGGGAGAAGGGCGTATTAGTAGATTGTAATAATACATGCAGCGTTTAGGGCTACTCAATAAATTCACTTACCCAATGACTACTAGTAAAGGATAAAACAGAACAGGGCTGAATTTGTATTAAATTCTACTTCTGCAATTCGAATATAATTTCTTAAAATAAATTTTAATTTTTCTTGATTTCAAAGTTGTTTTCTAATTTTTAAAAAGGTATATCTTAACTTGTATATAAAATAAAGGTTTGGTTTCACAATAACTACGTGTTCCTATTCCTCCCTTGTCATTATTACCTGTTTTTATTAACCCTGTTAAAGTTTGAATAGGAATAAATAAAGATTGTAACATTTGTTTCGATTTCTCCCCATCTGCGGTGTGTATCGGAACACCATTAAAAAAATTAATAATATATATATAAACAGTAAAAATGTTTCGATTTTGCTTAAAAGGTATAGAACAAAAAAAAAAAAAAAAAAAAAAAAAAAAAAAAAAAAAACGAAGTTTATAGTAGAAAAATAAAAAAATTAAAAAGATCAGTTGTTGCTGCTTTTTAACGTTAAAGTTGAAAATTGTTCCGATTCATCCCATTTTTACGGTAAATGAAAAGAAATGAAAAAAAGAAAAAAAAAAAAAAAAACCCGCATAAGCGTATAAACGGTGCTGCATTGTATTACATGTTATAAACACTATTCTAGCAAAATGTTCCGCCCTACCAATAATAAATACAATAAATCAAAAACTTTTTCTAAAATGTTCATTTTTTTTCTCTATAACGACTGCGTTCATGTGCAGAAAACAAAAATTAAGAGATGTCCCTGTTTTATATCACTAGACCACTTCAGAAACATATGAATAAATAAATAAACAAACAAACACATGCGACGCGTACAAACGGTACATCAATACGTCATTGTATTATACGTGTAATGTAAATAGCGCAGCGTCATTTGATGGAATATTTTTGTTGTTGTCCCTTATAACGAATGCGTGGTTCACGTGCAAAAAAGGAACAAAAACTAAGTGAGTATCCATGTTCTCTTTCCACTTTCACTAACCTAGATCCGCGAAGTATTCCGTTTTCACTCCTTTGTTCTCTCTTTACACGCTGTTTGTAGAACGAGTCTGCAGATAGCCCGATACGCATGAATGGATGGCCTGGAAACACGTGAGGAGAAAACTTGGTCATCCCCAGGGATGATCGGAGAGGGAAGTAGCTAATCCGCAAAATCGTTTGCGATACTTCATCTCTTAGGTTCGTTTTCAAGGAGTTGAAATTGAAAGTAACAGTAACGTGATAAGTGTTTAATGGATGAAACTTAAAGTAAAGTGATCAATAAGGTTTTTGCATTTAGATCGGCCATTAATAATAATAATAACATTACTTATAATAAAGCCCCCCCCCCCACACACACACACACACCTTTTTTAATACACGTTTTTGTTGAAACATGACCTTGATTGACAGAAATTATACAGCTGTCTATTTGATGGTGTAAAATTTGCAATTGTCCTATTGGAATATTATTCGAAAAGAAACACTGAACTATTGATATTGTTTTAAGTGCAAATAGTTTATATTTCATAATCGGATTGCACACGTTAGAAATAAAAAAAAAAAAAAAAAAAAAAAAAAAAAATGCTTCGAAATTATTTTAAAAATCAGTAAATTGTAATACAGTTTTCAAACAAATCATATTTGAAAGAATACCCCTCCTCTCCTGTTTTATCGGTATAAAAATTGAAATTATCTGATGATTACGGGAAAAAGAGAGAGAGAGAGAGAGAGATAACAAAGCAGTAGAAATAGAAGATAAATTAATTCGTCAGGTGTCATCAGTATCAATATAACATCAGTGTTACTCATGGACTTGTTTTGGCTTTATAACATATGATTCATAAGGGATATACAGTAATCCCTTAACATTCGCGAGTTTTGATTATTCGCGAATTTGAATAAAAAATGCGGAACATTTCAGCATTAGCGAGCACTGAGCTTGGTCATTTGCGAATTTTGCTTTATAAAGGATTTTTTTTTTTTTTTTTTTTTTTTTTTACAAAGTAAACCCACTTTGCTTTACCAGTTCTATAAACAACGTGACACTAAACACTTGTATACTGTATAGTCTACTGTATTACTGTATGACTTAAGTTGCAAGAACTCAGCTCTAGTGTTGATTGAAAATATAAAGCCGTAATTTCATTTATTTCGTATGCAGAATTTTTTCAATTTTCTAAAATTTCAAATTTTTATTGCAGGTGAAATATTTTCTGCAAAAATTGTCGGGGAAATTTTAAAACATTATCAACACTTGTTAAAAAAAGCAATAGAATACGAATCTTCACTGGTGAGGAATTTAAAATAGAAATCGAGGCCGCAATTTATCCTAAGTTGGAAATTCATAAACTTAAGATCTGTTCTGTCAAACAATCGCACATCATTAAATATTTTCCATTATACATTAGCAAATAAATTTTGTACACAATATGCTTATAATTATTCAAATTTATTTAACGCATTTACTTGTAGTGCATAATGCTTAATAAATATTATTTTCATTCAATCAATTGTTCTTTTCCATTAAAAAACTAGAACCTAACCCCTTAATATGTACTGGAAGATAGTCGCAACATTCGAGAATGTTTTCGGGAATCTAACCCTCGAGAGTGTTAAGGGATTACTTTAATTAAAAAAATGCATGATTATAATATTTTAATCACCGTAATTTCCTGCGTATAATCCGCGAATCAAACAATTATTTTTCGACTCACAATTTGTTTAAAAAGAAATTTAACTTATTAGATCACCGTAAATATTTGTCTTTAATCACTAAATAAGATTTCTGGGTCCAAAAAAGAATTGTTTGATCCGTGGATTATACGCAGGAAATTACGGTACATGATAGTTGATGTGATTCTGTGTACTCTTTAATGCTATAATGAGACTTTTAATATCACGCTGTTTTATGCGTGACTTTACACAATTCTTTAAATAAGCACAGAAAAAAATATTTTCCCTATAAATATACATAAAAAAATCTCGTCATTTATTGCTCTGAAAAAATAAATAGGTAGTTTTTTATAGAAACGAATTTAGTTTCAGCTATAAACAATGATAACTTGATATCATAGATAATGTTTTTAAAAAGGCTATACGATAACTGCACAAAAGAGTTAAAATCACGTTTCTTTCTTATGAGCTTGAATGATTGCGATCTTTTTAGATGGAAGTCAGGAAATTCAATGTCTTTTCATGTTGATAAAAAATAAACTAATAAACTTTCACTAAGGAATCAAACTTTTAATCACTTATTTTATATTGTTTTAAAAATGAGTTTTTGGTCAGATTTCTTTTACAAGGTAGATTTGTATGTGAAAGCATTTTTATTTTGATTTAAAGACGTACAATTAATTTTTTACAGATGTATTTTTTACTAAATTATTTAAATTCATGTATTATTTATTTATTTTACATTTTGCGGATTACCGAAGGACAGCACTGATAGTTTATTAAATAATTAACGGAGCATGACTAACAGCCCCTGTTTTAGTGATTACTGTATTAATAATTTATCATGGGTGCAAGAAGCCTATCCAAGCCAAGACTGAAAACTTTTCTGAGTATTAGAAATAGCTTAATGGAAATGGGCTAGATGATTTCTAGGTCTTGCATTATGGTTTAAAATTATCTTTTATAATAAGAGAAAGAGATTTAAAAGGCTTTTAAGAGTTAAATTATTGTTATTTTCACATATAAAACAAAATTTACTATTAGTCAAAAATCTCTCCAAGACTGAAATCAGTCTTGAGAATAAAGATCTTGCACCCATGCAATTTATCCGCAACGAGATAAAGAAAAATTCTTTATTTTTCTTCTCTGTTTTACATATTTTTAGTTTTACACATATTTTTCCCTTTCCTAATTTCGCGGATTACCAAACAGCACCTACTTACACTGATATTTTATTAAACGATTAATGCATACGATTAACCCTCTAAGAATTTGGAATGTAATATTGCGTTCACAAAGCTGCAGGTTTCAATGCAATATAAGCAATATTTAAGATAATATAATTCTATAGATTTAATGAATTTTCAATACATTGAAAAATGATGTATACTCTAAAGGATTACATTTATATGTGTAATTAAGTTTTTTATGTATAATGTTTAAAAGAATACATTTTCTGAGTATTTAAAACAAACTGCAGAGAAAACAACATTACATTTTCACCCATTTTCAAGACACCTAGAGGGTTAAAAGTCCTTATTATAATAAAACAAATTTCTTTGCTTTTTTACTTTTACTCTCTTACTTTAAAATCTTACTGTTTTACATATTTTTACATAACTTTTTTCCCCTTGTGCATGTGTGTTACAATTGCAAACATTTAAGATAATCTTAGACAACACTGGGAGGATTTTCTAGTTTACAATACATTTTTAAGTATTATTATAGCTGAAAAAAAAAAAATCCCTTTAACATTATCACGTTTTATTTTTATACTAGATGATAATAACCCTTGGTGCAGGAAGTCAGGAAGTTAATTATTTTTTCGTGTTGATAAATAAACTGTATACTTTCACTAAGGCATTGGGGTCAGCTTTGATACATTTAAGGAAAAATAGTCGCAGAAGGTTCGGTCAGAGTTCAGCACGGCATCGTTTTAACAGTCCAGTTTTAATAGAGTCTTTAAGCATTTAAATGATTAAACGTGATCTCACTATAAAACTCCGTAATGCCTTTGATATTCGACAACCTTCTAAGACTTTCACGCGACAAAACTGTTTACGTTTCTTAATTATAGTTGAAAGATATGCAATTATTTATTGATAGAAACAAAGTATAATTTAAAAAAGGCTTGACGATTTCGGTCACGAATGGTTGTATGCTTAAAAATCTGTATGTACCGTATTCCAATGAATAATTTTCGTTATAATTTAAATTGATATAGGATATTCATGATAATGTTACTTTGATAAATACGTTAAATAAAAAGAAAAATCTAATTTTCATAATTGTTGACCCAATCTGACGTCCAGAAAAGCGTTGAGGGCTACAACGAATTCAATGAAAGTACATGATTTCCTCTCCCTTTTAACCTTTAACGCACACACGCACAACAAAAAGTTGAGAATTCAAAATACATAAATAAATAATAATAATTTGATGGAATGTTGGGTTTAGATAATTTTACTATTCGCTAGAGTTAAATCTGTCTAACTGCATATGGATGCTAACTGCATATTGTTATACTAAATTCTTAATAAAAAGAATTTGATAGCCAAAACAGCCAAATCCTCAGGGACACATTAAGTAGTTTATTAAACAAAATTATAAATAAAAGGAATGGAACCTGTAGGCAAAGCAATAAAGTCCCAAGGGAAACATTGAAATTTCAAATCTGACATTTATTAATATATATTTTTTAATTCCAAGGACATCCACATACAATAAATAAATAAATACAATCGTTGAATTATGCAGATTAGCCAAAAGTTGATATCAAACAAAATCAGGGAAGTATAAAAATACAAACAATTCCTTTTAAATGGAAATAAAAAAGGATATCCGAATTACGAATTATTTAAAACTTATATATAAAACAAAATTGAAGAAAAATAACACAATGAACATGCTTTATAATAAAACTCCGAAAAAAGATAAAAAAATGTCTTCGAACTACCAAAATTTTGCATGAACCCAAACTTGCATAGGATACAAACCCAATGGAAATAAAACAGTATCTTCGGGTGAACCAAATTTTTAATGTGCTAAAACTTGCGGATTAAACAAAGACAGTATCACATAATTTAAGTCTGGAATAATACTTTTATTGTAAAGTTCAACAGATTTTATATGTTTTCCAAATAAAAATAAAATAACAATAATCAAGATATTTTACATAAATAAGTAATGCAATTATCTTTAATATTAATAATCTGTTTTTAGTTTTATATCATCTTTAAATTTATGAATTATGTATGTGTTGGAAAGCAGCCTGTATTTTGTTTAGTATTTAAAAAAGTAGTTTTTATCAAGGCTGCGGAGTCGGTGGGAAACCGACTCCGGAAGTTTCGATTTCGACCCCGGGCTAGCTAATACAATGATAAGGGAACGCAAGAAAAATAAGGCGAAATTTTCACTATTTCGATATTAATTTAATTCTCAGAGCTTTGACACATTAAAAAAATATTTTTTTCCCGTTTTGCTAATCTTTCAATTTTGCGTCCCACAAATTAGAAAAATCTAACTATCGAAATCCAAAGACGGAAACAAAACGGAAATTTTACTATTTCGGATCCGTGGATTTGAAAAGGCAAAATCTTTACAATTTTGATTCTAATTTGTGTCCTCCACAGTAGAAAAACTTCAATAAAAAGGAAAAAAAATAAAGATGAAAATGTACAATAGTTCGGAAATAATTCGGGATACATTGCAGTTTTTAATTAAAAACGGTTTTCATCTACCGTGTACGCTGGGCAGTATACTAGGACCCTTTAATTTTGGCAGCCCAATATAAACCAAAAATAACAATAATAATTCTTTTTATGTATTTAAAATTACATATAATTGGTTTAATTTCACTTCAAAGTGTATATTTATATATATAAAGCTGGAGTCGGCTTGTGTTTCAGTGACTTTGATTCTTTTTGCTCAACACGGTGTCGGACTCCGACTTCGACTACATGACTTCAATTACGACTCCGTAACTCTGATTTTTACTTATGTTCTCTAATGCTAGAAGCCTCAGTTGAATCCTTTAGGATTTATGATGAATATAATCAACTTCTTGGATTCACGATTGAATGTATTATCAATATTACCAACAGGACCGCAGCTATAGAAGTTAATAATAGGTTGGCTCATACTTTCTCTCTCATTCTCTCTAACATAGAAAGATAAGTGAGTGCATATTCACACTACAGCTACTATGTTTCTAAATAAACTGTTGTAATAATTTAATTTTATGCTTAAAAAAAAAAAAAAAAAGAATATGATGATGAAAAATTCGAGTGCATAAGTAGTGCAATATTAAACATCATGTTATCTTCGTATGTGCAAATAGTATAAGCGAGTGTTGCAACACTTATTTTCGTTACAATTTAGCATTTTTGCAAAGCTGTGAAATGGCCTCAAAACTAAATTAGATTTTCGAACAGAATTTCATTTGGATTTAAGGAACACAAATTCATTTAATGACCTTGGAATCTTTTCCAGGTGAAGCTCAAAATGTTTTAGGGGAAGGGGAAGCTGAGCCTCTTCTCGCATTCCCCCCCCCCCCTCAGCTACAGCCCTGATCACCAATAGTGATAAAGGAAAATTACAGAAATTGAAAGCTAATTGTGTCACTTTTTGATAATGCTTTTGGAATATTTATTCACTGAGAGAGAACACGGGTCATTCCAGCTCTGTATGGAACACAAAGTGTCTTTCAACCTCATGTCCGATCATAACAAGCGGAAGTATTATATAAGAGGAAGTATGTCAAAAAAAAAAAAAAAAAAAAAAAAAAAAAAAAAATCGTAACGATGTTTTCATCGACAACACAATATCACGTGACATCCAATGTCAGCAGTTTCTTCTCTCTTTCCGCACTGAAAAGTTTTTCATCCGTTTTACTCGTCCTTACTAATTAAATTATTCAAACCGCATATTTAGATTCGTAATAACGAGTATACCTTTCGATGATTGCAAAATACACATGATGAGTTTGCACAGTCTAAAAAATTTCAGCCGGAAATTTTAGTTTCCGAAGCCGATTATTGATATCATTTTATTTATGTTTAAAATTATACTTTTCTTATTTAAATATGTAGATTGCAATATGTTATCGATCACCGACCTTTAATTTCGCAACCGTTGGTCATAGATATAAAGTATCAATTAAAAAATCGCTTCAAATGAGGTAAATATTCATGCTGTGGGATTGTTTGAAGTTAAAAATCAATTTTATAAAAATTACAAAACGTAACTTTTTATACAGTCCCCCAGTCCCTATAATTATATTTAGTAAAAGTTTACACATATCGTGACAGATATAACACAAAAAAATTGACTTCTGTACAACAAAAATTGATGCAGTTATTGAAGTTCAAAGTTTGAGATTTTTGCACATGATTTTGTCTTTCATTGAGAGATCAGTTAAAAGGTGAATTAAAATAATTGAAATCGAAATTAGGATGCAATGACTTTTTTACGTCGAAACCAACTTTACCCGGTATCGCCAAATCGGTGTATCATCAAAGAGGGTTATTTCATCTAAAAATTTTAGCTGACTTTTAGGGCTTGTACACAAAGCGAAGAATAAATTATGGAAATTAAACAGAAAAATATAATTATCCCGGATTTCGATGATTGGAAAATATATATGTTGAGCTTGTCACAATCTGAAAAACTTCTGCCGGAAATTTTAGTTTCCAAAGCAGATTATTTATATCATTTTATTTGCGTTTAAAATTATACTTTTCTTAATTAAATAAATCAATTTTAACATACATTATCTTAAAAAATATCTATAAAATAACTTAATTTTTTTTATTCATTTTATTAGTTGTTAGTAATAAAATTATTCAAACCGTATATTTAGGCTGGTAATAATGAGTATACCTTTCGATGATTGGAAAATATGCATGATGAGCTATTCACAGTTTGAAAAATTTTTGCCGGAAATTTTAGTTTCTGAAGCAGATTATTGCTATTATTTTATTTGTACTTAAAATTAAACTTTTCTTATTTAAATAAAAATATTTAAACATAAATTATCTTAAAAAAATATTTGTAAAATAACCTGAAATTTTTTTTATTCATTTTATTAGTTGTTAGTAATAAAATTATTCAAACCGTATATTTAGATTGGTAATAATGAGTATACTTTTCGATGATTGGAAAATATGCATGATGAGCTAGTCACAGTTTGAAAATTTTTTGCCGGAAATTTTAATTTCTGAAGCAGATTATTGCTATTATTTTATTTGTACTTAAAATTAAACTTTTCTTATTTAAAAAAAAATATTTAAACATAAATTACCTTAAAAAATATTTGTAAAAACTCCTGAAAAATTTTTTATTCATTTTTTTAGTTGTTAGTAATAAAATTATTCAAATCGTATATTTAGATTGGTAATAATGAGTATACCTTTCGATGATTGGAAAATACGCATGATGAGCTAGTCACAGTTTGAAAATTTTTTGCCGGAAATTTTAGTTTCTGAAGCAGATTATTGCTATTATTTTATTTGTACTTAAAATTAAACTTTTCTTATTTAAATAAAAATATTTAAACATAAATTATCTTTAAAAATATTTGTAAAATAACCTGAAAATCTTTTTATTCATTTTATTAGTTGTTAGTAATAAAATTATTCAAACCGTATATTTAGATTGGTAATAATGAGTATACTTTTCGATGATTGGAAAATACGCATGATGAGCTAGTCACAGTTTGAAAATTTTTTGCCGGAAATTTTAGTTTCTGAAGTAGATTATTGCTATTATTTTATTTGTACTTAAAATTAAACTTTTCTTATTTAAATAAAAATATTTAAACATAAATTATCTTTAAAAATATTTGTAAAATAACCTGAAAATCTTTTTATTCATTTTATTAGTTGTTAGTAATAAAATTATTCAAACCGTATATTTAGATTGGTAATAATGAGTATACTTTTCGATGATTGGAAAATACGCATGATGAGCTAGTCACAGTTTGAAAATTTTTTGCCGGAAATTTTAGTTTCTGAAGCAGATTATTGCTATTATTTTATTTGTACTTAAAATTAAACTTTTCTTATTTAAATAAAAATATTTAAACATAAATTATCTTAAAAAATATTTGTAAAATAACCTGAAAACTTTTTTTATTCATTTTTTTAGTTGTTAGTGATAAAATTATTCAAACCGTATATTTAGATTGGTAATAATGAGTATACCTTTCGATGATTGGAAAATACGCATGATGAGCTAGTCACAGTTTGAAAATTTTTTGCCGGAAATTTTAGTTTCTGAAGCAGATTATTGCTATTATTTTATTTGTACTTAAAATTAAACTTTTCTTATTTAAATAAAAATATTTAAACATAAATTATCTTTAAAAATATTTGTAAAATAACCTGAAAATCTTTTTATTCATTTTATTAGTTGTTAGTAATAAAATTATTCAAACCGTATATTTAGATTGGTAATAATGAGTATACTTTTCGATGATTGGAAAATACGCATGATGAGCTAGTCACAGTTTGAAAATTTTTTGCCGGAAATTTTAGTTTCTGAAGCAGATTATTGCTATTATTTTATTTGTACTTAAAATTAAACTTTTCTTATTTAAATAAAAATATTTAAACATAAATTATCTTAAAAAAATATTTGTAA
The DNA here is from genome assembly GCA_964019185.1 of Maratus speculifer. Taxonomy (NCBI): domain Eukaryota; kingdom Metazoa; phylum Arthropoda; class Arachnida; order Araneae; family Salticidae; genus Maratus; species Maratus speculifer. The sequence goes on along the minus strand of OZ025297.1, from coordinate 219,708,725 downwards.
AATAACCTGAAATTTTTTTTATTCATTTTATTAGTTGTTAGTAATAAAGTTATTCAAACCGTATATTTAAATTGATAATAATGAGTATACTTTTCGATGATTGGAAAATATGCATGATGAGCTAGTCACAGTTTGAAAATTTTTTGCCGGAAATTTTAATTTCTGAAGCAGATTATTGCTATTATTTTATTTGTACTTAAAATTAAACTTTTCTTATTTAAAAAAAATATTTAAACATAAATTATCTTAAAAAATATTTGTAAAATAACCTGAAAATCTTTTTATTCATTTTATTAGTTGTTAGTAATAAAATTATTCAAACCGTATATTTAGATTGGTAATAATGAGTATACCTTCGATGATTGGTAAATACGCATGATGAGCTAGTCACAGTTTGAAAATTTTTTGCCGGAAATTTTAGTTTCTGAAGCATATTATTGCTATTATTTTATCTGTATTTAAAATCATATTTTTCTTATTTAAATAAATAAATTATGTTAAAAAATATCTGTAAATATATGAAAATTCTTTATTCGTTTTATTAATTCTTATTAATCAAATTACCCAAACCGCATATTATGAATCGGTAATAAAGAGTATATCTTTCGATGATTGGAAAACACACATGGTGAGCTTGTCACAATTTGAAAAATTTCTCTCGGAAATTTTAGTTTCCGTAGTAGATTATTGATGTAATTTATTTGAATTTACAATAACACTTTTCTCATTTAAATAAATAAATGTTAAGGTAAATTATATTAAAAATATCGGTATAAAATCTTATTTTTTTAAATTTCTTTCTTTAATTATTATTAATTAAATTATTGAAACTGCAAATATGGATCTACAATAAGAGTATACTTTTCGAGGTTATCTGTATAAAAGTTATCTATATAAAATCTGAAAGTTTTTCATCAGTTTTGCTAGTTTTTATCAACAAAGTTATTCAAATGGCTTATTATGGATTTGTATGAAAGAGTATGTATATTTTTCAATGACTGTAAAATATACATGATGAGTTTGTCACAGTTGGAAAAATTTCTGGGCAAAATTTCCGTTTTGTGAGTGGACTATTGATATTATTTATTCGTAATTAAAACTATGCCTTTCTTATTTAGTCAATTATATTTAAAATTATCTGTATATGCATAAAATTTGAGAGTGTTTCATCCGTTTTATTCATTTTTACTAAGTAAATTATTCAAGTGTCATATTATGGACCTACAAGGAAAAAAAAAAAAAAAAAAAAAAAAACTTTTGACAGTTATAAAATGCACATGATGTTCTTATCAGGGTCTATAATAATAATAATTTTTCTGCCAAAACTTTTCGATTCCTAAGTAAATCATTTATATTTTATATTTGTACCTAAAAATATACTATTGTTATTTAGACCTATAAATTTTCAATTTATAATCTCTATAAATAAAAGGAATTCTGAGGATAATTAATTAATTAATTGAGGCACAGGGGAAAGCAAATCTTGGCAATGCGCCAACTCGGTCCAGAGGAAGCAAATCTTGGCAATGCGCCAACTCGGTCCAGAGGAAGCAAATCTTGGCAATGCGCCAACTCGGTCCAGAGGTATAAAAGCAAGATAGAAAAAAACGCGCAGGTCTGTGCATTCAAGTACAACCACCCATATGTATATGCTGAAAGTTTGTTCTGACGCTCACCCGACGCACGTGGAGTGCCGATGGTCCGGGGAGAGTCACCGGGGGATCCGTCGCCAGCTGAGAGAGAAGCGTAGAGTCACCGGGGGATCCGTCGCCAGCTGAGAGAGAAGCGTACCATACACATAAATTATTAAATAAACCTTCAAATTAAGCCCGGCGAAGCGGGCTGGGTATGCTAGTATAATTAAAGATTTAAAGTTTTTATCTATTTCATTCATTCTTTTCAACGAAATTAATTTTATCATAAATTATGGATTCCTAATAAAGAGCATAGGACTGGAAAATATACTGATGAGTTTGTCACAATCAGAAAATTTTTTGCTGGAAATTGTCATTTCAAGAGGGGAATTTTAATGTTATTTATTCGAAATTTGAAATAATGCTACTGATTTAAATTTAAAATATTTGAATTGTTTATACGTTCTAATAGTTTAACATTCTGCTTCGAAATATGTAAAATAACACCATTTCTGCTGGAAATTTATATTTCCAGAAATGTAGTAATATTTATTTATATTCAATATTACTCTATTTTTATTTAAATATACAAATTTTGGAGCAAATAATCAGTGGTACTTATTTGTATCTTCATTTATAAGCATTTTGTAAAAATGAATAATTTTACTACTTCTGCCTGAAATTTATGTTTTTTTGAACGCATATTTTTGTTAGAAATTTTGTTATGGAATAGATTCTGAAAATAACATTTTACCGACCGTTTTTAAATATATTTAAGAACTTTAAAATAGCATATTATTATTATTTAATTGCATATTATTTGTTAGCATATAAATATTTTTTAATTTAATTTAATCACTTAATATATTTTTTTTTTTTTTGTCCAGAAATTATCTGTTTTAAATCAGGGTTTCCCATTCATTTATATGATCCATAATATACATGTGCAATTATTGAAAATGCTGTACAGTAAATAAATAAATATGTGGTATAAATTTACGAAAAATGTTGCAATAAGCATGTTATGAGTTATTAAATTAATTTTAATAATAATAAAAATACTAATAATTAAAAAAACGCTTTAAATATTTCATATTAAAAAATTAATAAATAAAAGATTAACTAAATAATTTTATGCAATTAAGTTTAGCTCACAGAAAAAAAAATAAGAAGGAACAATCATGCATCAAGCACAGATTATGAAACGCTTTTCAACACATTCAGAATTATGTCACAAGAAATTTTCTATTACACTGGAAGTAACTTGTAGTAAACTTAAGCAACGTACTACCTCTGATAATAAAGTTCGGTGAATAGTCCTGTAACATTAATGTAGATGAAATATTAACGAAAATAACCATACCATCCTTCGAAATAGTTATCTCCCATAACTATGCACTGCTATAAGCACTGGGAAATTCGCAAGAAGTCTTCTTTTAGGATGGAGTTCAAAAGTTTCGTCACGTTTCGTTAGATGTCAGCAATAAGATCATATCTCTTTCAAAGAGAGTTTTAGTGGTGAAAATAGAAAGAAGTCTGGAGGATTGAAATCTGGCGAGTATGGTGGATGTTAAATTTGTACCACCCCTCATAAATTTCTCTCGATGTCTTGCAAAGTTTAAAACCAAACTTTAAACTGATCTTTTGTTCGTTCATTTTCCTGTTCTCAGTTTAGAACCAACACACTGAACAAGCACTTAGTAAAGCACGTCTTACACATAACATAAACGACGCTCAACTGAACAACGGTGGGAGAAGATAGTCAACACTCGTGTTCTATGCAGGTGCAGCGTTTTCTTTCCCCAGCGTTGACAGATAGGTCGTTTTGAAATCATTCACCGAACTTTTTTGTCAGAGGTAATATATCAAGATTATTATATGTGAAATAGTTTAACATAATTAAGGGTGTAATTCGATTCAAACTGCTTATTTTCCGATTTATTTTTAAATTCACTTTTGCTCTCAAATGCTCGAGACTTTTAATATCCCTTATTTAGAAAGTACACGAGGTGCCGTAATCATCGATTCTTTGATAAATGCAGAAAATATTGCAAAAAAAGCAATCAAAAACAGCATTTTGAACCGAATTTTCTGAAGCGGGAGGTCTGCGAACGAAAAAAAGGGTCATACTGAGAAGGTTATTGTTTATAAATCAAATTCTAATGAAATTAGCGTAAAAAGGCATCTCACGGCACCTTGTACGTCTCTTCAAAAATCCCTTCAGCAAGTTTCGTGTCTCTACTTTTAAAAATGTGTCTGAAATTGTATCGGAAAATTTCGAGCTGTTAAATATGGAAAACCGGTTTTTCGAATACACCCTTAAAATATACCGCGAATAATGTTCAACCCCATACCATTATGTAACAGAATTCTTTTGTGTGACCTTCTAAATGAATAATAAATATTCTTCGTGCGGCATATTCTACAAAATGTATATTTTAATTTTCTTCGTAAATGCATATAAATTTCATTATCTTTCGACGAATGTAACCTAATTAAAAAGCACTTGAAACTATTTTATCCCAACGACCGTAAGTCTTGGAATACTTTTGACTGTTCCTGTATTTGAACAATATACCCGATTTTACTACAATTTGAAATGATTCTCAAAATTCTGTAACAAATGTACATTTAAAATCTCAAACGAATCGGTTGGGTAGTTTTTGTGGCTATTATATGCAGGCAGACATACTGACAGACGGACAGATCAGACGACGACTATAGGTGCAACGTGTTTATATAATTACGAACGTTCCGAAAAAAGAGCTAAATTTAAAAGCGCAGAAATTGAAAACGCATTTCCAACAATTATTACTGAAAGACAGTAATGTAACCGATTTCATTTGTGTCCCTCTATAAATAAATAAAAAATGCTATGAATGTCCTTTTCTAACATAATGTTAGTGAAATTCAGTGATTTGTATAAGTTTCAATACACTTTCAATAGTGTAATATCCTTAAAATACTCTGCAAACGATTTTCCCCCATAGAATTTTTTTGCATGCCCTTGTAAATAAACTATTAATCTCACATACATCATATACAATAGCAAACATTAGAGATGTGTCATTTGTTGAGGAACGATTCCAAAGGAACGGTTCCGGCAGTGGAACTGCACGAACGGTTCCTGTCTGTAAAAAGGATTCGTTCCTTTTCGGAACGATTCCAAAATGGAACGGTTCCTCGGACTCGTTCCGAAAAGGAACGGTTCCTCGGACTAGTTCCGAAATGAAACCATTCCGAAAAGGAACGATTGATCGGACTCGTTCCGAAAGGGAATGATTCCTCGGACTAGTTCCGAAATGAAACCATTCCGAAAAGAAACGATTCCTCGGACTCGTTCCGAAAAGGAACGGTTCCTCGGACTAGTTTCGAAATGAAACCATTCCGAAAAGGAACGATTGAACGGACTCGTTCCGAAAGGGAATGATTCCTCGGACTAGTTCCGAAATGAAATCATTCCGAAAAGGAACGATTGATCGGACTCATTCCGAAAAGGAACGATTCCTTGGACTAGTTCCGAGATGAAACCATTCCGAAAAGGACCGATTCCTCGGACTCGTTCCGAAATGAAACGACTTCGAAAAGGACCGATTCCTCAGACTCGTTCCGAAATGAAACGACTCCGAAAAGGACCGATTCCTCGGACTCGTTCCGAAATGAAACGACTCCGAAAAGGACCGATTCCTCGCACTCATTCCGAAATGAAACGACTGCGAAAAGGACCGAAACCTCGGACTCATTCCGAAATGAAACGACTCCGAAAAGTACTGAATCCTCGGACTCGTTCCGAAATGAAACGACTCCGAAAAGGAGCGAATCCTCGGACTCGTTCCGAAATGAAACGACTCCGAAAAAGCACAGATTCCTCGGACTCGTTCCGAAATGCACCGACTGCGAAAAGGACCGATTCATCAGATTCGGTCCGAAAAGACCGATATCTTGGATTCGGTTTGAAATGGATCGATTCCGAAAAAATCGGTTCTTGTTCTTGTAGATTGTCCAGTTTTAATGAATTAAAATACGCTATTTTATTTTAAAATAAGATATATTTTGATTTATTAAAGCAAAGTGTATTGCCCAAATACCCTTCGAACGTGTATGAAAAAAAGCGGGGGGGGGGGAGGGGAGACGAAGAAAAACGAAATAAAGAGAAAAGAAATTAAAGTTGTAGGAGTGGATAAACGTTTAAAAAACTACAACTGCGCATTATATCCTCTTAAATTTAATGTTTAGAAAAATATAAATATATTATTTTACTTCATTTAAGATATTGTCTGTTACAAATTATTTACTGTCATCTGTGATTTAATTACAATACTGACGTGTTCATGCAAAATTGATCTAAAAGAAATAATTTACGAAGTTGATTTTTTATATCTGAGTGAAAAAAATGCCCCAGCTAGGATTCGAATAGAGAACCTAAACGTGCTTTATCGATTGAGTACCAGGATCTGAAGGTAATGGAACACCATATAGTTTTAGATGCATGCACTAATACTTTTTCTAATTAGTAAATATATCATACGAAATGATATATATATATATATATAAAGAATTTTCAAGAAAAACAAGATTAAAAGAAAGAAAAAAAAACTGATTTGAAAACGGTTTTGAATAATATAAGAAATACATCATCATGTCATAAAAATTGCACTTTAATGGGATAATAACTGATTTTCGATTATTTTAATAGTTACGCACTTTTATGTACATTTCGGTTTCATGCTATTTTTCCTCAAGCATAATTTGAATTTGAGAATCTTCTTTGACAAAAGAAAAATAAAACCAGCTAATAGCGCTCGCTCATGTATGATTTTATAAGTTTGGCTTTTTTTTCCTCTCCTGAAGAAGATGATTAAAAAACAATCTTGAAACTCTCGAAGATTGTTTTAATCAACTTACATTGAGGTTTATTACATAGAGGAAAACCTGTTTGAACAATAGTCCAGGCAATAGAGACCGTATTGGGTCTCTACCTAGCAAAATTCATGATAATTCTGGAAAAAGGCTTTTTTTATGCTTTTTAATTCGCTAAATCCGAATTTTCAACTTCCCACCAAAATTTTCCTCGGCAACTCCCCTAAAATTTGGCAAAATACTCACCTCCTCCCCCCCCCCAAAAAAAAAAGTTATTTAAGAAAAAAATCAATTATTTTATCGTTTTAGTAAAAAAGTATGCAGAAATTTTGAAAGTATACAAAATTTGCAACAAATACGATGCATGACTAAGACGTAAGATGAACGGGAAGAGGGAAGACTGCCTCTCAACATGCGCCGCGGCGCTACATGCACTACGTTATGCAATTCCACTCAAATTCCTCAAATCTGAGACAAATATTAAGAAGGACCACACAAACTAATTTAAAATTACTGTAAAACATATTCAAAGATGTATTAGTATGTATGGATACCTCTAATATGCACGCATTTAGTAAAAACCTCTAGAAGTAAGTAATTTTAACAATTTTAAATTAAATTAAAAGATTTATTAAATAAGATTGCATTAAATGAACTTAATGGATATTCTTTTGTGTCACCTATAGGCGACATCAGGACTGAGGAGGTTAACCAATCGCATGATATGTCTTCGCTCTCGCGTTACTCCTACGAATTTTTCCTGTAAGACTTACTTTATGTTTTGGGATCGCTGAATCCAAATTTTTAACTTCTCACTAAAATCCTCCCTCAAGAAAAGAAAAAAAAAAGAAGAGAAAAAAGAAAAAAAAAGAAAAGAAAAAAGAAAAGGTAAAATGATACCCAAAATACGTTTAATTTTCGGCTATTATAATAAAAAATATTAATTTTAATATATATATATATATTTAATTAAAAGTTTTTGGAAAAAAGGAAATTCAGAAAGCAGGCAAAATTGATACGTGACATCATGACGTAGCATGAACTTGGAGGAGAGAGTCTGCCTCTCAACATGCGCTGTGGCACTGTATCGTCTGCAGCCCCATGTAAAACGGGAGGGGTGCGACGGGGGCGGTCACCTCGATGGCGGAAACTTATGGGGCGCCAAAATTATACTACCAACGTTATGTTTTGGCCTGTCACAAGAAAAAGTTGAGGGATCCCCCCCAACTTACTATGGGAGCGCTAGATTGAGACTTTGCCGCGGGTACAGTTTTCTTTTCGCACGACCCTGGTCGCCCGAGTCAAGGCAATAGAGACCATATAGGGGCTATACCTAGCAAAATTCATGGTAGCTCTAGAAAAGACTTATTTTATGTTTTATGGATCGCTGAATGAAAATTTCTCCCGGCAACTCCTCCCCCTCAAACACATGCACACAAATTTTGGTAAAAGTGGAATTGCATAACTTAGTGCACGTAGCTCTGTGAGGCAGGCTTCCCCCCCCCCCCCACACACACACACACTCCCTTCATCCTAAATCATAATGTTATGCATCGTACTTTTTTGAAAATTCTGTCTACTTTCTGAATTTCTAGATAATTTTTCCTCAAAAAATATAAAAAACCTATATTGGCGATTATTTTACTTTTTTCTGGGGGGAGGGGGGAAGAAGTAAAAAATTCGGATTCAATGACCTAAAAACATAAAATAAGAATTATTGAAAGTTCGGAGGAGAGAAAAAGCAAACGATGCTCCCCCTCCCCGTTCATCCTACGTCATAATGTTATGCATCGTATTTCTTGGAAATTTTGTCTGCATCTAAATTTATAGATACTTTTTCGCTAAAACAGTAAAAAATTGAATTTTTGAAAATTTCTTTTGGGATGCATTTTATTAAAAATTGGGGGAGGGGAGTTGCCGGGAGAAATTTTTGCTGAGAAGATACAAATTCGGATTCCCTGACCCGAAAAAACACAAGCGCAGGGGTCGCGGAAGGGGTTAAGGGTGTATTCCAATCCAAACTGCTTATTGTCTGATTTATTCTTAAATTCATTTTTGCTCTCAAACGTTTCAAACTGGCAATTCTCTTTCTAAAAAGTACACAATGCGCCGTACTTGTCATTTTTTTTTTACAATTGCAAAAAATATTGCAAAAAACTGTTGTCAAAGTTGGCGTTTTGAACTGAATTTCCTAAAGAGAGAGATCTGCGAACGAAAAAAATGGTCACACTGAGAAAGTAATTGTTTATAAATCAAATTCTAACGAATTGAGCGAAAACAAAGAAATCACGCGGCCTCTTATACATATCTTTAAAAATCACCTCAGGAAGTTTCACGTATCTACTTTTAACCCTTTCCGGCACGGGCAAAATCTGTTAGTAAAATAAGAAAATATTGACTGACACCGGAATTCACGAACGATTTTTTTAGATATTTTGAATTCCTTAATTTAAGCCTTTGTTGCAAAAGCAAAATTTTATTAAAATGTTATTGGTGCCGTTTGCAAGTTTGGAATTAAAATTAGGTATCCCAGACCGGGCACAGTGTGTCGGAAAGGGTTAAAAATGTGTCTGAAACTGCATCGGAAATTTTCGAGCTGTTGAAGGTGGAAAAATATTTTTTTTTTGAATACACCCTTAATTCCTAAATAGATGGACTTCTAGGAATTTTCTGAAAATGGGCAGACTCCGAAATTCCCAATTCCTTGAGGAATCGTACTGAAATGGACCAACTTGGAAAACGGCCGGTTACAAGGACCGATATATAAGTTAAAGATTACGTTAGGGTGAATTTTGAAGAGGAAACAAATCATAGACCCTGATATCAAATATTAGATCAATAAAGAAATTTCCTACGCAAAAATAATAAAATAAATCGAAGGTCATTTGACGACAGATTTTGGAGAGGAAAGCAATGATTACATTGAAAATCTAATAGACCGCCGCAACAGCCTGATGACCAAAACCAAAGCTACAGTAAAATTTCATGGATAAACTATAGCGATAAATGAGAGGTCAACCAAATGCAAATTTTCAAGAGCAATTATGCTTAATACAATAAATCATAAAGTCAGGGAATACTTATATTATTGGGGAATAGAAATAACTATGCTAATTAATAGCGCACACAGATGAATAAAATGAACTCTTAAAAACAAAATGATCTGTCCAAAATATTTAAAAATTAAAGCAAACCATAAGAAATGATATGAAAAAAATGAATAAGTAAGAAAATAAATTAGTTATAAATAATAAATATTAGGGATTGCATGTCGCTCCGAGATCTGTTATGCCTGTTTCCGGATTCGTTCCCTTTTTTGTAAAATAGTTTCGGACGCGTTTTTTTTTCCCTTGGAACCTTTTTTTAAAAAAAATCCATCCTATTTTATCGGATTCCTTCCTTTTTATCTCGAAATCGTTCCTTTTTTTTCTCAGATTCGTTCCATTTTTATCGGATTCATTCCTTTGACTACAGATTCGTTCCTTCTTGTCTTAAAATCGTCCTTTTTTCTCGAATTCGTTCCTTTTTCTCAAAATCGTTCCTTTTTTTACGGATTCGTTCCTTTTTTTTTCTTGAAATCGTCCTTTTTTCTCGAATTCGTTCCTTTTTTTCTTGAAATCGTCCTTTTTTCTCGAATTCGTTCCTTTTTCTCAAAATCGTTCCTTTTTTACGGATTCGTTCCTTTTTTTCTTGAAATCGTCCTTTTTTCTCGAATTCGTTCCTTTTTCTCAAAATCGTTCCTTTGTCGGAATCGTTCCTTTTTTCGGAACGGTTCCAAACCGGAACGAGTCCAAAGAACTCGTTCCTTTTGGTGAACGAATCCGGCTGGAACGGTTCTTTAAAAGGAACGATATTGCCCATCTCTAGCAAACATGTTTAAGGGTGTATTTCGATTCAAACTGCTTATTTTCCGATTTATTTTTGAATTCATTTTTGTTCTCAAATACACCAAACTTTCAAAATCTCTTATTTGGAAAGCACACAAGGTGCCGTAATTGTCGATTCTTTCAGAAATGCAGAAAATATTGCAAAAAAAGCAATCAAAAACGGCATTTTAACCGATTTTTCCCAAGCGGGAGTTCTGGCAACGAAAAAAAGGGCCATACTGATAAGGTAATTGTTTATAACTCAAACTCTAATGAATTGAGCGCAAAAAGACATCACACGGCACCTCATACGTGCCTTCAAGAATCCCTAAGCAAGTTTCATGTTTCTACTTTTAAAAATGTGTCTGAAATTGTATCGGAAAATTTCGAGCTGTTGGAGGTGGAAAAGCGTTTTTTCGAATACATCCTTAAGGAGACCCTAAATGAGGTTTACGAACTGCGCGAAAATCCGAGTATATTTACGGTAGTTAGAACGTGGACAGACGAACAAAGAAGTCAAATGCATAAACACTTTTTAACTTTGTTGGAAAGAGAAGTAACAAAATGAAACAAAATACAAGTTGAATGTAGATTCTGCCATTGCAGAATTCAGTTTCGCCTCCGATTAGAAAAAAAAAAAAAAAAAAAAAAAAAAATCGATAGAAGTAGAAGGGCCACTCCGTTTAGATTGCAATGAACTAACTTCATTTTTCTTGTGTTTATCAATATAATAGCAAACAGAACGGCGTGAAATACCCAATTGAATAGCAATTTCTCTCTGAGACATTGGAATTGCGGAATAATAAAGAGATACAATTTGACGTGCTACTTCTTCATTGACTAGATTCATCAAAAACGGATTTTTTCTTTAGTTTAAACGCTTTTTTTTAGACTCTGAGTAAAAGGAAATGCAATTTAACAATAAAACGAGTGGAATCACGTCGAATTCGACGAATGAAATGTTTAACAGGCCCGATCGATTTGGTTAAAAAAAAAAAAGGGCAAAAGTAATTACATTATTGAATCAATATATAATAAATATATTTACAAAGTAAATGTCAAGTTTTCCAGTTACAATTTTGCATGCAAATATTCGCACATCTTCAGTTAACATTGTAATCTGAGTACCAGCGAAATCCAGAAATTTTATTTTATATGCACTCACAGAAAAATAGTTTTATTAAAAAAAAAAAAAAAAAAAAAAAAAAAAAAAACTAATTTTATTTTTACTGTGACATTATTTTCACTAACTGAAGTCATCTTAAAGTAAAATCTCAGTCTCAGTGTCCATAATGAAAAGAAATATTGAAATGTAATATCGGGTACTACTAGGTTATCCCGTCGATCAAAAAATTATCGCCAAACTATAAGATTAAATGCCAATAATGGATGATCGTGAATCTCACATTCAATGATATTAAATACGATTTATGTGTTTAAAATGTCATTAAGTGATTTTTATTTCGACTTTTTATTAATATTTTTATTAACATTCTACTAATTATTTGTTTTTTCGTTATTTAAAATAACAATTATGTCAATATGTATAATTTGGCTATTAATTTGGCGAAATTGGTCGACGGGATAACAGAGTAGTACCTAATATCGTTATGAGTAAAAATGCGATGTTTTAAATAGTGACGTCATTTTCTCTTCAAACAATTTTAAAAGGTACTGTTATTAGTAATATAAAAAAGGCATCCGTAATAATATTGTAATTCCCATTTATCTGGTTGCTGAATAACATTTTCCTCATTTGAAATTTTTCTTATTTTGATTTAGACATTAATTTTTATCATAAATTATTTTCTGTTATTTTATTTACATTATTAATATTATTTCTCAGTAAATATATTTTTTACCTCAATTAGTGCATGATTATACGCAATCATTTTGGAAAATACATTTTTATTATCGAGAGAAAAGCTAAACTCTATTGCCACCATTTTGAAGAAATGTCATGAAAAAGCTTTTAAAATTAAAAATAAAATATAAAAATGGAAATAAATTAAAAAATAACTAAATTGGGCACAACTACAAATAAATAGCCTTCATTTAAAAAAATAATTATCAAAATCGGTTGACTAGAAAATTCAGGGCTGATGACACGACATTTTTAGCTTGTCTGAAAATAAATAGCATCGGAGGCTAAAAAACGTTGTACGTTTAGGTTATGCTTTTCCTTTAACTCAATGCTCTACTCATTATCATACCACATCTTTTCGACAGATTAATTGCAGCTGTAATTACACTGTTATACATTTGAATTTTTCTTTTTCAAGACTTCTTTAACTCTTATCTAGAATCTACATAATTAAGGGAACTAGCCGAATTATTTTTGAATTTATTATAATATTTGAATATATTGAATTTATAAATTATGTGATACATTTTTACGTAAAGGTATAATCAGTATTATATTTATAGATCAATTAATTCTAAAACATATTTTTGGTCATGCAAGTTTTTCCCCGAGGAAATCTAAAGAAATGCTTATTTTACCTAATTAAGTAAACTAGCGGAATGATTTTTGAATTAATCATGATTGTTTATTTGACGTATTGGTTCCTAAAAAAATGCGCAATTGACAGAAGTATGCTTAGGGTTATTATTAAATTAAATTAAGAAATTATCTTTTCATACATAATTGATCAGTTGATTAATGAATAAACAAAATAAGCATAAATGAGCTTCATTAATTGTAAGATTTGAGTTTCTTTTTATTTAATGCAACAATTTATTAAATTATACTAGGAGAATTTCGATGGAAAACAAGTATTACCTTCTATGTTTTTCTTTATACATAATTGAAATATCCTTAAAAATTACTAATGAAATACTCAGCAGTTTAATTTCTCCTTGATGTTCAAATTAAGATGAAATTATCTTCGTTATCCTAAATTTATAAAGAAATTTAAGAAATTTATGAAGATATCTCGGTTGCATTTCAATATTTTTAAATGATTTTTCTTACATTAGGTAGCTGAGATCGATCTGTATGCAAGACTTTTTTACTTTCTTGATTTTGTTTACAGTTATTTATTATGAGGACGCTTTCATTTTTGGAACCGGTTAGGCAAGCAAAAGTATCCTCATAAAAAATATCTGCAACCAAAATCGAAAGCATAAAAAACGGTCTGCATTTAGATTCATCTCAGCTTTCCAATGAAAAAAAATCATTTAAAAATATTGAAATGCAACCGAGATATCTTCATAAATTTCTTCCGTAGGATTAGCATTAGCGAACGGATCTTTTCATTTGACTGAAATAGCGCCATAACATATAAGTTATTATAATTTCTAAAAATAATTCATGCTTAGATTTAAGTTTTTAAACTTTCCTATTTTTAAATAAGTTGTGTAATTGGATAAATCATCCATTTTTTTTTTTAAATTATGTATATATAGTTTCATTTTGCTAGAAAGCGCTTGTCCAATATAATGGAGTTTGTATCTTAACCATTTACATACCGAATTAACACCGCAATGTAATTATAATTTTGTTTTTTCTATATTACAGCTTAAAATGTTTTCATTTATGCATACAAATTTAAAAAATACAAAAACTAAAAAAATATTTCTGCAGTTTTTTTGGCTGTTTTCATTTCAGTGCTCGCATTTTGGAACATGATTATTGATTGACAACCTACGCAAATATAACAAATTATTTTCCGCTATATGCTATTGTATATTGTTCTTGAGTATTCTTTTTTCGAATTCCAAAAAATTTTAAATTCCTATCGGTAAAGTGTAAGTAATATGGAGAAAACGATAAAAACAAATAATATATTTTTATGCGAATTAATGAATTTACATTTTCCTTGTACCTGTGATAAATGCTTAAACATAAATATATATATATATATATATTTTCAAAAGTTGAAATCAACTTAATATTTTATAGGAAAAATAAGGACATCGTTATTATGTTGGAAAATATATGTTTTGTATAACAAATAATGCAATGTTCCCATTTGGGAACATTGGCGTTTAAACGGTGAAGATTGGAACTCTTTGGTATATTTTTTGCAGTGTCCTTTTCTTTATTATTATCTTTTATTTTTCCTTGGCAACAATTGCATGAGGTCATGAAATGCTATTTTTTGCTTTATCATATTAGCATTTGTGTTTTGGTATGTGATTTACCCATTCTATCATTTCAATCACGTATTATGATTTTATTTTAATGTTTTAATTCACTTTCTTTTGTTATTATGTATGCTGGTAATCCCAAATTCGAATTACTTTGCTTTTCGTGGCTGATGCGAAGATGAAATCACACACTTTATTTGTAGTTCTATAGTATTTGGGGTGTGAAGTGTCTACTATGGTTCTGCAAATTCCAAATATTCCTTTTAATTAATTTTTTATGTTTTGTTGATAGATATTGTTTTACAATTGATGGTTTTATATACATATATTTGTTATTTGCAACATAACTTAATCATAAGTAGTCATAACAGTTTATTTAAAATTTATGTTTATTCACAATTCATACGTTAAATCAAACAAGAGAACAAACAAACAAAGTAACTAATAAACATGAACTTAATTTCATGCGTAAAACATTGATTATGAACACATTCAAACACATTCAGAATACTATGTTTGTCCACAATTCATACGTTAAATCAAACAAGAGAACAAACAAACAAAGTAACTAATAAACATGAACTTAATTTCATGCGTAAAACATTGATTATGAACACATTCAAACACATTCAGAATACTATAATAATAAAGCGTCTCAGTTTAATAAGGTAAAATGGTGTCTAAATAAAAAGTCTGATAAATGCATAGCACATTTTAAAAAACAATTTCAACAATTACAATCAATAATCGG
Organism: Maratus speculifer; assembly: GCA_964019185.1. NCBI lineage: Eukaryota > Metazoa > Arthropoda > Arachnida > Araneae > Salticidae > Maratus > Maratus speculifer. The sequence goes on along the minus strand of OZ025297.1, from coordinate 219,693,522 downwards.
AATAATATCTGAATGTTTTGTGCAACACTGTATATGAGCTATAGATTTATCATATAATATATAATATGCTAAATATCAGCTCGAATAAGAAACGGATAGAAAATTAAAAATACAACATTTTTCAATTTCCATCATAAAACAAAAACATACTTTAGATGTTTCTCGCAGACCTGCATACGATCATTGGAATTTATATATACCAAATTATATTTTTTATATCAAACAAAGGTTAAATAATTAAACGCAAACTGCCGCAGAAAATGCACTTCCAGCAATTATTGATCATATATAGTATTGAAACCGAATTATTATGTGCGTATCTGTATATGAACGGTGACTGCTATACATTGCCATATTGTGTAGTAAATATCTTATATATATATCTGTAATGTATGTCAGAGATGTCTATAAATTTCCTTGTGTTTGAAATCGTGAAAATCATTAAAAACCACCGCGAATGGTTTTTACGTATAGACTGTAAAGCAACGAAATTATTTTGAATGTCCATGTAAAGGAAATATAAATGCTATACACTTCATTTTCAAAACCAAACATGCCATAGTAAGTCACAATAAGATATATATCATTTTCATGGCAATCCGACTATATTTACGCGAGTTAAGACATGGACAGATGGCCAGCCAATCAGACAAACCCAATTCATAAACACTTTTCAACTATATTGGAAAATGTTAAATGGTACAATAGTGTTCTATAATCTTATAGTTTTTCCGTACATTGAGCATGTAATGAAAATGTAATAGTACAGATTGTCCTTGCTTATAGACTGGGAGGCGGCAGCGCAGGCAATCACCTCATCGAGTTCACCGATGAAAATCTAGGATTAATTAAATCTCGATTCGCATATTACAACGCATTCAGTCTGTCAAGTCATATCTTGGTAGAAAACATCTAAAAACCCTATTTTACCGCTTGATTCATAGGTTTACCATTATGTTTTCCTCCTTTTGGGTAAGATAATAAAATAGTAGATATTTTGAAGACTTCCGTCAAATATTTAGTATATTTAATATTATATTTAATGTATAACCGTGTCTAGCAAAAAAAAAAAAAAAAAAAAAAAAAAAAGAAACTACATTCTGTGAATTAAAAATATTGTCAAAAGATATATTACAATATAGTTATAGCAGCAGTTCACCTAACTTCAAAAAAAAAAAAAAAAAAAAAAAAAAAAAAAAAGAAAGAAAAAGAAAAATAAGAAAAATGCTGTAATTAGGTATGATTTTAATTTGTTAAAAGTTAATTAAAAAGCAACAAGAAGACAAAATTAAAAGAAGAAAAAAACCCTTATGATATGATGCTCCAACTGATAGTAACAGTAATAAAAACAAAAACAATGATAATAAAAGCAATATTAATAATAATAAAGCTTTCGAAACAGTAAACAAAGAGAGAAAGAGAAGTAAAAAAAGCCCAAAGCTCCAAAGCAAAAAAAAAAAAAAAAAAAAAAAAAAAAAAAAAAAGAAGAAGAAGAAGAAGAAAAGTGCTATAATTAGGTATGATTTTAATTCGTTTAAAGTTCATTAAACCACAACAAAAAAGACAAAAAAAAAAGAAAAGTGCTATAATTAGGTATGATTTTAATTCGTTTAAAGTTAATTAAACCGCAACAAAAAAGACAAAAAAAAAAAAAAAAAAGAAAAAAAGAAAAGAAAAAGAAAAGAAAAGGAAAAGTGCTATAATCAGGTATGATTTTAATTCGCTTAAAATTAATTAAACCTCAAAAAAAAAAAAAAAAAGTGCTATAATTATGTATGATTTTAATTCGTTTAAAGTTAATTAAACCGCAACAAAAAATACAAAAAAAAGAAGAAGAAGAAGAAAAGTGCTATAGTTATGTATGATTTTAATTCGTTTAAAGTTAATTAAACCGCAACAAAAAATACAAAAAAAAAAAAAAAAAAGAAGAAGAAGAAGAAAAGTGCTATAGTTAGGTATGATTTTAATTCGTTTAAAGTTAATTAAACCGCAACAAAAAAGACAAAAAAAAAAAAAAAAAAAAAGAAGAAGAAGAAGATCCTTATGATGTGACACTTCAATTGACAGCAACGCTAATAATAATGAAAACAATAACAATAATAATAAAAGCAATAATAATAATAAAAAAACTTTAAACGATAAACAAAGAGAGAAAAGGAATGTAACGAAAAAAGCAACTAGATCAACTAAACTTTTTCTTATCTTCATTGACGAATATCAAATTCAGGTTCTACTGTCAAGAGATACGTGAGATTTACAGGAATTCGTCTCAAGTCGCCATTTGAATCCGACAGTTATTGAACTGGATAAAAAAAATTGCCAGTAAAAAGTAAATAATAATAAAAGTTATATTTTCGTTTTGGCAAACTGATTTTGAAAATCAATTTCAAAACAACAAAGGAAATTTCGTCTATTAATATAAGAAAAAAAAAATCTCCCCAAAACAAAAAGAAAAATAACTTTTAAATGCATCTAAAATTTTAAAAAGAGAAACATAAAACTCGAGAATATACTAACAATAAATTAAAACGGAAAATTATAAATGCCTCTATAGAAAAAGCCATAGTCGGATTAAGGAAGGGGGGGGGGGGCTAAGGGGGCTGCAGCCCCGGGCCCCACCAGTCAGGGGCCCTCAGCAGAGGCTTAAGTTATACCAAAGTTTCGTTTAAAACAATTACAGGGGTGTAAGAGCTGCGCGAAATCGCCGTTTTTTTGCAACTTAACTTGAATTGCCATTTGACGTCATTGCTGTCTGTATCTCCGAAAATTTCAAGGTTTAACAAAAGTGGCGATGAAAACGAAACGAAAAGGGTCGCGTAAAAAAGCGCGAATTTCGTCAAAAAAAGAACGGATTTAATCAAGATCGTGGAAAAGTGCAATTTTCTTCAAAAGGCCGTGGAAAAAGCGTTAATTTCGTCAAAAGGTCGCGGAAAAAGGCGCGATTTTTTTAAAAAGGTCACGAAAATAGCACAAATTTTGTCGAACGGTCGCGGAAAAAATGCGAATTTCGTCAAAGAATGGCCAAAAAAACGCGATTTTGGCAAAGAATCGTAAAAAAACGCGAATTTCATCAAAGGGAGAAAGGAAAAACGCGATTTTCTTTAAAAGATCGCAGAAAAAGAGCAAATATAATCAAGAATTCGCGGAAAAAGAGCAAAATTTGTCAAATCATCGGGAAAAACGCGAATTTCGACAGAGGACAGAGGAAAAACGCGAATTTCGTCAAAGGTTCGTGAAAAAAACGCAAATTTTGCAAAAGAATAGCGAAAAAAAAAACGTGAATTTTGTCAAAGTGTGGCAGGAAAAGAGATAATTTCTTGAAAAGTTCTCGGGAAAAGCGCAAATTTTGTCAAAGGATCGCGAAAAAACGTGAGTTTTGACAAAGAACCTCGGAAAATTGCGAATTTCTTCAAAGGTTCGCCAAAAAAACGTAAACTTTGAGAAAGAATGGTGAAAAAATGTAAATTTTGTCAAGGTGCGGCAGAAAAGTGAGAATTTTTTTAAAAGTTCGTGGGGAAAAAGCGCAAATTTAGTCAAAAGATCTTGGAGAAACAGCGAATTTTGACAAAGAACCGCTAAAAAACGCGAATTTCGTCAAAGGATTGCCGAAAAAATGCGAATTTTGAGAAAGAACCGCGAGAAGAAAGCGCGAATTTTGTCAAAAGGTGGCAGAAAAAGCACAAATTTCATAAAAAAAAATTGCGAGAAAAGCGCAAATTTAGACAAAAGAGCCAAAAGTGTCGCCGCCGAAAATAAGCGAATTTTGACAAAGAACCCATAAAAAGCGCGAATTTCGCCAAAAAATTGTCGATAAAACGCGAATTTTGACAGAAATCCGCAAAAACACTAATTTCGTCAAAGGATGGCAGAAAAAACGCGAATTTCTTGAAAAGATCGCGGAAAAGAGCGAAGTTTGTCAAAGAGACGCGGAAAAAATGTAAATTTCTACAGAGGATCGCTTGAAAAAACGCGAATTTCGTCAAAGAATCGCTGAAAAAACATGAATTTTGGCAGAGAATCGCTGAAAAAACGCGAATTTCAAAGAGTGGCAGGAAAAACGCAAATTTCGGAAAAAGATCACAGGAAAAGCGCAAATTTTGTCAAAAGGTCGCTGAAAAAAGGCGAATTTAAAAACACCATTAAAGATAACAAAGAAAAAAAATTGATTAACATTATACATATTCAAAATCTAAGATTTGTAATTTAGGATTAAAAAAACAAAACAAAGGTGTGTATGTGTATTTGAGGAGGGGGTGACATTCAGTATCGTGGTAGGAGGCTGAAGATTTCCAATAGCGTAAGGGGGGGGGGGCAAAATTCCCAGTAGCCCCGGGTCCCAGAAGTGCTTAATCCGGCCCTGGAAAAAGCTATAATAAGGTACGAATTAAATAGGTTTAAAGTTATTTAGACGAGAAAAATAAAAGCTGCAGATAAAATTTTGGAATACGAAACGTGGCTAGTTGCTAATGAGAAATGGCAAAAACGAAAAATTATGCAGACAGCATAAATTATGAAACACTTTCCAATGTGTTAAGAATATTGTAGTAAAATTTTACAATTTGTTAAAGTGATAGAGTCTGAAAAACAATTCAAAAAATGCACAAGGCATTTAAAAACCCAATATCTGCAATTACCATCAATATTCTGAAAAAAAAAAATATATATATATATATATATATCTTTTTTTGTATGTGCAGCACTGTATATGATAGATAGATTCGTATGCATCCTTCATAGTATGCTGAAAGTTGGTTCAATCAACCGCAGAGCGCCGTTGAAAATTCCACTCAGAAATTTCGTCAATAAGCAGAAATGTGATTGAGACATTTTGTGTAGCAGTGTATATGACCTATAAAATTTATGCGCACCGAGTAATGTGAAAAAAATAGTTTCATTATAAAATGCATATCGCAATTGAAAACGCACTTCCAGTAATTATTCTTCATTATTGTAGCCAAATACTTTTATGTGCCTCTGTAAAGGAACAATAAATTATACACTGGCCAGATTTTATATTAAACATCTGATAGTAGAACTCAGTGACTTATATAAACTTCTACATTTATATAACCTTTTATATATTTAAAAGATTAATATCATGAAACGACACCTCAGACGGTTTTTCTCCATGATCTTAATCTAACGCAGTTCTTTTGAGTGTCTCGGTAAATGAACCATAAACATTATATACTGTTATACTCGGTAGTCTGTAAATTAACACCGTTAATAATACCAAAAACTCTGTAAATTTACTTTTAATGATAATAATTTATTATTTCTTTAAATTAGCGAATCACCCAATTTTCAGAGCCCTTAAATTTTCAGAACAAATTTGAACTGTATCATTAAACATTAACACAACTTGTGTCTAGCCGTCCTGGGGCTGAACCCGAGATCTTTTGACAGTGGAAGAACACTTTACTGACTCAGTTATAGGAGCTAATGCTATTGAGTACAAAGTACGTCTTTCCTTTCTTTCTAACCGATGACCAGGCCCCTACCTGTCGAGTTACTCAACTTAACAGGTTAGATACCTGGTATCGGGGCGGGTGACAGCCTAATTGCCACCTGATATCATCGCTTCGTACGTCATCATATCTGCAGTACTTGCTTTTCGTTTGAGCATACTTTGTTTTGCCAGTTACTTAACGTTACATCCTGTTGTTTGTACTGTAAATGGCTACTCAAGCTGGTCTCGTAATTTAGAGCCTTGTTTAGATGACGAGACCTTCATCTGGCAAGGCATTCACAAGTAACTTGGGGGCAGTGTTGAATTCAGTGGGTGGCATGGGGGGGGGGAATTCCCCCCGGAGCAATAAAATGTCCCCCCGGAAAATTTGAAATTTTGTGTTTCAGTGGTCAAAAAATACAATTTCCTCCCCGGAACTCTATAATGCCTCCCCCCCCCCCACTGGAGCCACTGAAATCCCTCCCGAAGAAAAGTGTCTGAATTCAACACTGACTTGGGAGGACTTTGCACTCACAACGGATTTTACATGCACCAGATGCCGTTTTTACATGATCAAAGTACTTTTATAATTCAGCGGGAGAAAATCCTCACTAAATCTGAAGAGATGATTTTTCCCTTTATAAATTATTCTAAATTTTAAAAAAAATCTTTAAAATGAATTTTCTTCCTTAATATTTCTAATAAAATTGCAAAAGAATTTTAAAAGTGTGTTTTTGAATTTCAAAATTTAACAAAGATAAAAATAAAGCTATGGGAATTTTTACAAGGAATTAGATAAAAGGCAGGGAAATGTGTGTATAATGATGAATGAGAAATTCAATAGAATGCATTTAACAGAGAACTAGTGCAAATTTACGGAGAGTTTCGATTTTTTTCTGTGTTTTTACAGAAATTTTAACAGTGTAGATTTCATTTTCTATATTGAACATGCCATAGTAAGTCCCAATAGCATACACTAATTTCATGTCAATCAGACTATACTGACACAAGTTAGAGCAAGGATTGAGAGACAGACAGACAAATTGAATTCATTAATCCTTTTCAACTATGCTGGATTGTGTTAAAAAGAAAATTTCCGAATATGTTTTTAAATAGCAAATAAATAAATTAAAAAAATTTAAGAAAAAAAAATGTAATTTTTCAAACTTATTTGGAAAATTATATTTTCAAAGACTAAAATTTTAGATTTATAAGTAAATTCTACATTTAAAAATAATGATAATAATAATAAACATCTTTTTTATGATGATCAAAACGTGGTTTACGTAATAACAAAGTCTTATATTACGTACGCCATGGATTAAAAATTAATATTCCTGTACCAAGCATATACAAATTTTAAATGAAATTTTAGTTTTACAATTTTAGGTACTGCAAATTTTTAAACTTCTAAACATCACACAGTTTCAATTTTTACACTGTTTTATAGAGAATAAAATGTACTTTTAAATGCAATTTGTTTGAAAGCTGTATCTCAATTTGTTTTTAAGTTATTATTATTATTATTATTATTATTATTACTATTATTATTATTATTACTATTTTTTTTTAGTTTCTTATACTATTTTTGCTACTGTAGTAATAGAAGTATTTTATATCTGGACATTAAACATGAATCAATCAGAAAACGAATAAAATAAAAAACAGAAGTATTCCATTCCTAGACAGTAAGTATGGACCAATTAGAAAACGAATAAAATAAAATTTGCGGATATAAGTTGCGGAATTCAACCAATAAAAAGATTCAGATATACTTCAGATTTCCCAATTCTCTAACGAAAACAGTAATTATTTTCCAAATAGTTAATAAATTAAATAAATAAAATAAATTAAATAATAAAGTAAAATATAAATAAATAAATAAAATAAAATAATAGTAAAATAAAATAAAAAAAATAAATAAAATAAAATTATAATAAAATAAAACTAAATAAATAAAATAAATAAAAGACTCCGCCAGACCGACTAAACTTTTTCTCTTTATTGACGAATATCAGATTCAGGTTTTGTCGTAAAGAGATACGTGAGAGGAAAGACAATTAATACCCGATGCATTTAGTGGAAAGCGACAAAAGACGGAAACAGACGAAGCTGACAAAAGCTTGAGGAAATAAACACTTTCCCTCTCAACTATTTCAGATTTTGCTTTTTTTTTTCGCGAGTGTTTTAGAGTGATACAAGATGAAGGTTTTTTGGTGTTCTTATATCCTGTCCAAAAAAACTGGGACGTCGAATTAAAGAAGCAAGAGAAAGTGTTTGCCAATCGAGACTTCATCTAAGATGTTCCGCTTAATCTTTAACAGTATCATTTTAAGAAATGGAAGCTGTTTTTCTAGTTTAGTTTCTTTATTTATTACTCGGACGGTATCGATTAATTTGCAATAAAAAATGAGATCACAGACGATGGTATTTTATTTCCGGTTTTAATGAAAAATAAATCTTTTTTTTTTTTTCTGATATTTCAAGTTCTAGAGTATATTCAAAATAAAATCACAGTTAGTATGTTTTAGTTTAATTTCAAAAGGGAAAAAAAATTTTAATTTCAAACGGGAACCAAAATTTAATTTCATTCCCTTTTTATCTTTTTCTCTCGATTCCCTTTTTTTTTTTTTTTTTTTTTTTTTTAGATTTGAAAGTATTTCACGTTCTATATCATACTATAGAACCATAACGAAATTTTCATAATAATTATTATTGTTATATTATTATTTATTTTAATAAAGAAAAGTTTAACTTTTATTCTGTTTTTCCCCCTCTATTTATCGAACTGACGGTAATAATTAATTTACATAAAGAGAAATAAGATTCCAGAAGGTTCATTTTATTTGGGGCTGAATCATTTTTTTTTCCTATTATTTTGATTTTAAATTTTACATGAGGCGATATTTGAAAATAGAAGCTGTTTTTGTAGTTGAGTTTCTTTCTCGGTTTACTAATCTAACAGCATTGATTAATTTACATAGAAATGAAATCACGGAGGATGAGTTTTATTTCCGGCTTTTTAAGTTTTGTTTTGAATTAATTTTTTTCAGTATTTATTCAATGAAACATACTGTCGCAATGAAATGGAGTGTGAGGAGTGGTTTAAGGGTTAAAATTTCTTCTAGGCTACTTAAAACCAATGCAAAATTTACTTAAATTTAACATAAAAACTTTCTTTAAGGCTTTCCAAAAAAATAGTCCTTTCAGTACAAAAGAATGAAGGGGGAAGGGGAGCTAGTATATGAGAGTATGAGAGAAGGCAGGTGTACTGCTTTTTCTCAGTCGCTCTAGCTCTCTCTCTCTCTTTTTATTTCACACTAAAAAAAGGAAACTTCATGATACAATCTTGAAAAGGAAAATTAAGCTTATAATTTAACTTCAAGCTTAATCTAGTTTCACGTGTGATTTTCTGTACATTACTTAATAACAGAGCTTTTGGTGTTTTGAATACCCCTATTTCCGAATACTAATCTTCGTTTTATTTCATCGCAAGTTCCTGTTATTAAATAAGGAGAATTTAGAAACGTGTGGCATTTAAAATGCTGCACACAATCACCCTGTATCATACATATTTAGCAAATGAACTGGTCATATATATTTAAAACAACGAAATATTCCTTAAGTTTGATTCAAAAGACCGCAAAAAAAAAAAAAAAATAAATAAATAAATAAAAATAATAATAATACTAATTAAAAAAGAACATGTAAATTTTAAAATATGGTATTTTATTTTCTGCACATTATTAATCACTAGGATTGATCTTGTTTTGGTGTTTTGAATTCCTTATTTCCGAATATTAATCTTCGTCTAATTTCATCACATATTATTAAATAAATAAGGCGAATATTACACTTTAGAAAAGTGCGGTATTCAAAATACCGGAACACAATCACTCCTATATTATGGATCATATATTTTTATCAAAATAACACTTCGTACTATTAAAACAACGGAATGTTCCTTAACAATAATTCAAAACTCCTGAGCCACTGATTATATAAGATGAAGATTTAATCGTAATTTCATATCCTGCTAAAAAAGACAAGATTAAGGTTTTTTTTTTTTTTTTTTTTTTTTTTTTTTGTGGTTTCATTACAAGGTGAAAGTTTTTCCTGTCAAACAACTGGGACATCAGATTAAAAACGAAAAGAGAAAGAAAAAGTGATTGCCAATTGACTTCTTATAAAGCTGTTCTTGTAAAATGCAAGTTGTTATTCTACTTCAGTTTTGCTATTTAATACATTGACAGTTTCGATTAATTTGTAGAAATTTGCGATCACGGAGGCTATATTTTATTTTCGATTTCAACGGAAAAAAAAAAAAAAGTTATTAAACAAGGCGAACATTCCTATTTAAAAAAGGTGCGGTATTCAAAATACCGGTACACAAGCAACCTCATATTATGCGTCATGCATATATAGTAAACGCAGACTTCATACATATACATTAGAGATGGGCATTATTTAACGTATTAGAATAAATAACAATGTTATTGTTATGTAGTTCATTATTTAATAACAGATTAACGGAAACTCCCTGTTAAATTTATAACGCAATCCTAGCAACGTATTAAAAAACAAAGATTTGAAACAATCGTTTTTTAGAAGTATACATTAAAATTATAATAAAAATAAAATTCCCGAAATTTGTTTTCTGTATTTGTAAAAAGAGCTTAAAATTGTGCTTAAAAAGAATCATATTTCAAACACTTATAGCGAATCAGTGGATGCAATGAACCAGCCGATCCCCCCTTTGAGCGTGTTTTCCAGCTGTGCTTTTAGCCGTGTTTCAATTAGTTATGCGTACGGTTTTTAAAGCCTTCCTTTCTTCCGCTCTAAGCTCTTTGCAACGCATATTTTATTATTCCTTTTTGCTGATTTTCTGTTATCATTTCAGTTATTTTATTCCAAGTATCGGTATGAAACAAAAGATCGTTTTACTCTTCAGAGATATAAAATCCCGCATTGCGGTTAAAACTTAAAATAATTCCTATTTGTAGTGGAATAAATAGTTTTGTGGAACAAATTGAGTGGTATAGAATATTTTGCTACGAAACTGAAAAAGAGCTTTGGCGTTTTTTTTTTGTAATCGGAAGGAAAATGAGATTGGTTCGAACGAACATTGGATATGGGGGTAGAGGAATGGTTTTTGTAGTGTAAAGGTGTGTTTTAATCAGATTCTTTGGAATGCGTTCGCTTGCCCAGGGCGGAGTGAAGGAGGGGGGGGGGAGGTGCATAGGGCAGTCAGAGGGGGCATGTGCCCCGGGCAACAGACAAAAGGGAGGGGATGGCGCTAAATGAATATTTTGTTTGTCTATTTTTTTCAAGTTTATGTTTTGCACGATATTGTTAAAATAGTTCTGTCTGGAATCTACAAATGATATAGGATTATAAGAATCCTGCCTGTTTAATACGGAATGTTTTTGCTATTTTTTTCGATTCCATTTTCAGGATTTTAATGAATTCATATTTGACAAAGCTGATTATGTTGTTCAGTACAACACATTTAATGATTGTGCTTTTTATATGTCAGCTATTTGAAACTTATAAGTATTACCTCTGCAAATTTAATTTGCATAGGCGGGGGTAGGGGCAAAAATCATATTTATCCCGGGTCTAAAAAAAGACTAGTTTCAGCAATTGCTTGGCAGATGGTAGTTTATTTGGTTTTAAATATTCGAATTTTCGAAAGGAGATTTCTGATACTAGATTTTTTTTCTAGTGAGGGAGGGGCGAATGATTTATTATTTTTTCCCCTTTCCTTTTATTCCTTTTTTTTCCTTTGTCATTATTGCGTCTTAAAAAAAAGTGACATGAAAGCTTTTTTTTTTTTTTCATTTTCTTGTTTTTAATCTATTGAAAAAAGAAAAGAAAAGAAAATAAAAGAATGAAAGAAAAAAGAAAGTAACATTTTGAAATTTGTGAGGATACGAAACCGGGAGGCGGTAGCAAAGACGTTCATCTCAACAAGTTCTAGGATAAAATTCCAAGATTAGTTAAATCTCGATTCGTATTTTAAAATGCAATCGGTCTGCCAAGTCATATCTTGGTGGAAAATACCGAAAACCCGATTTTAGCGATTCATTCCTAAGTTTACCATTATGTTTTTCTGCAACCAAAGTTATGAAAGCATGAAGGACTGGGACCAGGCAAACACAATGGTAAACCTACGAGTCAACCTTTTAAATCGGGATTTCAAGATATGACTTGGCAGACAGTTTTAATATGCGAATCGCAATTTAACTAATTCGAGAATTTCATCCGTGAGCTCGATGAGGTGATTGTCTTTGCTGTCACCTCCCGGTCAATTAGTTTTAATACAATTGTAATTAATTTGAAAAACATATTTGTGCGTAAGAAATCTATTTACATGAATTGAATTTGATTAAAAGTGTATAGCTAATATTTTCGTATTCTTGCTATTCAATTTAAATATGCGTTGATGGATATGATTGCAATTTTGCCTTTTTTTAATAATCGGGCTGTGTCTATTGTTATAGAGGGTATCTCTTATTATTGTTTACCTATAGTTAATAACTATTAGTTTTAGAGGTGTGGTTTAAGTTACAAAAATCTTTTACATTTTGCTATGCATTATTTTAAAAATCGATTTATATTAAAATAATGCATTTTTAAAAGGTTAAGAAATTCCGAATTTTATACAATGTATCGGTTCCATCATAAGTTTCATTTAGAAAATGTTCCTCCATGTTCTAACAAGTAAACAGTAAAAATTTGATTTTTATATGACCAAAATTTACTGAGTTATGATACTTTCAATTTTATGAATTTTCAATGTTTTAATCACAGCAACGGAAAATGTGTTTTTAATAAAAATAATAATAATAAAAGAAAAAGAAAAAGAAACGCTAAAAATGTATGAGATTTATACTATCATAAATAGATAAATTTTTGCTTTCCAAAATCAAAGTTTTTAACCACAAACGTACTCATGGTATTTGGGGAAGGGGGGGGGGGTATTCTGGCGCTATGATTTTTATTTAATAAAATGTTTATTACTGTTTTTTTTTTATCATTATTATTTTGTCAATATTGCGTCGTTAGAAAATACGAACTGGAAAACATTACTTTTGTAACTGTATTTTCCGGAAAAAAAAGGAAGAAAAATAGCCTGGTGAGGACAGAGCCATTCGAAAAGGGATGGGAGGGGCGGGGGCGGTCCCGACGGACGCGGAAATTTATAGGTCGCCAATTTTATACTACCAACGTCATTTTTTGGCCTGTCACAAGTTTTGGGGAGGGGATTTTAAATATGTTCTTGCACATACGAAATTTGTGGGATGAATGACATTTGATTAAAAATATACAAGTAATGTTTCGCGCTCTTGTGGGATAAGCTTTGAATATGCGTTGACAGATATTGATTCGGGGATGCCAAAATACGAACTTCAAATCAAGGTGTTAAAGAATGAAGATCAATTTTATCTATATATTTACTTATTTATTTATTTATTTTAACAACTCGCATTGTTAAAACGGTGTTGTTTTTATGGAGGATATTTCTGATCGTTTAGAAAAAATTAATTTCTAAACCGTCAGTTTTGGAGTCATTGTAACAATTGCAAAAATGCTTTAAACTTTCTTCTGCATCATTTAAATATTAATTTACATTAAAACAATTATTTTTTAAATTGTTAAGAAACTACATATTTTATACAGTGTTCAGTAACTTTCCTATAACTTTTATTTAGAAAAGGTTTTTATGTGTTTTAACAAGTAAATCAACAAAAAAAAAAAAAAAAAAAAAAAAAGTTCTACGGGCAAAATTTACTGAGTTATGATACGTATAAATTTTCAACGAGGAAAAATGCATTTTTAGTGCAAGAAAACGATAATAATACGTGAAATGTAAAGTATCACGACTAACTAAGTTTTTGTCTTGCAAAAATTAAAATTTTAACTCTATGTTGATTATAAAGGCGCAGGTTTATCTGAACTAAAACAGCGTCTATACGTATGTATCAAAATTATTCAAGATACCTTAATTAACGGCCCTCTAATTAAAATGTCTATTGACAGCATAGTCTCATCGATTAGTTATACGTTACAAAAATAACAGGTTGTTGAAACCTGTTACCCGTGAATGTGTGGAACGATGTAACCTGTTAATTAAAAATAACTATATTTCCCATCTCTAATATACATATCTAAAGCAGTGTTGAATTCAGACACTTTTCTCCGCGAGGGACTTCTGTGGCTCCGGGGGGGGGGGGGATTGCTCTTTTTGAACATTGAAAACCCAAAATCTTAAATTTTTCGGGGGGGGGGGAGGGACATTTCATTGCTCCGGGGAGAATGTCCCCCCGGACCACCCCCTGGATTCAACACTACTCTAAAGCAACGAAACGTCCCATAACAACATATTTCAAAACTCCATCCCTACAAAAAATCTTGGTTGTGCAACTGAATATATAAGATGAAGATTTTCTCGTGTTCCATATCCTTCTAAGAGATAAAAGATTAAGGCTTTTGAGTGTTCTATATCCTGCCAAAAAATTGGGACATTGGATTAAAAAAGAAAAGAGAAAGAGAAAGTGATTGCCAATTGACTTGTTATAAGGTGTTCCTCTTAATCTTAAAGAGCATCATTTTGTAAAATGAAAGCTGTTATTCTAGTTCGATTTCGCTATTTAATACAGTGACGGTTTCGATTAACTCACAGAGAAATGAGATCACGGAGGCTATATTTTATTTCCGATATTTCAATGAAAAATGAAAAACTTTTTTTCTTCTTTTTTGCTATTTTCAATTCAAGTTTTGTTAATATAAAAAGGTTTTTCTCGCATTCCATATCATAAAAAAAAGAATAAAAATTGGAACGCATTATTTAATATAAGAAAAAGGAAATGTCTGCAGTTTGATTGCTTTAAAATGTTCAGTTAAAAAAAAAAAAAAAAAAAAAAAAATAATAATAGAATAGAATTTTGGAAAATAAAAAGCTGCTTATCTAGTTTTTTCTATTACTTTATTGGAGTGAAAATGATAAATTTAAGAGACTACTTTAGTCACCTAAAAGATTTACTCAATAATGCCAATTTTATGGAAGTAATTCGTTACCATTTATCTCTTTTGCATTTTAGTATTTTTAAACAAAATTTTTTGCATCGTCTAGTTTGAAATTGATCTGTACAAAGGGCGTTTTTTACTTTTTCGATTTTATTTACAAATATATTTATTAAGACACTTTAATTTTCGAATCCGGTTTCGAAAATGAAAACATCTTCTTGGAAGAAAAAAATTAAAACAAAATCGAAAAAGTAAAAAAGGGAGATGGACACTATTAAAAATTTGCAACAAACTCTCTTGTCATATGACCATTTATGATGAAAAAACGGTTATATAACCGTCCTTTTACGCGATTTTGACCATGTTATAGTCAAAAACAGTTAAACTGCTGTTATTTAACCCTTTCATAAAAAACAGTCAAATGATTAGACAGCTTGCTGCAACTTTTTAACAGTGTAGAAACAATCTCAACTGTACCATAGTATATATATAATTAAAATGCAAACGAGATAACTTTAAAAATTTCTCCCATAGGATTAGCATAACAAGCGAGTCTTTGCAAGTGACAGAAGTAGTCCCTTAATGGGATTTCTACCGGTTTTAAATGGCAGCTTTTAAAAGATTTCAATTTATGGTTTTTAATCTTTAATTTTAGATTGAAACATTACATTATATTGCTCCTCTTTAAAAATAAAGCCTTTTTTTTAAAATGCTTATTACATTTTAAAACTTCGAACAAAATAAACATAAACCAAAACTTTAAAAAAATGCTATTCGATACCGGTAGAAATGATGTTAAGGGAAAAAATATTACTGTATTATACGCAAATATTCTTTTATATTGATAAAAGATAAAATGTTTTTTCTCGTCGTTTTACAGCTTTAAAAAAATAGAACGCTGTTTTATAATGAATAAATAAATAAATAAAAATTATCAAAACACTAGGGATGCACCGAATATTCGGTATCTATTCGGTATTCGGCCTATTCGGCCATGTTACTGAATATTCGGTTAGGTCGAATATCAAAATATTAGGCCGCATCCAATACTTAATAAAACCTTTTAAAATACATTTTTAAAAACTTTTCACAATTTCTACTTTTAACTGTCAATTTATAAATATATTTAAAATAATTAGAAACAAAATCATATTTAAATAAAATAGAATGTTTTTACACTATTTATTTGCCGTTTGTAAAGTGTAACTTAAGAAACTTAACCATGAGAAGGATTAAAATGGTGATTTATTAGAATTCTCCTTAGGAATAAATGATGTGCAGATATAAGTACATAAATTTTGTTTAATAAATAATCTGTTTCTTGCTTTTCCCAAATAAAAGTCCTAAAACAAGAAAGAAAAACTTTTGAAATTAGTAATAGTCATCAAGGCAGACAATTTTTGTTCATGAAACCATAATCATAATCAACTTATTGAGTCATATAAGTACATTGTATTTCATCTCACTCTAAGTCAAACTTGTGTTTTCGTTTGTTGCTTAACAATAAATAAGATACCATAACTATATTTTCAACTTACAGACTTTGATTTCTGTAAAATATGATATGATGGGAAGGGTGGAAAATGCCACCATTAATAAGAAAAGAACTATGAGCTAGACATTCCTTTGTTCAGAATTAAATTTAAAGTATTTGTACTTTATATTGAAAAAAAATCTGCTTTGAGTTATTTAAAAAGGACAAGTATGAAATTGTAAAGTTTTTCTTCGACCATTTTTTCATTACTTCTCTTTGATTTTAAAATGTTTATTTTAATTCGTAGAAGGAACCATGAAATTAAAAATTTTATTAATTAAAAAAGTCTCATAATTCTGCTTCTTAAATAATTCAAGGCAGAATTTTTTTCAATACTAAACATTCTTACATTCTTATAAAAAGCTCTTGTTTATCAAAATCTAAGTTTATTTTATTAAATATTATGTAAAATTGTTTTAAAAAGTAACATTCTAATACCTTTAAGCTTTGAAATATAAAAAATGTTTGGAAAACCAAATATTCGGTATTCGGCCGGATAGTTACAATTCGGCTGGACGAATATTCGGTATTTGGCCCAACAATTACTATACTGCAAGCCGAATATTCGGTATTCGTTCACATGTCGGCCAAATATTCGACATTCGGCCAAAATCACTATTCGGTACATCCATACAAAAGACACAAACAAATTGATAAAGATGAAATTTAAATGGCAATTTTCTACACAAACACTCAAAGGTTTACAGAATAATCTATAATTTTAATATTAGTAAATGGTCCCTAAGATTTTTTAAAAACAAAATTTTAAATTTTAAGAGTGAAGATCTATTTATTCATTTCTTTTTTCTTCCTTTTTTTTTGTGTGTATGTGTGTGTGTGAGTGTATATATGTATTTATATTGTGTATATCTTAAATGATGCGTAAAGTCTGGAAGAAATTTAATATAATTAAAGCAGAGACATGAAAAAATAGAACAAGCCATTTGATATTCTGTATTTTAAAATGTCGAAAAAAAGAAAAAAAAATCTTAGTTCAAAGATCTGCTGTAAAGAATTGTGATTAATTTTGTAATTGGAAAATAGCTTTCGTTGTTAATCAAACACGCAACGAATCAAAGCAGCACCCCCCCCCACACACACACACCCACACACCAGATATAACGATGAAATCTAAGGAAAACGAGAGCAAAATTATGAAAATTACAGTTGGAACTAAGTGTACCAAAACTTTGCTGCTTGTTTGTTAGTATAAAAAATTCTTATTCTTTTTATGTATTTTACTTTAATATTCTCTTTTCAAACTTGTTTTTTGGTGCGTTCGTAATTATGTAAATACGTAGCACCTATGGTTGTCGTTCAGTCCGTCCGTCTGTATATAACAATGCAAAAACTAAACAACCGAATCGTTTGAAGTTTAAAATATATAATTGTTACATAATTTTGTCGAGTCATTTCAAATTGTATGTAAATCGGATGCATAGAGCAATTACAGGGACAATCAAAAGTATTCCATTACATTACGGTCAATGGGGAAAAAAGTTTCAAATGCATTTTAATCGTTTAAAATTTAAAATACATAATTATTACATAATTTTGTCGAGTTATTTAAATTTTTTTTGAAAATCGGATGGATAGATCAATTACAGGGGCAATCAAAAGTATTCCATTACCATTAGGTCAATGGGGGAAAAAAAGTTTCAAATGCATTTCATACGTTTGAAATTTAAAATACATAATTATTATTTATTGTCAAATTTTGTCGAGTTATTTCAAATTTTATGAAAATCGGATGCATAGATCAATTACAGGGACAATCAAAATTCTGTTACAATACGATCAATGGGGAAAAATGTTTCAAATGCATTTTAGTGGTGTTACACTCATTCGAACATAATAAAATTGATATTCATCTATAAAGTACATATTATAATATACATTTTGCATAATCTGTGGTGCAAAGAACATTTGTTATTGATTTACAAGGCCACACAAAAGTATTCCATTACATAATGGTATAGGGAGAACATTGTTTGGTGCACATTTTAATTGTAATTAACTATTTACAATTTTATGAGATAGATATATGACTGATATTTTAAAACTTCGTTATCGTACGAACGCACCTCATTTGCTACGTTTCACGTGTAATTTCCAATTTTTTTACATATAAAGATGGAATCTCTTTATAAATATTTCCAGCACTTTCCTATATGTTACATTTATATAAAAAAATTGCGTACATGCAGTTGACATCGGTTATAACGTACCTTCAAGGGACCAGAAATTAGGATAAGTAATAACCGAAGTCATTCAGTAATTACGAACTTTTGCTTTGGAATTGACTTTTCTTTAAATTCCCTCCTAGTACTCCTCCATTTCTTTAAAAAAAAATATTTTCAATGTTTAAATGTAGAAAGAGCCAATAATTATATCGGACAATATTGACTTAAAACAATTACAGTAAATCCTCTAAATAACGGACACTTCGGGAACGCAGAAATTGTCCGCTGTTCGGAGGTGTTTGCTATTGGGAAAACCTCAGACATTCAAAAATCGCTAAGAAATGCTTAATGTTTCATTAATTGATTTTTATATTCCTAAAACCTATATTATATGATTAATCAGAAATTAAAGTTATTTTTAAAGTAATAAAATTGAAATAAAATTGTGCACACCTTTACAAACTTCGTTACAAACTTTGCAAACCTTTACACCATTTGCAAACTTCATTTCTTCTAAAATCTGTTACAAAAGCTTACTTTTGTTTGCAATTACATCTAATTTGTTTTTCAATGTGACGTTATTGGACTCTATAGAATTCCGGGCGGGGAGGAGGGATTGCACTTTTAGTCTATTAAAAACATCAAATCTTAAAATCTTCCGGGAGGACATTGCAATGCTGAAGAAGATGTCCCTCCCGGGCAACCCTGAATTCACACTAAATGTAAGGGGGGGGGGGGGGTTTCCCTAGTCTATCCTCTACATTTATGTGTGATCACAAAATTTGTGACACATCGCTCTGATAAATTTAGAAGCTTTCTTATTCGTTTTTTTTTTTTTTTTTTTTTTTCTGGATAAAAAATTTTTTTTCATCCTTTATCGACGAAAATAGTGTCCGCTATTCGGAATGTCCGTAATTCAGAGGTTAAACATATAAAAATGAAGGTTTTGAGAGTGGGGATTGGAAAACTGTCCATTAAATAGAGGTGTCCGTTATGGAGGTTTTACTGTATTAAAAGACAACCTCTGTAATTTAGAAATGTTATTTACATCTTCATTAAAATCTTTTTGGTTTTGATTTCCCTCCTGCTGTAGTTTTTTTTTTTTTTTTTTTTTTTTTTTTTTTTTTTGCGAATGTAAAAAACAAATTGCATTTTATTCTCGTATTCAATTAGTCCATATTAAATTTTGTTACGTAGGTAAAAAGAGAAAAAAAATAGAATCTAAACTAAACTATCTGACTAAACTGGATGACCTATTTTCGAAATAAGTCATCTAAATTACTTCAAAATACCGGAATGGATAATGAAAAGATAAAGAATTTTATAAATGTACAATTTTTTCCGAATTATAATTTTACATTTTAGTTAACCACAGAATATCGAGCGTGAGATAAATCGAAGAATACTATTTTTGAAAACCACCTTGATTACATTAATTAAATATTTAAGCACGCAATATTTCAAGGCCTTATCGTATTTATATTCAGGAAAGAGCTAATCTTATCTAAATTGTTTTAAATATTCCAATTATATCAAAATTGTGTCAAAATTCTGATTAAAAAATATCCATTAAGTTGTACAACCTTTTTTAAATGTTTTTTCCTAATAAATCATCTGATTTATTTCACAATACTAAAATAACACCAAATAAATAACGAAAAAAAAAGAGGGGGGGGGGGCAATAATAATAATAATTTTTTCTTTTTTATTTTCTTCCTTTCCTTATCTAAGATAGCTACCATTTTTTTTCTGAATAGTAATCTTAACCAGAGAATCTTGAGCATTAAATAAATCAAAGATTATTATTTTTAAATAGAGGTAGACATTTTGATAGAAAAAGAAAAGAAAAGAAAAGAAATTATCATTTAAACGATACTGCTCACAACCTTTATAATTTTTCTTTGAAAAAAAAAAAAAAAATCTTGAAAACAACACTAAACACGTAATATTTCATGCTCTTATCTTAGCTATAAGCAAGAAAAACTACACTTATCTAGATGTAGTTACACACTTTAGCTGTGTTAAAAATTGTGAGGGAATTCTAAATGGAAACAGAGCTATATTTAGTTGTATAACCTTTCTTTATACTTTTTTTCTAATAAGTCATCTCTATTACTTCACAGCACCAGAATGGATAATGAAAAAATAAAGAAACCTTTTATTCATTTATATTTTTCTCGGTTTTTATTACATCATAGGGAGAGATCTGTGGTATAAGTAATAATTCCGGTTCTTTCGAATTCTGAAATGAGGTCATGCTTTTAAAAATGGACGTCTTTAAACATTTATAGAGGTGCTGTAATGCATTAGGGGAAAATCGGAGGTAGAATAACTGACTGACAAATAATAATAGCAATGAAAAAAAAAAGTTATTTTCCTTTAAGGAAAATAGATATAAATATTGTTAAAAGTTAATTATAAAGCTTAGAATAGACAACATACAATGCGGTTTTACAGGTGCAGATAGGTGTTTGATACGTAGATGTTTGCCATATTAAATCGATAACGATTTTTATTTTATTCACTTATTTTTATCGATTCGAAGCAGAAATGGAAGAAGTAGTATTCGAAAAATTAACTCTATGTATGATTTAATTAAAAAACTGAAATAGACTTTATTTTTTTACAAATTAGAGATTCATTGGAAATGTTAGTTGCAAAAGTGTTTAAAATAAAGTGAGAATTAAGATGATGTTAATGAAATATTCGTGCGTTTTTTTTAAAATTATTTTACACTTTTGAAATTTTATGCGGATTTTGGGTAATATAAGTTGTACATAGAAAAGCTTGTTCCGTGCTCTGACAAGTAAAACAGTACAAATTGCATTCTTCTATGATCAAATCTCACCGAGTTATGATACTTTGAATTTTATGAAATTTAGGTTCTTACCGATATTAAAAATGGACAAATGTTTGTTTGATTCCGAAAAGCTTAGTAGTGCTCATACATACTGCGACATAGTACAAATACCGGGTGTCCCAAAAATGACTAATGGATTTTAAAATTCTATAACTTGCAAACGGTGGCAGCTATTTAAAAAATATTTGCAGGAGGGTTATGTATAATGTCAGGAGATTTTTTACCGTAATCTTTTATTTTAGTTTGCATTTCAAACAATCGCCGTCAGCGCCACCTATTGTTTGAAATTCGAACTAAAATAAAAAATTACGGTAAAAAAACTCCTGACATTATACATAATCCTCCTGCAAAATTTTTTTTTTAAATAGCTGTCACCGTTTGCAAGTTATTGAATTTTAAAATCCATCAGTCATTTTTGGGACACCCGGTATATACTACGTCAAATACAAATGTATATTTTGATCAATAAGGTTCTTTTAAATTCTGCTTAATTTTTAATCTTTTACTACCTGTTTTTAAAAACAGAAAAATCTGTGTAATTGAATCGCGAAATTGACCATTAAATAGGATGAACTTTACAATTAAAAATAACTGGTGGGTATAATGAAGGTTTCTGCGCAACTTAAATGGCATGTATACCGGTCGCTCGTCCGCAAGAGGTTAAGGGAAGCCAAGACTAGTTGCAATTCTATGGAAAATATGCGAGAGCCGTTTCTTAAGAAAATACCCGACCGATTTTGAATAAATTTACAATCCATATTCACTGGATTATGCTTAAAACTTATAGCAGACTGTTTTTTTTTTCTTTGCTCGATTATAATTTTGTATTTTAGAGTAATGGCAATTTTTTCATTTTTCAGAAACTTTTTTGTTCTGAAATTAGTATGCCAGATTTAACTAATCCTAGATTTTCATCCATGAACTCGATGAGGTGAATGTTTGTGCTGCCGCCTCCCGGTGTGTAAAGTAATCGATTTCTTTCACGTAAATGAACAATAAATGCTACATGAAAATCCTTTTCCAGAGTAGTTTAACATGTATCAACTGCATGATAATCCCAGTATATTTAGGCGAGTTAGAGCATGGATCGACACTTGTGTGTCCACGCTCAGACAAACAGAAATCATAAACACTTTTCAGCTTTGTTGGAAAGTGTTAAAAAAGGATATAGCTTAATCCATTTAAGCAAAATAGAAATTGGAATTCAGAAATCTGTTGCGAAAAGATAATCATAAACTGCACGACATTATTATATCATGTAATTAAAGTGCTCAAAAAAAAATTTTTTTTTTAGCATTTTTATTTAAAATAATAATAATAAAATAAAATATTGGGTGAACCAAAAACCTTGCCCTGGTTATAACAATTCATTACAAAGTAACCAATTATAATACCGTATTTACTCGTGTATAGGGCGTATGCGTGTTTAAGGCGCAGCCCTACTTTACAAGTAAAAATGACGATTTCTTAAAATCTCGTATATAAGGCGCACCTTAAATTTGATATGCTAATGAAGAATGACCAAATGGATTTCAATAAAATAAAAATCGAAACAAACATTACACCAGAACAGAAAACAAGACGAAAATGCATTTTTAGACTTCGGGTTGTAAGAGAATGACGGGAAATAGGAATGAGTGACGGTAAAGAGCGTTTAGATAATGTCATTAGCTCTGTTGTATAAAAAACTGCAAGAAATGAAATAAATATGCAGTAATACTTCAATTAAGTAACATTTTCGGAGTTTTAATATCTTTGAATAATTTCTTGTTTCATATGAATATCGTTCGGCTGCATCCAATAGTAAAAAATTATTTCGTGTATAAGGCGCAACAAGGAGTTTTGCCCTAATTTTTTGGAAAAAAAGTGCGCCTTATACACGAGTAAATACGGTATAATAATGTAACTTTCTTTATTGGATAGCTCAGTTTTAGTAGTCTCTGCCACACACTAGGGTTCATTTCCAAAACGAAAAATTTCGGAATCGGCGGATTGGAAGAGATGTACCAACACGCTGGCCTTCGCACTCTCTAGATTTCATTCCTCTGATTTTTTTTTTTTTCTGTTAAGGCTATATAAAGGACAGAGTCTTTGCCACACTAATAACTGATGTCGAAGAATTGAAGACTAGGACACTACCTGCTGTGTGTTCTGTACTGTAATGGAAGACACATTAAAAAACACTTTGGCGGGAAGTAGAATACCTCTTAAACATTTTCCGAGTTATCAAGAAGGTACACGTTGAAATTTACTGAGGTTCGTGGCCTTATATAAAAAAATGTTTCCAATGTTACAATGTATTCAAACGAACAATGTCTAATTATAACAGATTGAGCTCAATAAATATTTATAATCAGAGGGAAATTTTTGGTTCGTCCTACACTACAAAGTTAAGTAAATAAAATAAAGCAGAACTGCCCAATTCTACGATTAGGGGCTGTGCAAATATAATGTTATCATTTTAGGGGGAGGTGACTGGCATATGATATCGTAAACAATCTCTAGGGGGAGGAGGGGTTTATCTTTTGATATCGATATCATTTT
Organism: Maratus speculifer; assembly: GCA_964019185.1. Lineage (NCBI taxonomy): Eukaryota > Metazoa > Arthropoda > Arachnida > Araneae > Salticidae > Maratus > Maratus speculifer. The sequence continues at coordinate 219,669,922 of OZ025297.1, read as the reverse complement.
TGATCCATCAAAATTTTTGATTTTTATTTGTAACTATCTTTGGTATGAAATAGCATGCTGTAGTTTTTTAGCCTGTTATCTATTTTAATGAAAATACAAAGTTATTATTAAAATCAGTAAATTATTATAAAATTATCTAATTCTAAGATATTCCTATTTTTCTTCATATGGCTACGCATGTATAATCATGGTTCGAGAAACCATATGTGAAATATATTTAAAATGAAGCTTGTGTTTGCTAATAAATAAAAGAGAAAAAGCAGGAATATTGTCTCTTGTTTAGTTGTAAAGAATTCCTATTTGCTTTACCCCGCCTCCTTTCGGAGCAAGTGCAGTAGCACTTTATTACTGTTGAATAAATTATGTTACAATAAGCTAGTATAAAATACTTTTAAATAATAACTATTTCTTTTAAATGTTATGCAAAATATTTCATTGACTTATCTTAATTTGAATCATAAAAGTAGCGAAAAATAAATGTAATACGTTTTGTATATCACTTCGGAAAATAAATCAAAAGATTTTTACACTTTGATAACGATATCATTACCGGGGGGAGGGGGGATCGAGGGATGATAACGTATGATATCGAAAGGGGGGGGGGAATCTACAATTAACGGAAAGTTGATAGCGTTATATTTGCAAATTCTCTCACAACAGATATACTAATTTTAGTGTTGTTCTATCCGTCATACCGCGTCAGTAATAGAAACTTTAAAGTCCATTTATCTGAAGAATGGATTTTTTTCGTGCTTTGTCATGTTTGAAATGTTGTATTCAAACTTGTAAATATTTTATATCATACTTTCAGAGTTTCTATGATCTGTTTTTAATAAGTTGCTTTTGGGAGTTTTAATTTCATGTTGAAATTTGAAAAGATATTCTTTGTATCCTCTTTTTTTAATACATTCGAATATAGTTGAAAATTGCTTATGAATGCGATTTGTCTTTTTGTATGTTCGTTTTTTGACCACGCTCTAACTTCCGCAACTATACTCTTATTTTCACGCAATTGATATATATAGTAATGATGTTTTCCATGGAGGCTCCGTGTTGAATATGAAGTGTTTAGCATTAATAGTTCATTTACAGAGGAACTCAAAAGAGTTTCGTTACATTATGTCCAATGGGGGAAAAAGTTTGCTTGCTATGTATTTTAATAACATTACGCTATTTCAAATTTATTGAAACTGATATATATCGCTGAATTTCACTACAAGATTATTTCTACTGGATATTTTATTTATAGCATTTATCGTTCATTTACAGGGACAAAGAAAATAATTCGGTAACAGTACTGTTTTAAATAATAATTGATGGAAGTACGTTTTCGATTTCGGTATGCGCTTATAAACTTAACTATTTTTTTATGTTACTCTTTGTACATAAATTCTATATAAGGCTGCACAAAAAAAAAAAAAAAAAAAATCACGTACCCGTTCTTCTTATTAGCTGAAAATTTTCGACTGTGGCATGCAATTCCTAATCGATTAATTTTTTTCATGGATATAGTTTATAAATACAAATCTACATATAATTTATAGGGTTGCTCGAAGAATTCGGATGATTTTCAACTGTAGATTGAAATTGGGTTTTCAATCGCATTCCCAAATGGTTTAACAAGACATCTTATTTCAACTAATTATGCAGTGCAGTTTTGTTACATTATTTTGAAAGTTTTAGAAAGTGTTTCATAATCTATACTTGACGCTTGGTTTTATACTTTTTTGTTTACTTTTAACTATATTATAAACATATTTATAAATACCAAAGAGAAATTAACAAAAAACCCTTTGTTTACAAAAATAAGGGCAAAGTATTTTAATAAATAGTTCGTGAGTTATATGAAAAATTAAGTTTAAATGATTTTTCTTTAATTTTAAAATTTAAACAATTTTTGTCTGAAAAATAAACTTTATATAGAGACATATGTTAAAAAAAAAAAAAAAAAAAAAAAAAAAAAGTTTAAAAATTCCTATAAATGAATAATTTAAAAAAAATGATTTCAGGCCATCTTAAATAGAACATTTTCCTCTTTCAAATTTTATATTAATTTATTCTTTATATTAAAGTTTTTTTGCTGAATACTTTTATAAATTATTAGTAAAGAAATTGCAATGCTAATACAAATATAAAAAATGAAAAAGAAAGAAAGAAAAATAGACGGCAGAAATTTTGTGCATACTTGGTTCATATTAACTCATTTGCTTGTATGAAAAGTTTCAATTTCACACATGCAAAAAATTACACATCATCAAAAATATTAATTTCAAAGTATTACTAATCTATAAAGATGAATAATCAAAATATTTATATGAAAGCCTGCTCAATTATCGTTAAGAATGGATTATATATTTTTATCTTTTCTCATGTTTAGTGTTGTAAGGCACTGCTATCTATAAATGTACACATAATGAGATGAAAATAGATTCATACGGATTAAATATATTCAAACCTTATATATATTAATTAGGAGCTGTTAATGTTTAATCCATTTTAAATAGAAAAATTTCCCTCTTGTTAAATAAATAAATAAATAAATTCAAATTTTGTTTTTTAACAAAATTTTCTATTTTAAGTTCTGTTATTTTCAAATATGAATACATACAACATTTTATGTCGAATTTTCCTTGATAAAAATGTTTCTATCAAATATATGTATTGAATATTTTCTGCTATTCTAAATCTAAGAATTAAATACTTTGCAGTTGTAGAAAAAAGACTCTTTCCTTCTTTTTAATCCGTTCAATTACATTTTCAATTTTAAATTGTCAAAATTAATATAGAAAAATCTCATAAATTTTTCTCAATACCATTAGAGTTTGAATGTAAATCTCAACTGCATTTTATAACTCATTTAAGCTACATTTTCTTTTAAGTGCACACTTGACAATATCAATAAAGTAAGTGAATTTTTTCAAATGATTCAAGTTTTAATTTTAATATTTTCTTTAGTTGATATTACTTATGTATTTATACGTACGTGTTTTAAATTTTCGGAAAGGAAGTAGCATTTCATTAGCTTACAACTTATATTTTCCAATTTAATGATTTCATGTCAATTTACATTTTATATGTGAGGAGAGATATACGTATACTTTCGACAGATGGGTAATCATTAAAAATTAATATTAATTAATTAATTAAAATTAAAAAAATAAAAGAAGAACTAATTATTAGGTTGAAGCTATCACAAATTTCTTTTAAATTTATAAATAATATTTCGATTATACAATCCAAATATGAGAAGATTAAATATATTTTCTTCAGATGGATGGAGTTTGAACATGAAAAAAGAAAAGAAAAAAAGAAATAATCATCAGAATGAAGTTTGATTCACCATGATATTTTTATTGCATTGTTTCATAAGTAAATATTAATTTATACAATTTATATATCAGAAAAGATATAAATATACCTTTTCAGATAATGATTTTTAAACATAAAGGGAAAAGGATAAAAGAAAGTATAAAAAAGAAAAGAAAAATTAAGCTTCAGAATAAAAGTATTTCAAAATTTTCAATGCATTATTTCACACATGAATTTTAATTTATGCAATTTATGTATGAGAAGAGATTTAAATGCATTTTTCTTTAAATAGGCGGTCATTAAAGATAAGGAAAAAAAAAAAAAAAGACGCTTAAATGAAGTTGTCACCAAACTTTTATTGTAGTACTTCAAAAATAAATTTTAATTTTTCCAATGAAGAAAAAAATGAAAGAAAGAAAAGAAAACTATGGAAAAAGAAAAACAATCAAATTTATTCCACTCTCTCAAAACATATCTGGTCCTTCAATCCCCTTTTCCCTTTTAATATTTCCTTTTAATCCCTTTTAATATTGTATTAAAAGGATCCTTTTAATACAATCTTAAATTCTAGTCCCTTAAAATTCTGAAGACATTAATCTATCTCCCTTGGGAGTAAATCCTTTGTTCCCTTTCCATGCATTGGGATGCTTCATGACTTAATCTTACGTGAGCTTTGGCATTGACAGACGATGATTACCAACGAGCTTAAAGGTGAAAACATATTGACTTTCGGTTAAATTAACTCGGTGTCCCAGTTTCACTTCTCTTCCTGTTGGGATCACGTGACTTTGGAAAGCGTTCTCCACCCCTCTTTCACTCATTTTAATATTTTAATTTATTTCAAATTGTTTTTCGGAGCATGAATAGAAGAGGTTCTTTCCGGTTTTGGATAATTTAGAACATCACAAAAGGAGCAGTCTGCTATTTTGAAGAGAAAAACCATGCTGTTCGCAGTAAAACGTGACACACAAATAAATTACTCATAAATATTTGTTTACAGCGTACTTTAAACCTATAGAACAGGATTTAATAACCTTATTAAATGGCATAATGTTTAAAAGAAACTTTTTTTGTTTTAAAAGATAATTATGTTATTGGAAAATGGGTTTTGTGAGGATTTGTTATCTATACATATAATAAAACAGTAGGACCCGGTGTGTCTGTACATTGAAGATAATTGACAAAAATGGAGTCAGGGCGATAAAAGAAAACCAATGAAACACAAAAAAAAATTTTTTGTCTGTCTGTCTGTCTGTCTGTCTGTTTGTTCGAGGTTATCTTCGTAACTACTGAATGGATTTTTATGCGGTTTTCACTAATGAAGAATGCACACTCCCGGGCAGTGTATAGGCTTTGTTTCATCAAAATCGGACAACAGACAAAAAAGTAACAAAAAGAAACAAAAGAAACTATTAGGTGCGCTGCTCACGTTTTTTAGTACATATAAAATCCAATAGATGTCACTGTGCGATTTTAAAACGCGCTATCGTTATGTTTTCGCCAGTCTACTTAAGTATGAGAAAGTTTCAAGCTGGCTGTCGTTCCATGTGGTTTAGTCGGTAGAACGTCAGTGCGCCATACTGATGGCCCGGGTTCGATTCCCAGCATGGAATTTTTTTTCACTATGTTGGCATTAACGCCTATAAGCAATTAAAAGAATTTGAAATATTGTATTCAAGGCGAATTTTCTCTCTGGGAAAATTTCCTTGCATTAATATGTCAGTGTAATTTTTTTTTCGATTTAATTTTTTTTTTCGAAACTTTGTTTTTCTTAAAAAATTACAGTAAATATTTGATATTTCCCAACGTTTTTTGAATGATCGACTTGCTTTTTTTTTTTTTTAATGTATGTCTGAACCTTATCTAACTACTTCTTCAAGATTTCTTTAGATAAACCGACCAGCGTAGCGGGCGAAGGCCGCTAGTATTGAGTATTTATAGTAAAAATTAAAAGAAAAGTTTTATTTTTACAAATTAAGTTTATTTTCTGCTAAGCAAATAATTTTTACTAAAGATACTTTTTTTTTTTTTTTTGAGCACTTTGTAGTAAAATAAGCTCTGTTGCACATTACATTTTTTTTTCTTTCTCTCTAAGATATTCCAACAATAACTATTAAAAAGATATTTGTTGTCAATATAATACGAAAAATATATCTTTCTTGTTTTGTTCATATTTAAATAATTTATTTCATTTTTACTTACCCATCATACGTAGTATAGGGTAAGTCTTGCAATCGTTTTAAAAATCGAAAAAAAAATTTTTGACGGATTTACACGTTTTAGATAGTGGAGATTCCGAAAAACATATTTTTAGAAAAAAAAAATTGCCGTCCGTCTGTCAGTCTGTCTGTCTGTAAACGCTCTATCTCCCGAACAAATTGAGATAGAGACTTGAAATTTTGTATGTAGTTAGTATGTAAGAATGGGACGAAGCCTATTTAATATCAGCAACCTCGATTATCCGGAACTATTTTTTTCGGACTCTCGAAAAATTCATTCTGATGAAAGGTATATAAAAAATTTCGAATTGTTTTGTTCTAAGGAATGGAGGTAAAAGGCAATAAAATAACACAAATTTTGCATATAGAACGAAGTCGACCGGATTATTAGTTGCCGAGATATTTGTAATCCTGTTTTCCACATTCTTCGATTTTTCATGACCCTGTATTTCATTCAAATTTCAATTCAGAGGTATATTTTAATTGGAAATGAGACGCTTAATCCGACGCATTTAATGGTTAGTTAATAGAATTATTATTTTTGGAGTTATAAGGATGTTTCTTTTACGCAGTTCGGTACTACGTGAGTAGTTTGGCGTTTTATATAATTTGTCGAAATTGGTACATCAGCAGTTCTTTAATATAGCATTACTATGTATATTAACAATATTTAAATTTTGTTTATGAATTGCAATGCATTGTATAAATAGTTTTCACATGTTTTATTTTCATATACAAATCCATGATGGGTAAGTATTACGGTGGCCCCCAGCGACTAGTTTTAGATTATTTCAAAATCTATATTTTGTAAAGAAAGTGGTAAGATTATCTTTTTACCTTAAACCCAAATATGTGAAAATTGCATCTATTTGATGCAATTCGATATTTAAATAACGACATAGACTAGATGGAAAGTTGCTAAAATGTCTGTTTCTGGAGAAATGGCAAATTTTATTGGTTATTTTATAATTACAACCGTCTACTTTCACCTACTGGATCAGATAAACCTGGCTTCTGACCCAGTTCTTCATATTTAACTAGATGCAAAATGTAAATAAATCAGGACACTGGAAAAAAAATTCTTGATTCAATGTTTTATTGTTGACTTGTATATTTCAAATAGAGGCTTTACTTATAACGAGAAATGCACTGATTGCAATTATCTCAAGATAATTTACTTTATTAAAAATACCAATTATAGGCATTAGTTTTAGATCTTTAAAAAAAAACCCCGAAGATAATTTTATATATCATAAAATACATTGTCACTATCACAATAAAAAGTTTGTATAATCCGAAAGTTAAAACTGATAACGTTTTCGTCCCTTCTAGGACTTACGCTGACTGAAGATGTCCTAGAAGGGACGAAAACGTTATCAGTTTTAACTTTCGGATTATACAAACTTTTTATTGTGATAGTGACAATGTATTTTATGATATATAAAATTATCTTCGTTTTTTTTAAAAAAAGATCTAAAACTAATGCCTATAATTGGTATTTTTAATAAAGTAAATTATATATGAAGGCATTATACTTGTGTTTGTAGTTATCTACAATTTCCTGAATATCTCAAGATAAGTTCGGAAAAACAAAGTAAACTTCTGAAGAAACTTTAACGGAAACTGAACAAAGGTTTAATACATTTCCTTACATAAAAATTAAATTAAAAATATACAATAGTCGAAAAGGCATAAAGTTCTATGATTATTAATTTCGGCTCTTAATCAGTTCTCTTTTGTTTTTCATTTATATTTAGAGGAATTTTACCATGCATAGATTAATGAGGAGAAAAAAAAAAAAATACAAAATTTAATTTCAATAAGCAACCTTCAAATACTTCTAGACTAGTATATTGCAAACCTATGTTCTTTAGATCCATGAATGCTTCGTCCATATCCACTATAAATGGGGAAAGGGGGCATTTATATTGAATGCAAAATACGCAGCATTATACATATAAAAAATACACTATGAGTGAAGATAAATCGGAGAAAGCAAAAGGAAAACAAATATGATTCAGGGTATTAAAGGTGCTAATCACTCAGCGGCCGAATTCCCCTCGGTAATGTTAAGTCTATGGGCGTTTGATGAATTTTTATATTCAAAATATCTCCTCCGGAAATTAATACTTTTAACATCTTTTCTTTCAGTGTTCTCTTTTTAAAGGATGCTTCTTTTTTTTTTTTTCTTAGTTTTCAAAATATTTCTGAAATTTGTGAATAATTTTATATGAAATGTTAAAATTTTACTTCCAGTTCCACAATTTTTAAAACATAAAGTAGTAAATTGAGCATAAATTGTAGAAATATTTTGACAACTGAGAAAAAAAAAAAAAAGAAAAAAAACATCATTTAAAAAGAGAACACTGAAAGAAATGAAGTTAAAAATTTTAATTCCCCGAGGAGATATTTTGAATATAAGAATGCATATCAAAAGCTCTAGACTTAACATTATCAAGGAGAAGTCGGCCGTTGAGTGACTAGTACCCTTAACCATACTAATGATATGAGAACTGTAGGCCTAGGTTGAAATTGTTTTAAATTTCAACAAACGAAATGAAAAATTCCAAGCAAATCAATGCATATACAAAAATATATATAACTTTTTCTTTTTCTGTAGTTTTAAAACGCAAACACATTTTCCAATACGCAAATAAACATTTAATCCCTTTGCGACGTGAGCTTTTTATGAAATTTTTAATGTTTTGTCACAGGTTTTTCAAAACAGAAATTTGAGCCTTATTAAATAGAGAAAACTCTCCGATTAAATAAGGGAAATTTTACAGTAAAATTTTACTGATGCGGATAAACAAGGATTCTTAAGCCTTTTTGCGAGCCGCAAAAAGGCTTAAGAATCCTTGTTCATCCACATCAGTAAAACTTTACCGTAAAATGTAGTTTCATATAGATAGAAATTATTTCGTAATTTACCATCTGTATGATTGATCCTCAACTGTATTTTCATTGAATGCTCTTTTTGTGCCATTAGAAACTCAATAGGTCTCCTTATAAATCCCATGAAGCCTTTGAGATATATCCGTATCATCGTATTGGTATGATCAAAGGTGATGTTTAACATTAAAAAATTTTCATCACAAGACTGGCAAAGGAAATTAGAAACTTATAACTTATGCAAAATTGTATTAATGCTTAATTTGCTAAAAATATTTTATAGCTTCTAAAACGGCTCCTAAAAACTAAATGTGTTTTAAAATTCTTTATTTCACGAAGTCCGAAAAATATCGTACTTGAGCCCAGTAGCGTAGCTATGTTTTTTGGCGCCCGGGGCCAGCAAGAAATTTTGCGCCCCCACCCCAATATAGATATATAGCAATTTCTCTCAATTTGGCGCCCCTAGGCCTCGGCGCCCAGGGCGGACGCCCCCCTTGCCCCCCCCCCTTAGCTACGCCACTGCTTGAGCCGTCATATGTATTCGCTATTGATAGTAAAATATCATGCGACACGGATGACTAATTAATCTCATGTTATGTCAGAAAATTATCAATTATAATTAAGTCAATATTTTATAAATATCTGCTGCTGATATTAGCATTAAAACATTATCTCTTTATCTTCAAGAAAAAATATAGATTGATAATTATCAGAAAGATATGCAGAAGTTGTTGAAAAAATGTTTGATAAATCCCCCCCTTTTATTTTTTCAATTTTCTAGAAAGTTTAAAAAATACATGATTTATTTTCAATTTTTTCACTCAATTTTTTAATTTAGTATTTCATTTTACAATTTTTATATCACAAATTTTTTAAACTGATAAAAAAGCGTATAACACACACATATATATATTTCGATAATAATACAAAAAATTATATATTTCTTATAACATACGATAAAAAGCAAACGGGAAATATTAAGTCATCCTTAAAAGTTTTTCTTTATATATATATATATATATATATATATATATATATATATATATATATATATATATATTTAATGAATAAATGACTCATCCAACAAGAATTTCAGTATAAAACTTTAATTTTGTAAGGTATGCCAAAAAAAGATTTCAATTATTTTGAAATAAATTTGTCATTAATTTCCGGTGTGAATTAATTATTTTAACATTATCTCAAGATAAGTATAAGGCGGCGCTTTCCGGATGACGCAATAAACTGATATAAAAATCAATATACTTGAGTTAATAAAATACAAATATACAAAAATTTATCAAGTTTAAACAAACTTTTGAATCTCTTATTTCTTAATGCATATTTTCAATATTGGAAAATATATATTGTACAAATAATTTAAAAACTGGGATTGTAATGAAAATTAAAATACGAAATCTGGAAATTAAAAGAGACGGAAATATTATAAAATAAAAAATAAATGTTGTTTATACGCAAAACAAAAATATTTTAATGAATTATTATTATTTTTTTAAATAAAAAGACTTATTTTTTTAAACAATAACAGTAAATCTTTGAATGATACTTATTGAGATATTTTCATTATTTCACAAAATTAAGAATCAGTTTTGGTATATTTAGCTATTGTATAGTTTGCATATTTAAAAGAGATAAATACATATGATTATAAATTTTTATTTATTTATTTAGTTAGTTTGGTTGAAAACGTGCATTATAAATAAAATTCACCAATGCGCGGCTTGAACAAAACTATGTTAAATCTTAGTACAACTAATACAAATAAAAATAGTGTTAAAAAGGCCTTTATATGGAGTTACATATAGTTTTATAATAATGATAATTTGAAAACAGTAAAATGAGAAAACGCAAAAATACGCCTTAGTCGTTGTTTTATCAATTTAATCACGTAATAAAAGTTTTTCTTATGTATGCAAACAATTTCTAGATACTAAATAACAATTGACATGATTAAATACGGAAATATCTCGTTATAGTTAGTTAACGCAATTACATAGTTTATAGAAAACATCTGTTTTGTTTAATCAATAAATCACGAAGAAATATATATACATATATATGTTTAACATAATTCAAAGCGAAACTCGGAAAATAGAAACAAAAAATATTTGAAATGAAGAAGTAAAGTATGCATAATTTTTATATCAATAAATAGAAACACTTTTAGTATAATAATAAGAAACTAAATGGAGTGGAAGAAAGTATTACTATATATGTTATGTGTGTGTATGTGCGCGAATATTAGTTTGAATATTGGCTTAAATATTTTCAAATTGTTTTTATGCTTCATTTTTAAATTCTAAAAGATATATATAAATGATAATACATTTTTTCTTAAATATTTTCAAACCAGTTTTGCTGTTTAAAAAATGCATGTGCTGTATGTATAGATAAATGTTTGCAATGGAAAATTCGGTTATAATTAGATGAAATAAAAACACGCGTAATAAATAAAACTGTTAATAATATTCATTTCTAAATGTTTGTAAGTATAAATCCAAAAATTTTAAATAATAATGCACCTTGACCTTTATCATTCGTAAAAAAAAAAAAAAAAAAAAAAAAAAAAAAAAAAAAAAACTTAATTATTTTTTTTTTATCTGTAAATATCCGATCTCTTTTGTTAAATTTAAATATTTTTACCAAAAGCGTAAAAGCACAATTTAATATTTTTTTTTTAAGTATTCATAAATTTATTTAAAAATATCTTTAATGTATTCAAAAATTCTAATAAAAGATCTTTATTGTTATGAAAAATTCTAATCATATTATTGAGTGCATCTTTGTGCCGCAAGAATTGAAACAGAAACCTCCGTTGAAAGCATTTATTTATTTATTTTTAATATAAAAAATAGCTGTGTATTATTAAAATTTTTTTTGAACTACAAAACTACATAAATAATCAAATATTTTCATTATTATCGCATTCCGCAACCGCAAATGTATTCCCCCTATTTTCGCGGCAACATGGTTTGTTTGTAAACACAAACTTCGCCGGTGACATCTTGATAAAATTTGATATTTAAGTGTGAATGGAACTCTTTTATTCCAAAATATTGTCACGTAAAATTTATTTTCCAATTTCCAAAGAGATCTGTACGAAACTAGAGAAATGTGTGATGCGCAGGTGTTAGCGAAAGGGGTACATTTCATCGGAAGTACTTCACTTCCGTTCATATTTTGCAAACTTTGATTCAAGTTTTTAGCTGAAAATAATATCTGACAATACTCAGGAAAAATTTCTGAGAAAGATCTATTGTATGCAACTTACATACGATTAAAAATATTAAATATTACTCACAGGGAGATGACATAGAGCACGTTTATTGATTCAACACTTCTCCGGTAACTCCGATCACCATTCGAACACACTGATAATCCTTGCGATTTGTTCCATCAACAAACTGAACTTCCATTCTCCCTTCGGTTCCGTTAACTGTGACGTCACACACGACACCTGTGGCTTTGGCCAATCACGCACTTTCTTTCTAGGACAACAGGGGAGATGAAAAAGTGAATTCTGCGATGGCTTTCTCTTTCGGTTTTATTTCGTTCTTTGTTTAATGATTTGATGGAGGATTTTGCGTTATTTTTTGTTCTTCCGTTTCATTTCAGAGTTGGTTTTTTAGGTCAGCACCACGCGACGCCCTTCCGTTTTTGGGTGGACGATGGCGATTTCGCAGTGGATTATGTCAGAAGTTTTTAAGGCCTTACGGAGTAAAAATAGCGCTTGGAATCATACCTGCGCAGAATGCTTGTTTCTGTTGATATAAATTTGCTGCTGACATATATACGGCATTGAAAATGTTTTATGGGGTATAGATGTAAAGAAAATCAAACAAAAGAAAAGTTTGTAGTCTTTGTTGAAATCATCTTCCTCTAAATTTAACCATAAAAGGAATTTATTTTGTTTGTTTTATTACTCTTCATAAACTTAATCATTTTCATTGTCATTAACTTGGTTGTTTATCGACCAACTTTTTTTTTTCATTACTTGTTCAGGGCATCTGGAAAACAAATAGTGTGATCGAAATACTTTGCGTTATACATTGCATATACCGGGTGTCCCAAAAATGACTGATGGATTTTAAAATTCAATAACTTGCAAACGGTGACAGCTATTTAAAAAATTTTTGCAGGAGGGTTATGTATAATGTCAGGAGTTTTTTTACATAATTTTTTATTTTAGTTCGAATTTCAAACAATAGGTGGCGCTGACGGCAATTGAAGGCCAGGAGATCAGAGCTGAGTGGAGCGTCGACCTAGCCTTCAATCGCCGTCAGCGCCACCTATTGTTTGAAATTCGAACTAAAATAAAAAATTATGGTAAAAAAACTCATGACATTATACATAACTCTCCTGCAAAAAGTTTTTAAATAGCTGTCACCGTTTGCAAGTTATTGAGTTTTAAAATCCATCAGTCATTTTTGGGACACCCGGTGCATTGCGACTTGTGTGCAGATACAAAGTGAGTTTCAAGCAAAATTTTAATCGTAAGGGAAAAAAGAAAAGAAAAAAAAATAGGCGGTATGTTATAAACAGAGAGTATATACCAGAGACTATATGCTATGGCTACCCAGGTTATACGATCTTATCCAAAAGTTATGCTGCTTATGCCATCTATTCCAAAGCCTTGTACATACAGAATGGAGCTCCATCGCTTGTATATCACAATAAATAAAAATAACTCAAATGAACATTAATTGCTGATCTTGTATGGCGAAAGAACAATTGAAATTTCATATCTATACATTATACACCACTAAAAAAATTTTTTCATATTATTTCACACACCAGAATATGGTGATTAAGCAAACAAAAAAAAAAAAAGTACGAAAATCTATCCAGCATAATCAAAATTATTTTATTTTTTAAGGAATAAAATTTGTGGGAAAAATTTGTGTAAAACTTTAAGGGGGCTCAGGGGTTGAAAACTTTTCAAAAAATCGATTCTTTTTTATGATCTAGTTTGATTATTCAATTAATTCTCAACTCAATGCAAAAAACCGCATAAAAATATTAGCATTTTAAACGGAGTTATAAGCATTAATGTATCAATACTTACTTAGCCGCATCCATATAATTTCAACTTTAAGTCGCGTTTTCTCAAAACTTGATTTTTGACGACTAACACCAAGATTTATAAAAATTATTTGATAGAATGGCTTATTTTATTTTATTTTTATTTATTTATTTATTTATTTATTTTTTTTGCATGCATATAACATCATAATCTAGATTATGAATTAAGGATATAACTATCACTTAATAAAAACAGTATTAAAAAATCTCTCAAAGTTGAAAATTTAAAAAAACCCTAAAAAATACAACTTTTTTTATTAAAAATACTCAAAATATTAAATTATCTAAAATATATTAATTCATAATCTAGATAATGATGTTATATGCATGCAAAAAAAAAAAAAAAAAAAAAAAAAAAAAAAGCCATTCTATCAAATAATTTTTTTTTAAATCTTGGTGTTAGTCATCAAAAATCAAGTTTTGAGAAAACGCGACTTAAAGTTGAAATTATATGGATGCGGCTATGAAAATATTGATACATAAATGCTTATAACTCCGTTAAAAATGCAAATATTTTTATGCGGTTTTTTGCATTGAGTTAAGAATTAAATGACTAATCAAATTAGATCATTTAAAAAAACCGTTTTTTTTTTTTTTTTTTTAAGTTTTCAACCCCTGAGCGCCCTTAAAGAATAAAATTTTTGGTGGGCCAAAATATATAAAACGAAATTTCTTTTAAAGACAGGAATCCATTATAGACAGGCTTTACTGTATTTAAATAAGTTTTTAGATTCAACTCCTAATTTTTCTTGCCCTTTCCCCTAGTAAATAATTATGGAGACTTTAGACACGTGCTTCTGTTGTGTCAATGCCATAATAAGGCTCGAGATACTAAAATATTATCCTCGACTAAAAATAATAAAATTCAATAAATCTAAAAAAAAAATTTACAACACCCATCAAATTGCATTAACCATTTCTCTTTAGAAGAAAAAAAAATGAAGATGAAGAACACACATGCCAGGCAGTCGTAGCCAATAAAACAATTTTAAAGGCAGATTTGAGGACTCCCATCCCAAAAATTATGAAATCAATCTTTTAAACTATGTTAGTAGAATTTTGATTTTCAAATCGTGATCGTTTTACTGATAGTTAGCGACATATTTAGTCATGCTGACAAAAATTTCGGAAGTAGATTTAACCCTTGTGATCGACTACGGCCTTGTGCACATGTAATAACGTTTCTTCTAGGATATAAAATTTTCAGTTGAGCTCCTTTTTTTTTTACGATTACGATAACGATACTTTTTTTTTTTTTTTTTTTTTTTGGTTATAAACCAAATATAATCCCTATGTGTTTCGATTTAGCGTACAAACTCTAATAAAAGGCTGAGATATTGTTGGCCGGTGGTGCGTAGCCTTTCCTAAGTCTCAGAAATCGTAAAAAGAATACACAGTTCGAGATAACTGGGGAAAATAAATCTTTGTGCGTGTTGATTAAACGAACTTTCGGCCAATCCTTTTTAAATAATTATTAATTTTAAAATTACTAGAATAAACACTTTATAATAACTCACTTAGATTCCGAGAAAAAAGCCATTCTAATGAGAGGTCGCCCATAACTTTTTGGAAAGATTGGGCATCATCTCATTTTATTGATCACTAAAATTGATAGTTTTAAAAGAATGTCATGTCGAATTTTTATATTAAAATCTAGCTTTTAAATCTAATTAAAATAATTTGCATAAAAAGAGATACTTCTTAAAGTAAACCTGAATTAAAATTGAAAACTCTAATTAAAAATGCTGCTCGTGGGATATTTTTCAATAATAAAAATCAAAGTCTTAAAACAATTTAATATACTTAGACAATATTTTTATTTCTTGTAGAAATAAGCAGAAATCATTTTTTCCCTACGTAACATCATTGAAATGCATTAAGAATTATAACTTCCCAGAGAATGAGGACAAGATCTAACAGATGTACAAGTATTGATAAAGATTACTCAGTCAGAGTGTTGCTCTAAAATATTTACTTACTGAGTTTTCAGCGGATTCAATCCACACGAAAAGCCACATAAAAGCATTTTAAATCTTTGATTGAAGCATTTAAACCTTTTTGGATATATTATTGTTTGGGCTTCTTAAAATATAGTCATAGTAGATAAAAACGGCAATTTCAAACTATGCATTAAATCTCTTCAGGTAATTAAAATTTGCATGAAAAATGTAAAAAGAAAAAAAACTATAATACAATATTGGACACTAACGTTATAATCTAATCTATTATAGGCTTTTAAATGGCAGTTATGCATAGTTTGATTCCATAGTTTGATTCCATGATATGCATAGTAGCATTTATTTAACTGAACTATCTTGACGGTTTCATCATTGTCAGAGCTTAAACTAATTATCCGATTTAAAAACTTTCTGCTTGAACGTGTATATTTCTGTATGAAACTACTAGTTTGCATGTGCATATCCAATAGATTAAAAAAAAAAAAAAAATACAAGTCAAGAAAGTAAAAATGTCAAACTAAATTGATTTACGGCATCAGCAACAACAGTTAAGGATGTATTCGAAAAAATGCTTTTCCACCTTCAACAGCTCGAAATTTTCCGATATTTTTCAGACTCATTTTTAAAAGTAGAAACATGAAACTTGCTAAGATGATAATTGAAGTGATGTATAAGATGTTGTGTGGTGTCATTTTTCGCTGAATTAATTAAAATTTGATTTATAAACAATTATTTTCTCAGTTCGATCATTTTTTTCGTTCCCAAATCTCCAGGTCCGGAAATTTCTGTTCAACATGGCAACTCTGACAGCATTTTTTGAAATATTTTCTATATTTACAAAAATCGACAAACATGGTACATTATGTAGTTACTAAATAAGAGATTTTGAAAGTTTGGTGCATTTGTGAGGAAAAATGAATTTAAAAATAAATCTGAAAATAAGCAGTTTTGATCGGAATGCACCCTTAATTACATTTTAGAGATAGGTAATTTTAAGAAGGTTGGTTTGAGCTGTTGGTTCTTGATAAATAATGATTTTTTAGACTTTGGTTTGCAAAGAGCTTAATTATCGTCTTTCATATTTTTTAATCATATGGGATAAGGCGAGGGTAAATATAGCGGTGTTTTTCTGTGACTTCTCTTTATCTTTGATGGTTAAAAAAAAAAAGTTAATTTTTCCCAAGAGCTTTAAAATAAAACTTGAATTCCAAAAAAATTATGAATATCAGATGAACAAAACTCTAAAAATATTGGAAAAAAACTTTTAAAAATAAAATCTATTTTATTATAAAAATTTACCTTGCAGCACCGGTGATCGAATTACCAATCTCCCGTTTGCTAGCTAGAAGCTTTACTTCCAAGCTATGATGCCTACAAGAAAAGCGTTCAAATTTAGATTTTCTTTTAAAATGCAAATCGCAAAAATCAACGGATGACATTGATAAAATTAATTTAATCAAAATAACAGATTTTTTCAAAATTTTATGCTTTATCGTGTGACACGAGGTATTCAGCTGTAAGTACACAAAATTTGAAATGTCTGACTTATACAGTTTTTGTGTGCGGACTCTATGAATGATGGACATACAAAGGATAGAGACTAATAAGGTTTCGTCAGATGAACGAACTACCCCTCCCCAACCCCCACCCTCTCAAAAAAAAGTATGTTTTAGCAGTACACTTGAAGTTGAAGCACACTTGGTAACAAGCAATTAAGAAATACGCATAAAATATAATTAAATGTACAAAGAAAAAACCGCAATTAGCAATCTAGTATTACTCAACTTTAAGATGTATTATACGGCGTGATAGTTATTCAGATGTCATTATAAATGAGACACGATGCTAATATTGGTATAGCTTTAATTCAAAAATATGTTACGCAAGTTTGGATACTGAAGCTAGTTTTCTGGTTTTAATTCAAAGTCAACAATCCTAAAAAAATACGTTTTAAAGGCTCATCAAATAGCATTGCATCTTACTAATTAAATACAGAAAAATATTATACATTCTTGAATAGATATTTCTAAATCAATATTCTAATAAATCATTTGCTGTGTTTTAAGCATCAGAACATGCACATGTCAGGTAAAATCTGACTGAGTTGTTATCAGTTTTTGCTGTCCACGAATTATTTCTATGCAGAATTTCACTCTCCTTTAAAGTTTTTTAATTGTATGGTATATTAAGTTAATATTTTAATTGTAAAAATATTTATTATAAAATATTAAGTAAAATAATAGTAATAAGTAGTTAATTAGTAAATATTAAGTTAATATATATGTTTTATATTAAGTTAATATCATGGAATTTTTTTACCCATCCTGTGTACATATCCTTAAACTGTAAAAATATTGTTCTGCAAATGAATCTAGTGTACCGCAAAAATCTTGGGTGAAATTAAACACTTCGCAATTTTCATTCTTTTATTTATTTATTATTATTATTATTTATTGATTATAAAATTCAATTTGTCCTCTTAGATTTTTTTTAAAGAGTCTATGACTAATAACAGATAAATAATACTACAGAAAATTTATAACGCAAGTATTTTTAAAAATATTTATCACATTGAAATTTTTTAAAAAGCACATAAAGTACGATCGTTCGCTACTTTTTCTAAAAATCAATTAATATATAATTTTCTGTAATTTAAAAAATGAATTGAGATACAATTATGAAACAATTGTTGTGTGTATTTCTGTACTGGCATTCTGAAAGTCAAGTTGCAAGAAATATATTCAGTTAGTGCTTTATACATGTAATCAAAATTTAAAGCACTCATTTTAGGTTGTGAATTGTGTGACACTTTTAAATCTATGCGTTTGTTAAATAGTTATTGTAAATTTTTTTCCCGGATAATCTGAAGATCAAGTGCGATTAAGATTTTTTAAAAAGAAAATTCACTGAAATTTGTATACTTCATTATAAACATCATTTTACACTATGTAAAAATACACATTATCATCACAAATTCATTAAGTTCTGTGTCGTAAAGAAATGTCACGACATCGCTTAGAATAAAATAAAATAAAATAAAAGAAAAGAAAAAAACAAAGAGAGAGAAAGAATAATAATAAAAATAAATAAATAAATAAATAAATAAATAAATAAATAATCTAGAAAGAGATAGAAAATGAAATAATATTAATGTATATAAAAGTATTAAAATAAATTTTTATTTTAGCTTTCGTAAACAAGAAATGATAACAATAATATGTGTTGTTTGTTTGGAAGTTTTATTATACTATAAGCTCCCTTTTAGTCAAAGCCTGGGAATAGCAAAATCACATGAGCGAAGGGATTTTCTCACCATTAGTTATAAAAGGAACAAATGTTTACGAGAAGCAATAAAACCTAGAGTCGCCATTCGTGTCATTAACGTACACAAGCAACAAAGAAAGATTTACAATCAAATTTATTACTCCCGCGTGTGGTCCACTTGGGGTTGCTGGTTTGGAATCGTAGCTCCGGCAATAAATAATGGAGGAACAATGTCTAAAAATCCAACCCCGTTTCTTTTACCTGACCAATGGACAGTGAAATATATTCAAAGCCAATTGGAGTCCGAATATAATACCCAATGGGGTAAAAAGGGGCGTACAGGATCCGGAAGAAAAACCCCACACGAGTCAGTCCAGTTTTCGAATTGAAAGTGTCAAGTAAAAAAAAAAAAAGATTTTTTTCTCTTCTCTCTGCTGTGAGTTTCCCGCTAAGATGAGAGGGAAAAAGAGGAAATTAGGAAATAAGGCAACTTCGAAATAATCTGTGTCATCGGGAGATGTGATCTTAGGCCTCCCGGATGAAGCGATGAGAAGCGAAGCTATGCTCTGCACACAGAGAACTAATCATCGACTGATTTCTAATACAAAAAGGAATACCTGAGTATTGCCGAGCGGACTATTTATTCATCGGATGATTTCTAAATACTCAAAGGAGTAACCGAGCATTGCTGATCGGATACAAAAAGGAATACCTGAGTATTGCCGAGCGGACTATTTATTCATCGGATGATTTCTAAATACTCAAAGGAGTAACTGAGCATTGCTGAGCGGAATTTTCATTTCCGCAAAACAACAACAAAAAAAAACTTTGCCTGAACTTCCTAGCGAAATTTGAAAAATGCTAACTATTAGTGTTAAAGGACCGTACGACAAACTGATGATTGGAAAGTGCGTGAAATTTGAAAAGTGCTAACTATTAGTGTTAAAGGACCGTACGACAAACTGATGATTGGAAAGTGCGTGAAATTTGAAAAGTGCTAACTATTAGTGTTAAAAGGACCATACGACAAACTGATGATTGGAAAGTGCGTGAAATTAGAAAAGTTGCTAACTATTTGTGTTAATTAAAAACAAAATGCCTTGGAACTTGGCATTCGGATTTAATTGTGTTGGCGTACTGACGAACTGTATGGACAGCTATAAGCCAACGTCGACCAATACCAGGAACATACTTGTAAGGTGAGGAAATTTCATTGTTCATGTGTCCGGCCAATTTATTTTATTGATATAATGTTGTGTTAAAATTTTGGTTTTTAAAATTTGATTATTTAAAATTTGATTATTTTAAAATTTTAAAATTATTATTATCTTTGGGGCTCAAAATTATCAGAATTTAATGCTCAAACTTAATTAATAGTAAAATGAATAAATAAATAAATTAATAATACCAGTAAAATAATACGAATAATAAGAACGAAGGACTCGATTTTATAAAATATGAAAATTTGGGGCTTTGCCTATAAGTTGTGTCGTGAACTTAAGTGTTATGAGCTGTGAGGATAGCAGAATAATAGGAAATGAATAAATAAACAAACAACAACAAAAAAAAAAAAAATTAAAAATAAAATAAAATAAAATATTTTGTATATTTCACTATAACCATATTTCAGTAGTTATTGCCTTGCATATTATATTTTTATAGTGTTTGCATGATGCCAATTTATGTGTTTTAATAAAATTTTGTATATATGTACCTATTCTTGTCTTTATTCCAGTTTTCTCCCTTTATGTATTTTAAGGTAATTTCTAGATGCAGATTAGGGAATGTTAACATTTAAATTTGTAGATTAATATCTCAAGTTTTTTTATTGACTCATCAATCCCAATTTTCACAAATTCATACGTTAAATAAGGCGATCCTAATGTTATTGCAAAATGTTAATTTTAAGTATGATATTAAGGAATTAATTTCAGTAATTAATAATATCCGATCTTCGTTCACAACGCCGAAGGGATATTATTTTCATTTGTCTTCGTACTAACCACGTCACGATTGCGTACCTAGTAGGAGGTGTTTATTTTCATCACCACATTCTGCAAAAAGTTATAGTAAAATTTTAAACTGTTCTTACAAAGAAGATGATTTTTAAGATAAAAAAAAAATAATGAATCTGATAAAAGACTGGTAAGCAAAGCTTCAAGTAATACATGACCTACACTGATGTGTGTTTTTTTATTTATTTTTATTTTTTTTATACTTATTATACCGGCGTTATTTATACAGCACAGAAAATACAAACGTTTTGTTATTTTTTTTTCTAAGAATTAGACAGAAATCAATCAATGGAAAATTTTCTGAGATTTTAAAAATAAATTGAAATATATAAAATTATGAAACAAATGTTGTGTCTTCTTTTATATCGACATTCAAAAAATGGAGCTGCAGGAAATGCATCCAGAAAGTGTTTTGTATTTAAAACGGTAGTCAAAACTAAAAACGCTCATTTTAAGTTGTGAATTGTCTGGCACTTTTTAATCTACGCGTTTGTTAAACAATTATTGTAAAATGTTTTTTTTTCCGGATAATCCGAAAACCAAGTGCCAACGAGGCTTTTCAAAAGGAAAATTAAGTGAAATGTCTTTGTTTTATTCTAAAGCAATCCTTTTATACTATGTAATAATACACAGTAAAATCACAAATTATTTAAGAGCTGCTTAAATATCAAAACATCAACGGGACACAAAAATATTCAATAATAATAATAAAAGACAAAACAAAACAAAAAATATATTTCCGGATAATCTGAAGGCCAAGTGCAAGCGAACAAGATTTTTTAAGAAGCAAACTCAGTGGAATTTTTGAACTTTATTCTAAAAACAATCCTTTTTTACTATGTAATAATGCATTTTTTAAGAACTGCTTAAAGTTTGTGTGAAAATTATAACTAGTTTAAATTAAAAGTTTACGCTTTAAATTTTAATTTGTCTTAAACAAACTAGTTAAAACTTTAACTAGCCTTAATTAAACATATACAATCAAAATTTTAAATAGTCTTGTCGGACGTTCCTCTCAGTCCACACAACTTTGAAGAATGTCCGTGGTAGATATAGCTGCCACCACCGCTATTACTAGATGATATCGGTCACCCACTGTGAGGTTTGTGTAAATGAAGACTTACGCTGTCAAATAACTGAATTATCAGTTTATTAAGAATATATGTACACACTAAATACACTATTTACAAATATATACAATTACAACTCGGATATAGGTGATCCAGTTCAACATTAAATTAGATACAGTAAAGATTGGCTGTGTACTATTCCAATTACACTTTCCACCTCACACTCAATACACGTTAAATTCACCTTATCGGAGCTCAACCTTGAGTCTCCCAACACAAGTATACTAGGCCTGCACTTCTTAGCCCAGAGCACTAGACACCAGGACGTCTGTGTCCTTTGCTCACCAGAAAACGCACTGCTCATACTCTACAACACAGAGCACACTCTACCAGAACCTCTGGCATACACCTTCTAGGTACGAGACCCAGGAACGGACTGACTTCTCTGAGACAAACATGCCCTTCTCAACTCACTGGGTCACACGAATGTCAACCCCCTCTGGAGCTTCCTCATTGGGCACATTCCCCCACCCTTTCTTGCCTAGTGACATGTTGCTAATCTGCTCATCATCTGCATACTTCACTGACAGATGGACATGCCTCTGAGCAATCTTCTCTTTCTCTTGTTCACCACCTGCAAAGGATTAGCTTGCAATTCCCCTTTCCACGAAGAAGGAATCTCACCTTGGAAATTCTGTACACAACCATACCATACGAAATATTGAAATAGAGACATAGTAGAAATTCCATTCTTTAGCCGCGGTGGCATCAGAACCTGACAAGTCTTAACTGATCAAAATTTTAACTAGTCTTTAAAAATTTTATAAGAATCAATCGGTATATAATTTTCAACGGTTTTTAAAATGAATCGATAATCAGTTTTGAAATTAATGTTATGCGTTATTTTGTATCGGCATTCTAAAAAAAAAAAAAAAAAAAAAAAATTGTAGGAAATACATTCAACAAATGCTTGTACTCAAAACTTAAAACAGTCATTTTAGATTGTGAACTGTCTGGCACTTTCTAATCCATGCGTTTGTAAAATTTCTATAATAAACAGTTTTTTCGGATAATCTGAAGATCAAACGTGAACAAGATTTTTTTTTTCTTGAAAATTCAGTGAAATATCTATATTTTATTCGAAAACAATCCTTTTATACTCTATAATAATTCACAATACAATCACAAATTCTTTAAGAACTGCTTAAAGTTTCAATCAAAATTTTAACTAGTCTTATAAAGTAAAAGATGTTCTTTCAGATTAAAGAACTAGTGAGAGTGATAAATGACAAAAAAATTGATAAGTGAAGCTGCATGAAAAATATATGCTGCGAGTGTTTTATAAAACACTTATTATACCAATGTTATTTAGAAAACACACAAAACACAAATGTTTCGTCCCCCCCCCCCCCAAGAATTACATAAAAAGCAACCAATTTGCAATTTTCTGTGGCTTTAGAAATGAATTGAGATACAATTATGTAACACTCGTGTCTTTTCCTAAAACTGAAGCTGCAGGAAATACATTCAGTAAGTGTTTTGTAGTCAAAACTTAAAATACTCATTATAAGTTGTGAACTGTCTGACGCTTTCTAATCCATACGTTTGTTAAATTTCTATTGTAAACAGTTTTTCCGGATAATCTGAAGGCCAAGTGCAAACGAACTTTTTTTTTTTTTTAAGAAGCAAACTCAGTGAAATTTTTATACTTCATTCTAAAAACAATCCTTTTTTACTATATAATAATACACATGTAATCACAGATTCTTTATATGCTGCTTAAAGTTAAAATCAAAATTTTAACTACCGTAAAACGGGGTGAGTCGGAACAATTTTCAACTTTAACATTAAAAAAAAGCAACAACTGATTTTTTAATTTATTTATTTTTCTACTAGAAACTTCGGTCTTGTTTTGTACTTTACTTTTTAAGCAAAAACGAAACATTTTTACTGATTATATATATACTATTTATATTTTTAATGGTGTTCCGGAGATAGGGGTGAATCGGAACAAATGAAACATTTTTACTGATTATATATATATTATTTATATTTTTAATGGTGTTCCGGAGATAGGGGTGAATCGGAACAAATGTTATAATCTTTATTTATTCCGATTCAAACTTTAATAGGGTTAAGAAAAACAGGTAATAATGATACGGGATGAATAAGAACACGTAGTTACTGTGAAACCAAGCCTTTATTTTATATACAAGTAAAGATATGCCCTTTTAAAAAATTAGAAAACAACTTTGAAATCAAGAAAAATTTAAATTTATTTTAAGAAATTATATTTGAATTGCAGAAGTAGAATTTAATACAAATTCAGCCCTGTTCTGTGTTATCCTTTACTAGTAGTCATTGGGTAAGTGAATCTATTGAGTAGCCCCAATCGCTGCATGCATTAATACGATTTACTAATACGCCCTCATGCCCAACCCTTAGTACTATTTGCATTCCTCTCTTTTTTGATTGGTTTTTCATTTTGAAATGTTTGTGCAATGTTTGGATCTCAGAGAATAATTCTGTGCAGTTTTTCTAACTAATTTGCTATTTTTAAATTCTTTTATTGTGTGTTCCTTGTCTGCTGGATTAGGCGTTGACTTTTTTGTTTAACCAAGTAATTTCTTGGCACTTTTAAACTCTTCAAGTAATAAGAACAAACAAAATATTGCTACAATACATATTCCTACATATGTTTTCATATATTGCACGAAATTATGACCGTATAGAAAAATAAACCATGAGAGAAAACGTGTTCCGATTCACCCCGTAAATCTTAAACCTCTGATGTTACAAGCCATTTTTCATTTTTTCATTATGTAGTTTAGAAATAAGTAGAATTTAATACAGCATATCGTTTATAGGCCTATCATTAATTAAAAATCCCCTCTCTTAGATTTAGAATACGAAAAATTCTGTAGTTACATACAAAGTTTTGAAGACGTTGAAAAAAATGAGGTTTTTGAGGATCTTGAAGTTTTTTTATATACCCCAGTAGTAGCGCCAAAATATCAAAACTGAATTTCCCAACTCTTAATGTTATTATCTTCTTATAAAAAATTGACAATTAAAAATATCATCACATATATTTATAATGAATTTATTTGTATGACCGGGATGTTTCGTTCCTATTCACCCCATTTTACGGTAGTCTAAATTAAAAATTTACACTCTAAATTTTAACTAGTTTTAATCAAAAATTTACAGGCAAAATTTTAATTAGTCTAACTACTCAAAATTTTATCTAACCTAAATTAAATGTAAACAGTCAAAATTTTAAATAGTCTTAAACGGTGAAAATTTTAATTAGTCTTTTAAAATTTTATAAGAATTAATCGATGTTAATTTTCAGTAGTTATAAAAATGAATTAATAGTCAATTTTGAAACAAATGTTACAAAATGTTCAGTTGTATCGGCATTCTAACAGAAAAAAAAAAAAAAAAAATTGCAGGAAATACATTCAGCAAGTGCTTATATTCAAAACTTAAAGCACTCATTTCAGGTTGTGAACAGTCTGGCACTTTCCAATCCATGCGTTTGTAAAATTTGTATGGTAAACAGTTTTTTCGGATAATCTGAAAATCAAGTGCAAACAAGATTTTTTTTTTTTTTTTTTTTTTTGAAAATTCAGTGAAATATCTATACTCCATTCTAAAAAAATCCTTTTATACTATATAATGATACACAATATAATCACAAATTCTTTAAGTGCTGCTTAAAGTTTCAGTCAAAATTTTAACTAGTCTTACAAAGTAGAAAAGATGTGTTTGGCTCCAATGGGCCTTTGGGGAAATCCGCCTTTCTTAAATATAAATCCAGGACTGAAAATGAAGATAATCTGGTCTGGCAAAGTATTTTTTTCGGTAGCTTTAGCATTGACCTACCTTTCAAGAAACTTTCTCACGCGCAAAACCAGGCAGTAATTTTTTAAATGACTTTTAGAATGAAAGATTTGAAGAGTTTAAAAACTTGACTTCTTAACTGCCAAATGATGATCTTCCGGATATTCTTTGCTTTCCTGTTCTTGATAAGAGCAAAGCTTATCTTCTAGTAGATGATTTATGGGGAAAATAATGCATATTTTAAATTTCTTAATAAGGAAGTAGTTGTTAAAAGGGTAGTCTTGAACAATCAATTGTAGATTGAAATAGGCTATTTTTCATTTTTACTTTTGTTTTGTTAAATGTACCTTATGTAAAAAACGAAATTTCTTAGTTGAATAAGTTATGTAGAATCTTGCTGTAAATTCAAGTAAATAGCTGACTTTAGTAATGCAATACATTAATAAAATAATATTAATAATTAAATGTACTAAGAGACTACATGGCATAAAGTCAATGGACACTTCCGATTTTAGATGTTTTGCCCAATATCCCGTAAATCTCTCCCGGAATTTCAAGAATATAAAGAACATGTTTGACGTCACATTTTCAGTAAAGATTTTATCACTATGAATATTATTGGGACAGCAACGATTTGAATAACAAAAAATATTTGCAAAAACCCTGTAAAATAAAATGCTCGAAATGATTTGTAGCCATAACATATGATCACAGACCTTGTACAGCCTTTGTTTTCATTTGTATAAGAAAAGCACCTTCATCCATGGATATATAAAGGTTTCTTAAAAAAAAAAAAAAAAAAAAAAAAAAAAAATCAAGGTATTGCCTCATTGTCTTTAGTTATAATGTGCAAGGTTTTCAATTAAATTTGACCCTTTATGTCTCGATGGTATTTTAAAGTACCATTAAAATAACTTATTATAAAAATAATTCAATATATCGGTCAATAGAAATATTGTTCATTATAGATACTTTACTTTATCTTGTTCCAAAAGCATTACTGATTGCACAAAACAAAAATACTTTTAAAAGGAAGATTTCTTTTTCACTTGTTTTCTTTTTAGTTTTTTTGAAGTTGAAAGTTTGCGGGAGAAAAGTTTCAGTTAGGAAATATTTATTTCTATTGTCTATTCTATATTCTTCTACGAAAAGATTAACTCTCAGAATAGCAAGAAATTTTGGAATATGACATGATTCCACCATCAGAAGATTTGTTTGAAGATATTTTCATCTGTCAACAAATTTAGTTTCATTGCATATCGCGGTCAACGAAAAATAATATATCAACTAAGGTATATCAACTATATCAACTAACAAGTAAGAAAAATCATGCGTTAAGCATAGATTATGAAGCACTTTCCAACACTTAATGAAATCTTTAACAAAACTTTGTTATTTAGGGAAATAATAGTGTATAACCAAATGTACCCAAATATGTATTCCAGTACTTTTGAACAGCCCTGTATTTCATATGTCATTTGATATAATGGGAAAATTTAGTTTAGCAAGAAAATACCCAGTAGCTTGAAATTTCTATTTTAGCAATTCATACTATTAGATGGAAACATACTTGAATACTTTTGTTCAGCCCTGTAGTTTACATTGTACCTTTATTACACGTCAGCATTAGGCTAAAATTTATTATAAACTAAAACACTTTTAAAACAACTGAAATCACATTCTCATACATCATCATTCATAAGCGTCCATGTACCGAATTCTTTGCGTGGCCCTGTATATCCTTTTATCTATATTCTGTAAACATTTCTCAGTAAATTGAGTGAAGCTCAGCGTAAAAATGCATAGCTTGTTTAAGAACAACGCTTAAATAATTTACGCTCATATTCAGTAACGTTGGTGAGCTCTTTTGGGTAGCCCTGTATATCAACTATAACATTTATACACACCATATAATGTGCATATATGTAGCGAAATATAAACGCGCATATCACAATTAAAATGCATTTTATCCCTCCATCAGCCATCATCGGACACATATACGGTACTTCGGAAAGAATATACTATTTGAAATTTTTTGTGTGGCCCTGTAAATGCTATGTACTTCATATTATGCAAGACACTAGCGTATACCGTATATTAAGCTTCAGTGACATATATCAATTTTATTATACATGAAAAAGCTTAATATATTTAAAATATGTCACATACAATTCCCCCTTTTACCATTATGGAATTCCTTTGTTTGGCCCTGTAAATGAATAATAGCTTCATTTTCACCTTATATTTTATAGAATGCATATTTTAATATGTTTGACAGGGTATAACATCTTTGAAACGATTTTTCCCCATAGGCCGTAATGTAATGGGAAACTTTTGATTCGCCTTATAGATAAACTAATCATGGTAGAAACTTCATTTTCGATAGGACTGGTGCTAGGGTAAACGTCAATAACGTCCTAAAATTTCATGGCAATCCGAGTATATTAACGATTTTTCCCCATGGGCCATAATGTAGTGGAAAACTTTTGATTCGCCCTGAAGATAAACTAATCATGGTAGAAACTTCATTTTCAATAGGGTTCGTGCTAGGGTAAACATCAATAACGTCCTAAAATTTCATGGCAATCCGAGTATATTAACGATTTTTACCACGCTTTTATTAACTTCACCTGTATGTTTGTGAGTTTGTGAGTTTGTAACTCTCCTTATTTTATGTATGTTCACCGATTACTCCAAAACCATGCAACCGATTAACTTGGTTTTGGTGTTAAATGAAAGACTATGCTCTCGAATTGGTACCACTTCAGTTTCATCGAAGTTGGTTCAGTACGTTTTTAGTAATTAGGCAAAAACTAATAAAATTAGTGATTTTTCGCTAATTAAAAGTGTTGAATACGTTCACTGAATGGAGTGTAGACAGCATGGCCGAGCGGTCTAAGGCGCCGGATTGAAGCTGTGTTTTTCGAAAGAGATTGTGGGTTCGAGCCCCACTCCTCACATTATTTACAACTATGTAAAATAAAAAAAAAAAAAAAAATTCCGTATTACAATTTTTATTTTTAACCGGCTTCAGAAAAGGAAGAGGAAGTTATCAATTCGACGCGTATGTATTTTTTCTATGTATGTTCACTAATTACTCTGAAACTATCCAACCGATTAATTTGGTTTTTGTATTAAATATAAATATAGTTTAAAAAAACTAAAAACCACGCTTTTAAAGTAATCAAACTAAAAAGTGAAAAATAAATATAGTTTAAAAAAACTAAAAAACACGCTTTTTAAGTATATCAAACTAAAAACTGAAAAATATTTCGTACTATAAGGTGAAAACGAAACTAGATGAAAAATACTATATTACTATAAAATCATTCTTATTATAGAAATCAATTAATAAGCAAGAAATAAAATTATCGTGGAAAAAAAGCGTGGGGTGCTTCTTAAGAACTGATAGATGGAGCATGGTAGATGGAGCATCCCACGCTTTTTTTCCACGATAATTTTATTTATTCCTTATTAATTGATTTCTATAATAACAATGATTTTATAGTAATATAGTATTTTTCATCTATTTTCGTTTTCAGCTTATAGTACGAATTATTTTTCACTTTTTAGTTTGATATACTTAAAAAGCGTGTTTTTTAGTTTTTTTAAACTACAGTCGAGCCTCTATATAACGAAATCCATCGTTCCAGTAAAAAATTCGTTATATAGAGAAATTCAATATATAGAGTATGATGTTAAAAATAGTATTTAATGTGTAAATTTTGAACAAATATTATTTTTGATCTTTTTAATTAAGAATTTGAAATGTTTAATAGTATATATTAACCTAACATTTTATTTCTTACTTATTTAAGCAGTTTCAAAAAAGAGAAAAGACATTTATTTGAAAGCTTAATGAAAATCAAAAGAGGAAGACTTACATAAATTTCAGAGGAAGAAATCTGTAATTTTTTTGTTGTTTTCATTTTAAAATTACAATTGTTACGCTCTCAAAAAAAAATCTCAAATTTTAGCAAGGAATGAAAAATTGTAGTTGATATTTTCCTCCATTTGAAGGTCTCTCTTATGTGCTCTCATTGATTCCTCTCTTATATGTGGAACAATTCAATTTACTGTGTTTTGAGAAGGATGTTGAAAGGTGTGTGGGAGGTGGGATGAACTTGTTAGATTTAAAGAATAAGGAGAGAAGTAATATTTATTTAAAAAAAACCTCTCCACTGAACGATAAATCAAAAATAAGTGATGGAAAATTGATTCCATATGATTTCGAAGCTTTTTTAAAACTGAATAAATTAAGATCAATTTATGAAAAAATTCGTTATATGGAGATAGATATTTCACTATATAGAGTCTGTTTTTAATGTAATCATGCGAAAAGGGGACCGTTCTTACTAAAAATTCGTTATATGGAGAAATTCGATGTATGGAGTTTCGTTATATAGAAATTCGACTGTATATTTATTTTCCCCTTAGGCCGTAATGTAATGGGAAACTTTTGATTCTCTCTGTAGATAAACTAATCTTGGTAGATACTTCATTTTCAATAGGGTTCGTGCTAGGGTAAACCTCAATAACGTCCTAAAATTTCATGTCAATCCGAGTATATTAACGATTTTTCCCCATAGACCGTAATGTAAAGGGAAACTTTTGATTCTCTCTGTAGATAAACTAATCATGGTAGATACTTCATTTTCAATAGGGTTCGTGCTAGGGTAAACCTCAATAACGTCCTAAAATTTCATGTCAATCCGAGTATATTAACGATTTTCCCCCATAGGCTGTAATGTAAAGGGAAACTTTTGATTCTCTCTGTAGATAAACTAATCATGGTAGATACTTTATTTTCAATAGGGTTCGTGCTAGGGTAAACCTCAATAACGTCCTAAAATTTCACGGCGATCAAAATATAAGAATATAAGAAAATTTCATGGCGAAAATTTCATCAGAATATAAAAAAATTTCATGGCGATCCGAGTATATTAACGATTTTTCTCCATAGGCCGTAATGTAATGGGAAACTTTTGATTCCCTCTGTAGATAAACTAATCATGGTAGATACTTCATTTTCAATAGGGTTCGTGCTAGGGTAAACCTCAATAACGTATAAAAATTTCATAGCAATCCGAGTGTATTTACGGGAGTTAAAGCGCGGCCAGACGGACATCCGGCCAGACAAACCGAATGCATAAGCACTTTTCAACTTTGTTGGAAAGTGCTAAAAACAGGTTCCGCCAACGCAACATTAAGGTACTCCGTCGGCCGCCAAACTCATCAGACCTTAATCCCATCAAAAACTTATGGTGTATATGATAAAGAAAACCCCCAAGAAAATGCTTCTTCAAGTAAAACTGAGTTAGTGTTGTTTGGGTCTAAGTTTGTTTCGGCTAATGTTGATAGAACGTCTCAGTATTTGCCAACCAACCAACCAACCAACCAACCAACCAACCAACCAACATGTTGATAGAAACGTTTGTAAATATCTTGTATACAGTAAGCAAGATTGATTGTACACTGTTATGAAAGCTAAAAGGGCTGCTACAAATTATTAACTACCATTTACTTCATATTCATAAGGTAATGTTGTTGCGTAAAATAAAATATTCTTATATTTTGAATTTTTTGAATATTTTGAATTTTGAATTGTTTCTTATTACTTTTTCTCTATTATTCTAATAATTTTAATATGAGCTGTAATATTGATTTTAGCAAAAAAGTATCCATGGTTATACTCTATATAGAGCAAACCCTATAAAAAATGTCAGTAAAATACCGTAAAAATCCACAATATCTGTTGAAGATATTCTGAGCTGAACATCAGTTCCTTAAAATTAGCGTGATGATAGGGGATTTTTTACAAACTGCCATTTTCTTTTTCTTCTTCTTTCTTTTTTTTTTTTTTTAATTTCCTTTTTTTATTGTTATTTAGCTCTCCTTAAAAAATCATGAAAACAAATTACTTCATTAAAAAATAAATAAATAAATAAATAAATAAAGTAAAAATTCAAATAGAAATATTAATTTTAAAGCAACGCTACTTTATTTTTGGAAGTTAGTTGATAAAAAAAGAAAATTTGTAAAAATGCTTATCTTCCAGCTGCTTTTTGAAAGCAACTGAAATTCAGTTCACTAGATCATTGATATATTTCTGAATTTTTACGATATTCAGATAGTATATTGATATGAGTTGCTCTAGGTAATTGGTTGTTAATTTTGAAGAATACTTTTGTTATCGTTCGTACATGAGCAGTTTAAAAAAATTACTTCATACCAATGCTCATATTTCATCAAATAGTTAATATATAATTCTAAATACACTATGATGTTTCTACCGAACTTTATGAAGTTACCTGAAAGTGCCGTTTAACTTGGTTGAAACCTCCACATGCTATAAAAAAGAATTATGTAAAAATTTCTAGAATTTTTTTTTTTTTACGAGTTACGCTTGTGAACCCCTATTTAGACACTACAAACTTTAAAAACAAGCTAAATTTATCGTTTTTTTAAAAATAGCAAAACATTTTTTTTTTCTTTTATGGCGACTTTTATGTAAATGGGTTTCTATTCATATATCTTTGATTGCGGATTAAGATCTAATCAGCTGCTGTTAAACATCTACAAGCTATTTACATGTTTTATTAAACAAGACCAGTTAAACAGTGAAAAATTCAGAGTCTTCACCTCCTGATGTTATTTGAACCGCGTAACAGGAAAATTTTAAAGCGAGGCATTTTAAATGTATCGTTTAAATCTGATGTATTTTTCAATAAATTTCCCTTTCTCTTTTTAATATTCACGCGAAAGTACTTTTGTTGTTTGAAAGCCAATAATATTTTAGCCGTCTTAGAATTCACGACAATAGTTAAATGTTCATATCAAAATATGAAGTAAATATCTCGTCTAAATAACTGTTTTAATTTTAACTGCTTTTCAATTTTACTTGGTTATTTCAAGTATGACGTAATATTTTTTACTTGCTGCTTTTAATGCCAATGATGAATTTATTTATTAGTTAAGTGTTTTCTTTCTCTTTTTCATATTCAAGTGAAGATATTTTTTGGCTATTTTAAATATGACACAATGCTTTCCGTTTACGGTGGTTAACGCATTTTAATGAAAATTCATTCTTTTAATATTTTTTTCTTTTTTAATATTATATATAAATATAGTTTTAAGACACAATTTTCAATATTTCTCACTTTCAGCATATAATTATTTCATTCTCGTTTGAAAGGTTTTTCTGTTTGTGATAGTTGCATGTATGTATGTATATATATATATATATATATATATATATATATATATATTAATTTGAAGTAAATATTATTTTTGATCATTTGGCAACAATTTAAAATAATAACCCTTTTTAAAATATAATAAAAATATCTTTCAAAATGCTGATAATTTGAATTTAAAGTGGAATTAAATCCTCAAAAGATAAATCAAATTAAAAAAATTAATGCAGTTTTCACACCGGGAACGTCTAACGCATAAAATGATCTAAAAATGTTTAAATTCCCATGCATAGTTTATACTCTTACAAAACTTTTTTAACCGAACGATTTTGACCAAGTTTAACATTAAATATCTTTTAAATAATTATTCGATTTAAAAACTGTCTGCATCAGTTATTGTTTTATTTAATTTGTTGTTGGTCTTTTAATATCTCCGGGATTTCTTTTTTAGATCGCTAACCAATCCCTTAACTACCAAGCTTTTGCCCAGCTGAACGGGTCAACGCTTAGCAAAAAGATAAAGGTTCGCCTATATTGCCACAAGAAAGAGATCTACTCAATAGTCGCATCCTTTTACTTTTACTGCGCCAGAGAGACTGCTGAGACAAGAAATTGAGGGTGTAGAGAATAAAAGTCCCTCCTTATCGAGGTTAAATATATATATATATATATATATATATATATATATAAATTGCAGCCAAAACTGAGCCCTTTAATGCACTTGACAGAGGGCGGAGTGATATATATACAAGATGCAAATAAATGTTACAGTAACAATACTGCAAAGATTCTTTTTTGTCTTCGCTGTATTTCCTAAGTTGGTCAGCTGCTAACTGATTTTAGCTGAGTTGATTCGACACTGCCCTGCGACGGTGATTGAATTAAATAATTTTCAATCAGCTATCAATTACAGTCACTTAACTTTGAGTGTCAGATTCTTCAATAAAACCGTAAAAACATTGTAGATTTTCAATGTTTTCTCTGTAGCTTTTTTTGGCCTGTCTCTATCATCGAGTTCCTGGTATTTATTTCTATGATCCTTTCTATGAAGTATTCTGAAAATATATTTTCTTTAAATAAAATAAAATAAATTTGTGCAGTTATAAGCGATATATGATATGAAAACAAAATCTCATTCATAATTTGTAAATTAGTTTGGACATAAAAAATTAATTCAGTTAAAATTTAACAGAACATGATTTAGGAAGTCTTCGACGATTGAAGAGAACTATAATTCGTGGTAACAATGCATTTTAAAAAGTTCTTAATTTAATTTAATTTGATATAAAATAAAAGAATCAAATAAGCAACAATACAAAATCCCAGCCTTCCCCTTCAATTTTTTGCCTCAGAAGTTTCTCAAGATTGGCGATGCAGGGTTAAACCAACAAAGTCACATAAATGTTGCAATCTGTCGCATAGATCAGGACATACACTCACATTTGGCATTTCGGTCCATTTCAGTTCAGTGGGGAGTGTCGGGTCAATGCTCTCCTGGTTTACAGTATTCACCCCTTGAAAAATATTCTAGTAAACAAGTGAATAAAGGTGTGTGTTGTCAGGTAAAGGTCTTTGACCGATCTGTCTCTCGGGTCAGTTTCTCACTGTAACAATCTACTATATCTGTTTCCAACGACTGTTATTCTTACAAAGTTTAGATTTAGCTTCACATTGTTGTTATATTTTCTTGTATTTTGCTGCATCTTTTAGCATTTCACATCTATCCATTTTTAACGAAATTCAGTCATAAGATTGAAAAATATATGATATTTATTTAAATATTTTCTCCCAAAACGGCAAATAATTTTTAAATAGAATATTCTTTTAAGGAAAATCTAAATTTTATTTTCCGAAACTGTAAATAATTTTGAAATTTTTTTTTTTTTGTAATTAACCCTAAAACGCACCATTTATTTTATTTAACTGAAGACATGCAGCTTATAGTTGATCCAACTATGCATTAGAAAATCCGATTTCTGCTATTGCCATGAATAGTTATTAAAATATACGATTTTTTGTGCAGTCCTGCATTTGATCTACAGGTATGTATGCATACTACATAGTATGTTAACCGCATAGCACAGCTGAAAATTTTCACTCAAAAATTTTCGCCAGTAAACGGATGTTGTTGAGAACATTTGTGCTTTCCTTTACACGATCTGTGGAATTTATACACACCAAGTAATATTTAAAAAATAGTTAAAATTAAAAACATATGCCACAACTGAAAATGCAACAGCAGCAATTACTGATCGTAGATTTCAATAGTTCACTTATTGCTCATTTTCTTCTATGGCCAAATTCTTATGTGTATCCTTGTCCTTGTAAATAAATAATAAGTTCTAGGCACGCTATATTCTTATAACAAGAACCTTATAGTTCATCTCAGTGATCAATATGTTTATAATAGTGTAAAATATTCGGCAAACGATTTTTTTCATAGGCCGTAATATAACGGAATTCTTTTAAGGGTCCCTGCAAATGAAGCAAAAATGATACGCTCTTCATTTTCAATAGAATACTTTACATGCCATAGTAAATACCGGGGATGTAGTGGAGGGTATATGGGAGTATACGCCGTATACCTTCTGGATTTATTTAAAGATCACCGTCTGCCCTTTTTTTTTCTCAAGAAAGCTATAATATACACACTCTAGGGTATACCCTCTGCCTTGAATGTATACCTTCTGCTTAGAGCGTATATCCTTTGTTATTTTTACGACTACATCCCTGGCAAATACCGATAACACATATCCATTTCAAGGCAATCGAGTTATGTTTACGCGAGTTAGAACACGGACAGACAGGCAGATGGATAGACAAATCGAAATCATATACATTTTTTAATAATGCTAAGAAGTATTTAAAAAAAAACAAGAAAAAAAACAATAAATTTGTTTGCGTTGTTCTGAGAGTAGTTTTGTTTTTGCCAACTGTTGACTACTTGTATTTTTTCATAGATGACTTCACTTTTAAACCCAGTGTCATTATATACTTTAATAGCTAATATCGCAATGCTTGTTTTTGAAGGTTTTTTTGATTCTGCGCAATAGCTTTTGTTTCGTGCGCTATCAAATATGGAAAATCGAAAGCATAATTTACGGAATATTTTACTTTCTTACTATAGAAAAGATAAAAATGCTTTTCAAGCAAGAAAAAATTATTTAATGTGAATAGAGATGTATTGAAAGAATGCTAAAGCTAAAACTAGTTTGCGCAACTTTGATATTGAGGATGCTTAAGAAAAAATATAGACAATGTTTGATACAAACCGTCGAATAACAACTCTCGAGATCGCTGAGCGTTCTCGAGATTATATTTACCGAATTAGATCGTTCATGATCACTTGGCATGCTTTGTTTAAGTTCAATACTCGACATATGAGTTTCATATGTTTTTACTGAAAGAAATTTGCTTCACCGCATTGACATCTGTGATTTTCTTCTCAAACGTCAAGAAAATGATCCATTTTTAAAGCAAATCATCACTGGGGACGAGAAATGGGCTGTCTACAACAATGACCAATGAAAACGTTCATGTATTGAAGAAGATGAACTTGCTCAAAGCACTTCGAAAGCCGATATTCAATAGAAAAAGGTTATGCTGTCTGTTTGATAAAACTTCCACGAAATCGTTTATTATTATTTATTTATTTATTTATTTAATTTTCTACCGAAGTATGCCACGATCAATTCTGAAGTGTACGATCATCAATTGGACAAACTGAATGAGTCACTTAAACAGCAAAGGCTAACTGACCAATAGAATTTTTTCGTACACACAAAATAAATGAGTAAATGAATCTATACTAATAAAATAAATAAATAAAATAGCCGTTGGTGGCCATCGTTATGCTTACCCCATCATGGATATACATACTATAAAATATGAAAATAAAGCATATGTAAGGATTAAAATTAAGCGCATATTTAAATATTTTTAGTACGTAGTAATGTTCTGTTACTGAATTGCGAGTACTACTTGAAGATTAATAAAAATACGTACACATGAAAAGTCAAACTAAAAATCAGCTGATGACGTAGCAGACACGTATAACGTGTTTAACGTCAAGTGAATGTAATATTTGCGAAAAGCCTTTATTGGCACTTAGTATAGTGTGGCGATAGTTTTTTGGTCTATGGGTTAATCAAGTAGTAGCAAATTGCGTAAAAGAAACATCCTTATAACTCTAAAAATAATAATCGTATTAACTAACAGTTTACTACGTCGGATTAAGTGTCTCATTTCCAATTGAAATATATATTTGAATTGAAATTTGAATAAAATTTAGGGTCATGAAATGTGAGGAAAATAAAATTACCAAAAATCTCGCCAACTAATTATTCTACCGATTTCATATTTTATGCTAAAATTATATTTTTTATTGTCTTTTATATTGTTGCGTCGGATTAAAAGGCTAATTTCCAATTAAAATATATATTTGAATTGAAATTTGAATGAAATTTAGGTTAATGAAAATCGAAAAATGTATTACAAAATGTATTACAAAAATAGGATTACAAAAATCTCGGCAACTAATTATCGGATCGACTTCATATTTTATGCTAAATTTATGTCTTTTATAATCATTTTTTAAAATAAACTATTTCGAAAATTCTTATATACCTTTCATATGAACGAATATTTCGAGAATACGAAAAAAAAAAAAAATATTTCTAGATAAATTCAGGCTACTGATATTCAGTAAGCTTCTTCCTATTTTTATGTACTAAGTATAAAATAAATTTCAACTCTCTATTTCATTTTTTTAATCATAATAAATGGTGGAAAAGAGCATTATACTAATAAACATTAGTCTGACATACATACATGTTTTAAAGACTGTATAATTTGTATTATCAATAAAAGTTGCGGCATATCACAAACCAGCTGAATTGTGTTACTTTTTTTAATGTCCTCTTTTTTTTTTTTTTTTTTTTTTTTTTTTTTTAAAGATATTGCAAGGTTGCTGTTAACAAATGTTTTCATTTCTACGACTATTATTAAAAAATTAATAAATAAGAAACCTTGGTTATCCCGTCGACCAAAAATATATCGCCAAACTATGATATTTAATGCCAACAATCGATAATCGTAAATATCACGTTTAATGGTATTAAATATGGTACACACATCTAAAATGCCATTCAGTGATTTTTATTTCAACTTTGTATTTTTACTAATATTTTAATAATTTGTTTATTCTTTGGCTATTTAAAATAAAAATTGTCAATATATATATTTTGGCTGTTAGTTTGGCGATTTGTATAATTTAGCAAGATGGATCGATGGGATAACTAAGTAGTATCGAAATCTTTGTTACAGAAATTGTAGCAGAAAGTTTTAGACAAGAGACAGCCATTGCAAATTTTAGTTTCTCTTTTGCAGATTTTCTTTTATCAAACCTTTATTTTGCTTTATATTATTTTTAGCTCTCAATTACTTAATACAAAAGTTACGATTATTATTAATGAATATTTATAAAATGTCTAAAAACACTACATATAAGTGATTATTTGATAATGCTTCAGGTTGTAAAAATATTTTACCTGCAGATTATTTTTCTTTTGCCCCCGAAGTGTCTGTTGCAGACACCTAGAAAATTTTCTGCTACTGGGGTCATAGATTATTATTGCTTAGGAAAATTGAAAAAAAGAAATTATGCAAGTAATAACAAATAGTCACTTGTGTTGACACTGCTATTATTAAATAACCCAACAAAGTAAGTATTTCATATACCTAAGTAGTAGGAAAACAAGAGTTTAAGCTCAGCCGGCGGCGGAGCGGCGGAGCCGTCCCGCCGCCCCCTCCGCCGGTGCCACCACCGTCCCGCCGCAGCAAACCGTCCCGCCGCCGCCACCACCGTCCCTCCTGCGGTACCTCCTACCCCCACCATGCATCCCCCTCCACGAACGCCCCCTAGGGGAATAAAGGAACATTCTATTATAACAGGATAGGTGAACAACCTTCCCTAATTAAAAATATTATCAATCACATCTCAACTCGGAATCATACTATATGATGAAGATTAAATTTATATTTGAATTTTGAACAACCGTAATTTTAACGAGTATTATTAATTAAACGAAACAATTAAAATCTCAGTTTTTAACCATTTTATTTAGATTTCTTCAACTACAAGATGAGATTATCAATTTAACACAAGAAAGTTAAACATATATTTGAATTTTACTTGATAGACATCTTAATGAGTAGTATTAATTAAATAAAAACAATAGAAAATATCAAGTTTTATAGAAAAAGACTGATTTCTTATGATTTTTATCAACTATATGATCAATGTAACGACTTAAA
Organism: Maratus speculifer; assembly: GCA_964019185.1. NCBI lineage: Eukaryota > Metazoa > Arthropoda > Arachnida > Araneae > Salticidae > Maratus > Maratus speculifer. The sequence goes on along the minus strand of OZ025297.1, from coordinate 219,630,738 downwards.
AGTTGAAAGTTAAACGTACATCCTAGTTTTTCAACTGCTATAACCCTTATGAGTATCGTTAATTAAGTAAAAAACAATGGAAAATATCAAGTTTTATAGAAAAAGACTGATTTCTTACGATTTTTATCAACTTAAGAGAGAAAACTTAATCGTACATTTCAGTTTTTCAACAGCTGTATCCTTAATGAGTATTGATAATTAAGTAAAAAACAATGGAAAATATCAAGTTTTATAGAAAAAGACTGATTTCTTACGATTTTTATCAACTGCAACATCAGTGTATCGACTTACAAGTTGAAAGTTAAACATGCATTCTAGTTTTTCAACAGCTATAATCTTAATGAGTATCGTTAATTAAGTAAAAAACAATGGAAAATATCAAGTTTTATAGAAAAAGACTTATTTCTTACGATTTTTTCAACTCAAACTTCAGAATATCAATTTGATAGAAAGAAATTTAAGCATGCATTCCAGTTTTGGACAACCATTTCCTTCATGAACATTATTTATTAAGCAAAACAACGGAAAATATTAAATTTTTAACTGATTTCTTCATATTTTTTTTAATATAAAATCAGGATACACAACTTAAAATAGAAATTTAAACATATTTTTTAGTTTTTGAACAGTCGTTACCTCAAAGAATTTCGATAATTGAACAATTAACAAAGGAAACTAATGATTTTTTAACGAAAAAAGACGAATTAAACGAATTTGGTTAACTTTTACTCTAAATGGAAATTTCATCATACTTTTATATACTAACTAAGTAGAATTTTAATGCATAAACGAACACATTTCAGTAAATATTCAACGCACACACAAATATGAAAACAACACCTGCTTCTTGTGACGTCATATTGAAACCAAAACTTATTCCTTGGAAGTCCCTCACCATGCCTTTTCACCCCCATCTCCCCCAATTTTTTACCACAGGTAGGGAAATGGACAAAGCAATGACCTCTCTATCTTGTATATTTAGAAGTCTGGGAGAAAAAAAGAGACATTTTATGCACTCCAATTTCATAACAATTACCGCAATATCCCAAAATTTGAATTTTGGAAGACATAATTAGTATAATTAATTAAACAAAATAATAAAAATATTATTTTTTAAGGGGAAAAGGTGAATTTAAGCGAATTTGATTAGTTTTACAATAGTCTTTTGAACTGCAACTTGGAAATATAGATTTCTAACAGAAGAATTAAACGTATATTTTAATTTTAACAACAAAAACTTAACAAGTATCATTAATTTAAGAAAAATAAATATCAATTTTAAAGAAAAGACGAATTTGGATAATTTTACACTAGTATTTTCAAAAGCAGCCTAGAAATATTAATACTTATTCACAAATTTCACTTATTCACTGTATTCAATACTATATTTAATAAATTTGGATACACTTTAAGAATTTTCTAATGTGTAATTAAATATTAGCTGCATATTTAATGTTACCCATGTTTTCAACATTAGTTCATAATCGTGAATTTTGTATTTTAAATACCATGTATTCAGGTTCAGATTATTTTCACTTGAAATCATACAGAATTTTTTAACAGATTCAGATTATTTTCACTTGAAATCATACAGAATTTTTTAACAGAGTTTGTTTTTGAAATCATTGAAGCAACTGTATTTAATATTTTTAACACCAATTTTCTAAGATTGTCTAACATTTTCCGATTATACATCCCCCATAAGTACATTTCTAAATGCTACAATCACTTTACATATCGAAAAGATATCTTATTTGCAACTGTATTTAATATTTTTAACACCAATTTTCTAAGATTTTTTAACATTTTCCGGTTATACATTCCTCAAAAGTATATATTCTAAACAATAGAAAATATTAATTTTAAGAATAAAAAGACGAATTTAAACAAATTTTATTAGTTTTACAATATTTTTTCTCATCTCCAACACGGATATATCAATTTTAACAGAATTAAACGCATATTTTAGTTTTTAAGAATAAAAATGTAATAAGTATCATTAATTAAACAAAAAATAAATATCAATTTTCAAGAAAAGACAATTTCTTACACAAATTTTTAACTTCGAAATACATTTATTTACATATATTGTTACAATATATTACTAAACTTAAACTTTTTAAAAAGTTTGAATGTTTTTACAAAGGATTCATATTTATATTTTTCACGTCTTGACTGCATTCGAAATCTTACAACAAAAGTATACTTTTATTATTTTTATTATTATTATTATTCTAGAAAACCTAAAAAGTCATTTCTTGCTGCTTTAAACACTTGACATATTAAAACTACTCTGAGATATACTACCCATATAATTAATCAAATTATTACATGATTCATCTTACACTTCAAAATTTCTGAATTTTTACAATACTTATTTTCATCAAAGAGTACAGAATTTTAACATCTGTTTTTATCTACTTATCAGAAAATTATTAAAACACCCAACAACATTTTCCAAATATGAATATTATCTTTACAGTTTAATAATACAAAACATACACGAATACAAAGTTTAATTTTTACAAACATTTCATATTTCAAACCAAACTTTTCGAAATTTTCACATCATAAGAGCAAACATTAGACGAACTGTTTAACTTTTTTTATTGCTTAGATCTTTTCATCATAACTTTTAATTATGATAATTATCCATTTTTAGGTTGATTGTCGAAAAACTGTAACTGAAATTACATAAACTTAATGTAAAAAACCATGTTCTCACCCAATTTCTTGAAATTCAACAAAGAATTTACTATTACTTATCTATTATTATTCTTATTGAATACTTATCTACATCAATATCGACTCTCGGTAGTATATAGATATTTCATCATTACACACTTACAACTCTTTTCAAACGTTTATCAGAAATATAAGTCAATCAAAGTCTAGTAGTTATCACACCTTTTCCTCAGAAATATTACTATCATATGAAACAGTAAAGAAAATTAATAGATATTTAATATTTAATAACCTCATACGTGAAATTACTGTCAGTATGCAATGGCGAAACCATTGCATTTGCTATTAAAAACAACAAAATTTTTGAGACTTTTTTCATAACTTTTTTGAAATTTTTGCAACATTTTTTTGCAATTTTTTTACACTTTTTTTAACAAAAATTTTTCATTTTTTTTAACGTTGTGATTTTCTTTTTTTTACTTTTGTAAAAACTTATTTTGAAAAAAAATTTTTTTGTAAAAAATGTTTTTGAAAAAAAAATTTTTGAAAAAAATATTTTTGGAAGATTTGGTTTTTGTAAAAAAAAATTTTGTTGTAAATATTTTTTTTCAAAAACTTTGTTATGAGTTTTTCACTTTGTGGTTTTTGTTTTTACATTTGTGTTTTTTCTTTTCACTTTTGCAATTTTTTCATATTGTAAATATTTTTTGTTAATATTTCTAGAAAACAATGAAATTATTTTGTAAACTTGCATATTTTTTTATACATCTGCTTATTTTTTGTATGTTCTTATGCATTTTTTAAGTTGTGAGAGTGTTATTTCACTTAAAATGTTATGTATTTCATTAATGTAATAGGTATTAGAAAAATAAACACAACGATATATGCATATAAAAGAATATTTAATGTGAGCATTCAAAGAATACACTGCAAAATAATATCTATACATTCATACTGGTTAGAAGAATCACAAAATTACTTTTCACCAGTGTGTATGTCTTCCAAATTTTAAGTTTGAGATATTGTGGTAAGTGTTGTGAAAATATGATGGATAAATAGCCTAAATATCTTCCTTTATTTCTAAATTCTACAAAAGTCTGACTAATTTTTGAATATCTTCGCTAAGTTTACATATATCTGACGATGCTTTATATGATGATGTGTGCATTTTTTATTCACGTCTCCTTGAAAACAGCATTTATGGTAATCTTCCCAAGTGTAAGGTTTTTCATCTGTATAGATTTTTGTATGTTCTGTTAAATTCCATTTATTTAAGAAGTGTTTGTAGCAAATAGAGCACATCTGTAGTAGAAATAAATGGACACAGTTAGGATTCTCGTCAATAATATAGGTAAAAAGCACTTGTTAAAGTGTAGGTAGTAAGACAAATCATTTTGTATTTACTCTAATTACGTTTCATATACGAATTCTAGTATTTCTCATATAAGTACTCACATATGTGTTATTCGTTAACGCTACATGTGCTAGGGATGAATCATTCGGATCATTAATTTCTGAAGTTTGCTGCTGTTTTGGTTCACCTTGTTGAAACATCTGTATAATGAAAGAAATATATATTTAGTAAAGGTTTAATGTATAAATAATCGCTTATTTATTTATTTTTATTAAATACCTGTATATTGCAATCAATTTCGTGTACATTTAATATAAATTAAATTTTCTTCATTTATTCATATGATAGTAATTTCTCTGAGGGATACATATCTGATAATTTTTAGAAAAGTGTGAAACACAAATTATTCTATGATAATAAGTATTGTGGTAAAATTCACATAGCTTGGTTTCGGAAATAGGTTATTTGAAATATGAAATGTTAAAATTAAAGATTGTATTTGTACATGCTATGTATAATCAAAAACTATAAATATATTATTATTTAAAAAAAAACTCGATGGACGATAATTCAGATGCAAGATGAAATCATTAAGATCAAGTGCAAGATGAAACATATAATTTGATTAATAGTATGGAAGTGCTAACTCAAGATAAACCATGTATACTATATATCATTAAAACTATAAAGATAGTATTTATATTTTAAGCAACTTGATGCACGATAATTCAGAAGTGCGAGATGAAACATCTGGTGAATTGATTAAAAATATGAGGAGATTAGTTTTAATACATTAGATGATTATAGCAGTAAGAAATTTCGTGTAGGAGCAATGCGTACATGATGAAAATTGAATGGAATCAATTGACTTCAACTCCTGATCCAAGTTAGTATTTATCTCACGTGTGTAATGTGGAAATATAAAAGGTGAAGAATCAAGTTTGATGTAAATAAATATTCTGGTATTGGTTTAAAAACTAAAAAAGTATTGAATTTTACTGAATTAGAAAGCATAAAATTTGATTAAATAATGTTTTATGTAAAATATTAAGTTTAAATGTGATAAAATTATGAAAATCAGTTTGTAAACTCTCATTTTTATAAGTACTACTATGAAAATATTCTTTTAATATAGAATTTCTGCTTATTGATGAGATTAAAAAATTATATTTTTGTTAATTTTGAATATTTATTGAGTGTATGTAATACTAGGACTAAAATCTTACAAATTCGGTGATAAATTTTTCAAGAAATTGCGGTTTGTAATCCAGAAAAAGGTGTGATTTTAATAAATTTGTAAATATGTTCATTAACTTTTTTAGTTATTTCTCTAACTTGTCATTCATCTGTTAATTTTTGTAACTTTTGCAGAAAAAACATTTGAATTTTCGGTAATCTGTACTATTTTTTTGTTCAACAGTTGATTTTATAGATAATTAGTATTCTCATTCGACAGTAATTTCACGTATGAGGTTATTAAATATTAAATATCTATTAATTTTCTTTACTGTTTCATATGATAGTAATATTTCTGAGGAACAGGTGTGATAACTACTAGACTTTGATTGACTTATTTTTCTGATAAACGTTTGAAAAGAGTTGTAAGTGTGTAATGATGAAATATCTATATACTATCGAGAGTCGATATTGATGTAGATAAGTATTTAATAAGAATAATAATAGATAAGTAATAGTAAATTCTTTGTTGAATTTCAAGAAATTGGGTGAGAACATGGTTTTTTACATTAAGTTTATGTAATTTCAGTTACAGTTTTTCGACAATCAACCTAAAAATGGATAATTATCATAATTAAAAGTTATGATGAAAAGATCTAAGCAATAAAAAAAGTTAAAAAGCTAAAAAGTTCGTCTAATGTTTGCTCTTATGATGTGAAAATTTCGAAAAGTTTGGTTTGAAATATGAAATGTTTGTAAAAATTAAACTTTGTATTCGTGTATGTTTTGTATTATTAAACTGTAAAGATAATATTCATATTTGGAAAATGTTGTTGGGTGTTTTAATAATTTTCTGATAAGTAGATAAAAACAGATGTTAAAATTCTGTACTCTTTGATGAAAATAAGTATTGTAAAAAATCAGAAATTTTGAAGTGTAAGATGAATCATGTCCTAATTTGATTAATTATATGGGTAGAATATCTCAGAGTAGTTTTAATATGTCAAGTGTTTAAAGCAGCAAGAAATGACTTTTTAGGTTTTCTAGAATAATAATAATAATAAAAATAATAAAAGTATACTTTTGTTGTAAGATTTCGAATGCAGTCAAGACGTGAAAAATATAAATATGAATCCTTTGTAAAAACATTCAAACTTTTTAAAAAGTTTAAGTTTAGTAATATATTGTAACAATATATGTAAATAAATGTATTTCAAAGTTAAAAATTTGTGTAAGAAATTGTCTTTTCTTGAAAATTGATATTTATTTTTTGTTTAATTAATGATACTTATTACATTTTTATTCTTAAAAACTAAAATATGCGTTTAATTCTGTTAAAATTGATATATCCGTGTTGGAGATGAGAAAAAATATTGTAAAACTAATAAAATTTGTTTAAATTCGTCTTTTTATTCTTAAAATTAATATTTTCTATTGTTTAGAATATATACTTTTGAGGAATGTATAACCGGAAAATGTTAAAAAATCTTAGAAAATTGGTGTTAAAAATATTAAATACAGTTGCTTCAATGATATCTTTTCGATATGTAAAGTGATTGTAGCATTTAGAAATGTACTTATGGGGGATGTATAATCGGAAAATGTTAGACAATCTTAGAAAATTGGTGTTAAAAATATTAAATACAGTTGCTTCAATGATTTCAAAAACAAACTCTGTTAAAAAATTCTGTATGATTTCAAGTGAAAATAATCTGAATCTGTTAAAAAATTCTGTATGATTTCAAGTGAAAATAATCTGAACCTGAATACATGGTATTTAAAATACAAAATTCACGATTATGAACTAATGTTGAAAACATGGGTAACATTAAATATACAGCTAATATTTAATTATACATTAGAAAATTCTTAAAGTGTATCCAAATTTATTAAATATAGTATTGAATACAGTGAATAAGTGAAATATGTGAATAAGTATTGATATTTCTAGGTTGCTTTTGAAAATACTAGTGTAAAATTATTCAAATTCGTCTTTTCTTTAAAATTGATATTTATTTTTCTTAAATTAATGATACTTGTTAAGTTTTTGTTGTTAAAATTAAAATATACGTTTAATTCTTCTGTTAGAAATCTATATTTCCAAGTTGCAGCTCAAAAGACTATTGTAAAACTAATCAAATTCGCTTAAATTCACCTTTTCCCCTTAAAAAATAATATTTTTATTATTTTGTTTAATTAATTATACTAATTATGTCTTCCAAAATTCAAATTTTGGGATATTGCGGTAATTGTTATGAAATTGGAGTGCATAAAATGTCTCTTTTTTTCTCCCAGACTTCTAAATATACAAGATAGAGAGGTCATTGCTTTGTCCATTTCCCTACCTGTGGTAAAAAATTGGGGGAGATGGGGGTGAAAAGGCATGGTGAGGGACTTCCAAGGAATAAGTTTTGGTTTCAATATGACGTTACAAGAAGCAGGTGTTGTTTTCATATTTGTGTGTGCGTTGAATATTTACTGAAATGTGTTCGTTTATGCATTAAAATTCTACTTAGTTAGTATATAAAAGTATGATGAAATTTCCATTTAGAGTAAAAGTTAACCAAATTCGTTTAATTCGTCTTTTTTCGTTAAAAAATCATTAGTTTCCTTTGTTAATTGTTCAATTATCGAAATTCTTTGAGGTAACGACTGTTCAAAAACTAAAAAATATGTTTAAATTTCTATTTTAAGTTGTGTATCCTGAGTTTATATTAAAAAAAATATGAAGAAATCAGTTAAAAATTTAATATTTTCCGTTGTTTTGCTTAATAAATAATGTTCATGAAGGAAATGGTTGTCCAAAACTGGAATGCATGCTTAAATTTCTTTCTATCAAATTGATATTCTGAAGTTTGAGTTGAAAAAATCGTAAGAAATAAGTCTTTTTCTATAAAACTTGATATTTTCCATTGTTTTTTACTTAATTAACGATACTCATTAAGATTATAGCTGTTGAAAAACTAGAATGCATGTTTAACTTTCAACTTGTAAGTCGATACACTGATGTTGCAGTTGATAAAAATCGTAAGAAATCAGTCTTTTTCTATAAAACTTGATATTTTCCATTGTTTTTTACTTAATTATCAATACTCATTAAGGATACAGCTGTTGAAAAACTGAAATGTACGATTAAGTTTTCTCTCTTAAGTTGATAAAAATCGTAAGAAATCAGTCTTTTTCTATAAAACTTGATATTTTCCATTGTTTTTTACTTAATTAACGATACTCATAAGGGTTATAGCAGTTGAAAAACTAGGATGTACGTTTAACTTTCAACTTTTAAGTCGTTACATTGATCATATAGTTGATAAAAATCATAAGAAATCAGTCTTTTTCTATAAAAGTTGATATTTTCTATTGTTTTTATTTAATTAATACTACTCATTAAGATGTCTATCAAGCAAAATTCAAATATATGTTTAACTTTCTTGTGTTAAATTGATAATCTCATCTTGTAGTTGAAGAAATCTAAATAAAATGGTTAAAAACTGAGATTTTAATTGTTTCGTTTAATTAATAATACTCGTTAAAATTACGGTTGTTCAAAATTCAAATATAAATTTAATCTTCATCATATAGTATGATTCCGAGTTGAGATGTGATTGATAATATTTTTAATTAGGGAAGGTTGTTCACCTATCCTGTTATAATAGAATGTTCCTTTATTCCCCTAGGGGGCGTTCGTGGAGGGGGATGCATGGTGGGGGTAGGAGGTACCGCAGGAGGGACGGTGGTGGCACCGGCGGCGGCTGAGCTTAAACTCTTGTTTTCCTACTACTTACCTACTATGAAAACTCATTGCGTATTTAAAAAACAAAAGTTTTATTTATTTATTTATTATATTGGCTGATACTAGAGGTTAACCAAAGGGTTCTACTATTTATAGCTACCTTTTAATGCTTATTATTTCATCGTCTAAGCATTTATTTTGATTATGTATCCATTATATTTTTCATTTACTCATTGAAAAGTGTTGATTTCATTATTGAATATTAGCCGGAAACAAATGCTAAATATTTTGTTCCTTTACATTCAAATGAGTTAATTTACATAATCGAGCTAAGTGCAATGTAAATTTTTAAAAGAATCATGCTTGAAAATTATTTTAAAACCATGAGAAATCCATAAATTGAAACAAATTTTTCTTCAAAAATCTCATATTAATTTTATTTTTTAAAATTAATAAATTATAATTTTATATTGCGAATAGACTTTTTTAATGTATTCGTCATGCATCACTTAATTTCTTTATTAATAAGGTATTATTCATAACTTTCATAAATTTTTATTGAAAATATGTGACATTTTCATATGTGTAACAATTGTACAAAAGAAAATGTCAAAATATATTTTTCTCATGATTATTATATTTATTTTATTATTTATTTATTTATTTATTTATTTATTTTTTGTCTTGCAAAAAAAAAAAAAAAAAAAAAAAAAAGATAAAAATTTGAAAAATGTAATATCAAGATAGCAACATCTATATATTCTCAAAAGAAAGAAAAAAAAAAAACCTACGGATAATGAAAATAATAGTTGAGTAATTACAAAATAACTTTTCTCAAATCTGTACAAAAATTAATATTGTTTAAAGAAATTCATTCAGCATTGTTTAAAATAACGTTTAGTTAAAATATATTTTATTTCCTGGATTTTAAAATAAAATATAGCTAAAAAGGTATGTATTTAAATCTAAGAAAATTATTTTATACAATATTTTCTCAATGAATAGTTTGTGAGCAGGCAAACACTAAAATGATTATTAGTATAATTATGAGTACAGAGATATGTTCCAAAATGGAAAAGGACATAATGGTAATGTTTGTAAAAAAAAAAAAAAAAAAAAAAAAAAAAAAAAAAAAAAAAATATTTTGTGAAATTAGAACAAACTGGTTTACATCTGTTTTTAAATGTTTCAAAGACAATGGAATCAATAATTAAAGTTTTAATCATTTTCAAATGTTTTTCTACAGAACATAATCTTGTATAATCTGAAATTCTGTTCATTATTACGCCATAAAAAGATAAATTAAAGACCAAAATCTTGGTTGAACATTTCATTCTGAAATGAGGGGAAAAAAACTAGAATCTGGTGTAACTTTTGTCCATAAAGTTAGCTGAAAGAAAAACCTGAATCGCGGTTCAATATTTTGCCAAATAATTGGATTAGAAATAATCGTCATTCATGGTTCAACCTTTTACCAGAAAACTGAAATGGAGAAACATTGAATTAAGATTTAACTTTTCACCAGAAAATTAGATTAGAAAATACCCTGAATCATGGTTCAATTTTTCACCAAAAAGTTTGATTAAAAAACACTGAATCATGGTTCAGCCTTTAACCAGAAAATTGGATTTAATAAAACCCTGAATCATGGTTCAACCTTTCATCAGAAAATTGGCTATATAAACATCCTGAATCATGGTTCAACATTTCACTTACATAATGGTATTTTTGAAAGCACCAATAAACTGGTTAAACTTATCACCACCATCTCGGTTGCAGCTAAATTCTAGCTACTTTTCACCATTTTCTTGGTGAAACCTCAAACTTCATTTTTAACAGTGTAGAGATAGAGTGGTTACAGACCGACAAACGGACAGACAGACGGCCATTTTTTTTTCTAAAAATTGGTTTTTTGGAATCTCTAGTTTCTGAAACGTGTAAATCCGTCATTTTTTTCTATTTTCCAAACGATTACAAGAATTGCCCTATACTACGTATGGTGGATAAATAATATACTACGCATGATGGGTAAGTAGAACAATCCGATACTCGAGAACAAACTTCGAATCCAACTTCGAGAACAATCCGATAAAATAGTTCTTAATGAATTTTTATTAAGTTAAAAACAAGGAAATCAGATTTTATTTTCTAATGATACAGTGATCATCAAATATTTACTTTGAACTGAGCTTGAATACTTTTGCAATGGTGATCTATTAAGTATTGAATATGTATTTTCCTTTTTCCTCTAAGAATATGAATTAGTGAACGGGGAAAACCGAACCAAAAGCAAAATTCAGTTCTTATCCAAATTTTAAAAGGAAAAAAAAGAAACTCGCTTACATGAAAATTTTAAGGTATTAGTATATAGATACATGCAAAAATATCATGGAAAAATTTCGAATTCACATACATGTCTCTAAGACATATGCAAACTATATGTGCACATTTTTTTCCTTTTTTAAAAAAGCCAAAAAGGTTGTCAGTTTTAGTCATACACAACTAGTTTTGATCTTTATTATTAGCAAGAATGAACAGTTACTGATCATTTTATCAGGTTAAATACTATTTGAATAAATCAAACACTGAATGAAAGACATTCGGAGGTACTATAGGCATGCCCTTATGTCATCAACTGCAATTTTTTTTTTCTCCATAGAAACCAAATATTCTTCATAACCACGATTTTCGACCAAAACTTGCCGAAAATGGAAACAAAAACTATGTTTATATTATTTTGTCTGTCATTACACTAGTAATGTTGTAAGGTACAATGAAAGAAGAATAAAATAAAATAGACAGCAGTTTCTAAATTGGAATATAAAAATACTGTAAACTCTGCGAAGTCGGAACCAATATATAACAGAATTCAGTCTCAAATATAATAATTTCACTGTCCCTAGTTTAGGATTATCTTACAGTTATACCTGTTAAGACAAATCCTTTAAAATAAATTCTTACAATAACGTCTTCAAAAGCTTTAAAATACTAAACAAGCAAAACAAGTATATGCAGTAAAACACAAGAAAGCGAAATGTCTAGGATTGAAACAAAATTTCAATTTGGCAGGTATGATTGTATATGTATAGCATTCCTATTACGCGTTAAATGAATTCTTTTCGTTTAAAACTGTATTTTGTTACAAACAAGTTCCGTTTATGCATGGTTTACGAAGCAAATGAATAAAACTTGTGAAAACAAAATCACAAGGAGACGCAAAATATTCCATTTTTACATATATTTCCTGTAGGAAAAAGACAGATTAGTATGGTTGTCCTATGAAAGGGACAATGAATCAGAAAATACATAATAGGAACTTTAAAAAATTCACCGTTTACTTAAAAAATGACACATAATAATGATGCAAATGTTACAAGTTTTACTTGAGGGGGGGGGGGGAAGTACCACTTTTATCTAGAGTGAATAGGTAATCATTTTCTGAATTCTTTAACTAAAAATATAGATTTCCAAGCTATATAAACAGGGTAAACAACTAAACTGAATAGACGAAAGGATCTAGAATTTCTAGTCTTGATTTCTAGGTGACGAATCGATAATGAATCGTTTCATAGCAAAAACATTGTTGTTGGATTTCTGGAATGGCTTCATAAACTAGAATTATAGTTATCACAACTGATCTCTTGTATTTCCATCTATTTGCAGAGAATTTTAAATAAGTTTGACAATGAGAATATAGTAAGACGCTATTGAATCCTAGCATGAGACTCAAGAACTCTCCAACCAAAGGAATCAGAATTTACAATGATGATATAGAATTATTTTTTTCTAGAGCCACTATTTAGATTCTAGATGCCAGAATCATACTTTTTTCTCAATGTAAATACAGTGGATTTTTTTTAAATCTTGAGTTTGAACACCATTAACATATGAATGAATTTCCATATTTCGAAAAATATATGTTTATTTCATTTAACATAACTGAATCACTTGAGACAACTTAATATTTTACTGACGATGATATATTTGGACGAAAATATTACATATGAATTGTTCGGATACTTACAAATGGTCAAAAATTTGTATGAATAGTGTATTTTTTATAAGAAAACTTTACAAAGCAATATTACAAACAAATGTACGGATTCAGAATATTTGAGAAAAAGAGAAGTACGCTACACTTAACTGTTTGTTTATTTCTCATTATTATGTATGCTTTCAGGCATTATTTTAATTAAATTCTTCTTGCATGTATTTGTACTGCATAAAAGACGTTACTGCCCAAATTAAAAGCATTTTATCAATATTTACATTTTATGTGCGTATTTCATTTTATGCATGTGTATTTTATTTTCAAATTTTACACATTTAACTTGATTTCTGTTTAATGAATTTTCTTCATGACAAAGTGTTTAAGGGGCTGCTTCACTCAAATGAAAAGACCCATTCGCTAATGCTAATCCTATGGAAGAAATTTATAAAGATTTCAAGGTTGCATTTTAATATTTTTAAATGATTTTTTTTGCATTGGGTAGCTGAGGTTGATCTGAATGCAGGCCGTTTTTTACTTTTTCGATTTTGTTTACAGATATTTTTTATGAGGGTGATTTCGCTTTCCAAACCGGTTCTGAAAATGAAAGCGTTCTTGTAAAAAATATCTGTAAACAAAATCAAAAAAGTAAAAACCGGCCTGCATTCAGATCAATCCAGCTATCCAATGCAAAAGAATCATTTAAAAATATTAAAATGCAACCGAGATATCTTTATAAATTTCTTCCACAGGATTAGCATTAGCTAACAGGTCTTTTCATTTGAGTGAAGCGGCCGCTTAAGAGTGTATTCGAAAAAACGCTTTTCCACCTCCAACAGCTCGAAATTTTCCGATACAATTTCAGACATATTTTTAGAAGTAGAAACATGAAACTTGCTGAGGGGATTCTTGAACTCACGTATGAGGTGCCGTGTGATGTCTTTTTGCGCTCAATTCATTAGAATTTGAGTTATAAACAATTACCTTATCAGTATGACCCTTTTTTTCGTTCCCAGAACTCCTGCTTGGGAAAAATCGGTTAAAATGCCGTTTTTGATTGTTTTTTTTTTTTTTTTTTTTTTTTTTTTTTGCAATTATGGCACCTTGTGTACTTTCCAAATAAGAGATTTTGAAAGTTTGGTGTATTTGAGAGCAAAAATGAATTCAAAAATAAATCGAAAAATAAGCAGTTTGAATCGAAATACACCCTTAAGTCTAACGATGAGCTTCATTAAATGGAAGTTTCTCTGTATATACATTTTATTCAAGAGTACTTTCGGTCTAAAATCCTGCAGCCGTTGTCAAATGTTATTTTCAGTAAAATATTAATGAATCATAAATATCATGCTTAATGAATATCATTAAAGAAAATATTGTCTGATCATGGTTGCAGGATTGCAGACCGAAAGTATTGTAAAATTAAATGTATATTTTTAAATTTGGAACATTTTCGTTATTATTATTTGTTACATTTTTTGAAAACGATGAATTTTTGAAAGTCCATATCATGTAGTTTGAAATTTGATCAACGTGCAACATTGCATTTCATCTTGGAACTAGAATTATTTTTCCCCTTTATTAATACTTTCTGTCTAAACAGATTTCACTGTATTTTATTGTTTTTTACTCAATGTAAACAACGAATAATATAGAAAAAATATATAAACTTTGTCCAGCGTGAACAATCGGCATATCCCGACAACATGTCTTCTAAATCATGAAAATCGAGACATTCCGCGTAAATTGGGACACTGGGAACAGCAGCCACTAATTACAAAACACCAAAATTTGACGTCCATATCATTTATTTTAAAATAAGCAATACTACGATTGTCTGAATTCATAGAATTAGAAGCAAAATACACAGGAAACTTGGCTATCAGTAATTTTCAATTTTTAAGGAAGTAATAAGTTTGCTATTCTACGAGTGGTTACGTTTGAACGTTGATATTTGAGTGGGATTATAGTTCATCGTTGCGCCACGATTACTCAAAACACAAATGCTCGTTGAAGGTGTATTCAGTATTGCCTCACAGTTGTTTAAACAGCGAATATTTGGTTAATATTATATTCAGTATTACAGCACTATTTAAATATAGGCACATAATCCGAAATGCATTCAATATTACATCACTATTTTTAATGAAGATTTTCTTTTCGTTCCTACGTCATCATTCTAAGTTAGCTTTCGAAGGATTTGAAGATTTTTTAAAAACATTATTATATGAAAATCTGTACAGATTTCACTGATGCGCTGATTGAGAGTGAAATATATTCTATTAAATAAAAATGAAAACATATTTAAAACTCAAAAATTTGGACAGCTAATTTAAAATCTGTCAATAAAACAGTTTTGTTCGTTATTATTATTACTTAAATTGATATCGAAACTACATAGCATTACGACGTTATCACTTGAGCAATAGCATTTTTTAGGTTTAATTTAAAGCAGATCGGGGATATATATACTAACTTCTATTGCCCTGTTTAAGTTTGCTATATATTGGGTCATTCTACATTCATTGTAGATGTTGAATTGTAGTATTATATACTGGTTATATATATATCCATATATAAAATCGCGAAAATATCACTTTTTACTTTTTTTTACTATTATTCTTTTTACAGGCATCCGATGCTTATTTAAAAAATCACTAATTTCCTGACTGCAGTTCATGAATTCAAAAAAAGTCTTACAATATTTTAATTTGACGATTACTACGATTATTGAAAATTTACTGCGTGACTTATACGCGATAGAAAGTGATTGGAAGAACAAATGAAATTACTTTTAAACAAATTGGAAATTGCACGTCAAGCATAGCAAATGAAGTGTGCTTGTACTATAAGAAAATTTTAAAAATATTCAGATCTTGGTGTAATAGTAATACAGTACTTCGGATACAGTAAAGTATCCGAAATCTTTTGTGTGTCCCTGTAAATACTATCTGCTTTCTATTACACAGGATTTCAGTAGACCTTAGCAATGTATATCAATTTCATAAAATGTTAAATAGTATAACATTATTAAAACGAGCCCCAAACAACGTTTCCCCCTATACCATTATGTAATGGAATACTTTTGTGTAGACCTGTAAATTAGTAATAAATATTCTTTGCACCACACATTGTACAAAATGTATATTTTAGTATATATTTCATAGGTGCATATCAATTTTATTATGTTGAAAGAGTGTAACACCATTAAAATGCACTTGAACCCATTGGTCACAATATAACGGAATGGTCTCTGTAATTAAATTATTCATAAAATTTTCATAATATTTGAAATGACTCGACAAAATTATGCAATAATTATATATTTTGAATTTCAAATAATTCGGTTGGGTTGTTTTTGCTTTGTTATATGCGGACGGACCGACAGACTGATGGATTGAACGACGACAACAAGTGCTTCGTATTTACATATTTACGAATGCACCTAAAAATATATTTAAATTCTAAAAATAGTAAAATTTAATTCCGTTATTGAAAACACATGTATGTACTTAAAAAAATTCTAACGTATTAGGGAGTGATTTAAAAATCAGTTACAATATTCAATATTTATATATAAATAAAACTGATTTACATAAAAGAGTGTTAATGTCCTATAGATTTTGAGATAAATGGCAAACTGAATGTAGACGCAACAATTACATAAAAAAATAATATCACTTATAATTTTATATTGCCTGTACATCACCTTCTTTCTGGATATAAACATGTGCCTTAGAATATATTATTTCAACATTTGCTTTATTTATAAGACTATATTTCCACGAACACAAAAAGTATGTGGCCTTTAACTTACCATTTTTAGTTATCTGTTCTTTCAGTTATCTTAAATATTAATACAAGAACGTCCAGCCGGTGTCAATTGAACACCAATAAAATAATAAAATGTCGATTCGAACTAGAACTTTGTTCGTAAACGTAGTTAAAGGGCTGCTGCAATGAAACTCCCTGATCGCAAAATCCCATGTTAGCCTACGGGAAAACTTTGAAGCGCGATGACTCATTGCCTATTGTAATTATTAAAATATCGTTTTGTCTATCAAAAAATAGACTTTAGATGCTGTTGATGTGCGATTTTAAATTTTGTCTACGTAAATTTTAAGTACCTTTAAGAAGATGATAAAATTTAATCAAATGGAAATTTCAAAGTTTATAGGGATTTTTTATACATTTAAAATTTACGAAGAGAGTTTTTAAAAACATATATCGACGACATCTGATATCTACTTTCTGAAGGTGAAAACGGTATTTTAATAATTATATAAGTAATGAGTCATCGTGCTTCAAAAATTACCCATAAGCTAACATGGGATTTCGCAATAGGGGAATTTCACTGCAGCGGTGCCTTGAGTTCTAATAAGAGAAAATTAAGTTAAATAAATAAGTGATATTGTTTTAAATAAAAAAAATTGGCGTTAAAATATTTTTTTAACCGGACGTTCTATAGCGTTTATAATTTGATTTTTTTGTATGGGGCAGTGAAGGAGGGTCTGAGAATATTTTTTAAATATGATTTTATAGTGAAAAATCCTTATAACAATTGATTTTTTTCTTTTAAAAATGTTAGATTTTTTAAAATAATTTTTTTTTTTTTTTTGGAAATCTTGAACATAAATTATTGTTTATTTTATTTTATTTTATTTATTTTTTTTTTTTTTTTTTGTATTCAACAATGAAAGAATGTATGAAAAAAAATCACTCTTTTAAAAAATATGTCAATTTCTAAATATAGCAACATTAAACATTTTTAAATATTAAATATATATATTTATAGTACGTCCAATATTATGTATGTTATATTGACACTAATACAGACCCTCATATTTTTGCTTCTTTTTGGAAACAACGGATTTTGAGCTTATTCCATCGATGATAATTTTCAGACTACGTTTTTGATACTTTAAGGGTGTATTCCAATCGAAACTGATTGTTTTCTAAATTATTTTTAAATTCATTTCTGTTCTCAAACGTATCAAACTGGCAAATTCTGTTTTTCAGAAACTACATAATGTACTGTGCTTGTATTTATTATTATTATTATTATTATTATTATTATTATTATTATTATTATTATTATTTAATACAAAAAATATTGCAAAAAATGATGTCAAACCATTTTGAACTGAAATTTCCAAAGCGGAGTTTCTGGGAACGAAAAAAATGGTCATATTGAAAAATTAATTGCTTATAAATCAAATTATCATTATTTGATTGGAAAATGAAATCTTATCTTTATACATCTTTTCAAAAATCTCCCCAGAAAGTTTCATGTTTTTAGTTTTGAAAATGAGTCTGAAAATGTCTCAAAAAATTTCAAGCTATTGATCGTGGAAAAATACTTTTTCGACTATACCTAAACAAAAGTTGCTCTGTACATTCAGTTAAAAAATTATGCACAGCCGTGGAAATTGCAATTAAATTGCATTTTCATATTTTTATTAATATCACCTCCTAACGTGCTATATTTTTAGTAACAATAATAATAAAATACTCAAACATAAATACGTTGATTTTGCATTTTTTTTATAATTTTATGATATAAATTATGAATCATTAAATTAATATTCGAAAAAATTATGAATTGTAACCTATAATTTTTTTTTTTTTTTTTTTTTTTTTTTTTTTTTTTTTTTTTTTTTTTTTTTTGATGGATTTAGAATTATTAAATCCTGCTTTATGGAAATCCGAAATTTGAAATATTTCTTCCGGGTAGTTTTCAAATTGTGCTTAAAAAAGGCAAAACGATGGTTTAAGAGACCGTCTACTATGGAAATGACTAGATATTTTGAAAGAACGTACGCTATCCTGTAATCAAGCAGTCTTTGTTTGAGTGATGCCTAAGATGCCTTGAAAAAGAAGGGAACACTCTCGGTCAACAATCGAGTACCAAACTTAAATCTGGATACAGCCTATAATATATGCTCGTTTTAAAATAATTAATTTTTCGAAGACTTATAGCATGAAAATCTATTTTTAGGCTAATTCAAGGATTTAAAGTTCATTTATGCTGTCAGAATGAGGTACTGCTATTGAAAAAAAAAAGTTAGGGTTTGTTTTAATATGTAGGTGGCTCCCTAAATATCATTTTCTTCGAGGATAATTTTTTGCAGAGTTAGTAAAAGGTGTTTACTCCCCCCCCCCCCCTTTAAGACTGTACATTATATTTTGATTGCCTTGACGCATAAGCACTGAAACATTATTTTGTAAACCTGCTCATTTTTCATATAATTTTTAATATTATATGAAAATAATATTTAAAAAAAAAATAATGGTATAAAAAAATTTTCTTTTCATAAAATATGACAAACAACATTGCGCACAGCACTCTGTAATCAGAATTAAATAATATAAAAAATTATATGAAAAATGAGCAGATCATATTCTATAGTTTGAACGCTTTTGCTTCATTGGTTTTGGCAGGGTTATCTAAAAGGTATTCGTTCTTTTTTAATTTATCGACGGTCCCCTCGTCCCCTGTGGGGCTTCAAGAAAAATCTTCGCAGAAACTATAATCTGTACAATTCTATTTACACACCTGGAGTTTTAGGATAATACTTCACTGAAATACCTAAACATAAATACGTTCCTTTTCTAGATATTTAACATTACGTCTAAAATCGCAAGTGGCCGATCACTTTTGGCTATACAGTGTGTGATTAAAGTAAGGATTTACAAGGTTCATGTATGATGTACATAGAATGTATAATTCATTTAGACATGCACACAAAAGAGTTTGTCTAACAAAAGAAAATGAACTATAAATGAACTACGAAGCCCACGCACAATAATTGCTGGGAGTGCGTTTTCAGTTGTGGTATGCGTTTTTAAATTTAACTATTCTTTAAATATTATTCACTGTGTGTAAACTCTATAGATCACATAAAGGGCAGCATAAAAGTTCTCAGTAACTTACTTTTATAGGCTGAAACTGCTGAATGGAAATTTTCATCTGTGCTATGTGTTAAATGAACTAACTTTTGGCGTACTATGTAAAACACATACATATCAATAGATCATATACAGGGCTGCCCTCACCCCCCCCCCCCAAAAAAAAAATCGCATATTTTCCCGACTACACAATATGTCCAAAGGTGACCGGCCACTTGCGATTTTAAACATTTTGTTAAATAGCTAGAAAAATACACGAGGAATTACCCTGAAAGTATAAGTGTATAAACGTAATAGTATAGATCATACATTTACCTCAAGATTTTATCCCGAAACCGCATAGGAAATCGTCAACAAAATGAAAAAAAAAAAAAAAAAAAAAAAAAACGAATATTTTTTGGTGAATATTCAAGTTTCACGAATATTCAAAACTAATGTAGCAAAAGCGTTCAAACTGTAGATTATGATTAAGTGAGTTATTGTAATAAACTGTATTAATTTTTATGTACATATCATACATACGCTTAGAGAAATTAAGGTATTTATAAAAACATTCCCAAGTTTTTTGCTCATAATTTGATCAGTTCTTAATATAAAATAATTTTATTTTCTGAAAATATGTTAAATAACATTGTACCTTCTATTCAAAATTAAAAAATAATAAAAATTGTTTGAAAAATGAGCAGATTTACTAAATAATTTTTCACTTTGCATGCATGAAAGCTATCAAAATTTCATTTGCATATTGTGTCAGCTAAATGCATAGAGCAACTTTTGTAAAAGTCTCAAAAACATAGCTTGAAAATTGTGAAAGTAATCGTCTATAGAATAAGCTCAAAATTTGTTATTCCCAAAATGAAGCAAAAAGATGAGGCGTTGTGTACATATATCCATTGATTAGTGACAATATGCGATACACAATATGGCACATACCACTATATTTGGATAAATCCCTATGGTAGCAAATATAAACGCCACCTTTTTGTGATTGGACGTGATTGCTGTCCTACTTTGTATAGTACACAGCTCCATTTTAAATTTTCTTCTGGAATAAAACGATGAAGACAGGAAAACAGTTCTTAAAAATATTCTTGACTAATTCTTTTATTTTCCAAAATACGAGAAACTGAGCACTTATAAACAACATGAATGCAGCACGCTAAAATAAACGCTTTCAAACATAATAAAGAAATATGTATCATTTTTGACAACTGGGAGTGTGCGGATTCACATGATCACGACAAATCGTAATCTGAATAAATTTTTACATCACACAAACGCCAAGAGAAAATGTTCTGGTATACAATAGATTCCCAAGCCGGGCTTGAAACCGTACAGGTAGAAAGGACCGTTATATGAAAAGCAATGGGAAAATTTTAAATGAGTGTTGTCGAGAATAAAACAGTTATCGCCTGCGGCGAAAAGCGCACAACGCACAGTAACCCTAAAACAAAGTTGCATAATCGGCAAAAATTAAATTCTTTATACAAGACAAATGAGATGATAGGAAATAAATATAGAAGTTTTTTAAAACAGAAATTTTTTTTTAATTCGTTTGATATTTAATCAACTGAAAAGTAAGAAAGAAAAATCTAGAAATGAAATGATATTTTAAAAATAATTTATTATTATTATTATTATATATGCAATTTGGAGACGAACACTCAATAAAAATTCCTATTAAAAATGCTATTTAATTATAATTATTCCTATTTAATTATAATTACTACAATTATAACATAATTATAATATAACTATAATTATATTAACATAATTATAATATAACATAACTATAATTATAATAACTATAATTCCTATTTAATTATAATTAAACTTTAAAAGAGGGGGGGGGACTTCCATTTAAAATATTAATAGAAATATATATCAAATAAGCTTTCTAAGAAAAAAATATCAACCGACTTCAAAAAAGCGCTAAAAAGAATTAAATAATTCTTTTAAATTCTCTAATGACAAAACGTTATCCAATAAGCACATATCGGATATCAGGTACCGGCATAAAAAACGGTTAAATTTAATATGTATAATTTAATATCCACCAAACATAGATTTTAGAGATAATATTATTTTACAAGGGATGAATTGACATATTTATGATTTATTTTATGAATATATACATATAAAAAGTAATGAATTATTTTTTGAAGTTGGTGCCAAACAATCACAATCGATAATGATTATGCCCATTTTAATTATGGTACTAGGCATAATTTATCTACAATTCTTAATATACATCAAATAGTTTGGCACCAATTTTAAAAAGTAATTCATTACTTTTTATATGTATATATTCATAAAATAAATCATAAATATGTCAATTCATCCCTTGTAAAATAATATTATCTCTAAAATCTATGTTTGGTGGATATTAAATTATACATATTAAATTTAACCGTTTTTTATGCCGGTACCTGATATCCGATGTGTGCTTATTGGATAACATTTTGTCATTAGAGAATTTAAAAGAATTATTTAATTTTTTTTAGCGCTTTTTTGAAGTCGGTGGATATTTTTTTCTTAAAAAGCTTATTTTATTTCCTACTTTTTAGCTATGCATACTGTAATACATAATTATGTGTACTGGCACACGATAGCTCTTTGCAATGCATTACTAATGTACGCACTTTGCTAAGTATTATTTATTTATTTATTTATTTATTTTGCTTTGAGGTAGGCGCTACAGCTATTCGCCGGCATAACCTCCAATGATCACAAGAAACCATATAGAACACTTTATTACAGAATATCCAGTACATACATTTTTCACAAGGACAACACAGACACCCATGCCGCTGGCTGGACTCGAACCAGGGACCAGCGGTGTGGGAGCAGCCTCCGCTACCATCCACGCTACTGGGTCGGCCTTTGCTAAGTTCTGATGTATTCAGTTTACTTGTCATTGTTTGATTGTCAACTTTTCTGAAACCACTTACAATATCGGTTAGTATCGTTGTGAATCTTAAGAATTTCGTTGTATGGTAACTTCTTCAGACAAGATCTGCCACTTCGAAAGCTACCGCATTTATGAAATCTTAGTCTGCATCGAATCCTACGGTCATCGAAAGTGAGTATCAAAAGGTGACAATCCATCAAGTAAAGTGTCCTTACACATAAGAGCGCGACATAGTGCTTCCATATATGAGTACGCAGCAAAATGACTTCATATATTAATGTATAGTAAAATGCTTTTCTAGTGTAGTCAGTCAAAAGTACTCCCCCTTCACTCAGAAAAAGGAAAAAGAAAGATTTTAGCAAAAATCGCACTATGCTTCAATTGATAAACAGTAACAATCTAATACCTATACAGGCAGTAATGGCATCGGAAATGAGCAGGTGGCGATTCGACGAGGAATCTGAAACTCATAACCAATACCTGGCTGCCTCTATAAGAGAGTGACAGCATTTGATTCCCAAATATTTCTTTTACAGACGCTTTTGTTCCAACTACACTGTTAAAAGTTTGAAACTTTTGCTGTACACTGTTAAAAATCTGCCGCATTTTTTTGCTACGCACTCCAGCGCTTGCATAGAAAACGGTTACTTGACTGTATTAAAGAACATTCTCATAGGTCGCAGTAGAGACATTATATACAAGCGGCGGAGTGCGATGCAACAAAATGCAGCAGATTTTTAACAGTGTATCATCACTTCACCGCTTATATAGAAAACGATTAGTTAAATGCATTATGAAGGATTCTCATTGATAAAAGTAAAGATATTCTATAAAAGCGATGGAGTGACGATGCAGCAAAAGTTGCAAATTTTTAACAGTGTATTGCATTGCCAGGCATTTTTTATTATGGAATTTGATGATGATTTCCTGGAAGAATTCGATTGTACTCGTATGAAAAGTTAACAAGATTGACGAAAACTGCCTGCTCAACAAGATGCTTGGTGACTCGTTTTTGTCCAGAATCGTTTCAACCAATTATATACTGTGCTACATGTGTCGTCATATTCATATCGAGGAATCCTACACTGTAAAAAATTTGACACTTTTGCTATATCATCACTCTATTGCTTTTATAGAAAACGATTACTTCACCCAATTACGAAGCATTCTCATGGGTCAAAAGAGAGATATTCTACAAAAGCAGGGGAGTGACGATGCAGCAAAAGGGTCACATTTTTTACAGTGACACTGTAATCGGAAATGAGCGGTGGCGTATTCGATGAGGAATCTGAAACTCATTATTTACACTGTTAAAAATCTGCTGCATTTTGCTGCAACGCACTCCCCTGCTTGTATAGAAAACGGTTACTTGGCCGTGAAATGGCGCTTTCTCATTGGTTGGAATAGAGATATTATATACAAGTGGTGGAGGGCGTTGCAGCATAATGCAGCAGATTTTTAACAGTGTATACCTGGCTGCCTCTATAAGAGAGTGACAGCATTTGATTCCCAAATATTTCTCTTACAGACGCTTTTCTCCCAATTACACTACAAAAACTTTGAGCCTTTTGCTGCATCATCAGTCCACCGCTTTTATAGAAAAATATTGCTTTAATGTGTTATGGAGCATTCTCATTGGTCATAAAAGACATATTCTATAAAAGCTGTGGTGTGACGCTGCAGCAAATGGGTCAAATTTTTAACAATGTATCATGGAGCATTCTCATGGGTCAAAGGAGAGATATTCTATAAAAGCGGGGGAGTGACGATACAACAAAAGGATCAAAATTTTTACAGTGTACACTGTTAAAAATCTGCTGCATTTTGCTGCAACGCCCTCCACCACTTGTATATAATATCTCTATTCCAACCAATGAGAAAGCGCCATTTCACAGCCAAGTAACCGTTTTCTATACAAGCAGGGGAGTGCGTTGCAGCAAAATGCAGCAGATTTTTAACAGTGTACACTGTAAAAAATTTGGCCCTTTTGCTGCATCGTCAATCCACCACTTTTATAGAAAACGATTACTTCAGCCTATCGTGGAGAAGTCTGATGGGTCAAGAGAGAGATATTCTATAAAAACGGGGGAGTGATTATGCAGCAAAAGGGTCAATTTTTTTACAGTGTACACTGTTAATAAATGTGAACCTTGTCCAGTTAGGATTTCACACTTTGAAAAAATCGTGTAACTTAACGTGTAATGTAAGTGTAACTTAAAAACATGAAAAATGAACGTTTCTAATTGGTCGATTGCCTCGAAAAGATATTGAATTTTAATGTTTTAATTTTTTAAAAAGTTCTAATCAACAGATTTTTATGAAATTTGAATGGGACCACATGGGCCTCATACAAACAAAAAAAGAATTATCAAAATCGGTTCATATTTACGAAAGTTATGCGTGAACAACAAATACATACAGGTCGAAATCATAACCTCCTCCTTGAAGTCGGTTAAAAATAGAATATGTGTTACACCACATATTATCACTCGAAGGACCACCAAAAAATTTATATTTTTTTGGTGAAGAAAAAAATATTTTTTTTTTTTTTTTTTTTTTTTTTTTTTTTATAAAAAAATAGTAAGGTGTTGTGAATCTATGTACAATGCACTAGCAAAATATATATTTAAAATATAAGAATAATTATATGTTTATAAATTACAAGATAAATATGATGTGTATAAAACACAATACAATATACAAAATGCTACCAAAAAATTAAATTTCAACTGATGCCTAGGTCTTTATATATATGCATATATACGAATCATTGCTTTTAATTTCAAGCAATTTGATGTATATGTTACAAGCCAAACCCGATTTTAGGCCAAACTAGAATGGCCTAGCCAAACCGGTCTATCCTAACGCCCATCGGATAAACTAGTTTTTCCTAGGCCAAACCGGTTTATCCTAACGCCCATCGGATAAACTAGTTTTTCCTAGGCCAAACTAGTCTCTCCTAAGGTCCATAGGACAAATTAGTTTTTCCTAGGACAAACTAGTTTGGCCTAACTCTTATAGGATAAATTAGTTTAGCCTGCTGTTTTTCGGTCTGAACTAGATTATCCTAGGCCGATCTAGTTTATCCTAGGAAAAGTCAATTTGGCGTGATTTTATTGAATTCAATGACCGCCTCAGCGCCAACATTCTAGTTTGTCCTAGGCTGATCTAGTTTATCCTAGGTCAATTTAATTTTACGTGTTTTTAGCTCACAGGCGTGAAAGCCTGAGAAATAATGGGCTCGCAGATTCTGTATGTACGCATGTATGTAAGCATGTATGTACGTACGTATGTACGTAACGTGATAACTCTTGATAGAAGTAATGTAATTTGACGTTTTGAAAATGTCTTGGCATACAATAGATTCCCAAGCGGGACTTCAAACCGTACAGGTAAAAAGGACCGTTATATAGAAAGCAATGGGAAAAAATTGAAATGTGTGTTGTCAAGAATAAAACAGTTATCGCCTGCGGCGAAAAGCTCCAACGCGCAGTAACACTAAAGCAAAGTTGCATAATCGGTAAAAATTAAGTTCTTTATACAAGACAAATGAGATGATAGGAAATAAATATAGCAGTTATTTAAAACAGAAAAAAATATTTAATTCGTTTGATATTTAATCAACTGAAAATTAAGAAAGAAAAATCTAGAAATGAAATGATATTTTAAAGCTAATTTATTATTTGTTTTTTCTTTTATTATTATTATTTTATAAGCAATTTGGTGACGAACACTCAATAAAAATACCTATTAAAAATGCTTTTCTTTTAAAATTAAATTTTAAAAGAGGAGCGTTGGAACTAACATTTGAAATATTAACAGAAATATATAAAATAGAATATTTATTACATCACATATTATCACTCGTAGGACCACCACAAAAAAAAAAAAAAAAATAATAAATAAAATAAAATAAAATAAAATAAATTTGGTAAAGAAAAAAAAAAAAATAGTAAGTAAAATGATAGTAATTGACGGTCCCCTATGGAATTTCGGGAAAAAAAATCTCCACGGTAATATATGATCTGTACTTTCATGATAACACAACTGGAATTTCTGAAAATTTTCTGATATATTTTTCTAGATATTTAACAAAATGTCTAAAATCGCAAGTGGCCGGTCACCTTGGCAATATAGTGTATTCATGATAATAGCAGAAATTATGTTTTCGAATGCGTTATGTGTTTTTCAAATCTTTCATATTAGTAAACTGTGAAGTTTTTAAAAACATTCTGAATGTGTTAGAAAGTATTTCATAATGTATGCTGTATGCATGCTTTTTGGTTCTTGTTTTTACAGATGTAGATTTTTAAGAAATTTCAATCCACCTACAGTTCTTGGCTTGAAAGTACACCTATCTGAACATTCCATCTTGCAAAGCAGATATATTTTTAATGTCCTCAAATACGAATTTCATTTAAAATTTAATGGAGAAAATAATAAAAAAAAATATAGTTTTTTAGCTCACAGGCTATCAAAGCCTGGGAGCTTATGTGCCCGCCCGTTCTGTATGTGCGTATGTGCGTAACGCGATAAATCATGATAAAAATACTTTAAAATATTTTTTATACATATCACTTTAAATTTTGGATATATGTATATTCTGATAAGGCGCTTTCCTGATTAGTTTTTGGAGTTCATTCAAAATGTATAACAGAGGGAATGGAGGATCATGCCCCTCCCCTTAATTTATATAAATGGGTTTTCATGCAGAACTATCAGTTTTCGATCGAAATTTAGATGTAGGATCATTCTGATTAGACAGTTCCGTTATTAGTATTAGGTGTTCGTTGGATAAGTATAAAGACGGGGAACGGGGGGGTTCATGCCCCTACTTTTGATTGATAAAAATGGGTTTTTCGTGCAGAGTTATCAGTTTTTGTTCAAAATTTTTATATAAAAAATCATATCCCTCATTAGATTAAGGGGTTCAATGATTAAGTATAAAACGGAGAAATGGATGGAGCTGTTCCCCCTACCCCTTAATAGGTTTTTCGAACGGAATTAACCCTTGAAAATATAAGGCTGTAACATGCAATTAGTATAAATACCCTATGAGCTCAATGCCATCAGTTTAACTGGACAATATTCTTTTTATTTGAATTTAATTGCTATGTTTAAATGCAATTTATAATAAAATATTACATTTTATTGGTTGTGATTGCCGTTTTTGCCTGTGTTTATAAATAAATTGAAGAATGCATTCAATTCATGCTTCTGTTTATTATCATAAGTTAACAGTACTGATGCTATCGCGAGTACTGATGCACTCAAGTGTAACTTGAGATAAAAAAGATTGAAAAACTCTGATATGAATAATTTCTGAAGCAAAGAGATTTAGTGTATAATTTTCTGTTTATATATTTTTCAAAAAATAAGTGTTTTGTGATGAAAATGATAAAAAATAAAATCATCCTTTGTTTTATGATAGTAAAATTGTTGATGATAATAATTTGATGATGACAATGTTTTATGATAATAATTTCCTTAAATAATATCCCCTATAAGCCTTTGTTTTATATTACCCTGTTAAAATTTACGACAAACTGTCTATTCGGCCATTTTTACAGAAAATGGTTAGATAACCATAATTTAACTTTAACCTCATTGTAATATGGTCAACAATAGGGTCAGATATGTTTCATATTTTGGCCAACAAACCGTTATGTTTAAAGACGGTAAAATTGATTGGACAGTTTACTGCTGCTTTTTAATAGTATATTTAACAGTTAAAAATTTCAAAAGTGATTGCCATACTGAAGCCTATGAGAACTATAGGTAATTCAGAAAAATCGTTGGAGAAGAGAGAATTCTACTGTAAGAATTTAAACTTACATGTTTTTATAAGTAAATATCATTGATAAAAAAAAAAAAAAAAAACAAGCAAACAAAGCAAAAACATGTTATTATGTCAATGTATCCGCCTACGTTTAAACCATCAATTTCGATGAAAATTCGGAACTTTTTTAAACTTGATTTTCTTAAGAAATGAACATTTCTGTTTCTAGATTTTAATTTTAATTTCTTAGTTTCTAGATTTTAATTTTAATTTCTTAGTTTCTAGATTTTAATTTATTTTGTACATTACGCCTATTAAAAGCAATTTTCTTATTCTATAACCATGAAATGTTTTGTGTAGCTTTTCGATAATGTCTAGAGTGTATTAACTAATGAATTAGTTCTAAGTGACTTATTTGTTGATGTATAGCTATTTTTATGAAGAATTACACGTAAAGTTACTGAAATTTTCTATGTAATCGTATATAATCAATTGTATCGTTTTTAGATATATGTATATTGACTAGTTTTTAGTTCATTACTCTCAAGAGTATCTAATATGCATATGTTTAAAAAATAGTTTGTGTTATATGCTTTTTTTTTTTCATTTTTTAATAGAATCGGAGCTGTTTTCATAAAAAATGACCAAAAATCTTCAAAAGTTTAAAAAATTGCTTAGATATATATATATTTATTTATATTTATTTATTCTATGTTAGATTACACGTAAAAATACTAAAAAATGTGTCAAAAGTAGAGTTTTAAAAAACATTGTCTTCGAACGTTGCCGGGTACCTTAGGAAAGCACAAAATCTTTGAAATTGTCAAAAACGCCCAAAACATCATTATTTTTGAAGTACGAAAGCTGAAATAATATGAAATTAAGATATTTATTTTTATTTTCGACGTAAGGTATATATTCTGAAGTATGTTACACAGAAAAATAAACTTTGAAAAGAAAAAAACTATAAATATATAAGAACAGTGCGCGCAAACTGAAAAATTCACTAATTTGAGAAAATGCATCTTAAAGTTTCAATGTTAGAATATTTTTCGTTAAAGAAATCATCTATAAATGAACTCAAAATATAATGCAGATATTTGAATGTCCCCCCCCCCTTTTTTTTTGCATATTACTTAGAAAATTTTAAAAATTCAGAATAAATTAGAAACCAAAAATTGATTTTTAGAAAGCTTGAAGGTCCTATACCCCTATATTACAGAACAGTTAATTATAAGCAAATTAATTACTCTGCATACATCTTGCAATAACTAAGACTAGATTAATATTGGACACCCATGTTTAAGATAAATAAATAAATACATAAAATGTAATTTAACAAATTACCATTTGAAAAATGATATTTTCAAAGACTAAAATTTTAGACTTATAAATAAATTCTATACTTAATAGTAAGAACATTATTTTTATGATGATCAAAATGTGGTTTGCGTAATAACATAGTCATATATTGCACACGTCATGGATTAAACATTTACATTCCTGGATCAATCATAAACAAATTTCAAATGAAATTGCAATTTTACAATTTTCGACAAATTTTTAAACTTCTGGAAAAACGCACATTGTCTATGTATGCGCCATCGTATAGAGGAAAAAATTACTTTTAAATGAAGTTTCTTCGAAAACTGCATCTCAATTTGTTTTTAAGTTATTATTATTTATTTGTAGTTTTTAACACTTTTTTGTCATTGTGGCAACAGAAGTATTTCATTTCTGGACCAATCAGAAAACGAATAAAATATGGACATCACAAGGATTCAGATATGCTACAGAGAGCAACAACTAATTCCCCCCCCCCCCTTAAACATCTGAAACTAAGAAAGTGATTAGAAGCATTATTGTTGAACATAAGAAGAGAAATAAAGTTAACGTTATTATGTTTACTCAAAAATTTGAAATTATTATAATAATATTATTTAAATTCAATTCATGAAATAAATACTCAACTTTATTTTTCATTAAAAGTAATGGTTCTCTTTAGATTGGTATGATATATTTTATTCACAACTTCAATGTAATTTTCACAAATCTTTGTTCAGTAAAAAATAAATTAGATTTGTAAATCGAAAAATGTGAAACACTGTTTTACTCAAATTATGTTTATTAATATGACGAATGAATGTTTCAAACTTCAGGAATATTTTATAAGTTTTATAGTGATGTATTTCTTTATTTAACTGAAAATGTTTTTCTTTGCTTTAAAAAAGAATCGATATTTTTTTAAAGGTCTTCGCAATAACAATTTTGATGCAGGGTTGAAACAAATTTCATCATTGCTATAGTTGCAACACTAGGATTGTGATACTTTGTTCCAGCGTTTGGTACTCCAGCTGAAACGTACAATGAACTCGTAAAATGTTAATTATTAACTGGTAAAATATTGATTCATATTATATTATTCTATTTATTCTATTTATTACTATTACTGTTTTTTATCTTCTCTATACAATTTTATTGTAAATAGCACATTGTTATATGAAGCCGAAGGATAGAGAATAATGGAGACAGAAAAACTTCTTTTTTACTTCTTTAAAACTTCTACTTATTAGCTCAGAGGCTATCAAAGCCTGAGAACTTATGTGCCCGCCCGTTCTGTATGTATGTACGTTCATTCGTTCGTGCGTACGCGCGTAACGTGATAATTCATGATAAAAATATCCGATACACTTGAAATTTTGTAAGTATATTCTGATAAGGCGCTTCCCTGATTAGTGTTTGGAGTTCATTCGATATGTATAAGAGGGGGAACGGGGGAGGGCGGGAATGATCTCATATCTAAATTTTGAACGAAAATTGATAAATCTGCATGCAAAACTCAATTGATATAAATGGGTTTTTCATGCAGATTTATCAGTTTTCGTTCAAAATTTAGATATAAGATCATTCTGATGAGGCACCTCCGTGATTGGTATTAGGTGTTCATTGGATAAGTATAAAAAGGGGGAATGGGGGGAGGTAAGCCACTCCCCTTGATTTATATAAAGCTGTTTTTCATGCAGAATTTATCAGATTTCATTCAAATTTTAGACATAGGATCATTCTGATGAGGGCATCACCATGATTTGTTTTGCAAGTTCATTGGACAAGTCTAAGAGGGGGGAAATGGGAAGTAACTCCCTTAATTAAGATTAATGGGGTTTTCCCCCAGAATTTACCGATTTGTTTCAAATTTTGGATATAGGTTCATTCTGATAAGGCAATTCCCTGATTGTTTTTCGAAATTCATTGGATAAGTATAAATGGGGGATTACTCTCTTAATTTATTTAAATGTTTTTTCTTGCAGAATCAACCGATTTGCTTCAATATTTGGATACAAGTTCATACTGATAAAATCTTTCCCTAATTAGCTGTCGGGTTCTTTTGTTAAGTATAAAGAGGGTACTGACGATTACCTCCCCTCCCTTTAAATTTGTTAAATGGGTTTTTATGCACAATTATCCGATTTGCTTTAAATTTTGGATGTAGGTTCTTTCTGATAAAGCGAATCGCTGAATAGTTTTAGAAGTTTAATGGTTAAGTATAAAAGAGGAGGGTAACTGCTCTTAAATTATATAAATGGTTTTTTATTAAGAACTTTCCGATTTTCTCTGAATTTTTGACATAGATTTTTGATATGATAAAAGCATATCCCTGATTAGTTTCGGGTGTTCAATGATTGTGTATAAAAAAAGGGCAAATAGGGTGAGCTGTTTCCCCTGTACAATTAGTATGCGTAGCCTGTGAGCTCAATGCTATCAGTTTAATTGGGGCAATATTCTTTTTAAATATTGCTATTTTCTATCTTCTCTATAGAATTTTATTGTAAAAGAGCATATTGTTACACGAAGCAAAGGGATGGAGAATTATGGAGTCAGAAAAAAAAATTATCGTCAGTAGAAATGGATGCACTCAGAAGATCATGTGAGGTATCAATAATAGAAGGATTAAGAAATGAAAAAATCAGGGAAATGATGAAAATAAAGAGAGTCATAAAATTATTATAAAATATTAAAAGAAGAAGAAAAAACAAAACAAATAACCACAAAAAAAAAAAAAAAAAAAAAAAAAAAAAAAAAAAAAAAGAGAGAGAGAGAGAAAACAATTAATTTAGATATGTTTATGTTACAATAATGGGTGATGAAAGACTACTCAAAATAGCTTTAATTATAAAACAAATAAAACGAGGAAATAGGGAAGACCACGGAAGAACTGGCTGGATGATGTTGAAAATGCGACAAGGAATAGAGGTTTGCAAAAGGGATAGACCCTTGACCGGAAGAACTGGAAAAAACTGTTGTAGAATTGTCGGAAGTCGACATCTTCTGAGTTTACGTATAAATATTGATTTACGTATTGATAAAATTCCTGGAAAAGTACCAAATCAAAGTCGTTGTAATTACCAAATGTTTTTTAGTACCAGGATCAACTTTTAAAGTGGAATTTAGAACACTATTCACATTGAAGACTAAATTGAGAGAAGAATTTGAGATCATTTTGTGTATAGCAAACTTTCCATACGCTAGACATGAAAACAATACAGGTGATTCTCTCCAAATGGGCCAAAATAAGAATTATGAGGGAGTGACAAATTTTAATAAAATGCTCATTAACTTTTTTACCATTGTCTGAATTGAGATTAGGCTAAATGGGCTTTAACTATATCTAAATATTTATAAATCAGTAATAATTAATCTATTTTTCAAATATTTACCTGTATTCAGTAGAGGCTGAAGAGGAATGCTTAGGACTTCATCACTGCCTCATCAACCTCTACTGAATACAGGTAAATATTAAAACAAAATAATTATTGCTGTTTTATAAGTATTTAGATATAGTTAAAGCCCATTTAGCCTAATCTGAAATCAGATAATGGTATAAAAATGAATAAGCATTTTATTAAAATTCATCACTCCTTCACAATCACTCCCTCTTATTTTAGCCCATTTGGAGAAAATCATCCATATATTTGCACTCTAAAATAGTATATTAATAATGCAGACAATTTATTCTGATCGGTTATTTAATAGTTCTATTTTAGTTACCCTGAAAGCGTTAATAGGTTGATTCTTGGTTCTGTTAAGGCCAACGTATGAAACTTACAGTCATTTTCAAGAATGAACTAAGAAGAATCAGTGAAATCTTTCTGTGCATTATGTGCCCTAGAACGTCATTTCTTATTTTTTACGAAAAAACCGTGAAAGAGAATTTAACGAGGGCAATAAAATTGAAAAATAAAGGTGAATCAATAAAACCAAAAACATTTTTTTTTTTTTTTTTTTTTTTTTTTTTTTTTTTTTTAAGACAGACTATGTAGGAATGCATTTGTTTTATTTGCCAAATTCATGTGCATTACTATGTATTTTAATGACTCTATAATTTTAACAGTAGTAATTGCATTCGCATTCGTTTAATACGGCCAGCATGTGTAAAACAAGGAAACTGTTAGAACAACAGCCCTTCCTTGCTTGTTAAAATTATCGGCACCCATGTTCAATAAATTACTAAACTTTGAATGTTTCAGTAAGTGCACAAAATTTGGTGTTTATAATAGCTACGCTAAAAGTTGAGTTTTGCACAAAAAGTTTAGCGAAATTTGTTGAAATAGAATTTAGAACATATATAAAGAGTTGCTAGTTTTTATTATTATTTTTTTTCAACTTTTATTTATCGAGAATGCACTTAATAAGGTCATTTGCATTAGGTTATGCTGTTCACGCCATATGTTAAACTGTAAGCCAATAGACCATTCAAAAGTGGGTCTAACAGCATTCTTTCTTTCTTTCTTTCTTTTTTTTTAAACAAAACTTTTCTTGAAACATTTGAAAAATAAATTAACAGGGAAACTTAAAATGTAGAAAGTTATACTTTGCCCTAAATTACAAATCCATGAACAAACTAAATAATTTTCTTTTTTTTTTTATTGTTGTCCTTGTTTATTGCTTATGTGCAACATTAAAAGTATGAGTGCATTTGTCGCCCCTTTTCTGATCTATTATTCTCAAGAAGAAAATAAAAATACATAAAAGGGAAAACGAAAGTCTATTAAAAGTTTGCTTTTTGATGCCGCTCATTTTTGTAAAGAAAAGTTTTATGGCGAAGGGGATAAAACGAAATTGGAAGACAAATATATTGGAAAATGAATAAGGAAATGACATGGTCTGAGAACAGTTGTGTGCCCAATCTTCATCGAAATCACCATCACGTAATCATAAGATTTGTTCGTCTGTTGTTTGTTTTACGTTTAATTTTTGTATTTTCTTAAATATCATAACAGGAAATATGACATGAATATAATGAAAAGCCCATATACTTGTTTAATTTTTAGATACTCAAAGTTAACCGCCATTAAGAAAGTATTTCGTGCGAATTTTTTTATATTTTTATTTTTCTTATAGAATGGACATATCATTTTGATATCAAGTTAAATATGATTTATGCATTTTTCACAATTTTCTTTATCGAAACAAATAATTTTACTTACGATGTAGCAGATAATACAAAATTATTATTTCTCGTTTTAATACAATGAAAATTAGGATGTAAAGCTAAAATACAGTGGAATATTTCTTTACGCTTAATTTTTGTATTTTCTTAAATGTCAAAACAGAAAATGTGAGATGAATATAATGCAAACTCTGTATACTTGTTTAATATTTAGATACTCAAAGTTAGCCAACAGAAGAAAGTATTTCGTTAGGATTTTTTAATATTTTTTTTCCCTTATAGAATGGACGTATCATTTTAACATAAGTTTAAATATGAATTATGCATTTGTCACAATTTTCTTCACCGAAACCAATAACTTTGTTTACGATGTAGCATATCATGTAAAATCATTTTATTTCTTGTTTCAATGCACTGAAATTTAGAATAAATGCGCATATATATATATATCCGAAGAAATATCCGATTAACTTCAAACTTTTTTCTAGGTTCATTCAAATGAGTCATTTCCCTGATTAGTTTTGTGGGTTTATTGGTTAAGTTTAAGTGGGATAATGGGCGGCTGATCGCCAGTTTAATTTAGATATTTTTTTCAGGCAAAATTATTCGATTCGCTTCAAATTTTATATAACGGTTTATTATGATAAAGAGCTCCCCTGATTTGATTTGGTTGTTCATTCGTTAAGCATAAAGTGTGAAATGTTAGGTTATCACACCCATAATTTATACAAAGAGGTTTTTCATGCTGAATTATTCGATTTGTTTCAATTTGGCATACCGGTTAATTATAGTAAGGAGCTTCCTTGATTAAATCTGGCGATTTACTAGCAAGTATAAACTGAAAGATAGCGGCTCCACTCTTTAATTTAGATAAATGTATTTTTCATGCAGAATTATCCAACTTGCTTCAAATTTGATAGATCGGTTTATTTCGGTATTACGCTTCCTTGCTTAAATTTAGAGGTTCCTTGATTAAATATAAAAGAAAGAAAGGCGGAGAAAGTCCCATTCCTCTTAATTTAGACAAATGGATTTTCATGCAGAATTATCTAATTTGCTTCAATTTGTTTTTCTATGTATATTCTGATATAGAGCTTTTTTGATTAGATTTGGAGATTTACTGGTTAAATATAATGGGGGAGCTAATAACACGCTTAATTTAGCTAAGAGGTTTTTTTTATGCAGAATTATCGGATTTTCTTCAATTTTATGCAGATTTATTCAGATGAGGCGCGTCTCTGATTAGATTTGGTATTTCATTGGTTAAGTATAAAGTGGGAAAAAGTATTAACGGGGGCCACTAAATTTATTTTTTGAGGGGCATTGTTATTTGAAATAGGAGTATAATAAACATTTAGTGTAAATAGCCTGTGAACCTAATGCCATCAATTTAACTGGATACTTTTCTTTTTATTAATTTTAACAATCGTGTGACCTCGTTGTCTAAATTTAGTTTATTTTAGTTTAATTATTAGCTTTAATTTTATTACAAATTTGTGATACATTTTGCAATAAAAGTTAATTAGTGCGAAAATCTTAAAACATATCACTAATTTTTTTACTTTTCCTTTTACTTCATAGTGTCATAAAATAAATCCTTAATACAGTATTTTCGCTTTTTGTTTCATAATGAAAGTAAAGAAAAACCTATAAGGAAATGGAAATAGTGAATGCAAAAACCCATTTAAATAATAATTAAATTTATGCATTATGTTGTTCTATTTTAAATCATTTCATTTTTATGTTAATATCATTTGAGATTAATGTTAGCTTTACTTTTACCTATATATTTTTTACTTTTTATTTAAAGTTAACATGTGTGGCTGATTTGCAATCTTGAAACTTTTTTTTTATTTCAAGTGATAATAATAAAATGAAGTTTTAACTAATTTTTTGTTAGCATTACTTCACAAAAATGGAAGATACGCAGAGGAGGAAATTCATATTGAATATGGAAAACAAGTTTTAAATATTAATTAAAAAAGAGAATCATATTGTCCTTTTTAAGTTAATTAATTTTTAGTATAGTATCATTCAAATTCCTTGTTTTGTTACTTTTTTTAAAAAAAAACGATAATTTTACTAAAATAGGGAACAAAGTTCATAGAAACCGGCAGGAAATGGCTTGATTTAGCAATATTCCAAAGGGCTAAAATATTTAAACAGTGAAGGAAAATAAATTAAGAGTTTTTCGTTGTCACTCCCCTTCTTCGCCTCGCCTCGTCCAAGACAATTTCAGTTTAAAAAAATTTCTTAGGCTTATGTGTCTAAGTTGACACGTGTGGTTCAAAACGCAATATCTTCCTGATAGAATAAAAAAATTCATTCAAATCTTTAATTTGTAGAGGGAAAAAACTGACAGAATTTTATTTTGAGTTTATATTACTTTTTATTTGCTAAATTTCTGTAGTGCTTTTTATATTGATATGATTAAAAGTTGTTATGCGCAAAAGATCTTAGTTTGAATTTTTAGGTAGATTTCGTATGAAATACTACCTATTGCATTATCTCCCATGTTGGAATTTCTGAAAAATTTTTGCGGATCTACACGAATCATGACTTCTAGACCCCAAAACCACCATCAGTAAAAAAGTTTATATATCTATCTATCTATCTATCTATCTATCTATCTATCTATCGGTGTATATCACTTTCTTCTAGACACGATAACTTCCATAATTATACTCAGATCTTCTTCAAACTTTTACATAAAATCAAGGAGCCTAAAATCTCGGTCGAGTTTGTTAATGGGCAAAATCGGACCAAGGGGGTGGAAATAGGGAGGGTTTTTGTGAAAACAGAAAAAACGCGATAACTTCTTAATTAAAATAGATATCGAATCAGTTTAAAGTTTATATTACTTCTAAGAAATGGGCAAAAAGTTTATGCATGACAGATTTTTGATAAAGTTAAAAATGGGCTCAAGGGGCGAAAAAAACATGGTTTTTGGGAGAAAAAAATCATAACTTCGTCAATTCTCAAGATATTAAATCCAACTAAATTTTATATAAATGTACTCAATATTATCTAAAACTTTTGTATTTACAAGTTTTTGATAGGACCAATTTTTACCGAGGAAAAAAATTAAAAACGAAAAGAAAAAGGGGGGAGGAAAAAGAAAAAAACCCATAACTTACTCAATTCTTAAGCAATCAAATCTAATTAAATTTATTTTACATCTTCACAATAAGATCTACAACTTTTATATTGACAAGTTTTTCATAGAACCCATTCTTATAGCAAAAATAAATTAAACAAAAAGTAGGAGTTGGAGTAAAAACCTTAAATCCAAACTGCTTATATTCTGACTCATTTTAAAATTCATTTTTGATTTTAAACGCATCCAAATGACAGATCCTCTTATTTAGGAACTATATAATGCGACGTTTTGGCCAATTTTTTGATAAAGGCAGAATATATTTTTAAAAAGGCTGCCAAAAAAGGTATTTTGAACAGATTTCCCGAAATTATCGTCATTAAAAATTGATTAAGTATAACAAATTGCGTTTTTTCTGAGTCATTTTTAAATTCATTTTTGTTCTCAAGCCCATCCAATTTACAGGTTCTATTATTTAGGAACTATATAATGCGACGTATTGGCCAGTTTTTTGATAAAGGCAGAATATATTTTTTAAAAGGCTGCCAAATAGGGTATTTTGAACAGAATTTCACGAAATTATCATGATTGAAATTTGAGGAAATTAAAAAAATTGCGTTTTTACCGAGTCATTTTTAAATCTTTTTTTGTTCTCAAACGCATCCAATTTACAGGTTCTCTTACTTAGGAACTATATTATGTGACGGAGTGGCCAGTTTTTTGATAAAGGCAGAATATATTTCAAAAAAAGGCTGCCAAAATGGGCACTTCGCACAAAATTTCCCAAAGCGACCATGATTAATGAACTGTGGGTATTCAAATAACAAATTGTTTATTTTATGACTCATTTTTAAATCCAATTTTGCTCTGAAACGCATTCAAATGACAGTTTTTTGTTACTTAGGAACTATATAATGTGCGTATTCTTTGATTTTTTGATAAAGGGTGAATATACATATTTTTAAAAGCTGTCAAAGTAAGCACTTCGCAAAAAAATTTCCCAAAGCGATCATGATAAAAAAATTGAGGTTGTATTCAAATAACAATTTTTTTATTTTATGACTCATTTTTAAATTCAATTTTGCTCTCAAACGCATTCAATTGACAGTTTTTCGTTATTTAGGAACTGTGTAATGTGCCGTATTGGTCAGATTTTTGATAAAGGCTAAATATATATTTAAAAAAATCTGTCAAAGTGGGCACTTCGTACAAAATTTCTCAAAGCAATCTTGATTAAAGAATTGTGGATGTATTAAAATAATAAATTGGTTATTTTATTACTCATTTTTAAATTCAATTTTGCTGTCAAACGAATTTAATTAACAGTTTTTTGTTATTTAGGAACTATATAATGAGCATATTGGTCAATTTTTTTAATAAAGTAAGAATATAATTCAAAATATGTTGCCAAAATGGGCATTTGAGTAGAATTTCGTTTAAGAGGATTTCGATAAAACCAGTTCTTACAGAAAAATGAAATTAAAAAAATTTTAAAAGCGGTTGAATAAAGTAGTTAAACTGGGTTTATCTCTAATCATTTAATTTTTTTTTTTTTTTTTTTTTTTTTGAGATGAAAACTTTTCGAAATCTACCTCCGCCTTTAGGCCATGCCGAAAGGGATTTTTTCGTCTTTATTTCTCCATTAAGGGAGATACAGTACCTTGAAATTGGTCAAAATATCGATTTTCTTCTTTTCAATATTAACTGAAAGATTCCTTAATTGTGAATAATTTGACACCTCATTTTTACCTATACGAGAATTGTATCGCGATATATTGTAAATTTTGTTAATACATCCAACACAATTACTAGGGCTGGGCGATATCAGAATTTTAATATCATGATATATAGTTAACAAAATATCGATATTTTTGATATATCGATCAATTTTAATTCTTATGTCACACCAACATAAACATACGATTGTAAATGTAACTGTCTTCGGCTGAAATTACTAGAAACACATACGTTTGGGGGGGGGGGGGGATCACCCATCCGGGGCACCCACCAAAAAACTTGGCATAGGTGTTTAATCCCCGGAGGAAATATTCCACAACCAAGCAGCCAAATTACAAACAACGGGCCATTCCATAACATAAATAACATATACAGCAATAATATGCAATGGCACTAAAATATACAAAATGATAAAAATGAAAAACACTTGTTGACAATTTGACAAACGTCTGACTGACGGAACAAAGAGAAAATAATTAACAAACTTAACAAGACACATACAAAATAAAGTGAGATGTAAGAACAAATCATACATGTTCCAAAACAAAACAAAAACTAAAAATATAATAAAACTAATATAAACACAAAGCCTTAAAAAAGAAAAAAAAATGTAAAAGTCAGAAAAGTTCAATACAGTTTTAGCTGAGGGCAGATTTATATATTATGTCATACAACAGAAGCATGTCCAAACATTTGAAGTTCACAGTCCTGTCAATTAAAACAAAGTTACAACATCAGAATTTGTAACGAATGAATGTAAAGTGTGCATTCAGATCATTATAAATAGCACAAAGTTTCTTATAATTAAAATGTGAAAATAGAACATTTCTGATATTCCACTCTATGGTTCTATTTCTAATTAAGTTAAACTTGTCTGCTGAAACACAACAACTATCAAATAAATAGTGTGGGGGGGAATTAACTAGAAAAACAAAAATTCAATATCTTAATTTAACATATTAAAAGGATAGACAAATTTAAATTTTTATATATGGCTTTATAAAATGTAAACCTTTTTCCTGCAGATCTGATCTAAAATGCATATTACTTAAAACTTTTGGAATGTTAAACATTATAAATTATTCAAATGAAACAAACAAACAAACAAAAAAAATGTACATGACACAATAATAAGACAATAAATATGCTAAATGAAAATAATTTAATTAAATATAAATTAAATTTTTTTATATTATAACGCAAAAAAAATTGCAATGCAATAAAAAATTTGCAAAAAATGCAAAAAAATTACGGTATTTGCAAAAGTAACCAACTTATTCGCTGACATTTGGCAGATCTGAAATTCCGTAACACTGTAATTTCCGAGACTCCAAAAGTAGTATGAAATGCCGTTTGAAACAATATATCGAAAGGATTGAAATCTCAATATCGATATCGCAGTTTTAAAAAATATTGATATATAACGATATTACGGTATATCGCCTAGCCCTAACAATTACCCATACAAAGGAAAACATTAAACTGATTTTTCTTCTTGTTCCTATTTTTATAACTTTCTTGTACGAAAAATACTAAGATTTTTTTGCTAATTTATATAGAGGTTTGAAATTTTTTTAAAATGTTCTCTATGGTACATTTAATATTTTTGCGCATGAATTTAACATTAAAGTTTATAGTTTTATTTTTAATTTAAATTGAAAGTTTGTTGAATTTTCTTCATTTTTATTATAGACGAGAAAAAACAAAATCATATTGAATGTAAAATCTCTAAAACTCCGTGCACAGTTTTATGTAATATATGTAATGAATGTGGAAAAAACATCGAGAACAAAATATTCTTATTTAAAAAAGTAGTAGTAATTTTTCAAAATGTTAATTTTTTTAAATTTAAATTTTAGTAAAATAGACTGTTTTACAAGTGTTTATTTTTTTATTTAATTATTTTATTTATTTACTTTTAATTTAAAATATTAAGTATTGTGCCACCACATATATTACAGTATTATTCAAAATTGAAGAGATGGTTTCAAAGGTACTGTGTCCCTTTAAAGAAAACAAAACTAAAACGTTGCCTAAACAAATATATTTGTTCCAAAATCTTCCCCTAGGGTGTATTCGAAAAAACGCTTTTCCACCTCCAACAGCTCGAAATTTTCCGATACAATTTCAGACACATTTTTAAAAGTGGAAACATGAAACTTGCTGAGGGGATTCTTAAAGGGACGTATGAGGTGCCGTGTGATGTCTTTTTGAGCTCAATTCATTAGAATTTGAGTTATAAACAATTATCTTATCAGCATTGCCCTTTTTTTTGTTCCCAGAACTCCCGCGTGGGAAAAATCGGTTCGAAATGCCGTTTTTGATTGCTTTTTTTGCAATATTTTCTGCATTTCTGAAAGAATCGACAATTACGGCATCTTATGTACTTTCCAAATAAGAGATTTTGAAAGTTTGGTGTATTTGAGAGCAAAAATAAATTAAAAAATAAATCGGAAAATAAGCAGTTTGAATCGAAATACACCCTTCTCTAGATTCTGTCCAGTCAGTACCATTGGCAATGCCACAATGTTTTAGCAGTCGCTTTAAAATATGGACATTCTTTCTTCATTACAGGATATTTGTTTCATATTATTATAAAGAAATTTTGCTTTATGTCCTTTATATAAATTATTTATAATATCGTATTCATCACTTTGAATAACGAAGAAGCGGAATTTGTGAAACGTGAGCCAGTTATCGACCATATTGCGATATGAGAGATGATTGCACAGAGGCCTTTTGAAAGGAAAATGTCGTGAATTACTGTTCTCAAGCAAGGTAAACTTTGTCTAGTCTTCTGGGAAAGACCGCCCTCATTTCGATCCCATGAACTTCTACCCAATCTATTCCTATTCCTAAAACATCGGTATGAATAAACCCTTTTTTTTTCAATAAAGAAAATGCTGTGGAGACCTTCAAAGACGTATCTCAATTTCTTAATAAACAAAGGATATTTACGATTCTTTGAAGCGTGGCTAGACAGAAAAACCGAAATCAAAAACAATATTAGAAAGTTTTGCTCAAAAAAGATGCATATTTAAAGAAAATAATAATTTTTTATAGGCTATCATGCCATCAGTAGTTACTCTAATATGTTTTG
This sequence comes from Maratus speculifer, assembly GCA_964019185.1. Lineage (NCBI taxonomy): Eukaryota > Metazoa > Arthropoda > Arachnida > Araneae > Salticidae > Maratus > Maratus speculifer. The sequence goes on along the minus strand of OZ025297.1, from coordinate 219,587,824 downwards.
TTTAAGGGTGTATTTCGATTCAAACTGCTTATTTTCCGATTTATTTTTGAATTCATTTTTGCTCTCAAATACACCAAACTTTCAAAATCTCTTATTTGGAAAGTACACAAGGTGCCGTAATTGTCGATTCTTTCAGAAATGCAGAAAATATTTAAAAAAAAGCAATCAAAAACGGCATTTTAACCGATTTTTCCCAAGCGGGAGTTCTGGGACCGAAAAAAAGGGTAATACTGATAAGGTAATTGTTTATAACTCAAATTCTAATGAATTGAGCGCAAAAAGACATCACACGGCACCTCATACGTGCCTTCAAGAATCCCCTCAGCAAGTTTCATGTTTCTACTTTTAAAAATGTGTCTGAAATTGTATCGGAAAATTTCGAGCTGTTGGAGGTGGAAAAGCGTTTTTTCGAATACACCCTTAAGGGATTACATATGTTCTCAATTTTCAAAAAATTGATGTTTTTGTTTTTGACAAAAATTAAATCTTTATGGTGTTTAATTATAGACAAGGATATTTAAAGTGATATCTCAATTGATAAGAAAGTTATGAGCAATAAAGGTGAACGTGCGCATTATCAAAATATATTGAATCCAAACACTTTTAATGCGATTTTCCGGAAACTACATTGTTCACCATAGGGAGCATTATAACTGGAACAATTTTTAACATTTTTAGATAAAATTTACAGTCATCTACGCATAGTTAAATTGTCTAAGGGCCATGAGCCATTTTTGGAAATTTTAATTCTGTATATTTTTTCAATATGTTTAAAGATCAACATACTAAATGAAATTTTTTTTCCAAAACAGTATAATTTTTTTATCTTTAAAAAATGAGGCTAAAACCTTTAGTTAACTTTTTATTTTACAAAAAGAAACTGATCTATTTTAATAATATATCGTTTCTATGGGAATCTAGGATGTTGCCCATCGAGCACGGATAATTTTCTACAGGTTAACGACGTAATGTGCGAGCAAATTTACCTCAAAACAAAAATATTAAATAATTAAAGCAATAAATGAAAAAAAAAAATAAGTAGATAAATAAGTAAAAAGTCTTGTGGGGGGCACCGTAATACTTACCCATTATGGATATCGATAACATAAAACATGAAAGGAAAACATGTGTAAATTAATCACACCAACTAACAGTTTGCTACATCGGATTAAGCGTCTCATTTCTAATTAAAATATATCTTTGACTTAAAATTTAAATGAAATATAGCATAATGAAAAATCGAAGAATGCGGAAAAAAATGATTACAAATATCTTTATATGCAACTAATCATCCAATCGTTTTTTTATTGTCTTTTATTCACTCCTTAAAATAAACAATTAAAAAAATATGTAATTTTTGTCAGAACGAATATTTTGAGAATAGGAAAAAAAAAAAAAAAATAGTTCTGGATAATCGAAGTTACTCAAATTCAATAGTCTTCTTTCACATTATTACATACTAAATTCATACCAAATTCCAAGTCTCTGTCTCAATTTGTTCGTGAGATAGACCGTTTACAGATACACGCACTGACCCACAGACACGTTCATAGACAAACCGATGGTAATTTTTTTTTTTTCTAAAAATATGTTTTTTGGAATCTCCAATGTCTAAAATGTGCAATTTAACACCTTAATATTAAAATCAATACATAATTTCTACTGCATTCTGTTTGTTGAATAAAAAGGTTAGTGTTTGTGAAAATAGAATTTTTAAAATAAAAATATGAAAAATCTTGATTACATTTCCTCTGAAAGCACGACGAAGCAAAATGAAATGGAAGGGGTTAAATCCGAAAATTTTATCGAACATGTTTGTATTATGTACTTCATATTTAAGAAAGATTCCCTGCATAAACACAATGTATTAAAATTATTATAGTATAGTAAATATTGTGCATTGTAATTGAATACACTGATGAATTCTATATTGAATGCACTTACAGAAACTTAAACCCTCATCTTTGAAAAATTATTCAGCCGAAAGATTCAGCTTTCTTTCACTCAGCAGCATATTTTAGAGGGAGAATGTAGTAGGTAGTATATCTTACGAAATCTAATTAAACAATTTTGGAGCATTTTCGTTCCGTTTTCAGCCGCAAATAAGAAAATATGGAAATTTCGGTTTCGGTTTCGGCCTTAAAAACCTGTTTCGAATCGATCCTTACTTAGAACAACAAAAATTTACTCTCTTCCATTTGAATAACTGTTGTATTTTCCTGGAAGTTGCTAATATTCCAAAAACAAACTTTTAATTTTTCTGGCATATTATTCAGGAGTTTTCTTCAGCCAAAAAAAGAAAAAAAATCCACGTGCTCAGATTTCGATAAGATTCTAAAGATAAATCAGCAAGATTTTATTTTGCTTTGTTTTATTGTGTGGATTCAGGAAGTTCTAAATCCGAGAAATATATATTCATCAGTCATACAAAGTATTGCATGTTTTTGAATTAAAGAGAAGTTTTCAAGCTTTTATGGTATAATAAAAGATACAGGCAGAGTTTTAGATCTGAACAATCCTTTTTTATTGCATTTTAAGATATGTTATATGTCTATTTTTTAAGTACACTGTTTTAATTTTCGCATAAAATAGATATTTTAGTATCACATGCACATACTTTTGCTGATGATTCACATTTGATCAAAGAAAAAAAATTATGTATCCTTTTTGCACTTAAGTACAATCAGTATCATAATAAGCCACGAATAAATGCTTTTGCAAATCCAATTATTAAGCAAAAATCACTGTTTTCAAGCTTTTTTACTTTCGTCTATCTTTACGAGAAAAAGTATTGGATTCATGAAAATGTTTGAAATTCGGTTTTCGACGAATTTACATGTTTTAGGGGTCAGAAAACACGAAAAACGAGTTTTTATAAAATGTGTGTTTGTGAATCTCTCAGTCAGTCAGTCTTTCTGTCTGTCTGTCTGGGAAAATTTTTTTTTAGGCGCCCTATCTAAAAAACTAATGCACGGAAAGTCACAAAACTTTAGATTCTGTTAGACTTTGATATAAACTAGATCTGATTAGTTTTTTGGTATGTTAACAGGAAACGCTGTTATGCTGCATTATTTACAATTTCCTTCAAGAACTAATGCTAGGATTTTCATAAAACTTTACATTTTGTTAGTACTTGATATAACATGATGCTGATTACGTTTTGGTACAAATTGCTCAACAGATGGCATTGCCATATTGCATTACTTGTGATTATCGCAATAGCTCTATCTCAAAAACAAATGCATGGATTTTCATTAAACTTCAGATTCAGTTAGTAACCGATAAAAAAAAATGATCCTGATTAATTTTTGGTGTACACTATTCAACATGTAGCTCTGTTACCCGTTTTTTTTTTTTTTTTTTTTTAGATTTTGTAATAGTTGTATCTCAAAAAATAATGCACGGATTTTCATCAAACTTCAAATTCAGTTATAAGTTGACACAAATTGTTGCTGACTAGATATTGGTTTAAACTACCCAGTCGGCTACTATGCTGCATTTTCCAGGAAGTATTAACATGCATAAGATGGAAGAAAGTTTTGCGATTCCCACATCTGACCAATTTTTCTTTCTTTTCTTTTTTTTCTTTTAAATCGTGGTTCTCAGGGTAGGACGGAGGGAGCATTTTTGGTGTTTAAGAGGAATTTTTTTTACTATCTATTTTTACTTAGTTTTTTGCTATCTCTACAATTCCTGTTAATTTTTTAAAAATTTGATAAGCGTTACAAACTGAACAAAATTCTCACAATTAAATACATTTAATAGGTTATATGGAATTGTAAAAAATTCTTGCAAAACATTTTATAGATAGGAATTTTTCAAGAAAAAAAAATCTCACTTTCTGTTTCTTGAAAGTGTTTTTGATATTTTTTATTGTAAAACTGAGTTTTCCGAGCACCATTTTTGCATGATGGTGTTTATAACAATAATAATAATGTGGGAAATTTCGTAAATTATACTTACATTCCGTTTACATTTCGATATTCCTAATGCTGCTCTGCTTCGAGATTAGAAGGCAACGAAGCAGTGTGTAGGGAAAAAGGAGAAAAGTAAATAGAACGCAGAAAAATAATTCGACAGCGGTTGTTAAGAGCAGAACCTTCTTTCGACTGTATAAAATAGAAGATTTAACGAAGTGTAAAAATATGATGAAATATTAGACGACATAGTGTGAATTATTCTAATTAAAGTCAAAGATTGCCGCACTTAAGCTAAATAGTGATTGTGAAAAGATTGATTATCTGTATTTTTGTTTTGTAATCACCTTTGCGTCTAATAAATGTCAGTGCTTCTTATTAACCCTTTATCTACAGCATTATAATCTACTGCAATGTTTTTCTAAAAAAAATATTTTTTTTTCTGTTACTACAATAAAAATTAAACGATTTACATAAAAAAATTCTCGCCCGTGAGAAATTTAATTTGCTAAAGGTAATTAATTAAAGTGGTATTTTAAAGTACCGTCAGTACACCATGCCTAAAATATTCTCGTAACAGAAAACCAACATGAATTATTAGAAATGAAAGTTAAATTCTTAAGAGGACACTCGACAATTAACAATCAAGAAAATGTTAAAATATCATAATTTTACGTTACACATGAAAAATGAGTCAAAATTCAAATTTGAAAATTAAAAATTATTGAATGTTAAAATTACATTCTATTTTTTGGTCAAAAGCCACGAGAACTCTGACTACACTGCAATTTAGTGATCCTTATATATATTATAAATGTGAAAGTGTGTCCGAAAATTGGAATGAACTTGGCTTCAAAACGGATGGATTAATGTCTTTGAATTTTTGTATATAGGTAAATTATTGGTCTGAAATGAACATAGGCTAATTTTTATTTATTTTATTCAAATATTTTTCTTAATAATTCAATATTTCACTATTTTTCATACAGAATAAATTGAAAAATTTTCCATAATGTTTAATTATCTTTCTTTTTTCGTTGCCAAAAAATAAAAAACCGGAATAATTATTTCTCTTCTGTAATTAATTTTCAACTGAAAGATTTTCACGTGATAAAATAAAATGAAATAAATAAATGGACCCTATTCTGTTTTTCGGTTCGAGATTAAAAACCGCAATTTCACCAATTGTGACGTCAGAGGAATACTGTTTTTCTTCTTATATCACGCAAACGATTATATAAAATTTCTTTTACACTTAGAAGACTTTACAAGAATATAACTTCACACTTTACAAGAATATAAATATTTTAGTAGTTTTTCCAGATATTAATCCGTAATCAAAATGAACCTTTTTCTTTTTTTCTGTTCGAGGCTATAAAATTCAACTTTTTACCAATTGTGACGTCAGAGGAATACTTTCCATTAAGAATTTTAAAAATATCAATGTAACGTCATATATGAAACAAAGTATAAGTTTTCAAGTTTTCATTTTTAATAACACAATGTAATTTTGAGTAAGTGCTAAAAAGAGACGACTGTGACGTCACATATTGAAAATAAAATAAATATATCTGATGTTGCAATGAAATGAGATTGAATTATGATATCAAAAGTTATTATTTAAAGAAAATTAAGTTTATCGTCTGAGCGTGGTTAATATTTAATTTTAAAATTAAATAAGTTTTTTTAAAGGTTAAATATTAAACGACTAGAAAATATTAATAATTTATACATATCGTAAATGACGTAATGATCAATGAAAAAACTTTTTATAATTTTTAGAAAGTAAGAAAAGCTCAACTAATAAAAAAAAAAAATATTTTTGTGTGTTAATTCTGAAAATTGTTCAATTCTAAAAATTGTTCAATTCTGAAAATATAAATAAACATCACTTTAAAAATGCACTTTCGGGCTTAAAATCTAAAGATTTAATGTAATTGTGAGAAAATACATTCCCTCAGTCAATATCTCAATTTGGCATAATGTGCTCAAAGTGTACTGGAAACAGGTTTGTAGATGGATATTAATTGCACATTTTTTTTAGCTCTTAAAAAGTAAAAATATGTTGTGACTTTTAAGAATGTTTTTTATAATAAATTTCTGTAAATTTTTATGGTATGCAGAGCATATACGTACAAATTATACAAAAATGCCACCTAAAACACAGTTTTGTAGTATATTTTTCCTATCACTGTTTTTTTTTTTTTTTTCGTTTTACGGAAACTACCCAATTTTTGACACTTTCTAACATGGTCTAAAAGTGTTTACGACTTCAACCTGTCTGTATACCGGATGCCGAGTGCCTGGGGTCTGCCGTCTGTCTGTCCGTTTTTCAACTTGGGTAAATATAGTGGAATTCATACGAAAATAACATACGTTATTGAGATTTACCATAGCATATGCGGCATTGAAAATGAACCAGGTAGCAATTATAGCTGAATCACAGGAGCACTCAAAAGGAAACTTTACATTATGGTCTAAGGCGAAAAAATCGTTTGTGGTGTATTTTGATAATGTTACATAATTTTAAATGTAATGAAATTTACATGCATTTTTAAGGTTCAGAAGAACATGGTTACTATCGAATATGTTAAATGTAGTACTTATAGTGTGCGTACAGGGAGCTCAAAAGTATTTCGATATATTATGGTCTGTGAAGAAAAACCATTTGCAACGTATTTTAATAATGTTATTTCATTAAGGTTATTTTAATAATATTGAAATTGATATCAAGTGCACTAAAATAGGATTTCTGTAGAAAATGGAGTGAAAAGATTTAACATTCACTTACAAGATTACAGAAAAAAGTTCGGTAATATAATAGTCTACGGAGAAAAAAATATTCCCAGCGTATTTTAATTGCGTTGCGCTATTTCAAACATGATGAAATTAATATACTGAGATAATCAATACAATGATAAATATTGAAATTTAATACAATAAACTTGGAGTTAAGTATCATTTGCATCCTGTTTGTTGTCCATTTACAGATACGCATAAAAGATTTTGGACCTGTGTCCAGATCTCAGATATTGTATCCAAAGTATGGTCTATTAGAAAAGATTGCTGAAGAGCTTTTTCAATTATCGTATGTATTTGGAAAACTAATGCATACTGAAGTTCAGCTACATTTGACATAATAAGAGATGTTTGTAGAATTTAAATAAATCATGTATCGGACTATACAGTAAACTGGATTGGTCACCAGTGCAATAGCGATTCCCGGAAATATGAATTCAATAATTTGAATCGGGTTTTTTGCTTGAATAATTTAAGCTAAATATGCGATCGTATACATATTTGCACGTAATATACAGGACTGTAAAAAAGAATTCAAGTAAGTTTCTGTCTATAATTAGAAATTGCTAAAGGTGAATTTTAATATTCGTTATACTTTTTCTCACTAAGCAAAATTTTAACATTGTATTTAGAATATTTACAAACACATAGATCATATACACAGCTGCAGAAAAGAATGTCCCGGTGAAGTTATGCATTATGGAAATGTTGGATATTTTTTTTATTACCTAGGTTTAACACATGATTTTTCTTTCTTTGATATGGAATTCTGAAATGCATTACAACATGATTTGTGTACAATTGGAGTGCGTTACAGTTGTTCTACAGTATAAGTGGTTACAATTTCATTTTCGCGATTGTTCATATTATCTAACACATTTTCCTTTTATTTGACTGAGTTTTTTAAGTCCCCTATAAAAAAACTACTGCATAAGATAAATGTTATATATATTTTAAATTATTGTTAATGAACCGTTTTGTTTAATTAAAGCGTTTATCTTTTTTTTTTTAATGCTACGTGAACGACGTCACGGGTAACAGCTAGTTACATTATAAAGCAGATACCGACGAAACTATACAGCCGAGAAGTAAACAACAGGTTTTTCTCCACCACCCAGTGTACTGGCAGTGCTTATAAGTACCACCAAGTAATTCAACTGTTAAATAAAAAAATATATATACACCGTTTACTTAAAATAGCTAGTCAAATCACATTTTAAAATCATAACGAACTTGTAAAAAAATCCAACACTTATATTATATCCTTTATTATGTTTCCAGCAATAAAAAGACAAGGATAAAAATCTTTTCAAAATATTGGAATAAAATGCATCGTGTTTAAAAAATAGTACATTTCCTTGCTAAAATAACTAGCATGGAATTACTACTGCCATGTATCTTGAAAAAGTGGAGTTAAAAAAATGTTTTTCCAAAGTATAATAAGTAAACCAGGACTTCCCTCAGAGGGATTAGTCTGAGCGATATTCCTGAGAACATAAATTTAATAATAACTTGCAAAAAGTAAAAGAAAAAAAAAATACGATGCTACCTTTAATTGACCATATACTGACACAAGTTCAAATGACGAAAATGAACAAATTGAACTATACAATTACAAAATATTCTATATAAATTCGTATACACGGTTAAAAAAGAGGGAAGCAAACTATGCAAAACAGCCATGCGTGGTTATAAAATTGAACGTACGCAATATATTAAAAGTAATGCACATAATAAAACACTAAAATATCTTGTATCGGAATTTGAACTCTTTGAAATTACGCCAAGAAGATAAACAGACACTCTACACCAATTTTAGTACGTAAAAATGGCACAAATCATGATGGTTGAAAAGAAAGAGAGAATTTTTTATATGGTGTGTGAACCCCTTAAATAGTAAATACAGAATAGCTAATATATATAACAGTATAATATCTACATCTGATTTCTATTGATGCGATGAGGTTCTCGATAAGAATTTAGGCTGTCTTTAAAAGTGGTACATAAAAATCGCGAAAACGCCAACAAAGGAATGCGATGTGTCGTTTGAATGTGTTCCAGATATGATCAATTGGATTTAAATAGGTAATACGTGCTGGCCACTATATACGCTGTTTTGTTTTCTTTTCAAACCCATTCTCAAGGAGTTGAGCAATATTTCGCTTTAGCATGCGTTAAATAAAAGGAATTGGCAATATTTGTAGCATAAGATACGACATGAGATTTGAATATCTCGACTGCATAATCTTTGAGCTGTCAAAGTATCATCACAAATGATTTAGAAATTTGAACACATTTTTTCAGCAAAACATGCAGGCTCAATACGCCAAAGTGAACTCTGTTATGCAGTTTTACCTGAATAAATTACTATTTAAAAGACTGTAATGTCAAATGAGAAAATGATTCAATAATAAAAATATGTTGATTGGAAAAAATAATGCCCCCCCCCCCCCCACATAACATTATGCTTCGGAATTCTTTTATAGTACCCTCTAAATGAATAATAAGTATTCTTCTGTGGCATATTCTACAAAATTCATATTCTAATGCCCTTCATAAATGCATATCGATTTCTTTATGTTTCTACGGGTGTTATAATTAAAAAGCACTTGGAATTATTTCAACCCATCGGCCATAATGTAACGGAATACTTTTAAATGACTCAACAAAATTCGGTGCCAAATATATATTTAAAATTTCAAACGATTCGGTTGGGTAGTTTTTGTACTGTTGTCTGTGGACATTCTGACGGATAAATAGACAGACGTACGGATCAGTCGACGACTGTAGATGCTACGTATTTATATAATTACGAATGTACCTAAAAATAGTTAAATTTAAAAGCACATGACAAAATTGAAAATTCATCTCAGCAATTGTTACTAAAAGACAGCATTGTAGCTGATTTCTTTTATATGTTCCGATAAATGGATAAAAATGCTATGAATATCCTGTTCTAACGTAATCGTTGTGAAACTCGGTGATTTATATCAGATTCAATCCCTCCTCAATAAGATAATGTCATTAAAATACTCTGTAAACATTTCTTCCCATAGACCATAATGTAATCAAATTCTTTAGGGTACTCCTATAAAGGAATTTTAATCTAACATGCATCACATACAATATAAAATATGCTTAGGGGACGTTAATAAGGTTTACCGATTGCATTAAAATAAGCGTATATTTACGGGTATTAGAGCGAGGACAGACGGACAGACAAACCAAATGCATAAACAATTTTCAACTTTGTTGGAAAGTATTAAAAATTCAAACCCAAAGCTGAATATTGAAATCACACCGATTTATTTAATGCCAAATAAATAATTTAAAATGCTCGCCAAAATGCTAGAAAAGAATATAGAAGTTTTCCGCACATGGGCGTGCGAAGAGAAAACTGCGCCAAGAAACTGTTTCAATTTGGCACCCTCCCACATAACTTTTTCTTGTAACAGGCTAAAAATGACGTTGGTATTACAAATTTGGCTCCCCATAAATTTCCGCGACCAGGTCGATTGCCCTCCTTCGCCCCTCCCCCCCTTTTGCACGGCGCTACTTTCGCATGATTGGCGCCAAAATATCGTTATTTTGCATGGCGTGGTAACCCGGCTATTATTGTTTATTTATTAATAAATTGCTTAATTTTTTTGGTACTACTCTGTTATCCCGTCGACCAATTTCACCAAATTATACAAATCGCCAAACTAATAGCCAAATTATACATATTGACATAATTTTTATTTTAAATAACGAAAAAACAAATAATTAGTTGAATAAAAATATTAATAAAAAGTCGAAATAAAAAATGACATTTTAAACATGTGAATCGTATTTAATGTCATTGAAAGGGACATTCATGATCATCCATTATTGGCATTTAATCTTATAGTTTGGCGATAATTTTTTGGTCGACGGGATAACCTAGTAGTACCATTTTTTTTTTTTTTTTTTTTTTTTTTTTTTTTTTTTTTTACCAAATTATATAAATAGTTTTTCTTTCTTTATTAATTAATTGTCTTTTTAATTATTATTATTTTATTTTTAAAATAATACAAAGTAATTGAAAAATATATTGTAACTCATATTCAAAAATGATTTTCGCCAAATCTGCCCCAAACCCGATCTGTATATGATATGCCTACTCTAATTTCATGGTACTTTTCCAATATTACCTTTACCTTGGCGTTTTTATAAACCTTCGTCCTGTGGAGACTTCAGAAAGTGATATTTGTTGCAAATAGATATGAACAGTTACATAAATAAACCTGATGAACGTTTATGCTTATTTTTACGTATAAATATATCACGGATGTCATATATGCACTACGTGGCACGATTTCTTCTCCCGTAAATTAATAGAAACTTTGTTTCGGTGAAAGTTTTTGAATATTTCTCTAATACGGTTTTTTGTCATGTATATACTTTTTATTCTATTTATTATTAAGTTTATTATTTATAACTGTATATTTATTGCTTCCACCATTGTTTATTTTTTAAATAAAGTGATGGAACGAAATAAATGGGTTACCATGTGAGACATGAAATCGACATTTTGTTGCAATCGCATCAACTTGGTGCACGTATGACATCTGCATCATGTATATGTTTTCATAAAATGTAGCCATAATAAAATGCGTGCAATAAAGCAATAATCGCCGGGGAACACGGGTTGCTTAGTGAGAAATAATATTAAGCAATCTATGTAAACAAAATAACAGAATATAATCTATGATTAAAAGTAAATATCTAAAGCACTCATGTTAAACTCGTATTTTATTTAAACACGAAAGATTTTTTTTCCTATTTTGCACGCTTGAAATATATAAGATGCCAAGCAAAAGATGCGATTACAAAATGTTATTATAAAAATTATCGCAAAACCCCGAATACTAAGTCACTAAGTATCATGGCTTTTTTCTTTTAAATAAATAATAAAATAATAATAATAAAACAGATTTCTTTTCCAATTTATTTCTTAAATTTAAATATATTTTATTGTATTTAAATAAAAATTGCTTGCGTATTTTCTTTGCTCCACGTGCTCAAATTCTGGAATGTAACAAAAACATTCAGCCAGTGAAAAGTGACGTACATGAAATATCTGAGACATGCAAATAAATCGTACTTTTTTATCAGTATTTTTTTTAATTTTTAAACTATTTGGAAATTTTTTTTGAGAGTAGGTGCATTCAGTAGGTTACACTCATAGGTACCTTCTGGTACAATCAAAATCAAAATCCGTCATGTATTTTTTCAGATTTGCTTTCCGAAAGAATTATGCTTAACTTTTAATACCATTACGTACTATGTGTATTAGCCTTCGCTTCGCTCAAACAATTACTATTTACTCCATACACTCTGATTCGGTTCTCTACAAAAATATCCAGCCGGTGAAAAATGACGCACACCAAATTTCTGTGACGTATGCAAATAAATTGTGCTTTTTTTTATCAGTTTTTTAAATATAACTTTTAAACTATTTGGAACTAATTTTTCGTAGGTGGTGCATTCACCAGATTACCTTCATAGGTACCTATTGGTACAAACAGAATCAAAATCCGACAAGTGCTTTTTGAGATTTGCTAGACGAAAGAATTTTTTTTACTTTTAATATCCTTACGTACTCTGAGTATAAGACTTCGCTTCGCTCAGACAATTAATAATATTTTCTATAGGATGAAAGTTGAGTAATAAGTACCGTCAGTAAATAAAGGTTATAACGAGTTATCATCTTGGATGTGGAATATCGTGCCCCATAATATAATAATAATATTAATATTAATATGGTTGGTGGTGGGGATGATGTTGATGATGATGATAATGATAGTGAGGATAATAATAATAATAATTACAATAATATGTAAAAAATAAGAATGAATTTAACACTGATAATAAATATTTTTTAAAAGATGAATTTATTAAGAAAACAGTTCATAAAAGTTTACCAGTGATTTAGTTCTATGTTACAAAAAACAAATAAATGACAACTATGTCAGAAAAAAATATGTAAATAACTCCTCAAATTTTATTAATTAATAGCTGCGTGAGAATCCGATGCGTTGTGTCTAAATTACAACAGACCATTTGATTATTTGGGAAAAAGACAATTTGACTTTATTGTCCAATAAAAGAAAATATTTAATTTTTATGAAATGCTAAAAATCGATTAAAAAATCCTATTTACCTAAAAATGCATACTTTGAATGACGTTATTTTTCAAAAGATTTCGCTTTCTCAAGGGTAAATTCGGAACAGTCTGTATCAAAAATTAATATATCAGAAAATAATTTAAATTTCTAAATTTCAAGAACTATTATGACATCCTTCAATACATAATGAAAACAGGTGTTCTTTCAATTCGTAATTTATCCTATACTAGAAGAAATGAATGTGAAATAGAAATAGACAGTCAGATTTTAATATGATTGAAAAGTGTTTTGTGAGATAATTTTCTTCAGAGCGACATAGACAGCTGATGTTGTAAAATTGACATTAGAAAATACCTATTTCCTAATAATAAATATTACAGAATAAAACTAAATTGAATATTGAGAAAATTGCGTATGATCTAGTCCTTTAAACTCTTTTTTCATTTACAGAAATTTTGACTTTTTTTTTTTTTCCTTTTAATTTTTTTTTTTTTTTTTTTTTTTTTTTTTTTTTTTTTTAATTCCAGTAATGACAAACGAAGCCAAATTTGTATCTTTTGTAAAATGAAATTTGCTCCGATACGCGAATAATCGGATAATAAGATGTAAAAATATGAAAACAAAGTTACAAATATCAGGAGGCCTTTACGGACTCGGACGTCACCCATGAACCAGGCTGACAAAATGAAGGGGAAATTGCCAATGGGATCCGCCGCGTCGGTGGATAAAAGACAAATTTTTTAACGGACCGAGTAGAGAAGAGGAAAAAAAAAAAAAAAAATCTGCTCGATATAAGGTACCCTGGGGTAATAACGCCACGTTAAGGTTCTACCAATTTTTACGGCTCAGTTTTAGTTTGTATTTTTCAAACAAATATATGATTTGATGCAGCAACCCATTGACTCTCTATAAAAAAAAAAAAAAAAAATTTAACAGATATGTATTCATAAAATGTAATGGCGTGATTTCTTGACCAATGCTATTTGGCGTTATTACCTACCTATATGGGTAATAACGCCATGCAAACAAAACTATGAAATAAGCTGGAATAATTGCATGTAGATTGCCCAATTCTAAAAATACAAACTCTACAAACTTAGAAATTGACAAATTGCATTCTAAGCTATTGAAAATGTTCGATTTTTTGTGAAAATGTAAGAAAAACAAAGGTGTGGGGTGTGGGGGGGGAGGGATGAGGCAAAAGAATATCAGACCGTGAGCTTCTTTTTGCTTAAAAAGGACCGCTTAAATAGAATTATTAGAAACATTGCACGGTTTTAACTGTGTTTATTTGAATCAGTATTTAGGATGTAGCTCGGCCACTTTAGGGAATCATCCGGGGTATTAATGTCAAGGATTGGTGTTATTACCCCATTATATTTATTGCGCTGTACATTTTAAATTACAAATTATCTCGAGAAGATATCCAAAATCTTCAACAACCCTTTGAAAGTCCATGAAATGTACTACAAATTTATGTAATTAAAAAAGTATTTCCGGATAAAAAAAAGTAGTCTTCCCATCAACAAAACGTATCTCGCAAATTTTTGATCAAGCGTTAATTTTAGTTGCTTGTAAAAACAATAAGACCTAAAAATGAAACAAATTAACTTGAAGCTGTTTTTTGCGATTTATATGACTCAAAACCCTTCTGCGCAGAGAACATGGGTGTCATTTACCAGATTATTTCATAATTATGCAAAATATTAGCACTTAGCGTTATTACCCCGCCTGGCGTTATTACACCAGACCACCTTATATAAATATATATATAAATAAAAATATAAGTAAGCGAATAAAAAGCGACAATTATCAATGGATGTGACTGAGACGAGAATAAGTATAAAAATGCTGCACCGTTGTTGCTAGATAGACATGATTAAAGCATAACTGTAATTGCATCGTGTCTTAACCAGGGCTTAATTATTTCAGCAGACTCGGTCCAGTATAGGATCAGGCTTACATTTTGTTTCTATATACTTGGCCTATATGGCGGGCCAGTAATGCTATGGCTTGTTAACATATAATAATCTATAATATTAAATTTTTCCAATAAATAAGTATGCAGTACCGTCACTGGCCACTGCCATTTGGACCACTTTTACATGGTTCCACTAACATTTCCATTATTAAAAAATATTGTATGTCATTTTTCAACGTCGAAACTGAGTTGTAAACAAGTAATATGAAAAAATGAAGCAAAATGTATGGTTTTAAAGCGGCAATTATTATTTTTTTAATCATCTAAAGTTTTGGAACAAAGAGCCCCTGCTGGGTCCTTTCTTTGATTCATTCAATAAGTTATGTATAAACTGAATGCATTTCATATATTCGATTATTGAAACTTCTTGTAATAGGATCAGCTAATGAGTTGACACTGTAGACTCGATAAACAAATACATATATATATATATATATTATATAAATATATATATATATTTTTTTTTTCTTAACATGACATTTCTAAGAAACTAGGACTACTTCGGACCAAACCAGGCCTGGCACAAAATAGCCCCGAAAGTTAATTTTCGTGTTAGTTTTAATAAAACGTAAGAATTTTCTGTCACAATAAAAAGTTACAGAAAAAAAAATATGATCATACATGGGATACAAGTTGCTAAAGACAATATTTTGACACTTACCTTATTTATAAAAAAATAAACATTTTTTTTTTTTTTTTTTTTTTTTTTTTTTTTAATGTAAAGGACCAAAGCAACTCTGCAAGGAACTGTGTAGCCGCGGTTGATGGCATAAAAAAAAAAAAAAAAAAAAAAAAAAAAAAAAAAAAAAGTCTTAATCGAGTATATTAACAAATAAACGGTCAAGTGCGAGTATTATTCGATTTCAGTGGGTTTCGTAAAACAAATACAGTAAAACCTCCATAATGGACACTCCCGAATAGCGGACACCTCTATTTAACGGACAGTTTTCCAATCCCCACTCCCAAAACCTAAATTTCTGTATGCTTAATCTCTGAATAACAGACATTCCGAATAGCGGACACTTTATCTGGCAATGAAGGGTGAAAAATTATTTTTTAAAGAGAAAAAAAAAAAAAAAAAAAAAAAAAGGAAAAAATAGCAAAAAGGCCTCTGAATTTATCAGGACAATGTGTCGCAAATTTTGTGATCACAGATAAATGTAGATAAAGAGCTGAGGAAAATCCCCCTTCTCCCCCCCAAGTTCAGTGCTAAATTCAGGGGATTGCCCGGGAGGAATATCTTCCAGAGCATTGAAATATCATCCAAGAATATTTTCAGATTTTATGCTTTTAGAGGTCAAAAAGTGAATCCCCGGCCGGAATTCTACAATGTCCAATAACGTCACATAGAAAAACAGATTACATGTAATCGCAAGCAAAAGTAAACTTTTGTAACAGATTTTTTTCACGAGAATATAATAAACAGTGGATAAAAGTGTGCACAATTTTATTTCAATTTTACTGCGTAAAAAATAGTTTTAATTTCTCATTAATTATATAATAGAGGTTTCAGGACGTATAAAAGTAAATTAATAAAACATTAAGCATTTCATAGCGATTTTTAAATCTGAGTTTTTCCCAATAGCGGACACCTCCGAATAACGGACATCTCCGAATAGCGGACAATTTCTGCGTTCCCGAGGTGTCCGTTATTTAGAGGTTTTACTGTATATGAATCACTAACACATTGGGGGCGATTGACTGGTGTTCGTGCCATTTAAAATTCTCAGAATCCTTCATTATTTCCATAAACTATTTTTTATTGTAAAGTTTACCTAAATTCAAAGCACTTTTGCGACTCAACTACAGAAAATTTTTTGTTCTTAAAAACGGGTGGTAAAGTATTAAAAATTAAGCAAAATGCTCTCGTCGCAAAAGAGTTAACTGTATTAAAAAAAAAAAAAAAAAAAAATCATTGCTAAAAGAATAATAAGACAGTAAAAAACTACAACGTAGGGTTGGTTATAGCTCTGTATATTAGAAAAGACGTAAAAAAAAATAATAATAACAAATTTTATTAAGAAAAGTATCATTGAAAAGCTCTTGATACTTCTTGCCCCGAGGATCCAGAAAAGTATAGAAAAGATCCATCCGAATTCAGTCTTTTACTAGATATGGGTCCATTTCCTCAGCGATGCCATACCTAAGGGGGAAAAATAATAAGATTTCGTTAATATTAGTATCAATAAAAAAGCTCTTGATTCTTGCTATGAGTACCAAGAAAAGTGTAGAAATGATCTGCCGAAGTCCAGTCTTTCACAAAGTATAAGACCATTTCCTCTGTGATGCCTAACTTGTCTCTTATAATGAGTATGAAGGAAAAATATAGAAACGATACGTCCGAATCTAGTCTTTCACGGGATAAGAGACCATTTCCTCCGTGAAGTCCTCTTGAATCTTGCCAGAAGTATGAAGAAAAATATAGAAACAATTCGTTCGAGTCCAGTCTTTCAGAAGATATGGGAGTATTTTTTTTTTGCTATATCATACATAAAACAGCAACAACAACAAAAAACAGATTTCGCCAAGAGTAGTATAGCTGAAAAGCTCTTGCTCCTTGCTTCTTGTGAAGGGCCAACCTATCTTTCGCATTCAAAAAGTTGTTTATTGCAGTGTATCCAACCTTTTTTTAAAAACTTTGAAGCCCGAGTGTCATTCTGGTTGCCATTTTCGCTAAACGAACTAAGCCCGAAAGTCTCTCGGGGTCATTTTTTGACTGTCTGAGCTATAAAAATACCTACTACTATGTACGTTCGCTGTCTTTTCATATATTATCTACAAACCTTTTATTTTATTTTATTTTAATTATTATTATTTTTTTTTTGGGGGGGGGGGAGGGATATGTGGCAGCACTAAATAGAAGAAAATATATGAAAATATGTAGAATTGAAGCTTACTTCAAACTTATTTTGAAGCTCATTATGTTGCTTTTTTGTGCTTTGAAATGTACTACACAAAAACAAAATTTTATTAAATAATGCTTATATATAAATAAAAGCTATTTTCAAATTTTATACAACATTTAAGTACGTTTTTATGCAAAATTTATATAAAATTTTATGTTAAAAATAATATTTTCTTAAGTAGAACTTTTTTAAAAATAAAAAAAAATTTATTTTCAATATTTTTATTTAAATATTAATTTGTAATACATTTAAATAAGCTCATTGATTATGAATAGGAATAGTTTGAAGTTTATAATACATAATATTAAAATACATATCGTACAAGTTTTATTATTATTATTATTATTATTATTATTATTATTATTATTATTATTAAAAATATTAAATACCGTCAGTCCAGAAAAAAATATGCGTTTGAAATAGCCCGGACTTAAAAGTGTTTAACACCAAAAAAGCTGAAAATTAGGATGGAATTAGCATTACAATTTTGATATTTGAATTAGTTTTCGAGGTGTTATTTTTTTCTAATTTTTAATATATTTCTGTAATGATGACAGCTAAATTACTCTATTATTTGTGGGAAAAAAGGGGAGGATAAGGAAAAACCATAGGATATATAAAATTTCTTCTTTTTTGTCATTGTCAAATTGAAATTGAAATGATCTTTTATTTCAATCGATAGTGAAATAATATTGTTATTAAATTATGTTTTTCAGGGAAAATATAGATTTATTTTGTCAATTTTTAAAATTGAAATTATTAAAAACATTTAAAAAAGTGTTAAATGATTACGTGTTAAAAGCAGTAATTAGTGAAAATTACGTCAAAAAATTTAAAGGTAAGTATAAAAAAGCATGAAAACTTCCCAATAATACAAGGTCCGGCTATTAATTTCTAGGACTGACATAACTGTACGAGAACGAAAAGGTGGAAAATGGCGCTAATGATTGCATATTGAAGAGCGTTTTCTTGCGCATGTGCAATGCACTCGGCGCCATTCTGAAGTAAGTGGTTCTCGTGGAAAGGCGCATTAAAACGTAGCTCTTAAATTCTTGTTGTCGAAGTGAAAATGGAGCTAAGAATTAACATTAAATTGCTAATGAAATACAATCGGTCATTAAATGAAACACAATCGGTCTGTCAAGTCATATCTTGGTTGGAAACATCAGAAAACTCAATTTTAGTGATTGACTGGTAGGTTTGCCATTGTGTTTTCCTGCTCACAATCCTCCATGTTTTCATACCTTTCGGTGCAGGAAAACACAATGATAAACGTACGAATCAATTTCTAAAATGGGGTTTTCTGGTGTTTTTCACCAAGATATGACTTGGCAGACCGATTGTGTTTTAATATGCCAATCGAATTTTAATTAATTCTGAAATTTCAGCTGTGAACTCGATGTCTGTGTTATCGCATCCCAGTTCTATATGGACCTTCCTTTATTTTCGACGTTAAAATAAAATCCATCTGCTTGGAAATAGCTTTCATACCATCATACACTTTAGACCATGATTTGAACCATGATATTGAAAAGCATTGTGTTTTGAAATTTTTAATCTCATATTTTATGTTTTGATCGAGTTTTAGATATTTTTAGGAACAGGTATAGCTTATTCATGAATTATTTTCTGGATTTTAATATACCGTCATGCATATTTCGTAATGTATATTGTTTATATTAATTAATAAAAATACCCGAAATTTCTAAAATGTATTTATAGAATAGTAATTCGTACAAAATAAAACGAAAGTATTTTGCACATACATTTAGGTACATTTACGCTGCATCAAGTTATGTAATGTATAAACAAATTTAGTAGCATTACAAATTTAGTAGCATAGCCCAGCATGGTGTCGTTGAGATGCAGAATTCACCATACTCCAGTTCAAGCGCCCGCAGACTTTTCCCTGAAAAATTCACTGAAGGGAACAAGATTTCAGGATGGTGAAGCCATCAAGAAAACTGTAACGTCAGTATTAAAGAGCATTCCAAAAGAGGACTTTAAAACTTCTCTCCGAAATTTGTACAGCCGAGCACAGACATGCATTACGGCTGATGGGGATCAGTTTGAGTCAAATTAAATGGCTATGTGTTTAACCTTTTTTTCTTCTGAGTTATTTTATGAGTCCTGGAAATTAATAGCCGGGCCTTGTAAAATTATTATACGCGAAACACATTTAAAAGAAATAATTGCATTCTATGTAAAATTTTCAAATATTAAGTATCGTCATAGTTTTAGTGTCTAAAATTTTTAAATTATTACACCTGGCAAACTTTTAATTATTAATGAATATTAGGTCATAGTTAAAAAGCTCAAATATTAATATCTCTAAATTAAACTAAATTTTACATTAAATAATATATATACCCGTGAATCTTAAAAGAGAAAAAAAAAGTTTAAAATAAATAAAATATTACATAAGAAATGCATTTAATATTGAAAATTATATCATATAAAAAAACGATTTTCATTCCGGGGAATTTTAATATGACGTCTCATGATGTAGGAAATGCTACTAACAAATTTGTTTATACATTACATAACTTGATGCAGCGTAAATGTACCTAAATGTATGTGCAAAATACTTTCGTTTTATTTTGTACGAATTACTATTCTATAAATACATTTTAGAAATTTCGGATATTTTTATTAATTAATATAAACAATATACATTACGAAATATGCATGACGGTACATTAAAATCCAGAAAATAATTCATGAATAAGCTATACCTGTTTCTAAAAATATCTAAAACTCGATCAAAACATAAAATATGAGATTAAAAATGTCAAAACACAATGCTTTTCAATATCATGGTTCAAATCATGGTCTAAAGTGTATGATGGTATGAAAGCTATTTCCAAGCAGATGGATTTTATTTTAACGTCGAAACTAAAGGAAGGTCCATATAGAACTGGGATGCGATAACACAGACATCGAGTTCACAGCTGAAATTTCGGAATTAATTAAAATTCGATTGGCATATTAAAACACAATCGGTCTGCCAAGTCATATCTTGGTGAAAAACACCAGAAAACCCCATTTTAGAAATTGATTCGTACGTTTATCATTTTTTTTCCTGCACCGAAAGGTATGAAAACATGAAGGACTGTGAGCAGGAAAACACAATGTCAAACCTACCAATCAATCACTAAAATTGAGTTTTTAGATGTTTCCAACCAAGATATGACTTGACAGACCGATTGCGTTTCATATGATACGAATTTCTTACATATACAAATGTTAAAAACACACAGCATATCTGCCAAATCATGTCAAAAGCTGCAACTGATCCAAATTCATCATTTTTACTCAAAAATTTCGGTGGGACAAGTGTTTAGCTTGCATTGTAGAGTATAACCAAAATACTATGTCTAATTCATTTTTTGAAATTGAAAGTTTTCGGATTTATTCAAAAAGTCTGACGTTCAGTTTGCACAATATGCCTTTTAAATCATAGTAGATACATTTCTCGAACTGATCCCAATTGTTTGACTTTATTTGAAAAATCTGACGATTTACTTTACACAGTGTCTGGCTGTACCATGTCAGTTGCATTTATCCTACTGATACAAAGTCTTTTATTTTATTGCAAAAATCAGACGGCAATCAAACCATTGTCAAACCATTTCATGTCTATTCCTCCCACTGATAGAAAATTTCCAGCTTTATTCGAAAACTTAGAAGATATAAATGTTACAAACATGTGTTATGGGTACCAAATATGTCAGATGCATTTCTTAAACTGTTGTAAAGTCTTCACATTTATTCAGAAACTTAGACAGTGGAAATATTTAATTCACATGGTGTGTTTGCCAGACTATGTCTGATGCATTTCTCCAACTGTTTCAAAATCATCAACTTATATGAAAACTTAAATGATACAAGTGTTTAATGAACGTGGTACGTTTCCAGAATTATGTAAAATGCATTTCTCGAATTGATCAAAGTCTTTGGTTTATTTGAAAACTGAGACGGTATAATACGCGTAATTCTCATTGCATGCCTTCCAAACCATTTCAGATGTATTTCTCCAACTGATCCAAAGTCATTGCCTTTATTGCCAAAATCACACGATACAAATGGTTAATACACACAACATATCAGAGAAACTATATCATATGCACTTCTCCAATTGATTAAACGACTTCGGTTTTATATGAATACGTTTATTCATTTTCCCAATGCACACAAGAAAAATCACATAAGGTCATTATGCCTATTTGAGATGCGATTCCCCATAGTTTTGTCACATTTACACTAAGAAAAAAAAAAAAATAAACCTCCTTCACCTAGAATGAATAGTTAGTCACTTTCTGAATACCTAAACTAAAACTATACATGACCGAACTATGCGAATAGGTTAAACAACTAAGCTGAATAGATGAAATAACCTAACATTTATAGTCTCTTGTTTTTTAGGTGACGAAACGATATTGAATCCTTTGAGAAACGAGAAATTATCGCTTGATTTCGGGAGTGGTTTCATAAACTAGAATTATAGTTACTAAATCAAACTTCTTGTGTTTGCATCGATTTGCAGAGATTTTTAAGTAAGTTTGATGACGAGAATATAAGAAAACGCTCTTGAATTCTAATAACAGACTCTAGAGCTCTCTAACAAACGGAGTTAGAATTTATAAGGATGACATGGAACTATTTTTTCTAGAGTCACAATTTAGATTCTAGATGCCAGAATTATATTTTTTTCTCAGTGTAGGGTAAAGGGGAGTGGGGAAGAATGGGACAACAGAAATTTATATATGTTCCACAAACATAAATAATTTGATAATTTATCTGATAGATGGTAGTACTGAGGTCATTCAACAGATATAGTTTCAAAGCAATATCCATAACAGAAGATTAGCTATTGTACAAAGTGTATTTTTCAAAAACCAAAGTAAATTTTTCTATTTAATCATTTTAGTATTTAATTTATAGTTAACTTTCTCAAAACATTATATTTTTTTTAATTAAAATGATATAATCTCTTGTTATACATATGATGCAAATGAACAATATTGAAAGTTTTATATAACCATGTGGCTATGGGGATGAATGGGACTGTCACATTCATTCCCAGGGCTATTCCATAATAGGTAAAATTATATTTTGTCATTACCTAGAAACCAGATGTTAAGAGGAGAATGCGAGGCCACTGTCATGTTCTAACCAATACACCAGAAAAACAATATTTAGAAAAGGAAATTGTAAAAAAACAGAAACTAATAAGAAAATTGAATTTCCTGCCTTGAAGAAATATTTTTAGTAAAGGTATGGATAGTAGTGATGAATCTGACAATTTATCACTTCATGATAAAGATGAAAGTGATTTGAACATGATTTCAAGTGAGATGGACCATCAAGTTTGCAGCATGGATAACATAATAGAAGACGACTTTCTCCTAACAAAGATATGTTGGAAAAAAATATTTGTCATTACGTTGCTAGGGTTATAAAGAACAATAATGATAGCCTTCAAATACAATTCTTGAGAAAAAAGGATAATAATTCTTTATTTTAGTATACCGATCCACCAGAAATTTATTTTGTTAATCTGGAGGATATAGTTATGAAACTACCAAAGACCTATACCTCTGGGAACTGCCAGAATCAAAGACTTGTCATTTGATATTAGCTTCAGTCAATATGTAGTAAAATAAAATGTATCACCCAGTTTTCAAATAAAATGTGTTTGGAATATTTTTTTTACCTGTCCCATTCATCCCCACCATGGTGATGAATGGGACAGTATGCATGCATGTTTAAAAAAAATTATTATATTAAAATGCAACCGAGATACCTTTATAAATTTCTTCCACAGGATTAGCATTAGCGAACGGGTCTTTTCATTTGAGTGAAGCGGCCCCTTAATAGCAGTTAAGCATTAATAAATTATTGAAATATATAAAATTGAAAGATGAAAACTTATAATTGAACTACTAAATAAATTTTATTTAATAGTAATTTAAATAATAAAACATTAACTGAGATACATAATCTTCAAAAAATTAAACATAGAACACTTCAAAACTTATACTTTACAACAGATCCAGCAAGTTTGAATTTCACGGTTCAGCTGTTTGTCAATTTTACACTGCTAATATGCAAAAGTTCCGTATTGTTATTTGAATGCTGTGTACAATTCTTCTATTCTTAATATAAATAACTCTCATTCCCCCTTACCACAGAACTACTATGGCCATATCTACAGTTAAATGATTGTCTCTGAAAGCATCGTTTAACATTCGCAGAATTAGCACTCAAATATTAACCCATAATTTCTACATGAATTTGATTTGGGTTTCAGAAAAATTTTGCAAACAATCTAATGATAATGAAATATAACTACATGAATCATGCACAAAATTTAATAAAGAATCGAAATGAGACATTGAATTGTAATGAAAAATTCGATTTAATTAAAACGTGTTTTAAATAATGCCGAGATTCCGGTCAGTGCGAATTCGCATTAGTGTGGAGTTCACGATTAAAAGAGTATTTCCAAGATGATTATAATATTGTTAACCAGATTATTTATTATAGATAACATTATTTATTATAAAATATTACATGATAAATATATCAGCCTTATAAATAGATTAAATCGTACAATATTCCTGATAATTCTGATTTAGCCAAAGAGGAAGCCTGTACATTGTACTCTGTACCCCCCCCCCCCTTCTTCATTTTTCTACTATTTTCAAAAACATTTTAACATTTTTATACCTAAAATACATATATTGAAACAAATATTCATTTATATAAATATAGTTTTATCCATTTATTTATTCTAATTTAAAAATCGAAACTGTCGATTATAATGAGTAAAAAGTGTAAGCATAATTAAAATATCAGATTTTAAAAAAGTGCTGACAAAAATTACACTAGTATACAAATTTCAACTTTTTTTATACGCCGAAAGAAATGTATATAAATGTATTAGTCTACCTTCCTTAAACCTATAAGTGTCAGCAGAAATATTTTATCACGTCACAATTTTCTTTCTGCAGTCAATCGTTTTTTTTAACTACTCAACGTGGTGACGACAGTTTAATGTTCATTTCTTCGCTTCAAACAACAAATATTTTGTTTCGGATTGAATTAAAATGTCGAGTAGAAAGTGTAAACAATGTTCTGATCGTTTTTGCTATGTTCATAGACAATTTATATTTTCAAAAAAAAAAAAAAAAAAAAAAAAAAAAAAAAAAAAGAAGACGCATTGTAGATTTGTTAAAAAGTACATATCTTCATTATTTTGGATTTCCTGTTGCAAACCAAGATAAAAAGTGGGTGCCTCATGTGTTTTGCGAAAGCTGTAGAGTCGTTTTACTCCAGAGGTCATCAGAAGAAAACGTACGCCTTCCATTTTGTTCACCAATGCTACGGAGAGAACCTAGTAATCATGAAAATGATTGTTACTTTTGTATTACGAAGACAGTGGGATATTATACAAAAAATAAGGCGAGTATTATATATGCTGAAGTTCCGTCTGTTACTAAGCCCATTTTACACTCGAAGGATCTACCACGTACAGTTTGTCCCGGTAATTCGAATGTAAATATACTAGGAGATGACAATGAAAGTGATGTTGAATTCAAATCAATTTCTAGTGATTCTGACGAGTTCTCACTTCAAGAAAAGACTCCACATTTAATTAACCAAGACGAATTAAATGATCTTATAAGAGATTTATAATTATCAAAATCTAAAGCAGAGCTTCTTGGTTCTCGCCTACACTTATTAACACTAAACACAAAAGTTGCGTTGTCTAGAAACAGAAGCAAAGTTTACTCAGAATTTTTCAAAAAAGAATGTGAATATTGTTATTGTACTGATATCCCGGGACTTTTTGAACCAATGAATCAAAACTATGATAAAACAGAGTGGTGCTTATTCGTAGACTTTTCGAAATATAGTCTAAAAGCTGTTTTATTACATAATGGAAATAAGAAGCCGTCTACACCAATAGGACACGCAGTGAATTGTAAAGAGAGTTATGAAACAATGTGTACTTTAATTAATTTAATAAAGTATAAAGAACACCAATGAAAATTGTACGGCGACCTCAAAGTCATCGGTTTGTTATTGGGATTGTAGGGTGGTTACACAAAATATTTTTGTTTTCTTTGTTTGTGGAACAGCCGAGCAAAACAACATGATTATGTAGGAAAAGAATGGCCAATTCGGAACGAGTATATTCCGGGAAAAATGAACATCAAACACGAGCTACTGGTAGATCCAAATAGCATTACTCTACCCCCTTTACACATCAAATTGGGACTCAAGAAAAACTTTCTGAAGGCGCTTGACAAAAACAGTGATGCTTTCCGGTATTTACAAAAATCTTTCCAAGCATTACAGAGGCAAAAATGAAAGAAGGGATATATGTTGTCCCACAGATCCGTAAAATTATGAAAGATTCTCAGTTTGAAAGCCTTTTATCTGTTAATGAAAAATCTGCTTGGAAGTCATTCAAAATGGTTGTGGAAGAATTTTTGAGAAATAAAAAAAGTGAAAATTACAAAGAAATTGTTGCCGATTTATTGAAAATTTTTCAACAGATGGGAGTAAACATGTAATTAAAGATTCATTTTCTGCATTCGCATCTGAATTTTTTCCTGAAAACTTAGGAAGTATGAGTGACGAGCAAGAAGAACGTTTTCACCAAGATTTAAAGGTTTTTGAAGAATGACATCAGGGATTTTGGGATGAAAACATGCTAGGGGATTACTGTTGGTCCATTATAAGAGAAACTGATCCAAATAACTATAAAAAAGGCAAAAATTATCCAGTTTTGATTTTTTTTAATATTAATACCAAAATTATGTAATCCAGTTAAGTAAATAAGCATTTCTTAAATCAGACGTGACAGAATTTTTTTATTATTTTTTCTAGATAACTCTATCTACATAATCAATAAATTAACACTTTCAGATGGGGTATAAAAACCATGTAAACTAGTGTTATAGACGTTTAAAATAAATCAGGGCATAACTCAATCGTATCCTGTTTTAACCAGAGCATTTAAGCTACCGAATGATATAATATTGATAAAATTAACTTATTTAACTGAAAAAAAAGTGTTTTCAATCTACACAAGATTTTTCAGAATTTCCACCATACAAAATTATAGCAAATTCCGTAATCATGTATCTATATTATGTTACTGGAATATGCACTGCATTTCTTAGACCTTTTTTTTGTTAAAAGTATTAAACAGGTATATTTTTCCTTTTTTTGATCATATTAAACGAATATTTAGGTGCCTGGTTAAAGAAGAACTTTAATGGAGTGTGGATGCTTATTCAATACAGCTTAATTAAACATGATATTTGCTTTGACCATCATTTTAATACAATATACGAAATATACCATATAAACTTATCTCGTTAATCTCCTAAAGTAGTAATCGGTAGTATACCTAAAGTAGTAGATTTGCAGTAATCGGTATGCTGCTATTAAGTACCTGCAAAAAGCAAAGTTTCTAAAATATGCAGTATGTTTTAAATTATAATTCGAAAACGGGCCACTTTTTCAAAAGTTCATAGGTGAGTAAATGAAACAGACAACGTAGCTCTTGGTGTTTATAAGGTTATTTGATCTTCAAATTTTAAAAAGAAAATCTTCGAGTCAATTTCGAGAACTTTTGCAGCATTTACAAAACATAGGGGTGCTGTAAATGAACGGAGTGTATTTAAATGGAGATTTCCTTTAAAGAAAACATTTTAAAAGCAGAAAAATGTTTTGGGTTTTGTTCTGAAGGATCGGATGTCTAATTTATTACAGTATTTATTTATGATAGTTGCATTAAGATTTTAAGTGAAAGAACAATATCGCATTTAGGTACAATGACCTTATGAAAAGATCAGAAATCCCACCAGTTTGCTTATAAATAAAGCTTCTCGATTCAGCCAACGAATTTTCCGATAGTTATTTGGCGAGACACTCCCAAACGCTGCAGGAAGTGCACCACCCACTCAAGTACATCACCTTATTTCGCACCCCAACAGTGTTTTTTAAATCAATAAATACAGATGACCCAACTACCGAATAGAGATGAAGACGTCCTTCACCCACTTATGGCATCTTTTTTTATCTATTTACTTGGTTGTAAATGTGACAGTTTGTTGTTAGTTTAATTAAACTATGCGTTCTGCGTACACCTACATTGAATCTTGAGTCTTTGAATGTTACAGATTAATTTGTGAAAACACTATAAAAACTTTACTGTAGCTGTCTATTCAATGGCAGTATTCAATTGTTAACTGCATCGATACATAATTTATTATAATTTGAATGTAGATTGATATTTGGATATATCCAAATCCGCAAAGAAAAAAAAAAAAAAAAACCTATCTGATTTGAGCTAGTTGATAATGGATGTTATATGACGTATATCTTCAACTTTTTCTATCCGTCATTTGTAAGCAATCCAATTTTACGATGTTATTTTTACATTATAGTTAAAACTGTTCCATACAGTATAGCATCTTTCATAAAGTTCAAAAACAATAAGTGAATTTTTTGCCTATCCTTTCTTATATTTTTAAATATTATAATCTTCAATTTTAAAAGAATAATATGAGATGTATGTCTGTTGCTGATGATGAAAATGCTCGAAGATACATGCCTTATGGAAAAGAGACGATTAAAAGAAATATTTGATGACATTTTTGTAAACCTTCAATACAAAAATTACAATGCGAACCTATTGTCTTGTGATAATGTTTCGATGTTGCTATTACAAAAAATAAAATTCCCGAATACAGAGAAATCGAGACAATAGTTTCTCACGTAGAACAGTTGGAGATATCAAAGATGAACAGTAAAACTGGTTGCTAGCCAAATGATTTGATGATAATTAATGGTATTTCAAAACGTTACATCACCTACTATCCAAATCGCTGCATCGCTCACTAATCTAGATACATTTTTCTTTGTTGTTGAAGAAAAGCTTTGCTATTGTTTGAGTATCTTCTTCGGAAGAATCATTCACGTCATGTTCTTATTTATTTGAGGTTATCTTAATTAATGCATCCCACCATTTTCCCATAATCTTCAAGAGAAAGTAGAAGTTCAGTGTATCGCATCTTCAGATAATTCATTTATCTGATATCAGCAATTAATTTCTTCCAATTTAATAAATATTTCCTTGTTCAACAATAACCAGTCATGCAGGAGATCCATTACGCAACCGAAGCATCACCAAAATTTCACCCAATTTAATCTTTTTCAGAAAAATGAATAAACAAACAAGTAATTTTAAAAAGGAATATACCTCACTTGTCTTGTCACACTTTCGCTTCCCGCCATTTTTTTTTTTCTTTTCACGGCTTCGATATCTCAGGTGGGAGGCGTCACGTGACTTTTCAAAAATGGGTCACGTGCACCACCCGGAACGTCGAATTAATAAAACATACTATAGAGTGAAAGAGGAAGAAGAATAGTCCGGTGTTTATTTCGAGCTATCTTAAAGGAAAGTGCTCTTTTTTTCCCCCTTCCGTCTATTTTCGGAAAGCTCTTGATAGAATACCGGTTATCGTTTTCGTAAGTGGCCCTAACGTGATTATTTTCATCCTCCGATAATTTCTTAATTTTCGATAGCTTCTTCCGGCGCGAGATTTACACGCTTTGCCGAATGTGAGCCACATATTGATCACTAACACACCGAAATTAGGTTGAGAGAGATACCCGTTGAATATGATGCAGTGAAAGTGGAACACCTGATGTAGCTGGATTTACAAACATCACAGAACGCAGGATATAATAAAAAGCTTACTGTTCCCAGAGTAGTGTCCAGCTTTTGTGCCCTTTGTAAACTGGCTGGTTGGTTGATTGATATAAGCCTCTTCTTTTTAGCCTCCGATATGCCATTTCTTTCAGACAAGAATTAAAAATGCCGTTATTAAAAAATAACGTTACATCTAACCTTAAGTTATCCATAAAATGAAACAGGTGTATCATTTTATGGTTAAATACTGATAATATGTATTTCATTTTTTTTAAACTTTTACACATTGCACATTTTCAATTTTTACATCATCGTATAAGAAAAAAAAAAGTATTTTTAAATGCAATGGGTTTGAAAACTGTATCTTAATTTATTTTTGAGATACATGTTTTCAAGATTTTAATGCCATTTCTGTAATGGTTGCAACTGAAATACTCTATTTCTGTTGAAAGTAAAGGGAAAATAGTAAGTCTTTTTTGTAGATACTTTCTCATAACAACTAAAAAAATTTCAATTGAAATATGCGCTATGTCACGATATCGTTTGCTATAAAAAAGTATTTCAAAGAATATTTATGTGACTTATTTTCTCCGTATTTACTTAATTCTTATCAAAAAGTTTAAAGAATGCAATTTTATTAATCAATGTGTATTAACATTTCATAAATTTTGAAAAGAAAAAAAAATGAAGGATTTCCGATAAAACAGAGCTATTATAAACTATATTTAATTTTCAGTATACATACTAATATAACAAACAAATGAAGGCATATGAATAATGAGTATATTATCAGTGTTATCAGTGAAAAATTATTTAGAAAACCTGCTCCTTTTACATACAATTTTTACGATTTTTTAATTCTTATTACAGGGTATTATGTTTAATGTTGTTTGTCAAATTTCTGAAAAGAACATTATTTTATATTAAGAACTCTGCACAAATTATAAGCAAAAAAACTTGGCAAAACTTGGGGCTGTTATTATAAAAATCTTACGAGTATACATGCTATCCAAATAAAAATGAACACAATTTATTACAATAATTCACTTAATCATAATCTACAATTTGAACACTTTTGCTACATTAGTTTTGACAGGATTATTCAAAAGATGCTCGTTCTTTTGAATTTGTTGACGGTCCCCTATGGCGTTTCGGGAAAAAATCTTCACTGTATTATAGGGTAGATGTGCCAGTAATGGGCCACCTTAAGGAATTTCTCTAAAAAATAATTTTTTATTAATAGTTATAATTATTGTATTCCAATTTTTTTCATATTAGATTAATCTTTCAACAATATTTAACTAATCCCACAGTTACATTTCCCAATAGAAATAAAAATTTCATTTTAAATAATAGAAATTTGTCTAAACACCCAAATGCCCAGTAATGGGCCACCTATGTTCCAGTAATGGACCGCCTATGTTCCAGTAATGGGCCACCCTACAAAAAATAACAGATAATTATTTTTAGGTGCGTTCGTAATTATGTAAATAGGTAGCGCCTATAATTGTCGTTCAGTCCGTCTGTCTGTCCATCTATCTGTCCGTTTGTCTGACAGTCTGTCTATCTGTCCGTTTGTCTGTCCGCATATAACAACGCAAAAACTATCCAACCAAATCGTTTGAAATTTAAAATACATAATTATTACATAATTTTGTCGAGTCATTTCAAATTTTATGAAAATCGGATGGATAGATCAATTACAGGGACATTCAAAAGGATTCCGTTACATTACGGTCAATAAAGAAAAAAGTTTTAAATGCATTTTAATCGTTTGAAATTTAAAACATATAATTATTGCGTAATTTTGTCGAGTCATTTCAAATGTTATGAAAATCGGATGCATAGATCAATTACAGGGACAATCAAAAGATCAAAAGGACAATCTGAATATTTTTAAAACTTCGTTATCGTACGAACGCACCTCATTTGCTACGTTCACGTGCAATTTCCAACTTGTTCTTTTTATGTCTGCGTAAGTCGCATCTTCTTCTTCCTCAGAATCCGCATTATCCTCTTGTATACAAAATTCGGCCTTTTTGAAGCAACTGTAAATTGTTTTTTCTTCAATTACCCCCATTGATCCCGTTCTTATATGTATAACTATTCAATTAACACTGTTTTGAGAAGGATGTTGAAAGGTGTGTGAAAGGAGGGGGTTGATGAATTTGTTGGACTTAAGGAACAAGAAAATTCAAGCAGAGGAGTAATATAAAAAAAAACTCAGCACTGAACGATAAATTAGGAATAAGAGATGGAAATTTGATTTCATGTGATTTCGAAGTATTTTTTTACAACTGAATAAAGAACATTTTATGAAAATATTCGTTATATGGAGATAGATATTTCACTATATAGAGACTGTTTTTAATGTAATCATGGGAAAAGGGGAACATTCCTACTAAAAATTCGTTATATAGAGAAATTCGATGTATGGAGTTTCATTATAGAGAGACTTGACTGTATTTATAAAGAAATTGTCTTTATTAAATTCTAGTAAGTAAAATTTAAGTATTAAATTTTTTTATTTAGTTTTCAGTTAAATCAAAATATTTTATCACTACTGAAATTACACTTTTAGTATTGGTCACTTGGGTGACCCATTACTGGCAAATCACGAAATAAGCAATCCAGTAATGGACCACCCCTCTTAAAATCTTAAAAATAAATAAAACTTTGTAAATGGCCATTGGTATTTTAAATTCAATGTTTTATATTGCTAACCAAACAAAAACATTCAATTTTTACGGAAAAATAAAAAAGATATAAAACTAAGTAAGTAAAGTCTGCTCTTAGCATGTTCATTAAGATTTTCAGTGAAAAACAGAAAAACTGTGAAACTTTATTTTCTGCTTCCTAATTGTTTTGACGAAAAGTGTAAAAAATTAATCCAGCTTATAAAGCATGCAAGGTAGAGTTCAGAAAAAAATAATAAAAGCTTAACTATTATTTATTATTTTTTTATAAACCAAAAAGTGCGAGGTGGCCCATTACTGGAAGGTGGCCCATTACTGGCACATCTACCCTATGACCTGTATTAATATGTTTACATGCCTGGAGTTTCAGGATAATTTCTCATGTATTTTTCTAGATATTCAACAAAATGTCTAAAATCGCAAGTGGCTGGTCACTTTTGGCCATTTAGTGTATTTAATATCAAACTTTTACTCTTTCAACAATCGTAAACATTATCTTGTAGATTGTATGAGATAAACTCGTGTCCTCTGATTATATACACATTAGTAGTTATTTTAAGAATTAAAAAGGTTTTTTCTTTAGACATAGGAGCTGAAAATTACAGCAGATTCCTTAGATCGGCCTGTTTAATGAGATGTCCTTTGAAGGCTTTCTTGACGCTCTTTTTAATGTTTCCTGGAGTTGATTTACTTTAAAATAAAAATTCATTTTAAATTCGTTCTTCTCGACGAGCATCTCTTATGCTTTCTTTAATTTTCTTGTACCATTTTTTTAATTGGAATTTGTTGACTTATTTAATTAATGAAATGCGGTTAAAAAGGACAAAAACAGATAAAAAAAATGGTGTTTAAATTCGAGGATGATCTCAAGGACTCCCCAAATTGTATGGCACGTGTGCAGGCTGCTCGGCGGAAGTGTTTAAATATTTCTATCTTTAAAATCAATGATACTTGCATATTATTTTCTATTGGAGACGCGACTACGATTACTAGATCATTTCCCCAATAAAAATTCTTGACATTCATTCCCTCTCTGAAAATTTATACTTTTAAATTTACTTAAAGATATATTGTTTTTTTTTTTTTTGTTTTTTTTTTTTTGTTTTTTTTTTTTGTAGATTATTTTTAAATGAATTCCTGATATCTAGGGTCCCTGTAAATAAATTAATCATGGCAGAAACTTCATTTTCAATAGGATTCGTGCTAGGGTAAATGTCATTAAGTCCAAAAATTTCATGACAATCCGAGTATATTTACGAGTGTTAGAGCGCGGAATGACGGACAGACAGACAAACGGAATGCATAAGCACTTTCCAATTTTGTTGGAAAGTGCTTATGCATAAATAGGGTGATACATAAATACTGTGAGTGATAAAAAATTATATGTAGTTTAATGTTTTTCTCTCTTTTGAGCTATACTATTGTTTTGTTCATACTATCTGTGCTTTTTGATTGTCTAATTTCTGTTCCTCTAATATTAATTCATTGTTTTTCTGGAAAACACGGTCTTCAAAGGTTAATCCTATATTCAACAAACATCCCCCCCCCCCCCCCGCCACAAACAAACTTCACTGTTTTTCAATGGTCCCTAAAGCAAAAAGTTTGTGCAATCAAGCACAAGTCGATGGATTCCCTAAACGTGCTCTCAGATGAGTCTGGGCCGAAATCACGACGGAAATAATCTGTGACGGCTATCTTGAAAAATTTCTAGAAGCCCTTATACCCCTGCGTCGTCACGGGAGGAAGACATTGCGAATGATCTTTATTGTTTCTTATACAAAATTTTCTTCTCTTTCGAATGGGAAATAAAAAAGTTTGTTTTGTTTCTTCAATTTAAGGTTATGGTATTCTATTTGGATCACAGTATTTATGTATCATCCTGAAGAATGTAAATTCAGGAGTCAAGAGAGTCAGAATCAGGAGTCAAGTACAATCAAAGTTACTTTCCGACATCACCACTGTGAAGATCCAGACTCTTTTCGTAGACGAGTATGAATTTTCCAATACATTCTTCATAGGAGGTTGCCGCCAGTGTTTTGAAATAGGTGTCGGTAGTAGCCTAAATATTTTCGTTCGTTCAAAAGCAATTTCCTCTAGACTTGTTTTTAGTTCTCGAAGAAGATAAAATAGTTCCAGATATGGATTGTACGCCGGTTGGATCGGACATTTACCATCGAAATTGGGAATAATCTCCTAGGCCATTAATTCCGCCTGGCACCAACTGACTTATCTTTTTGAAAGCTGAAGACAGGTCTGATAGGACTGCGCTGCCATCCTAACAAAAATCTCCAAAACACCGTACAGATCTTTTCTCAAGATGCTAGCGGCAATTTTCTGTGAAGAGGATATTGGAAAACGTGTCCCTCAGTTTCGAAAAACGTCTCAATTTTCAAGGTGACTATGCCAAAAAGTATCTTTGATTGTACTTGAATACTGGCTATAAAATCATTTTGTTATTCACTCTTAACTTTGTTTTACACCCCATCGATAAGCAGATTTTAATATTACTAACATACAAATTTCAAATTTGTGTAAAAATGGTACGTGTCCAGTTTATACAGATATTATGCTAATAAATTCAGATAAATTGCAGTCAAGACATGCAAATTTTGCTTGGTATCACAATTCACTTATTTGTCCAAAATGACAGGATATTAAATTCAGCCAAACTCGGATTTCGATTAATAATTTTCAGAAAGGGGAAGATATAGCATAGAAATTTTATTTTACTTTGAACGATATCTGATGACATGAAAATAAGCTATGAGAAATTTCACACTCTGCCTCCAAACAGTACGAACTTGATGCTCCACATTTTGAAAAGTGATTGCATTTTGCATGCAATATCGCTCATTGAATTACAACGATTTTCAAATACTTTTTGTAATGTTAACATCATTTTAAGCAATCCAAGTTGAGTTGCGTAAAATTTTAATTTAACTATGTTTTCTTTTTTCAAAGATTTTAACGGGAATCTGTATTTGGTTAAAATGGGGTGCCCTGTATTTTTCGCTGAATAAATTGTTTACAACCCAGATTGCTCGGAAAAATTGTTGTCTTGACGAATGTTAACAAATTTATGAGTTTGATACTATACTAACAGCACACACTGTATAAGTTAGCAAATAAATAATTAGAAATAGAAATAATAAGAAATGTGTAAGAAAATATATGGGAACACACACACGCGCTCTGACACACAAAATAAGATTTATAGAGTTTTATCCCATTTCTTCCCTTCTACTTTTTACATTATTTATATATTTTTTACATATTCAAATGTTCCGAAACAGAATCTTAAAACAACAAACAATCTTATTTCTTAATACAAACATCAAAACTTTCCTCCTTTTAGTCATAATTTGCATTTGGGAAGCATTAATAATGAAAAAACAAATATGTCCTTATTTCTTAATTCAACTGCATGCATAAAAATGTCCGTATGACTACCTCTCTTTTTTAACAAGCATTTCCGATGTCTTCTTCTTCCGGTGTTGGTTCTACATGCACCATTAGGTTCGTGTCGCGTGTTGCTACTGGAACGACAGTAAACAAGCGGGAATTAGGTTGCAAGATTCCTCGAGACACGGGGATTTAAAGACTTTTGAAGGCTTCTTGAGAAAAATTGATCAGAATTAATCTGCGAATGTTAATGAATCTTAGGGAAATTTAGATTTAAAAAAAGAAGTAGTATTTTCTGCTTTGTGATACATTTCTTTTTGCTTAATCCATGAATAGAAACGTGTCAATTCCACGTGAAGATTAATTGTAGCATTGTTTCCGTGATGCATTGATTTCGGAATGAATGATTTTATTTTCGAAGTTCGTTGCTAACAAACTGAATTTATACCTGATTTATTCAGGAAGTATGGCTTTTTAAGCTTAATTACTTATTTCTACATATATGAGGTGTTCAAATAGTAATCGTTGCATAAAGTGTTCATAAAGAAATGTGATACAAATTTGAAATAGGTTGCAAGATTCCTCGAGACAAGGGGAAAAGATTTTGAAGGCTTCATGGAAAAATTGATCAGAATCAATATGCGAATGTTAATGAATCTTAGAGAAATTTATATTTAAAAAAGAAGTAGTATTTTCTTATTGTGATAAATTTCTTTTTGCTTATACCCATGAATAGAAATGTGTTATTTTCACGTGAAGATTAATTGTAGCATTGTTTCCGTCACATATGGATTTCGGAATGAATGATTTTATTTTCGAAAATTGTTTCTAATAAAATGAATTTATACCTATTTTATTGAGGAAGTATGGCTCTCTAAGCTTAATTACTTATTTCTACATATACAAGGTGTTTAAATAATAATCGTTGCATAAAGTGTTCTTAAAGAAATGTGATAGAAATGGGAATTAGGTTGCAAGATTTTTCGAGACACAAGGATGAAAACTTTGAAGGCTTCTTGGAAAAATTGATCAGAATTAGTATGTGAATGTTAATGAATCTTAGAGAAATTTATATTTGAAAAAAGAGTGGTATTTTCTTATTGTGATACATTTCTTTTTGCTTATACCCATGAATATAAATGTGTCATTTCCACGTGAAGATTAATTGTAGCATTGTTTCCGTGATGTGTAGAATTCGGAACGAATGATTTTATTTTCGAAGCTAGTTGCTAATAAAATAAATTTATTCTTGCTTTATTGAGGAAGTATGACTCTTTAAGTTTAATTACCTATTTCTACATATATAAAGTGTGCAAATAGTAATTGTTGCATAAAGCGTTCTTATGTGGTACAAGCGGGAATTAGAATGCAAGATTCCTCGAGATACGGGGATAGACTTTGAAGGCTTCTTGGAAAATTGATCAGAATTAATCTGCGAATATTAATGAATCTTAGGGAAATTCATATTATAAAAAAGAAGTAGTATTCTCTTTTTGTGATTTTTTTTTTTTTTTTGCTTAATCCATGGATAGAAACGTGTCAGTTTCATGTGAAGATTAATTGTAACATTTTTTCCGTGATGCATAGATTTCGTAATGAATGATTTTATATTCAAATCTCGTTGCTAATAAAGTGAATTTATGCCTATTTTATTGAGGATGTGTGGCTCTTTAAGCTTAATTACATATTTCTACACATACAAGATGTCCAAATAAAGGATGGTCATAAGAAAATGTCCCCCAAGTAAATATGAACCCCTAGCGGCTTAACCGCTGAATCAATTTATAAGAAATTTTAGGTACAGTTTTTTGAAGGTATGCGCTTGAGATCATGATGATTTAAAACAATAGAGCTCTCAACATTACAGTTATAGTGAAAAAATTTCGAAATTTTCGACAAGCAACACCAATTTTTTTCCTAAGCAAATTCATCAACGGGTTGAAAAACCATTAATGGCTTTAGAACGATACACGTATGATTAAAATTGACAGTGTAACATAGTGTCTCTCAATCCAAATTAGTTCCTACGCCATGTAATACTCAGCACTCTAAAACAAATTATTATATTTTTTTGCACTATGCACAAACACGCAACTCCAAAAACACATTTTAAAATAAATCTTAGAACTTTACTCAGTTCACAATTGAAAACAAAAAATGGCTATTGAAATACACTCATTGCCATAAAAATTTGCGCACCAAGAAAAAGACATCCGAATGAAACGAAATTTTGCATGCGTAAATACTACTGTGATATAAGAAAGTGATTAGAAAACCAAAGAAAAAGGATCCTTTATTCCAAAAAAAAGTTCAAATGAACAGAAATTTTAGTACTTTTTGGACCCCCTCTAGCGTGAATGCACGATGCGATACGAGCAGGCATTGAGGCATACAAATTCCGTATGATGTCCTGAGACATCTCGTTCCACAGTTGTTGTAAACGCACCTCGAGTTCAACTAAACTCGTAGGATGTCCAACTTGCCGTCCCAAATTATCCCAGATATGCTCGATTGGTGACAAATCTGGTGATCGGGGAGGCCAGGGAAGGGTGATAATGTGATGCAGGCAGACTTGTGACATCCTTGCTGTGTGTGTCCGATCATTGTCTTGCTGAAAAATGGCTCCTGGGAGTCCTGCCATTAGTGGCAACACATGTGGCTGAAGGATGTCTTGGACGTACCGCTGAGCTATCATAGTGATACGGATCAATATTAGGGGTGACCGTGTATCATAAGCAATAGCACCCCATACCATCACTCCAGGTGTAGGATCGGTGTGGCTGTAAAGCGAAGGCAGGATTGAGGCGTTCACCGCGGGGCCTCCACAGATGAACACGATTGTGAGCGCTGTTTAAATTGAATCTAGACTCGTCGCTGAAGACGACCTGGTTCCATTCCGTTGCAGTCCAATTCCGTCGTGCGCGACACCACTCCAAACGGAGGCGTCGGTGGGTCGGTGTCATTGGCAGCACATGTAATGGATGCCGCGATACCAGATGTCCTTCAGCCAGGCGTCTTGCGATGGTTCGGGAAGACACAGGGGTCTGAAGTGAAGGTGCAGCCTGTGTCTGGATAGCGGCCAATGAGACAGTTGGTTGTACGCGTGCGTTTCGTATGATGTGACGGTCTTCTCGACGACTGGTCTGTCGAGGGCGTCCCGAGCCTGGTCGCCGTGTAAATGACATCTCTTCAGTCCACTGGTCCCAACACCATGTCTGATTTTAATCAGAACGGCTTACTTGACGAGCTACTCGCCGAGCTGACCACCCAGCTTCAATCATCCCGATGATTCTTCCCCTCTCCAGCTCTGAAAACTGCTGATATTGTCTTCGATGGCTGCTTGACGGCATGTCTACCTCAGCGTTTCCTTTGCAAAAGAAAAGGTACACTCAAACAAGTTCAGCTTCCAGTTTTATACACCAAGGAGGAAGAAGTTCAACGCCCTCTAGTGGCATTACGCAATGCGCAATCACATTGCATTTCTAATCATTTGCATATCTGCCTGATATGTACCTTCGTGCCAAGTTTCGTTACGATCCCACAATTATTTCTTGGTGCGCAAATTTTTATGGCAATGAGTGTACATGCCTTAATGAATGTAGTCACTCTTTCGTTCCTCTCAATGGTCTTTTACTGCAAGTGTTTTACGCTGGCAATTTTCATTGTACATGTATTATTCCGACGCTATTCACGAGTTTTCAATGCGCTGATAAATTTGCGCGCGAAAAAAAAATGGGCGCATTTATTTTGCTACATATTTAAAATTTACATATATTTTATAATTAAAATACATAATTTTTTTTTATAAAAAAGTTCTTTTTTAAAAATATAGAATTTAAATTGCAGTCGACTCCGGTTATAACGCAACTGTGATATAATGTATTTACGGTTTTATCGTACTCAGATGCTTGGTTCCGAATGAAACCCTTAACATAATGCAACGATTAAAAATTTTGAAGTGAAAAAACTTCTTTAAACACCATAAAATAAGTTAACTGCGCAAGGCCTTTCGAAAGAACTTAGTCTTTCTTCGTCAGGTGCAAAAAAAACGTGCGTCTACTATGAATGTAGCGGCACGACCCACGTGCCGCTACATTCATAGTAGACGCACGTCTTTTTTGCGCCTGACGAAGAAAGACTAAGTTCTTTCGAAAGGCCTTGCGCAGTTAACTTATTTTATGGTGTTTAAAGAAGTTTTTTCACTTCAATTGTGTATAACACCAGCTTCAATTTTATACATTGATTAAAAATTTGCTATAACAGACTATGTAAATGCCTTTTAGTAATCGGTAAATTTTCTTTGAAGTTTATCCCAGTTAAAAGAATCCCTTTCATGAAAGAGATGTGTATTTTAACTTGACCATTGAGTAGTGAATGTCATCGATTACTGTGCAATTCCAATATCTCCAATAACTAGTAGAAGGAACAAGAAGTAGGACAAGTATTTCCATATAAAAATATCCAAAGCACCCAAAAGTATCTGAAGCATTGAGCGCTCTAATTTTTATTGACTATGTCTATTGTGTTTTTCACTATTTTCAACTTTTATGTCTGAGAACTTTCAGATGGTGACCTCACCATCTATTGATATGTGAGTTTTATTCATTAAAAAAATTATTTGTGAACCTTTTCGTTTTCATTTTCGGTCGAAAATCGGCAGATTGTCAAAATTATGTTTCAAATGAGGTTTCTTCGGATACTTAATTGATAATATTTTATACGAATTGCAGCATTCTCATTCCTCAAGTTAATCTCTGTTTTTTTTTCTATTTCCAATATTAAGATTGTTTTAACTTAATTTCCTAAATTCAGCTTTCCCACTGCTAAAATTCCCTAGCAGTATGATTTCAAAATAATCTTCACACCTGCCAACAAACTTACTCTCGTCAATGAGTTATCATGAAGGCATTACATATCTAATGTAAATACACTAGTATAGTAGGCACTAATCTGCGCCATTTATCTAATTTTTAATAAAATCTTCGGAAACTCCAAAAGATATATATATATATATCTTTTGTATATCTCTCTCTATATATATATCTTTATATATCTACATCTATATCTATATCTATATCTATATCTATCTATCTACTTCGTTTTGGTTTATTGTTTTATTGATAAAATCTATTGGGGAATCTTGTCTACTTTTAATGGTATTATATATATATATATATATATATATATATATATATATAGAGAGAGAGAGAGAGAGAGAGAGAGAGAGAGCCTAATCCCAATATTCCTATATCGGAAAAAAATTCTAAGTTTCAAAATGTATTTGTCTGGAAAACTGGAAAAAAAAGGAAAAATAAAGAATGTTATACTCCTTTATTCTCATGTAGTAGGCTTTTTAATGTTCTGATGATGGATCTTTAGGTTTTGGCTTATCCAACAAGCTCTTTAGAGAGTAATAGAATGTGTAAACAGTAGTTTAACTTTAAATAAAACATAATATTAAAGAAACAATGCGTTAACCCTTTTCGGCGTGGTGTTCCTAAAAAAAAGGACACCTAATTTTAATTTTACTGGCACCAAGAATATTTAATTAAAATTTTCCTTTTATAACATCTCTGAAAATAAGCTAGTTCGTATTTTCTAATAAATTCGTTTATTAATTCAGGTGTAAATTAATTATTTTACACAGCTTTACTCCACGCCGGAAAGGATTAATAAAGACGTAGGGGGAACTGGGGGACATTGATACATGGGGCACATTGATACACCCCCTATACAGCACACAGGGTCATTACAGGAAGTTTCACAACAGATCCAAAAGGTGATACTAGTGCACTCAACTATATACAGAAATTTTTGGAATGATTCAGTAGTTTGTTGAAATGGGACGGGTGATAATTTGTTTTTGTAGGTCAAAAGTAAATTTGAGTTGTAGAATTGAAATGGTATTATAAAACTGTTCCAGTATTTTCAACCGAAAATAATACTCTCTCTGGCAAGTAAAACTACTCTTTATCAGTTTCTCATTCTTTTTAGTTAGATAAATTATGAAGTATTGGATTTGAGACTCATTTTATTCAAAATGGCTGTATGGGGCACATTGATACAGTCTTTGTCGGGGCACATTGATACAACCTTAATCCTTTTCTATTTCATTTTTTCATTACCTGTTATTATTTTATTTACAATGCACTCCTTAATCCAACCATTTTTCGCTAAAAATGTCTAATATTAGTTTTTATTGAAGTGAAATAGCTTTAATTTCTTTATATTAGAACATTTTATTGTATTTTTGTAAAGAGAAGACGTACGAACTTACCCAACATATAGTGCTAGTAGAATAATTAAAGAAATGGACGGCAGCCTGGAAAATCTCAAATTTATATCAGTTCTCCAGAGAAAAAGAGATTTTCTGCATGAAAAGTTTTACGTAAGAGAAACAAGCTGCAGAACAGCACAGAATAATTATATTAAAAACAGAATTTTTAATATAATTATCCTTTACTTTTTGTTTATAAACCGATTTATCAACAGAAAACTTGGTAATTTTTCATCTTTCCTAAGAAAGAAGATAATGCTGGGGTTGAAGTACCAGATATGACAAAGTTACCACAGCCAACAATCAGACAAGGAACAGCCAGAACATGAGGTCATTATGCATTTCATTTTGATTGCTTTAATATTGCTTACAAATAAACTGTGGGTGATTTGAATTTTTATAAATAGTATAAAAATGGTTTGCTAACTATTTTTCTATGAAAAATATGCATCGGTGTTATTTTGTCTCCGTTTTTCCGAGACGTATCAAAGTGTATCAATCTGCCCCGGGGATGGGGCACATTGATACAAATTACTTTTTTTGATTTTTTTAACATTACATGCAAAAATAATATATAAAACAACGATTGAACATTTTTATAACAAACTACACAGGTTTTGCTGATATCACATCGAAAAATAACTTGAAATTTCTGCTTTCTAGACACCAAAAAAATTTTTAGAAAAAAGTTGTATCAATGTACCCCAGTTCCCCTATCTGTTAATGAAATTTCTAAGAACTAGACAAAAAAATGTGTTTTTGAAAGCACTTTAGAAATTAAATAAATGTGCCAACATAAAAAGAAAATTATTCCGTACAGCTTATAGACAGTTAATGTGTAAGGATGTTAGTAAATCAGATTTTTTACCGTCGCTATTCAGAAATGCATTTTAAGCTTTTTTTAAAACTTTTAAAATTAGTGGCTTACTAACAAAGGCGTAGCGTGTCCAAAACTTTTTTTTTTTTTTTTTGGGGGGGGGGGGGGGCACCAGCGAAGTAAAAACTGCGCCTCTTGGCAAATTTTCAATTTGGCGCCCCTCCCCCCCCCCCTTAGCCCCAAAAAGTAACAAAAAATCTTTTTCTTTTGGTAGGCGTCATAAAACTAACAAACATCAATTAATTCTATTAAATAATTATTTAGCGTTTATTTTGGAACTTTAAAAGGTTTAATTTTAATTAAGAAATTCAGAACGAAAACATACAAATATTTGCATTTTTTTGTCAAAGAGTCCACAATGTTTTAAAACAGGAAGAAAAACGATAAAGCGAGATAAAGAAATTCTCTGAAAATGATTGTCGGTCAAAAAATGGCTCGCAGAATAAATTTCGTACATGTGGTGACCGTCTCTTTAGCATGTCCTTCCAGTGGAACATGCTAGAGGTCTACATTTACAGGAATTTCCAGGCACGGGCTCAGCACGGCCCGGCGTGGGTATTAAAAGTTTCACCCGAGCCTGGCCTGTTTATATTTTCATAGTTTAGGGCCAGGTCCTGCTCGTACAAAAAATCAGTGAAAAAACATAAGTATTAATTGGATAATTTTACAGTATACTTTAAATTACTATGTGTTCACAAGCCTGAAAATACTCAATAACAGCATTAATAATTGCTTAGACATTTAAGACTTTTCAATATTCAAATAAAGATTCATAAAACTTGATATAGGTTAGAATTTTTAAAAAAGTTGGTTACAAAAAAATCCTAACCTTTGAAACTATAAAAAAAAAGTAGATTTTGAAATACGAGGGTTATAGAAAAACGAGTTTTCCACGGAATTAAAAAAGAAACAAAACATAGCAACCCGGACTGGATCCTGTTGAAGTATTCGTTCCCTCAGTGTGGTATCGCTCTAAACAGCGCGAAAAAGATTCTCAATGCAGGAAACCACCTCGAAACACCTGTTTATCTGGAAACTGTGCGCCAGGTGGATGCCTAATCAACTTGCACCTTAACACAAAACCAAATGTGGGAACGCAGCATTGATGTTTCTGTAGCGATATCACGATGAAGGAAATGAATACCTCAACAAGATTTTAACGGTTGATGAGACGTGAGTTGATAACTGTAACAAGTTCCTGCCTCCATTCCCAGGTGGCAGACTTGTATGACACTGGACTCAAAAACTTATCCCACGTTGTGACAGGAGTTTTAATTCCGTTGGTTCTAATGTGGATTTGTAGTTAAAACATAGCTGTATCGTTTGTAATAGTTCTTTTTGGGTAATTATATTTTGTTTCTTTCTAGCCACGGAAAAATTATTTTATGGATGACCCCCGAATTTTTCAGTAAATTATTATTCTGATCCAATTTAGCTACTTTCTGATACATTTCTGAATTCATTTCTTTTCGGAAACACATAAAATTGGCAGACGTTCTTATTCAGAAACTGTGTAATCGAATGGAATTTTCCATTTTTCGTAAAAGACAAAAAATCTTTGAGAAAATACTGCCAAAGTTGTCATTTTGAA
The DNA here is from genome assembly GCA_964019185.1 of Maratus speculifer. Taxonomy (NCBI): domain Eukaryota; kingdom Metazoa; phylum Arthropoda; class Arachnida; order Araneae; family Salticidae; genus Maratus; species Maratus speculifer. The sequence goes on along the minus strand of OZ025297.1, from coordinate 219,543,492 downwards.
TCGAAATTCAAGACGCAATCGTACTAGGGAGAAGAAAAACTTGTCATCAAGTGATTAGAATAGGTTATAAATCAAAAAGTTATTTACTTATTTAAAAAAATGGAAAATGCTAATCGATTCCAAATTACTTCAATTATCAGCCTGTTAATTTTATGCCTTTATAAAGAAAAATGAGTCAGAAAGTGTGTCAAATTTCACGTTGTTGAGCTGGGAATTTGAGAATAACCTTAAGTTGTACTTACAAAGATTATATTAATATACGTTCATTATCGCTAATAACTTTTTTTACAGAACATATTCCTTGCCCTCTGCATCCTGAGAAAAATTAAACCTAGTTTTGTCCCGTCTCGACTGTGTAAAAAAATGCAAGCCTGATCTTAGCCCGGTACAAGCCTGCTGACAAAAATTAAGCCCTGATTCAGATGCCATATAACTATCACTGTCCGATGCCGATCTATATGCTGGACACTTCGTACAATTCTTTATTGATATTGTCAAACTATCATCGGCTCGTGACGCACAATTATACATATTCTTGCGAAAGTCAGATTCATCGGCCCAGTAGAGATCTTTATATCGGGCCGGTAGGCCTGCTTAATTTTTTTTATCGATCCTGAACGGCAGGTTCGTTCAATTTTTTTGCTGACCCGGTCCTTTAAATTTATTTAGAGGCCCGATTAATCTATTTATTTTCTTCAAAAAATAATTGCTTGTCCCACTGTATACAACTAGATCCAGTTTCGCTCTGACTCGACTATGCTGAAAAAACAAACAAACAAACAAACAACAACAAAAAAAAACCCAACAACAACAACATATAATGTATACATAAGACTCAGTCCAGCACGAGTCTGCTTATGAAATTGAGTTTGTGCTCAGATACGATATGATTGTCCGATTATATGATCTCTAATCTGGGCATATTATAATTTCTATAGTGATTTTGTCAAACTAGTATCGATTCGTAAAACACATTTATAATTGTTATTCTCGCGAAAGTTCATAACCAATGAAAATGGACCATATTTTATCTGTTTCGCTTAAATTTTTATGTAGAGCCGTTAATGAATGAATAAATGTGAAATGAATGAATAAATAAAATGAATAAAAAACTAGTCATTGGGGGCCACCGTAATACTTACCCATCATGGGTATGCATAATATAATATATGAAAATAAAACATGTATGAAATATTTATAAAATGCATAGCAATTTCAAAACACAATTTAATCGTATATTTAAATTTTTTAATATACATAGCAATGCTCTATTAAATATAATGCGATACGTATAGGTGTCGCAAAAAGACTTAAGAATCCTTGTTTATTCCCGCCAGCAAAATTTTACTGTAAAATTTGCCTTATTTAATTGGAGCATTTTCCTGATTTAATAAGGCACAAATTTCTGTTTTAAAAAATTGTTGGCAACCATTAAAAATTTCGTAAAAGGCTCCCGTCGCGAAGGAGTTAATGAATTGCTGATGAACCAATTTCGACAAATAATATAAAACGCCAAAGCTACTCAAGTAGTACCGAATTGTGTAACCGAAACATCCTTATAACTCCAAAAATAATAATCATATTACTAACAGTTTACTGCGTCGGATTAAGGGTCTCATTTTCAATTAAAATATATCTTTGAATTGAAATTTAAATACATGGTCATGAGAAACCGACGAATGTGAAAAATAGGATTACAAATATCTCGGCAACTAATAATCCGATCGACTTCATTCTTTATCCAAAATTTTTTATTTTATTGCTTTTTACATCCATTCATTAAAATACAAAATTTCGAAAAACTTCATATACCTTCATCAGAACGAATTTTTCGAGAGTCCGAAAAAAATAGTTCCGAATAATCGAGGTTACTGATATTAAATAGGCTTCGTTCCATTCTTACATACTAAGAACATACAAAGTTTCAAGTCACTATCTCAATTTGTTCGGGAGATAGAGCATTTACAAACACACAGACGGACGGCATGTTTTTTTTCTGGAAATAAAAATGTTTTTCGGAATCTGCAGTAAATAAAATATGTAAATCCGTCAAATTTTTTTTTTTCGATTTTCAAAACGATTGCAAGATTTAACCTATGCTACGTATAATGGGTAAATAATACAAGAAAAAAAAAAAAAAAAAAAAAAAAAAAAAAAAAAAAAAAAAGATCAATTTCGATTTAAAAATATAAATTTTAATTTAAAAAATTTAAATATTAATCATGTTTGAAGATCGATATATTTTCTAAAAAATGTAATTCTTTTTAAATTTTTTTAAAAATTTTAAATTTTACAGAAAAAAATTAAATCATCTTTGTAATTTACAAAAACAAGGTAGAACCCGTCGAATTTCGACGAAAGAAAATGTTTAAAAGGGAACTGTTTCATTGATTTATAATAAACCTACAAAATTAGATGTAGTAAAAAATGCATCTAAAAGTAAGTCAATTCTTAAACAAACGATATTTAATGTTAAATTAGCAAAATACTATTTCTATAAAACTCAGTTGTAGAAATTGTTAAAATTAAACTTTATCGTACATGTAAATAGTAAAAAAATAATAAAGATCTGTTATTATGATAAAGTTATCAATTTAGGTTCTTATGCTAGTATTCCGAAATGAAAAAAAAAGCAAAATTTATTCCACTTTGACTCCATCATAGAATTTATTTCCCGTGATATCTAAATCCGGCATCATTTTCATCATATCAAAATTTACAAATGCCCATTTCGTATCTGTATTCACCTTTTCAGAAAATATTGGCATTTTAATTTGATCATTTGATTCAAAACTTGAAGTCTCAATGGGGGGGGGGGGGGGGGGCTATTAGCTGAAACGAATATTAAACTGTTGATATTCTTTTACGTGTAAATCAAGTTTTCTAAATGAAATCAAAAGTCATCGGGTTTTATAATAGAAGATGTTTAAATTTCCATTTTTTTCACTTTTAATGAGAAAATGGCAACATAAAAATACTGTATTCAATTTCTTCCCTTTTTTCCTTTGCTTTTAATAGAAATGGACTGTTGTCACAATTAGAAAAGCGGTATTAAAAACTACTAAAAAATTAATATTTCAAAAACAAATTAAGATACAGCTTTCAAACAAATTTCATTTAAAAGTACATTTTTTCCCTACACGATGGTATAAAAACTTAAAATGTACGGTATTTAGAAGCATAAAAATTGTAGTAGCAAAAATTGCAATACCGTAGTTTCATTTAAAATTTGAAAGTGTTGCCATTCGCAAAATGACGTATGCGTTACGTATAGATACGTTTGGCCTTTATAATATAGATATTTATTTTTGAAAACACATCTTTTAAAAGAAAAAAATAGTATTTTTCATATTCTTTGCTACAAGATTCATTGAAAATATAGACTGGAAATAACAAAAAAATAACCCTAATAATAATAAGATGAATAATAACAATAATAAATCGCGAAGACAGCTTAATATATTATTGAAAATCATGGTGAAAATTTTCAGGACTTTTCTAGTTTCAAATCTTCATTGTATTATATATACTAATGAAAATGAATTTGTAAATATATAAAGAAAATATATGTTGCCAAACGCAGAAAATAAAGAATTTAAACAAACATTTAAGCCGATTCTCGAAAAGATATTTTTTTTCCTTGCATAGCAACAAAAAACTTCCTGACATACTTTCTGACTAAATTTTAAACTTTAAAGCATGACAATTGCAATCGTGATTACTGAAGAGATTTATGATCAAATGTTTTTATTTCTATTTTCCGATAAACGAATTAAATCTTAAGGCAGGTTACTGTCTCATGGCGGTAATTTTTTTGCCTCACTTGCACTATCACCGCTCGGAAATTCAGTTCGAAATGCCAAACTGACAACTCTTCTAAAAGTATTTCTGACTTTATCGAAAAGTGGAAAATACTATTCAGTTATAAAATTCAAAATAAGAGCACCTGTTCGGATAAAAAAATCCCTGTCGGCTGGGCCTATAGGCGGAGGTAGATTTCGAAAAGTGCTCATTTCAACAAAATATATATATGTTACAGGCCAAACCCGATTTTAGGCCAAACTAGAATGGCCTAGGCCAAACCGGTCTATCCTAACGCCCATCGGATAAACTAGTTTTTCCTAGGCCAAACCGGTCTATCCTAACGCCCATCGGATTAACTAGTTTTTCCTAGGCCAAACCGGTTTATCCTAACGCCCATCGGACAAACTAGTTTTTCCTAGGCCAAACTAGTCTATCCTAAGGCCCATAGGACAAACTAGTTTTTCCTAGGCCAAACTAGTTTGGCCTAACTCTTATAGGATAAACTAGTTTAGCCTGTTGTTTATTGGTCTGAACTAGTTTATCCTAGGCCGATCTAGATTATCCTAGGCCAAATCAATTTGGCGTGATTTTATTGAATTCAATGACAGCCTCGGCGCCAACATTCTAGTTTGTCCTAGGCTGATCTAGTTTGTCCTAGGCTGACCTAGTTTATCCTAGGCCAATGTAATTTTACATGTTTTTAGCTCACAGGCGTCAAAGCCCGAGAAATAATGAGCTCGCAGGTTCTGTATTTATGTATGTACGCATGTATGTACGCATGATTGTACATATGTACGTACATATGTACGTAATGCGATAACTCTTGGTAGAAATATTCGATTTGCTTAAAATTTTGGAAGTAGTTTAATTTTGATAAGGTACTTTTCTGATTAGTTTTGGGAATTCATTGGATAAGATTAAGAGAGGTGAACGGGAGGCTAATACCCCATTGTTAATTCAGAGAAATGGATTTTTCATGCAGAATTATCAGTTTTCATTTAAAACTTTAGGTATAGGGTCATTCTGACAAGATGCCTCCGTGATTAGTTGTGGATGTTTATCGCTTAAGTGGAAAACAAAGGGCAATGTAGGTAACCTCCCAATAATTTAGATAAATGGTTTTGATGCAGAATTTACGGATTTGCGTCAAATGTGGATGTATGTTCTTTCTGATAAGCGATTCCCTGAATAGTTTTGGGGAGTTTAATGGTTAAGTATGAAAGAAAAAGTGAAGGATTACCAATTTTCATAGGGAAAACTAGTTTATCCTATGGACATTTAGAGAAATAAGTTTGGCATAGGAAAACTAGTTTATCCAATTTGCGTTAGGATAAAATAGTTTGGTCTAGGCTAATATAATTTGGCTCAAAATTGGCTTTGGCCGGTAAAAACATATCTATCACTAGAATAAGCATAAATGCGTGTCAAGAGTCATTGCTTGTAACCTCAATACAGAAATTTAACATGTCCACCGTAGAGACATAATACATTGGGCATGGTGTTTGCTTATTTTTATTTTTCTTTCTGCAGACTCAGGCCATGCTGTGATAAGCTTGCTTTTATTATTACTATTATTCGAGCCAGATCGCAGCTGAACATAATTTGGAATCGAACAGCGTTTTCCATTTTTGAGAAATTAATTACCTGTCGACATACAGCTATTTTTGTAACGGCGTGAAGTTTTTCTTTTTCAATAAAGTCGCAACTGGAAATTCGATTCAAAACGTATTTTTAATAGTATTTTCTCAAAGATACATCGCTTTTATGAAAAAATGGTTAACGCCATTCGATTACATATTTTCTGAGTGAGAATGCCTGTTAATCTTATGCATTTATGAAAAGGAATTAATAAATGTGTTAGGATGTAGCTCTTTTGGATTTGAGAAAACCCTTAAGGAATGATAGAAAAATATATTTACAAATCTACTTTTTACTAAACATATTCAAAAGTTATGATGTTTATAACACTCCTTTTTTTCTTTTGTTCTAACTATTTAATGAATTCCTATTTGAATATTGAAGGACTAAGAATCTATATAATCAATAATACATTGTGTATTTTCCATTTTGCGAACACATCGTTATTTAAAAATACATTGTAAATTTATCCATAAATATGTATGCAGTATTCTTTAAAGGAATCCTAAATGTATGTGAATTAAAATCTGAATTTTTTGCAGAAATTGAGTAGGGCCAGGTCGAGCTGGACTGAGTCCCTTTTCACTGATTTTTTTTACAGGCAGGGCTCGGGCTGAACTTTTAATTTTTATACCGGGCTTCGAAATTCCGACCCTTGCAAACCTGTAGCAGTATTCTACTACCCTTCAAATAAAATACATTATACAGGGGTGATAGCAAAACCACTTTGCGCAAGATTAGAGAGCAGTAGTCAGGATTAATATTAAAAAGAATATTGCCCTGTTAAAGTAATGGCTTTGCATTCACAGGCTGTTTACACTAATTGTGTATTACAGACATTTTTTTAAATATCACCCTCGAAAAAACAAGTCAGGGAGATTATTTTTTCCCATTTCCCCTAATTATACTTAACCATTGAACCTCAAAACTAATCACAGATACGCTTTAAAAACTTGAACAATTATCCAAAAATTGAAGCAAATCAGATAATTCTGCTCAAAAACCATTAATCTGATTTAAGGAGGGTAATCCTACATTCTTCCTTTTATACTTAATCATTAAACAAAACTATTCAGGGATTCGCCCTATGAAAAAAACTATGTTCAAAATTTAATCGGCAAATCAGATAAATCTGCTTAAAAACCCATTTATTTAATTTAAGGAAGGCAATAAATCATCCACTACCCCATTATACTTAAACAAAAGAAAAATTAATTAAAGAACCGTCTGATCAAAATGAATTCATGTCAAAAATTTTAAGCAAATTGGATAATTCTGCATTATAACTAATTTATCTAATTTATCTAATTTAAGGAAATAAATTGTACGCTTCCCTTTTATACTTAACCAAAGAACAACCAAAATTAATTAGTGAAGCGCTTCATCAGAATGAACAAATCAAAGATTTGCAGCAAATCGGTTAATTCTGCATGAAAAACCCATTTGGCAAAATTAGGCGGGAGTCCCCCTTTCTTCCATTTGTTCTTAACCAATTAACTTCCAAAACTAATTTGGAAGCACCTTACCAGAACGAATCTATTTCAAAAATTTAAGCAAATCAGCAAATACTGCTTGAAAAAAGCATTTACATAAATTATGGGGTGTTACCTATATTTCCCCCTCTTTTTTTATGCCGCCTCATCAGAATGCTTCTATATCTAACTTTTTATTATAAAATATGCTAATAATGCATGGAAACCCATTTATTTGATTTAAGGGAAGGGGGCGAATCAGCCTCTCGATCTTCCTCCCCCTTATTATTCTCCAATGACCTCCCAAAATTGAACAGAAAAACTCCTCATAAGAATAAACCTATATTGAAAGTTTGATGCAAATCGGGTATTTCTATCAAGAATTTTTGCTTTACGTACTTACGTACATACATAGATGCAGAATCCACGGGCACATTATTTTCTCAGGCTTTCGTAGTCTGATGAGATAATAACACGTCAAATTACATTATTTCTATCAAGAGTTATCGTGTTACGTACATACGTACGTACATACATGTGTACATACATGCGTACATACAGAACTTGCGAGCCCATTATTTCTCAGGCTTTGACGCCTGTGAGCTAAAAACACGTAAAATACATTGGCCTAGGATAAACTAGATCAGCATAGGACAAACTAGAACGTTGGCGCTGAGTAGGTCATTGAATTCAATAAAATCACGCCAAATTGAATTGGCCTAGGATAATCTAGATCGGCCTAGGATAAATTAGTTCAGACCAATAAACAGCAGGCTAAACTAGATTTTCCTATAAGAGTTAGGCCAAACTAGTTTGGCCTAGGAAAAACTAGTTTGTCCTATGGGCCTTAGGATAGACTAGTTTGGCCTAGGAAAAACTAGTTTATCCGATGGGCGTTAGGATAAACCGGTTTGGCCTAGGAAAAACTAGTTTATCCGATGGGCGTTAGGATAGACCGGTTTGGCCTAGGAAAAACTAGTTTATCCGACGGCCGTTAGGACAGACCGGTTTGACCTAGGCCAATCTAGTTTGGCCTAAAATCGGGTTTGGCCTGTAACATATATATATATGATTAGAGATAAACCCAGTTTAATAACTTCATTTGGCCGTTTATGAAAAATTTTTAATTTCATTTTTCTGCAAAAGCTGGTTTTATCAGAATCATCTTAAGAAAAATTCAGCTCAAATGCCCATTATGACAACATATTTTGAAATAGATTCTAAATTTATTAAAAAATCGACCAAAACAGTACATTATACAGTTCCTAAATAACAAAAAACTGTCAGTTGAAAGCATTTGAGAAAAAAATTGAATTTAAAAATGAGTCATAAAATAACCGATTTGTTGTTTGAATGCATCCTTAATTCTTTAATTATGATTGCTTCGGAAAATTTTGTGCGAAATACTCACTTTGACAGCATTTTAAAAAATATATTCTATCTTTATCAAAAAACTGGTCAATGCATCCCAGTATATAATTCCTAAATAAGAGGATCTGTAAATTGGATGCATTTGAGAGCGAAAATGGATTTTAAAACGAGTCATAAAAAACGCAATTTGCTAAGTGAAAACTTCAAATTTTCAAATCTCGAAGACTTTAGGAAATTCTGTTCAAAATACCCTTTTTGGTAGCCTTTTTCAAAATATATTCTGTCTTTATCAAAAAACCGATCAATGCATCACATTATATAGTTCCTAAATAAGAGGATCTGTAAATTGGATGCATTTGAGAGCAAAAATGGATTTAAAAACGAGTCAGAAAAAAACGAAATTTCTTATTTGAACACTTCCTTAAATTTTCAGTCACGATTTCTGAAAATTCTGTTCAAAATACCCTTTTTGGTAGCCTTTTTTGAAATATATTCCGTCTTTATCAAAAAAACTGACCAGTGCATCACATTATATAGTTCCTAAATAAGAGGATCTGTAAATTGGATGCGTTTGAGAACAAAAATGGATTTAAAAACGAGTCAGAAAAAAAACGCAATTTCTTATTTGAATACTTCCTTCAATTTTCAGTCCCGATGACTTTCGGAAATTCTGTTCAAAATACCCTTTTTGGTAGCCTTTTTTGAAATATATTTTGTCTTTATCAGAAAATTGACCAATGCGTCACTTTATACAGTTTCTAAATAAGAGGATGCGTTTAAAATTAAAAATGAATTTAAAAATGAGTCAGAATATAAGCCGTTTGGATTTGAGGTTTTTTTTCCAACTCCTATTTTTGTTTAATTTCTTTTTGCTATACGAATTGGTCCTATGAGAAACTTGTCAATATAAAAGTTGTAGATATTTTTGAGAAGATGTAAAATAAATTTAATCAGGTTTGATATCTTAAATATTGACGGAGTTATGGATTTTTTTCTTTTTTCAGCGCCCTTTTTCTTTTTGTTTTTAATTTTTTTCATCGATAAAAGTTGGTCCTATCAAAAACTTGTAAATACAAAAGTTTTAGATAATTTTAAGAACATTTATAAAAAATTTAGTTGGACTTGATATCTTGAAAATTGACGAAGTTATGATTTTTTTTCTCTCAAAATCCCTGTTTTTTTCGCCCCTTGAGCCCACATCTAAATTTATCAAAAATCTGTCATGTATATACTTTTGGCCCATTTTTAAGAAGTAATATAAACTTTAAACCGATTCGATATCTACTTTAATTAAGAAGTTATGGCGTTTTTTCGGTTTTCATAAAAACGCCCCCTATTCCGACCCCCTTGGTCCGATTTTGCCCATTAACGAACTCAGCCAAGATTTTATCCCCATTGATTTTATGTACCAGTTTGGTGGAGATTGGTGAAGAATTATAGAAGTTATCGTGTCCATAAAAAAGTGAGATTATAGATAGATAGATAAACTGGTGCGATTGCAATAGGTAGTATTTCTTACGAAATCTACCTAAAAAATGTGTGAAAAAATGCAGTTTGGATCTGAGAGTTACATTGAAAAAAAAAAAAAATTTCTTACAATATTTAGCAATGATAAAAATTTTAGTTTGTAGGTTTTTTAAAATAAGATCAATAATAAAGTATTACCAACTTAACAAAAGTTATTTTTGGGCTTCTTATAAAATTATAAGGTAATCATGAGTTGTATTTTATATTATTTCATATTTTTGCTTCATGCGCTAGTTATAAAATGATATTTTGTGCCAATGGGAAACAGTGTTATCGGATTTTACACCCTCCCCCCCCCCCCCCAAGAAAATCATAGAACAAAATTTCTTTAGATTCTCAAAACATTGACCTAATGCATTTTGAATGGTTAATACTGACACTGTAACAAATAACAACACAAAAGTTTTTTTTCTTTAATAAGCAAAATACATTTAATTTTGCAGTTTGCTGGATAGATATAAATACACTCTTTATAACTGGTTAAAATTTTACATACTCTATCCAAACATTTCCTAACCGCACCTAAAGTAACTTGGTACAATTTAATTTACTTAAAATGAAAAATCATTGTGATCATAGATCAGAAGAAATTCTAGTGATAAGACATCGCGAGATAAAAATAATTAAATATAACCGTCGCTCTAAATAGGTTAATTATTTAATGTTAATTAAAATAAATATATAAGTTTGCATTGTGATTATTTACAAGGGCCCTATCACTTATACATTTTTCGCAAAATTTCAATTTAAAATAACTTTGCCTTCCCCCACCCCCTACCCCCCAAAAAATCTTTTAGAAATATTTTAATAGGACTATAAAAAGTTTTTCCTTGTAAATCAATTGTAACCCAGAAAGAAAAATGTAACAAATATGCTACAAGGAAATTATTCCTAGAAAAGATGACACACATAAACTTATCACTAAATAAAACAGACTGGAGATAATGTCTCGATTAATCATATTTATTTACAAGTTATTAATAAAAGAAAACCATATTTACAAAATTAATTAAATTAAGAAACAAGCAGACTTAAGCTGCACTTTTATACTTCCCGAACATGGAATACTTTGACATTAAAATAGTTTCTTTCTAACTTTTGTTTCAATATCTTAATACAGTAAAACCTCTAAATAACGGACACCTCGGGAACGCAGAAATTGTCCGCTATTCGGAGGTGTCCGCTATTGGGAAAACCTCAAAGATTCAAAAATCACTAAGAAATGCTTAATGTTTCATTAATTGACTTTTATATGGCCTAAAACCTCTATTATATGATTAATTAGAAATTAAAAAAAATTTTAAGCAATAAAACTGAAATAAAATTGTGCACACCTTTATCCACTGTTTATTACATTTGTATGGAAAAAATCTGTTACAAAAGTTTACTTTTGCTTGTGATTACATGTAATTTGTTTAATTGGACATTAAGGAGTTCCGGGCGGAGAGGCGGGGGTGGGTAGCACATTTGGATCACTAACCTCTTCGCGACGGGAGCCTTTTACGAAATTATAAATGCTTTGTCACCGGTTTTTAAAAACAGAAATTTGTGCCTTATTAAATTGAGAAAATGTTCCGATTAAATAAGGAACATTTTACTGGCGGAAATAAACAAAAATTCTTAAACCTTTTTGCGGCACGTATACGTGTCACTCGTCCCCAAGGGGTTAAAAGAATAAAATCTCAAACTTTTCTGGAGGGACATTTCATTGCTCTAAGAGATGTCTCTCCGGGCAACTTCCTGAATTCAACGCTGAACATGGAGGGGATTTTCCCCAGCTCACGATCTACATTTATCTATGATCACAAAATTTATGATACAACGTCCAGATAAATTTAGAGGCCTTTTACTTTTTTTTCTTTTTTTTTTTTCTCGTTAAAAATTATTTTTTCATTCTTTATCGCCGAAAATAGTGTCCGCTATTCGGAATGTCCGTTATTCAGATGTCGAACATACAAAAATTCAGGTTTTGGGAGTGGGGATTGGAAAACTTTCCGTTAAATAGAGGTGTCCGCTATTCGGGAGTGTCCGTTATGGAGGTTTTACTGTATATAATATACACTGATTTTAATCATTATTTTAGATTTTATCAAATTGATATAGAAAATCAATTTACTTATTTTATTCGCTCCTTCATTACATTGATAGCATGAAAATCTGTAAAAATTCTAATCTTAACTTATATCTTTAGTAATTGTTAATAGTTACAAAAGCTAAATTTATGTAGATACGGGTCGACATCGTACATTTAGTTTCAAATTCTTTTTTTATAGTATACTTGCAGTTACCCATGACTTCGTTCACATAGCATTTAAAGAAGAAATAATTGATCAATCAAGCAAAAAATTTCGATGATGAAAAGCATGTGTAATTAACTTTTTATCGCGAATTTATGGTAAAAAAAAACTTCTGATAATCCCTAGTTGCTAATTTGTTTGCTGGTCAAAATTTTCCTTTCAGCGATTAATACTAATAGATAGAAACATTCTTGAATTCTTTTGTTCAGCCCTGTAGTTTTCCAAGTGCCTTTAATACACGAAAGTATCTTTCTAAAATTTATTTCAAACAAAAATATGTCTTATTACTACCTAAATTACATTTTCAGAAATTATCATCCGAAGACAACCTTGTATCTAGTTCTTTGCGGGACCCTGTTTATCATTTTATATATATACTACAAACATTTCTTAGTTTACTAAATGCACTTCAAAATAAAAATGCATATTTTATTTAAAAACCACCTTTAAGTAAATTACGCTCATATTCAGTAACCTTTCCGAGATCTTTTGTGTAACCCTGTATATCTAAATTTAACTATTTATACTATTACCATTTATACTCTCCATTTAATATGCATACATTTAGCGAAACTTAAAAGCACATATCATAATTCAAAATGCATTTCATCTATGCAACAGTCATCATCCATGATATACAGTACTTCGGATAGAATATATAATATTTGAAATCTTTTGTGTGTCCCTGTAAATGCTATGCACTTCGTATTATGCATGAAATAACTTACATTAAGCCTCAGCAACATATATCAATTTGATTATACATGAAATCGTTTACCATAATTAAAATATGTCGGAAACTGTTCCTCCCTTTATTCCTATGCAATGGAATTCTTCTGTCTGACCCTGTAAATAAATAGTAAGTGCCCTTTTCACTACATACTTTACAAAATGCATATTTTAGTGCACTTTGTAAATGCATATAAATTTGAATATGTTCTACAGGCTGTAACATCGTTAAATTTAATTAAAACGATTTTTCCCCATAATGCCGTAATATAAGGAAATTTTTTGACTATCCCTGTAAATAAACTAATCATGGTAGAAACTTCATTTTCAATAGGTATTCGTGCTAGATAAACGTTAATAATGGCCAAAAATTCCATGGAAATCGGGGTATATTTACGAAAGTTGGAAAGCGACCAGACAGACAGACAAACCGAAACCATAACTTTTCAACTTTGTTCGAAAGTGTTAAAAAATCGAGCCAAAAATATATTAATCAGTGATTTTATTTTCCACCTTTTCCCCACAAAAAATTTCTTCCATTGATAATTATGAGTTTTGAATAAAAATATTCATTTGTATGTAACTTATAACTTATTAAAAGTAAAAAAATATTTCTGTTTCATTTTAAATATGACGTCATTATTTATCTCGCTCCATTAGCTACTGATATTCATATCCCTTGTATTTTTAACGACTGCTATAAAGTACCTGTTTTATTTCAACTATGACGTCACATTTTCATGAGTGAATCATTTTATTAAAAATATAATTCTTTTTCATTCTTTTTACTTTTAATTTATGTCACCATATTTTACACAAAAATTCCCATTAACTAAACAAATATCTTTTTTGAATGTATTATAAAAAATACACCTTTTATTTTTATTTCAAACATGACGTCATATTTATTTTCTTTTAAATTATTTTATTATAGTTTTTCGCGTGGAAGTTTTTAATTAAAAATTCATTGCCTCTGAAAAATTATTATTCCAATTTTTTATTTTCTTGGCAACAAGAAAGGAAAATGGTTAAATTTTATCTGAAAAATGCCTATTGATTTTGTATGAAAAATAATTAAATTTTGAATTATTAAGGAAAATATTTGAATAAAATAAATAAAAATTACCCTATTATTTAATCCGGACTTCTAACTTTACGTCTGCAAAATTTCAAAGCAATCGGTTCAGTAGTTACGGCGTGAAAGCGGAACAAACAAACAAACAAACAAACAAACTCACTTTCCGATTTATACTATTAGTAAGGATATTAAAACAAACAAAATTTTAATTGGCGCCCCCTTTGCCTTTCGTTCTGGCGTTCAAGGCATATATCCCCTTAGCAATTCTTCGGGAAATTGGTTGCCGTTTGCAATTATCGGTGAGGGTACAGTTTCACACTGAAGAGATTTTTAAGCAAATACTAACCTATTTAAATGACAGAAGGCATAGAGGTGCATTTGATTTAGTTTTCCTTTCGAATTTTCTGGCTATGAGACATTTTTACCAAATTCCATACTTATATATTTTTGTATGTAAAGACAAAAAAAAAAAAAAAAAAAAAAAAAAAATCTTAATTTGACGCCTCCTTTGCCTTTCGTTTTGGCGTCCGAGACACATTCCCCCCCCGCCCCCTTCTGCAACCCCTAGGGAAATCCCTTGATTTTTGGCAATTGTCGGTGAGGTACAGTTTCACACAGAAGAGGATTTTTGAGTAGAGACTAACCTATTTAAATGATAGACGGCATAGAGATACATTTGGTTCAGTTTTAATTTGAATTTTCAAACTGTGAGACATTTTTATGCAAATTCAATATCTATTCTACATGTACATTTTTATATGCAAAGACAAACAAAATCTTCATTTGGCGCCCCCTTTGTCTCTTGTTGGCGCCCCCTTTGTCTCTTGTTGGCGCCCCCTTTGCATCCCCTAAGGAAATCGCTTGGTTTCAGGCTCTGAGACATTTTTATGCAAATTCCATACATATACATTTTTGTAAGTAAAGACAAACAAAATCTTAATTTGGCGCCCCCTCTGCAACCCCTAGGGTAATCGCTTGGTTTCAGCAGTGGCGTAGCTAGGATGGGTGACACCCGGGGCGAATGTAAATGGTGTCACCCCCCCCCCCCCCACACACACACACACCCCAAATCCGCCATATTTTTCAATCACAATTCTACGTTATTACAAATAAAATTTCAACATTTTTTACATGCCTGATGTGATTTTATAGATAATTCAAAGAAATGGATACAAAATTGTAATTTAAAAATAAAAAAAACAAAAAAAATCCGTACATTTATAGGGAAGCCTATTTTGATTTTTTAACAAAATTTCTGTAAACTTTTACTGTATTCTTTATCGGAATAAACTTATGCTACGATTCTTATCATTGCCCTTTTTACTTTCTTCTATCTTTACAAGACGAAAGTGTTGGATTCATGAAAATTTTCGACTTCCGGTTTTCGACGGATTTATGCGTTTTAGAAGGTCTTGAACACGTTTTGACTATTTTTACTTTCTTCTATCTTTACAAGAAGAAAGTATTGGATTCATGAAAATTTTCCACTTCCAGTTTTCGAGGTATTTATACGTTTTAGAAGGTCCTGAACACGTTTTGACTATTTTTAGAAAATGTCTGTCTGTGAGTCTGTCTGTATGTGGCAAAAAATTTGTGGGCGCTCTATCTCAAGAACTAATGCTCGAAATTTAATAAAATTTTATATTCAGTTAGACCTTGATATGAATTAGTGCCTATTGGTTTTTGGTGAAAATTGGCCTGCAGGTGGCCCTGCTATACTACGTTTTTCATGATTTTCAAGATTGCTATATCTCAAGAACTAATGCACAGAATTTCACCAAATTTCAGATTCTGTGACCCCTTGATATACATCGATGCTGATTAAATTTTGGTGTAAATTGGCCAGCAGGTGGCGCTGCTATGCCACGTTTTTCAAGATTTTCGTGATAGCTATATCTCAAGAACTAATGCACAGAATTTTACCAAACTTCAGATTCCGTGATACCTTGAGATACATAGCTGCTGATAAGGTTTTGGTGTGAACTGCCCTATAAGTGGCGCTGCTATGCTACATTTTGCACGATTTTTGCGATAGCTATATCTCAAGAACTAATGCAGAGAACTTCATCAAATTTTAGATTCTGTTACACTAGAATATATAACATAATTAGACGCTGATTACATTTTGGTATTAACTTTGCAACAGGTGGTGCAGCTATGCTGCATTTTGCACGATTTTTCCGATAGCTATATCTCAACAACCAACGCACATAATTTCATCAAACTTCAGATTTTGTTACAAAATGACATATAACATAATTACACGACGATTACGTTTTGTTATAAATCCTTCAACTGATGGTGCTGCTGTGCTATATTTTACACGGTTTTTTTAAAACTAGCTATATCTCTAGAACTAATGCACAGAATTTCATCAAACTTCAGATTCTTTTACACCATAACATAATTAGACGCTTTTTTACATTTTGGCGTAAATTGTTCAAGATATGGTGTTGCTGTGCTACGTTTTGCAAATTTTTTGTTATAACTACATCTCAAGAACTAATGGACGAAATTCCATCAACTTTCAGATTCTGTTCGGTCTTGACATAAGTAGATGCTTATTAGGTTTTAGTATAAATTACCCAACATGAGGAACTACTAAGCTTATTTTCTCAGAATATTAATTAAATTTTGCGTTTTAGGCTTTTCGGATACCAGAATCTCAGTAGGCTAGGTCAAATGTTCGAGGAAATTCGATAGTGGGTAATTTTGGGGTCACCACGTTTTTTTTTTTTTTTTAATATTAAAATGTACTTATGAGATAGAAGAAAGTTTTGGGATTGACACATCCAACTAATTAGAAAATGTCTGTCTGTGAGTCTGTCCGTCTGTCTGCGAGTCTGTCTGTCTGTATGTGACAAAAAATTTGTGGGCGCTCTATCTCAAGAACTAATGCTCGAAATTTAATACAATTTTATATTCAGTTAAACCTTGATATGAATTAGTGCCTGTCGATTTTTGGTGAAAATTGGCCTACAGGTACGCTGTTATACTACGTTTTTCATGATTTTCAAGATTGCTATATCTCAAGAACTAATGCACAGAATTTCTCCAAACTTCAGATTCTGTGACCCCTTGATATACATAGACGCTGATTAAGTTTTGGTGTAAATTGGCCAGCAGGTGGCGCTGCTATGCCACGTTTTTCATGATTTTCATGATAGCTATATCTCAAGAACTAATGCACAGAATTTCACCAAACTTCAGATTCCGCGATACCTTGAGATACATAGCCGCTGATAAGGTTTTGGTGTGAACTGTCCTATAGGTGGTACTGCTATGCTACATTTTGCACGATTTTTGCGATAGCTATACCTCAAGAACTAATGCAGAGAACTTCATCAAATTTTAATTTCTTTTACACTAGAATATATAACATAATTAGACGCTGATTACATTTTGGTATTAACCTTGCAACAGGTGGGGTAGCTCTGCTGCATTTTGTAAGATTTTTCCGATAGCTATATCTCAACAACCAACGCACAGAATTTCATCAAACTTCAGATTTTGTTCAAAATGACATATAACATAATTACACGATGATTACGTTTTGTTATAAATCCTTCAATTGATGGTGCTGCTGTGCTATATTTTACACGTTTTTTTTTTTTTTTTTTAAACTAGCTATATCTCAAGAACTAATGCACAGAATATCATCAAACTTCAGATTCTTTTACACCATAACATAATTAGACGCTTTTTTACGTTTTGGCATTAAATTGTCCAAGATATAGTGTTGCTGTGCTACGTTTTGCAAATTTTTTTTATAACTATATCTGAAGAACTAACGGACGAAATTCTATCAAATTTCAGTTTCTGTTAGGTCTTGACATCAATGATGCTTTTTAGGTTTTAGTATAAATTACCCAACATGAGGCACTACTAAGCTCATTTTCTCAGAATATTAATTAAATTTTGTGTTTTAGGCTTTTTGGATACCAGAATCTCATTAGGCTAGGTCAAATGTTCGAGGAAATTCGATAGTAAGTAACTTTGGGGTCATCACGTTTTTTTTTTTTTTTTTTTTTTTTTTTTTTTTTAAATTATTATTATTATTATTATTAAAATGTACTTATGAGATAGAAGAAAGTTTCGGGATTGACACATCCAACTAGTTTTTTCCGTGATTATTGGTTCATTTTTGAACAATTATTTCAAAAAATTACCTGTCAATATACTTTTGAGACGCAATATAGTTTACAACCTAAAGTTTATGCATTTTTGGAAGTCAAGGGTGCTGACACAGACTAAAGTATAGATTATTATTATCTTTTAATATGGATTATATTGTATGCGAGATTAATCTCTAAGAAAAAAAAAGGAGGGGGGGGGGAGGAATGAATGCATGGCATCTATAACATGGGAAATGACGAAACCTTTTTTAGTTTACAGGGGCAATTCAGTATTACAGGGGCAATTCATAATTCATCCCATACTTCTCATAAATCAATGTGGTGCCTATATGTAAAAAAATAATCTTTTTTTGTGTGATAAGCTGTACATTTCATTTTTTTTCCAGAATTCTTTCCCAAAATTTTATAAGATGATATATATATGTATTTGCAAATAAAGATTGGGTGTCACCCCTTAAAGGGTGACACCCGGGGCGGACCGCCCCCTCCGCCCCCTCCGCCCCCCGCTAGCTACGCCACTGGGTTTCAGGCTGTGAGAAATTTTTATGCAAATTCCATACATATACATTTTTGTATGAAAGACAAATAAAATCTTCATTTAGCGCCCACCCTGCAAACCCTAGGGAAATCGCTTGATTTCAGCCTGTGAGACATTCTTATGCAAATTCCATACATATAATTTTTTGTATGTAAGACAAACAAAATCTTCATTTGGCGCCCCGTCTGCAAACCCTAGGGAAACCTCTTGGTTTCAGGCTGTGAGACATTCTTATGCAAATTCCATACATATACATTTTTGTATGTAAAGACAAACAAAATCTTCCTTTGGCGCCCCCTCTGCAACCCCTAGGGAAATCGTTTATTTTTTTGGCAATGGTCGATGAGGTACAGTTTCACACAGAAGAGTGTTTTTGAGTAGAGGCTGATTTGCATAAAGATACATTTGGTTGAGTTTGAGTTTTGCTTTTGAATTTGCATATAAAGACGAAAAAAGCTTTCATTTGGCGCCCCTACGCTTTCTGTTCTGGCGCCCGGGTACAGATGATTGGGGGGGGCACGTGTCCCTCCGGGCCCCCCCCGACGCTACGCCTATGCTTACTAGTGGCACGTGAACTACTAGACATCATTTTCTTTATAGAATTAACAGCATCATCTTATATCTTATATATAATGAATACGAATATAAAATTAACAATTCATACAACAAAATAGAGATGGATAATTACGTCACAGTTTGCACAGTAAAGCTCGTGCGCACGAGAGACTGAATGCTTTTTTAGCTTTCCTATACTGTCTCCTAAAGCGTTTTGTGACAGTTGTGAGGTTCACTTACTTCTCCAACTTCCGCAACTGTATCATTTTGCATGCATTCATTTCCACTAACGATCCTAAACGATCTTTGTCACCGCTGGTGAGATGCTCGGCGTTCCTCATTTCGCTTTTTCTTCCCTCTGGCTACTAAACGATTAAATTGCAATTAAAGGCTTCGGGAATCGCCATTAATGGGCTTTTTTGCTTGTATTTTTTTAAATATTTCTTTCAATAATTTACATAAGCCATGTGTGTGTAACATGTCAATGTTAAAGTAAAGACTTCGTAGTTGATTGCAATTTTGAATGTAACGAATTCTACTTTAAATATCTAAGATAAATGCACCAGTAGTGGGCCACTTAAGGACATTTGTCTAATTATTATTGATATGTTAGTGAATTCCAAAAAACATATATATTTTTAGCCTAGTCCTTACCTTCATGTATCAGAATAAACATTCAAATTTTTAAAATATATTCTTTAGAAAAAACGAAAAATAAAAAATGTTACCTTTCTCTATGCTCCAGTAGTGGGCATAGTAAATTTCTGATGGCCCAGTAGTGGGCCCCCCAGAAGTGGGCCACTCCATTCTTGAGTTTAATGTGTACTGTACAGAGGTTATAACATTTTTTACATACCTAAACTTAAATATATACAATAATGAAATCATATTTGGAAGTTTTGATGATTACGTAAAATAATTTCAGCTTCTCTTTAGTTTTTTCGAACAGTCTGTAATATTTTATAACTTAAAAATCTATACCTGCCCTATTTGTTAATTTGCAGTAGTGATAAATAATAAGATAGTCATAATAAAAAGGGTAATTAAATGCTGAAATGATTGCAAAACTATATTATATTTATATTATATTTATAAAAAAACAATAAGAAAAAAGAAAAAAAAAACAATGTGAGAGAGATTTAAATTTAACTGCATTTATTTTTCTTTTACAGCCATTTTATTGGATCTATTTTTTTTTTCATTGGATATTTTCTTCAACTCTTCCTTTTGAATTTTTCTTTTTTCTTTTCTTTTTTTTCAGCTTTTTTTTTTCTTTTGCTTTTTTTCTTCTAGCATTTTTAATATCTTCTTTCTTCTTAAAATATTGGAGCATTTGAGGAGAAGTCACAACTGCAGGAAGTTTCTCTCGCTTTCTCCTTTTCTTTGTTTTGTCTTCTCCTTCTGAGCAAAAAAGAACCGTTTTGAAGGGAGATGGTACATTTTTAGATGGTTCAGCAACTGGTCCGGTTGATCCTTCTGGAATATCCACTTCAGCATCAGTATATTCGACAGTGTTCATTGATTCTGCATTGCATGCTGCCTCAATAGATATGACTGGTGTACTCTATAAGAAGTAAAATGTTTAATAAATAAATAGAAAATTTTTATAAATAATAGTAAAAAAATACCAATTTTAAGTGCTTAATACCAAAATTATTTTGTGATAGTTTACCTGGAAAACTGGTTCCTTGTTCAAACTCTCCTTCGTCTCCAACCATAAGTAATAAGATCTGTTTACTCCACAGGGCGTTTCCATTCATCTTTATTTTCTAAGAAAGATTTCATTTTTTCTTCGAGAATATCCAAAACAGAAGACCATTTTTCTTTCCTTTATTGGTGATATTACCACTTTCTTTGATGTTACTTTGGATTCAACAATTACTTTCTTTGGATCCCATGGAACCAGTCCACATACACGGAATACACTAACAATTGTTGCAGGAGTTAAGCGATCTAAAGATGACTTTAGAACTGGTGGAAATTCATGTTTCTGTAATTGTTTGCCTTCATGGGTTATTCTGAAGTTCAATACTTCCTGCCGCCAAGCGCTTTTAAGAGTATGGAAAACAGCAACATCCATAAGTTGCATCAGGTGGGTGGCATTTGGGAGCAAAGCTACCATTTCAATTCCATGAGCTATACAGAAAGTGCTTAGGTTGATAGATATGAGAGAAGTGTGTCCATCCATAGATAACAGTACAGGTTTCTCTATGCTATACTTATTTAAGTATGGCTCAAAAATGTTTCTTACATACTCATAAAATTTTCTTGAATCATTTTTGTCCACTTTCTGACTTTCCAATAGCCCAATCAGAAGGCATGGCCTTTGCAACTTGTTGAGGGATCCTATCATACTTGAAAATTGGAAAGACAAAAAATTAGGATATGAAACATATTTAACAATTTCAAAGTTTAATTTACTAGATTTATGATTTTAGACATGCTTACCTATAAACGATCATTGGCGGTGCAAGTTCACCAGCTACATTGGCTGTCAAAAGAACAGTGAAATTAAGTTTTTCATCAGCTCCAGCAGTGGTATACACCTTTTTTGATCCTCTTTCAGCAAGAGCTTTTCCTGGCTTCGGATTTTAAAAAAAAAGCTGTCTCATCACAATTGATGGGGGTTACATAAGGCATTGTCCAGCTCTTTGTTTTTTAAATAAATCTCAACGTCTAGAAATTAATCATTTATACTCTTTTGTGACACTTCTTTTGTGCTCGTTGTTAAAATTTGTCTGGTACGCAGTTTAATGTCAGGATGGCGTTTTAAAAAACTCTCATACCATTTTCGTCCAGGAAGACTATTTTCTCCAAAGAAAGTGATTTTATGCTCTTTGGCCCATTTTATTACGTTAGTCATGAGTATTTCTTTTGTAATAGGAAATCCTTTACTGGCCATGCTTTTAATCCACAAAACAAAGTTGTTTTCCTGGTCGTTGGTAAACAATGTATTTGGGCCTTTTTGTGTAGCTAATTTGACTCCTCCTTTCAATTTCCTTTGCAAAGTTGTTTTTGCAATATTATATTGCTTATCTATAGAACGGACACTCTTTCCTTTCTCCACATCCGCAATTGCATTTTTTAGATGTTCTTCTGTATAATTTTGCTCCTTTCTTTTCTCCATTATCCTGCAATATAATAAACATACATAATAAAATATACATATAATACAACAAACATATTAGGAAAATCATATCTTGGTTGTTCCAGTAGTGGGTCACGTGTGTACCAGTAGTGGGCCAACTGGCCCACTACTGGAACAAATTGAAATTTAATGATCCAGAAGTGTGTAATAGTAGTGGGCCAGGTGGCCCACTACTGGAACAAATTGAAATTTAATGACCCAGAAGTGGACCACCCCCCAAACTTAATAATATGTTAGTTTTATAACTTTTAAGCATAAAGAATAAAGTATTCATTTATTCAATGTATTAGAAATGTGACATTTTAATATAAAATAACATATACTTTTAAAGAAAAAAATATTGAATGAAAACTTACCTCTTAAGAAAGGCAGTAAGAATGAACCACAAAATCCTTGTATTTTAAGACTGGAAGAAAAACAACCTTCCAACTCAAAGACTATCGAAATAGTGAAGTTGTCTCTTTGTCTGATAATAGATAAGGGTTCCAGCTAAACAGCAGTTAGTTTGTTATCTGACAGGGGTGACTAGAAAACTTGTTTTTCAACTTTGAAAACTGGTGGCCCACTATAGGTACGTGGCCCACTACTGGTACACTTACTTTATGTTAATGCTTTAACCTTTCACTATACGATTTTTTCTATTTTTATGAAAAAAAATTTTTTTGGAATCTATATATCGGTCTAATAATAGTAAATATGGTAAAAAAAAATAAAAAAAAAAAAAAAAATAAATAAATAAATTTGAAATTTTGAACTAAAATTTAGTATTTCATATCGTGTATACTATATATACAATTTGTGTTTTAAAATATTGTATTGGTATATTTTGCAATTATGGGCTTAAATTAATTAATTTAATCTGCTTAACACTCTATAACCAGTTTTTATTAATATTTTTAACTGTTCAATAAAAAATAATAAAAGTAAATTTTGCCTTAATAGCTTGATCGATGTTTTTTTCCCCCCAAATTTATTGTCAAATGCAGCCATCTGACATGGGCAAAATAAGTGTTATTCCATTCTTTAAACTGTTCTTGATCAATTACAGTGATCATATTCGCCAAATTCAAGGCAAGTAATGAGAATTACAGTGTTTTTAAATATGTGCGAGATGTGGCACACGGCGCAGTGCAGGGTTAATGTGCGATTTTTTTCCGGAAAACATTACATTTGAGTCTATTTTTGCTAATTAATCACTAGAAAAATCGTTAAAAAATTATTTATGTTTCTGTTGGACATACTGTCATAATGTCACTACTGAGTTACATAACAAAAATTATTCAAAAAGATAGATTTAAATTATATACTTACTTTAAAGCGTTTCTGCTGCACATACATAACAAGCATTTAACGATGTAATATTTTTTATAATGCTTTGAATGTTTGTAGAATTAATAATTATTACCTTATAAAGATAGAGCATATTGACAGTAGTGTCAATAAAAGATCTAATAATTTCCACGTGATAACAAATCAGAACAAAAACATATTCTATGACCTTAAATGCAAGTTATAACACGTATGTAACTCATAATAAACTTATGACCAATAATAAATGCCAAATGGCAAAAACTGATCTTGTAACTCTTGAGTAACACTATGCATGTAAGGAAAATAACGGTTTTTATATTAAAAAAAACCTCCCTATAAGATATTATATCCTTTAAAGGGAGATCCTCTTTATTAGGAATTGGGATTTTAAAATATGTAAAGTCAGGGAGTAAACCATGTAGTCGATTGATACCTCACCTGTAATTACCAACAGTAGCCCTGTAGCGGCTACTGCTTGAAATATTTACCTCTAGGTAAATAAAAGAAGTAGTTTATCCTTTGCAGCCGAAAGGTGATTCTCACTGATCAATAGTGTCCCGCGTAAATGGGTGCTCCAAATGCTCGGGAGACAAGTATTTTATTCGCTTTATCTTATGGCCGAATAATCTGTGATAAAAGATGGCGAAATAAACTGTAAGATGAGTGGTATCCAAAGCATTTGGTGTCCTGATTTACGAGGGACACATGACAACACTAGTGGAGAGTGAGAGTCACCTGTCGAGGGAAAAGGGTTAAAACGGCATTTCCTTACTGGCATTTTGTGCAGTTTCTGTGTCTGGACGCTTTATTTTATAATTTCTAACACTTTACAACACAATGTAAAAGTGGTTATGATTAAGAAACAGCACAGAGAAGAAAAGCAATATTTTCTAAATTATTACTTTGAACTTCAAATTAATTTAATCTCAAAAACGATTTTTTTTAGCATACCAAGTTTTATTTAAACTAAATTAAAAATTCAGTTTTAGTGATTTCATAACAATATACGAGTTTCAACTAAATATCCTGTTCCATTATTTCATAATGAAGTTGTTAATTCAAAAAAAGTTTAAGTAAATTACATAAAATATTATTGGCATACTATTATTTTTCAACAGAATCTAACTGATTGGTAAAGTAATCATACGAATTGAATAATTTCCAACTGAGCGAAAAATTGCCCAGGCCGGGAGTCGAACCCAGATACTTGGCTTACCCGGCTGTTGCCCCGGTAGCTTAACAGGTAAAGCATTGGCCTTGTAAGCCAAGTATCTGGGTTCGACTCCCGGCCTGGGCAATTTTTCGCTCAGTTGGAAATTATTAAATTCGTATTATTGGCATACTTTAAAACATTTCTCTCACTTATATACTCAAAAAGAAATAAAAATTGGTAAAATTTAAGAAAAATGAATCGAGCTAATATTTCATTTCTCATATTATATTAATCGAAATTATCAAAGACAACACAGAGAGATCAATAATTTTAAATAATGTTCTAAAGTCTTAAAAAGCGGTGACATCGGAGTTTGTTTAACCCTTTTGGTTCTGATGTGCTATTATTAGTACATGTCTGTTAATTAAGTATTATTTTGTTTTAACAACTACTTTTATTACTGTTTATGTGTAGTCATGTTTGTATGTGTCTATGCATTTACTATATGATTTTATTAACGTTTAGGCAATTAATAATAATAATAATAATAATATTTGCTTAATTCTCTTCGCACCGTTTGCGATTCTTTTATTTTAAACACATATTTCACCCTTTAAATTTAAAATAAAAGTTACTTTTTTAAACGAATCCTGTATAATAAAGCAAAAAAAGTATTAGAGAACTATAAACTCTGCTAAATCTTGTTGTGATAAAATTTTTTAAGCATCTCCAAAAGTTTTTCCTTAGACTGTTGTCATATGATTATGAATTGAATAATACGCAAAACGACAACATTCGTTATGTTTCAGAGAATGAAATATTCGATAAACTTTCATTAATCTATTTGGATAGCTAGGGTTAATGTTATTAATGTAAAAGTAATTTTTTCTATATAAAAAAAAAAAAAAAAAAAAAAATCGAACCCGAAAGAATTAAGAAACACACTGTAACTTTAGCAAATTATATTTAATTTTATCGTTTTCTTTAAAGCGGCATGCATCGTTTCTATTTATAGAACGTCATTTGTTTTCGTTCATGCCGCTGAAAAAAGAAAGTGTCTCACAATAGTCATCGGATATCATAAAAATAAAAGTAAGTACTTTTAGAACAGCTGATCTTACCTTATTATGAGAGTAGAAAGACCAATGAGAAGACAGAAATTGCGAAACATCGTGAGTATCTAAAAGGAAGAAAGAAAGTCGACGTTGCCAAAAATAGGTGAAGGGTGACACAGTAATAATGGCCTAAAAAAACCCTTTGTAAAAGAAAAAAGGGGAAATAAAGAACTAAAATAATGCAGGCCCGTAACCAGACGGGGGGCAGGTGGGGCTAAGCCCCCCCTAGCGTCCTCTAGAGCCCCCTCTAACAAATTCTTTACTTTCTACTTTTTTTTTTTTTTTTTTTTTTTTTTTTTTTTTTAACAAAATCCATATTTTAACTTTTCTCAAAAAAAAAAAAAAAAAAAAAAAAAAAAAAAAAAAAGTAAGAGAAATTTTTTATATCTTTTAACTGCCTTGAATAAAATGGGAATACGCCAAGAATTTTGTATTCGGTACCTTATTAGATTAGTTGTTTTCTGTTATCTTGCTAGCGGTATAATGCATTTCTCGAAACACATTTTAAAGGAACATTTCTTTCTCCTGAAAAAAATTAAGTCCAGATGCACTAACTGGTCACCACATGTGTTAGTACATCGTTATATTTTCAAAGCAACGATCTTACGCAGAATGAATGGAAATAGACAGATGGTGTTCAAGTTGACCGATAATTAGTCAAGCGATGTTCAAAATCTTGACTAAGACATAGTCATTAAAAACCCATGTTTCTAAATTTTAATGGTTTGCTTGTTGACAATACGTACTTATCAGTAGATTTAGTTAACGATGAAATATCACTTGGAAACTAGAACGTTTGAAAATTAAAAAGATAAAAAATTTATATTTATACACGTGGAATAAAAAAAGCCAGTAACTGTTTCATTGTATGGGTTACAAGGGTGTACATTAGAAGAAAAAAAAGTTTATTTTATTTTATTTTTAGTTATTATTTTATTTTATTTTTGTTTGTGTGTTAAATGAAAACATTTTTTTTTTCAATTTCTCATATAACAATAAAAAAATTAAGAAAAAAAAAAAAAAAAAAAAAAAAACATGATTAAGGTTAAATTTATTGTAAGATTACGGCAAAAATATCTGCAATTATTTGATGTATGAAATATTAATAAATAATTATAGTATTAGAAAATAAAATAATTATAAAATTTAATAAATTACGATTTACCGTTAGTTAAAGATATTAAAAGTAGGAAATTAAAATAAGAATAATAAATTAAGTTTCATTAAGTATGTAATTTCTACCATAACATATGCAAAAAAACCTGTTAATTTTTAACTAAAAAAAAACTTTTTTTATCAAAAAGAAAACAGATTTCAAAAACTATTGCAAAGTATTTTTTTCATAATAATTAATAAGACATTAAATTAAGAGCATTGTATTTACCATGTGTATTATTAATATTTATGTACATTAATTTGATTTTTTGGAGTCGGCACCAATCTAACCAAGATAAAAAATAATTGTCCTTTAAAAATTATAACAAAATTCAGCAAAAACATTGCGAAAATAAATTTAATTTTAAATCAATCAACTCTAACTTAGAATCCCGTATTTTAAAATCTGTGTATTTGGTTGGTCCCCCCCCCCCCCCCATTAATGGCCAGTACAAACGCATTATTTTATACTAACCATAGTTATAGTTGCCAATCTTACTTGAAAATATACATTTAAACACGTGAGATAAAATGTTACAAAAATGGTAAGATTAAAAATTTTAAACTAAATATTAAATCAGAAAAAATTTCATAGATAATTGGATATGTATCTATTGGATACTTATATTGAGCTTGGCTGGACTTGCATAGACACCAAAAAGTCAAATTAATGTACACAAAAATAAATATAATAATACGCATGGTAAATACGCATTCTCTTAATTTAATTTCTTATAAAATATATTGTGTAAAAATAATATTTTAAACCTTGCAGTAGTTTTTCAAAAAGGTTTTACTTTTGATTAAAAAAAATTATTTTCCGATGATCATGAAGCATTTTGCATTTATTAATTTCCTTATAGAAAAATTCCGTTATAGAGAGGTTTTACACTCTATACACTCTAGACTAGAGGTTTGCACGGGCTCGGCCGGCGGAATCGTTCCGAATTTTCTAACAGGCCGGGCCGGCAAAAAAATTGAACGGGCCATACGGGCCGGGCCGATAAAAAAATTTAGTGGGCCTGACGGCCCGTCATAATGATTTAGGCACAAACGATAAAATAACAGCTGTTGTTAATGAATATGGCTTTAATGAAAATAAGTATTAATGTGCGCCACGAACCAACACTAGTTTGACAACATCAATGCAGAAATGTAACTTCTACAGTGTAGAGATCGGCAACGGACAGTTACATTGTGTGTAACACGGGCTTAATATTTTTAGCAGACTCGTGCCGAGCCGAAATCAGACTTGCATTGTTTTTCTACATACAGACGAGCCGGGCCGAAACTAGACTTAATTGATCTCAAGATGTGTATGTCAGACAACATGATTTGTAAAATTATTAATAGCGATAAAGAACTTATGTTAACGTAATCTTTGTATATGTTACTTCTTGGTGATTCTTAAATACAGTTTTCTACAATGCTAAAGTTTCATAATTTTCTGACTAATTTTTAACTGTAAAAGCATAATATTGACAAGCCTGATTTTTGAAGGGATTTGGAATCAAACAGCGTTTTTATTTTTTGTAAAAAGGATACTTGTATAACCTTGTTGAAATATAAGTTATTTTGTCAAATGGTTGTAAATTTTTCTTCCAACCAATGTTGTCGCTTCCGAAAATTCTATTCAAAACGCTAACTTTGACAGTATTTTTTTAGCTTTCTTGTATAAAAAAATGGATAAATCCATTCAATTACACAGTTTCTGAATAAAAACATCCGCTAATCAAATGCATTTTCGAAGAAAAAAAAATGAATTCAGAAAGCAGCTCTTTTGAA
This sequence comes from Maratus speculifer, assembly GCA_964019185.1. Classification (NCBI taxonomy): domain Eukaryota; kingdom Metazoa; phylum Arthropoda; class Arachnida; order Araneae; family Salticidae; genus Maratus; species Maratus speculifer. The sequence goes on along the minus strand of OZ025297.1, from coordinate 219,514,680 downwards.
TTAGAGAATGAATTTGGATTTGGAATGTTTAATGATATAATATAGAAATATTTCCATAAATCTATTTTCACTATACAGCTTCAAAAGTTGCGATGTTTTTAAACTTTTTTTCTTTTTTTTTTTTTTTTTTTGAAACTATATTAATTTTTTAATGAATCTTTGTTTGAATATTGAAAGTCTAAGAATCTAAGTAATCATAAATGTTGAAAATGTATATTTCCTGTAAAATATACTGTTAAATTCTCCCAGTGACATATATGCCCATGACATTCTTTAACCCTTTCCGGCACGGGCAAGATCTGCTAGTAAAATTAGAAATTATCGACTGGCACCGGAATTCACAAACAAATTTTTTGGATATTTCGAAACTCCTATTTTAAGCTTTTATTATAAATGCAAAATTTTACTAAAATATTATTGGTGCCGTATGCAAGTTTGGAATTAAAATTAAGTATCCCAGACCGGGCACAGTGTGCCGGAAAGGGTTAAAAAAATCTTAATTATACGATAAAAATCTAAATTTTTTAGAAATAATAGAAATATTGACGGGTCACAACAGGCTGTGCAGGGCTGAGACTGTTTTTACTCATTTTTGTATGGGCCGGGCCGAATTTTTGGGGTTTACAACGGGCCGGGCCCGGGCCTGGAAATTCCGGCCCGTGCAGATCTCTACTCTAGACACTATAGGCAGGTCCATATTATCAATTTTTGCTATATTTAGTTTGCTTAAGATATGGATTGTTAAAAAATGTTAGCCTCCTAGAAAATTTTCAGAGCCCCCCCTGGCATGTCTCGCTGGTTACGGCCCTGAAATAATGATAAGGAAAAGTAAATGTTGCCAGTATTAATTAGAGTTAATCGTCTACGAAACAAAATATAACAGATAGTGAAATGCATCAGGCAGCGATTAAAGAAGGAAATTTTCGCATAGTATATAAATTATAAGGGGCTGTGCATATATAACGTTATCATTTTAGGGGGAAAAGGTTCTGGCACATGATATCGTGAGCTACCTCTAGGGGGGTAGGGGAGTTTCTCTTTTGATATCGATATCATTTTTTGATCCTATCTAAATTTTCTCGTGTTTATTTGTAACGTGGTTTTTGGTTTCAAATAGTATGTTAAATTTTTAGTCGGTTATCTATTTTTATGAAAATAGAAAGTTAAAATCACTAAATTACTATAAAATTATTTAATTCTAAAATATGGAATACTTCAGCATTTGACTTTTTTATTCTTCTTCTTATGTGTATGCATATATAAGCACGGTTCTGGGAACCATAGGTGAAGTATATTCGAAATGAAGCTTGTGTTTACTAATAAATAAAAGAGAAAGAATGTTGCCTACTTGCTTTGTTGATAAGAATTTCCATCTATTCACCACCCCTCTTCCGTTTGTTGCAAGTGAGACAAGACAACTTCACTGTTGAATGCATTATGTAACAAAAGTATAATAAAATACTTTTAAAAAGTAGCTGTTTCTTTTAAGTGTTATTTAATATAAAACGATATTTTATTGACTTCCCTTCATTGGAATCAATGAAGTGTGCCAAAAATAAATGCAACCAGTCTTGTATAATTACTTCAAATAAAAGAAAAAACCTCTAAAAGCCATTTTTTTCCTCTTTGACAACGATAGCTTTTACCAAAATGGGGAGGGGTTGAAGGATGATAACAAATGTTATCAAAAGGGGGGGGGGGGAAGCGAGCCCAAAATTACCAAAAAGTTGATAACGTTATATTAGCATCGTCTCTAAAGAAAGGGGAACTGTATATCAATGTGTTCAAAACATTAAAACTATCTTATAATATACAGGAATATTGCATATAAAATAACACAATAAAGCATGCAAAGGTTTGCTGAAAAGACAAGCTTTCTGATACATATAAGCCAACTGTTACAGTCTTGGGGGAGGGGGGGGGGGTAAACAACCCCTCTAACACTGCAACACATTATAATAGAGGAAAATTGATGGTACCAAACGATTGAAAACAAAATCTGCTTCTAAATGATGCATATAAAATTTGCTTAGTGGTGCATCTACAAATCATACCTAGATCCAACTGCTTATTTCATTTTCTGCTTATTTCATTCCATTTTGAAAACATATTATAAATCTTCGGTTCAAATTATCCGTAGAAACTAACTTTCAAAACATTTTTTAAAGCTTCTAATGTTACTTTTTTTTTCTCATACTTTAACTAGCTAGTACACTGTAAAGAAATGTGGTAACGTTCCAAGAATATTCCCGGAACGTTTCGCCTTTTTTTAGGTTTTCAAAGTAATTTACCACTTTCCTGTAAAATCCTGGTTTTCATACCTGAAACCTTCCAGAAAAACAGTTTGCATCAGCAAAAAGCGTCGGAAAGGGAAGCCATTTTTTTTTGTTGTTGTCGTTGTTATCGGTTGCTCGCGTCGCGCGCGAGTCTCGAAAACGAATTCCTTATATGAATGTCAAAAAATCATTGTGGAATACGAATAAGTGAATAAAGGGAAGAATAATTTCTTTCACTATTGACAATGCCAAGCCCTTTCAGAGGAAAATGCAATACCTTTTTGACATGCTCTAGGGTGACATCGCTAAAAGATTGTCCCCCTTATCTGTTTATGGAATGTTTAACGAGCAGCACGTGTAAAAAAATGCGTCTAGTTTTTGGATTTCTATTAAAGACTGCATACTAATTCTAATCTAACTGGGGATCCTATGGTAGCTTGATTAATTTAAATGAAAAAGTAATTAATCAGTTATCTAGGACACCCTTGTTGGATATAAAAGTTTTTCACCTCATTTAAAGGATTATTTATTAAAAGAAAAGGATAATCACAAGAGTAAGTGAATATAGATATATAATATTCTATCTTGATCCACTAATATTTTTTTATATGCTATATTAATTTTAGAACAAATGAGGTTTTTATGTGTGTCTTAATGTTATTTATATTTTAATAAGCTTCTATTTAAGAATTATAGATTTATGTCTAAGATTTAAAATTAAAATTAATCCATATATACGCTATTGTTTTTTTTTTTTTTTTTTTTTTTTTTTTTTTTTTGTAATTAAAAGAAAACGGTCGAAAAGAACATTTCTTTCTTTCTTTTTTTTTTTTTTTACTTTTTCATTTTAAAAAATAACTTTGTTATGCTAATAATTATAAATATTTTAGTAGCTATCTCTCTCCAGAAAAATATTGTATTATGTTAAAATTTAGCATTATTTAACGTAGTAATATCCGCATGATTTTATTTTTATCCTTGCTTTTGAAGCTGTCAAATTCACTTTTTGCTTCCTAAAATGTAAATTTATATATAGTTTTTCATTTAATTTTGCTTGAGTTGAAATATTCTATATTTAAATCAAGTTGAATAACGGCTATTCTTCAAAAGTATTTTTATAAAATTCAAATTGAACTTAAAATTATCCAATTTCTTATGTGATTTATTGCTAATAGCTTACAATTAATTTAAAAATAAAACAGAGCTTTTAAAAATGGTTGTAAATATGGAGAAAAGAAAATTTGTAATTACATATTGTATAAAACTAAGATCATAATTAATATTATACTAAATATCATTTTTAAAAGAAATCTTAAACGAATTAATATATAAAAGTTTCGCAAATTTAATTATTAAATGTGTTTATAGGTTATATGGAAGAAAAAAGATGTGCTATGTTTTCAGATTTTGATAATTATCAGATGGCAAATATTTACGTATGAACGGTGAAATATAACATTATATTTTAAATTATGTATGAAACTATTGAAAATAGTTCTATTTGTCTAAGAAAAATATTGCTAATTTTTGCTTCATAAAATGATTACTGTCTATTTCCTAAGGCTTTTTTAATTTTTTATAGCAGAATAAATCTAAATTGTATTAATCATACATAAATGGCTATTTTAATTTCACCTTAAACAAAACAAAAGAAAAAAAGAAAAGAAAAACTGCAGAAAATTTAAATAATCCTTAGAATGTTGTATATAAAATGTGTCTGGATTTTTATTTGTGCACATTTTCCTTGAATTATAAATGAAACGTAAAAAATTGTAACAGTTATATCAAAGATATAAAAATTCAGAAAATTAAAGTCGTGTATGTACTGTTGAAGGGAGGAAGAATTATCCAATTGTCTTTAATTACATTGAATCTATGAAAAAATATCATTTATAAAAAAAACATTCTCAGATATGGTTTAAATTATATGTCTAAAAATGAGTCATAAACTGCTTCAACTATGTTTTAAGTAAAGAAAAAAAAGTCTATATTTTTAAATCTTAAAAATGTATTAATATAATATCTTTCATCTAATCTAATGAAAGTAAAAAAAAAAAAAAAAAAAAGTGTAATATATGAAATGTTCCTGCATTGTAAAAAGAAATTCGGAAATATTTCTAGGAAATAATGGGCAGATGAATTGCTCATAATTTATATGAAACATTTCTGAAAAATAACAGAAATCTTTTTGAACACGTCTGAAACGTTCCAGAGAAAATAATGTAAGCTTTCTGCGAAATATCAGTAATGTTTTGTTGTCAACAGAAACGCTCCTGCAATTTCACAGGAAGCTTACTGGCATTTCCGTGGAAAGTTTTTTAGTTGTACAGTAAACTTCCGGTCATTTTCAAGAAATGTTTCTTGGAAATAATGGGCAACTCAGCTGCCCATTTTTTCCCAGGAACGTTTCTGGATTTTTTTTACAGTGTAGACCGGCGTTGCTCGGAATGTTTGTTTTGAAAAGTCAGTTCCAAAATAAAACATACAGTACAAAAAAAAAAAAAAAAAAAAAAAAAAAAAAAAGGCAGTAACAACTACAACAACAACATCAGCAGCAGCAGCAGCAATATTAAGAACAATAAATACAGCAAAATTAGGTAGCCCGGTCTGGGCTACCTAATTTTAATTCTAAACTTGCAAACGGCACCAATAATATTTTAGCAAGTTTTTGCATTTACAATAAAAGCTTAAATTAGAAAGATTCAAAATATCAAAAAAAAAAAAAAAAAAAAAAAAAATTATCATTTGTGAATTTTGGTGTCAGTCGGTAATTCTGCATTTTACTAACAGATTTTGCCCGTGCCGGAAAGGGTTAAAGGCATTTTTAATTCAGGTTTTCAGTAAGATTCAGCTCTGGGAACATGACATAAACGTAAGTGGAGTTTCTAATATATATGCATCACTCGATTCAAATTATCCGTAGAAACTAACTTTCAGGACATTTTTTAAAGCTTCTAATGTTATTTTTTTTTAAAGGGTGTTATTCGTTAATACTTCGTATTATTTACGAGTGTATATAATATACACTCACAAACACACACGCATATCATGGGATATATTTTAAAATGGCGAAAACAAATTCAGAGAACTTGAAAATGTTCAAATATGCCAATATTTCCATAATTGGATTCTTATCATATTTCAATACCTTTCTTCAAATTCATATACATCCAACCGCCGACAGCCATTTTATTTTCAATATCACGTAATATTTACCTTTTTTTAAATGCATAAAACTATTTATTTAATTATAAGTTTGTATCGGAAATCTTGCAATAGAAAAGTTATGACGTAATATTAAGTTTGTTTTAAATCCTTCTGATTATTTATTTCATTTTAATTTTTACGCGGAAATATTGCAATAGAAAAGTAATGTACAAAATTATGTACGACAAAATAACCAATTTTGAAACACAAAATATTGTCTCCCTAGTGCTCTAGTATGATATAAAATTTCATATTAATGTAAACCTTTAAAAAAAAAATAATAATAATGTATGATAATATTAAAATATTTTACCTACATTAGAATATTTTTAAAGTAATAATCTTAAAAAAATATTCATTAATGTCTTAATTCTGAAATGCTATTATAAATTTACATCAAAAGAAGTTCGGAATTGTCAACAGAAAATTGAATAAAAGTGAATTCGTTATGTATTTTGAGCTGAATTTAAACAAAATTAATATATGTAAATTGTAATGCATACGATATGAAAAAAAAAAAAAAAAAAAAAAAAAAAAAAAAAAAAAAACTGATGAAACAGGAATTTTTTCCTGTAAAAAATAAAACCTCCCATGCGGTGAATCAAATCCCAGTCTCTCGAGTGACAGGCGGAGATACTGACCACTATGCCAATGAGGATAGAGGTGGTTATCGAAACCTAGGCTTGAACCAGGAACCTTTAGAATATTCAGCAAAACTGACATTTTCGACCTAAAACGAAAACGAAGCCTAATTTTTGGTGGATCTCTAGTTCCAAGAAATTTCAGACATCATAAATTAAGAGGATTCATTAACTCTTTTATGTTTAGAATCTTCTTTATTGATGAACCACGTCCACGATCAGCTATATTTAACTTTTATCTCGCGGGTTCCAGACATCTTTGCTAAGTTAAATGGGCCGCAATATACTTTGCATATATAATGTAATATGAAAAAAATGTTATTGCAAGCACAAAAGTAATTAAATAAAAAGATAAAAGAAAAAAAAACACCAAACTGATACAAGTAAACAAATATATGCAAAATGTAACACGAAGGAATGTCTAATTATAATGAAAAAAATTCAAAGTATTTTATTTAAGAAATTCTTTTAGAGGCTGCTTCACTCACACTAAAAAAAGACACCCGCTAACATTAATTCTATGACAAAAAGAAACGCTGGAATACATCTCATTGAAATAAATAGAATAAATGTGAAACTGTTAAGTCTTGAAAAGGGATACTAGTTATTATTCCGGAAAAAAGATACGAGATGGCAGCACCAAACATTTGATCCTGACAAAACGAGACTATTTTTGACCTTAATTAATTATTTTTTTCTTATTTTTAACTCATCTGTAATTAAAAATTCCTAATATGTTTTCATATATATATTTAGCATTTAATCATCTGTTCAATTCATCTTTTTAGATATATTTTATTTTTATCCTGCTATATTGTTACTGACTGCGGGATGAGTGAGAACAAAATGTTTTGATTCTAAAGAATGTTTAAAAAATCTCAATTCTATTGATATGCTACTAAATCTCTCTCAAACCCCAACTAATCCTCTTTATTTGCGTGAATAACTACTCTTCATTAAAAGCTATATAAACATCAAGCAAGTCTTAAAATAGTTTTCAAGAAACCATTGATTCCAAAAACAACTGTCTGATACCAGAAAAGGTACAACATGATTATGCAAGTCGTCGAATAAAAGCAGAGAAAATCCCAAGGTACTTTTTTTTATATTTTATGCAAATAAAATCTCTATTAATTCATTTTAAAAATCTCTACATAATTAAAAGTTCTGGTCCGTCGAGCCGGAGCGTCTAGTGTATATTTAAAGTTTAAATGTATATGTTCATTACGTAATTATGAAAACAAAGACTGAAATTGTCAGTGAGAGTAAATTCAATTTCACTATTAAAGAAATAAATAGGTATAACATTCAAGTTGTTGAAGCAATAGAAAATAAAAATGCACAATTAATCGAGACGATCAAATCAGAATTAATTAGTTTAAAAGCTGATTTAAAAAAATCTTATTTTGGCATTGCCGAAGAAAGCATAAATGACTTATATGATTCGTTTACCAAAGTAAAGAATAAAGTGGTTGACGATTTAGTTAAAATTGAAGAATTTTTTGTTGTAAAAATACAAGAAAATAAAAATGAAACTAGTAATAATTCAGGAATGTCTGTTAAGGATAACACTTTAAGATTGCCTAAATTTGAATTACCGATATTTTATGGAGATATTAGTAATTGGATTACCTTTAGGGAAACATTTCTGACTGCAATTCATAATAATGAAAATTTTTCAGATCAGTTAAAATTTTCTTATCTAATAGCGAGTGTAAAGAATTATCCTGCTAAATTAATTTCGGGTTTTTCAATTTCCGGCGATAATTATAAGGAAGCGTGGGAAACTCTTGTTAATCGCTACGATAATTGCAAGAATTTGGCATATTCATTACTGTCAAAATTTATTAATGCTAAATCATTAAAACCAACTACGCAAAAATATTTTTAGAGCTATTGGACACTTATAATGAAGTTATTCGAAATTTGAAATCTTTAAAATTTGAATTTAATGAATTTGTTGATTTGATTTTAGTTTATTTAGTTCAAACGAAATTCGATGATAATTTGCGAAAACATTGGGAATTATCATTAAATAATGATTGTTTTCCAACTTATGAAATGATAATTAGTTTTCTCGAAAAACAAGCATGTAGCCTACAGAATTGTAATGTTGAATTTAATAAAACTGAATCTAAATCTAATCATAAATTTGGTACTAAATCTCAACATTTTCCAAAAAGATCGGTATCGAATACTATTGCAACGGATAATGTAAATAAATCGCAAAAACTTATTTGTCCACATTGTAATGAACCCCATCAACTTCATAGAGTCCAGCAATACAGAATTTATCTATTGAGCAACGCTGGCATTTAGTAAAATAAAAAAAGTTATGTACGAACTATTTACATTCTAACCATTTTGTTGCTAATTGTTTGATAAGCACCACATGTAAATATTGCAATTCAAAGCATCATACACTCCTTCATCATGATCAATCTGCCCCTGTACAACAGCAAATTGTTAGACAACAAGATCATGTAACAACCCCAAATGTTGTAGGTAATTTAAATGAATCTAATTGTTTTACTAATCAATCGTTTAGTGAAAATTCTCAAACATTGTTGGCTACTGCCATTATACGTGTAAAACCCAAATCAGGCAAATTCATTCCTTGCAGGGCGATGATCGACAGTGGTTCTCAAAAGAGCCTACTTTTTAAAGCTTATTGTAAAAATTAGGTCTTCCATCAAGGCCTACAAATCATAAAATCTCAAGAATAAATAATTTAGTTGCAGAAACAGCTCTTTAAGAAGTTTCTTTGACGTTCTCTCCCCATTTTAATGATGAAATCTTTCAATTAGACGCGTTAGTTGTTAATCAGATAACAACAAACTTACCAAATTTTTTGATTACGAATAAAATTTGGTCACATATTGAAGTCTTGAATCTTGCGGATCCAAATTTCCATGTGTCCAGTCCTATTGATCTCTTTATAGGTGCAGATTTGTTTGCCAATATCATAATAAGAGAATCTATTTTAGGACCTAAAGGATCACCGAGTGCTATTAATTCTAAGCTGGGTTGGATATTACCGGAAATTATTTATTCGAATGAATCAAACCAAAATTCATCTGTTAGTTGTCATGTTACTACACAGATTACTTCTCAGCTGCAAAAATTCTGGGAGCTTGAGTCGGTTCCCAGTTCTGATCCAAATTCTCTCGTTCAAGATAATTATTCTAAAACCGTTTCACGCGCAGAATCAGGAAGATATGTTGTAAACTTGCCGTTTAAAGCTAAACCAATCCTCGGTGATTTAAAATCTCAAGCTCTAAAGCGGTTTTACTTTTTGGCGAAAAAACTCCACCAAAACCCTTTGCTTAGAGAGCAATATTTATCATTCATGCAAGAATATATCGACTTGGGGCACATGGAACTTGTACCAAATTCAGAAATTTCAAATCCGGATCATTTTTATCTTCCACATCACGGGGTATTAAAAGAAGATAGTTCAACTACACGAATTAGAGTAGTATTTGACGCATCTGCAGTTGGTTCATCAGGCCGCTCTTTAAATGATTATCTAGAGATAGGTCCAAAATTGCAGCCGGAAATATTTCTTTATTATTAAAGTTCAGAATGAATCCAATTGCCTTCAGTGCTGATATCGAAAAATGTTTAGGCAAATCCTCGTTAATCAAAAACACATTGATTATCAACACAATCTTTGGAGATTTAATTTAGAAGACATTATCAAATCATACAGGCTGTTGACCGTTACATAAGGTTTTTCCTATGCACCTTTTTTGGCCATTAGGACATTACGCCAGTTGGCCATTGATAACGAACAATATTATAAAAACGCCTGTCAAATTATTTAAGATGAAATTTACGTTGTCCTCTTTCTGGATCCGATTCACGGGAAAACGCCCAGGTTTTAGTAACAGAACTAATAAGCATCATGCAAAGCGGAGGTTTTAATCTACGAAAGTGGACCTGTAGCGATCCAGAAGTAATAAGTCACTTACCTGATGAAATGAAGGCTTCCTCGAAAAAGGTCATTCAGAAAGATGATACTGTTAAAGTTCTCGGTTTACTTTGGGATTCTTCCAAAGATTTATTGGAAATTCGGTTTAATGATTTAAAGGATATAAAAATAAAACGAGATTTGATATCTGTAGTGGCTACAATATTTAACCCCCTGGGTTTCCTAGCTCCTACAACAATAAAGGTAAAAATTATGATGCAAGATCTTTGGCGGGATAAGATTTCTTGGGATGAAGAAATCCCAGATTCCATATAACAGGTTTGGAATGAATTTTCATCTGAAATGCATTTATTAAAATCAATTGAGATTAATAGATACATGAATTTATTTAATCAAGCTGATGTTCAAATTCAACTGCATGGGTTTTGTGAAGGCTCAAATAAAGCTTATGCTGCTGTTACCTATTTACGTGTTGTTACACCTGAAAAGGTATTCGTCAATTTTATTGCTGCTAAAACTAAAGTAAATCCTATAAAACCTCAAACACTGCCAAGGATTGAACTTTGTTCAGCTTTTTTACTAGCAAAGTTATGTTCTGTCATTATCGACACATTACCAGTAAACTTTGACAATATTTATTTGTGGTCAGATTCACAGATTGTTCTCAGTTGGTTAAAAGCACCACCTTTAAAGGGAAATCAGTTCGTACTCATTCGAGTATGTCAAATACAAGCATTAATGCCTTCCCATGAGTGGAATCATATTCTAGGTAGTTTAAATTCTTCAGATGTAGCTTCTAGGGGAATTCCCCCACGAAAGCTTCTTAATCATTCTCTGTGGTGGGATGGGCCTCCATGGCTGCTGTCATATGAGCAAATCCCAATACCTAAATACAATGCTCCGATATCTGAGTGAAATCAAGTCAGTAATGTAACACAAGTAAGTGCACCTCCAGACTTTCTTCTTAAGTTTTCGAAATTCTCTAAGCTGTCAAGAGTCACAGCCTATTGTCTTAGATTTATCCATAATGCTAGACATAGTACATCGAAAAAATTTGGAAATCTAAGTTCAGAAGAAATCTCTAATTCAATTCAATGTATCGTAAAATTAGTGCAAAGTTCTGAATTCTACACAGAGCTTAAATTGTTAAAAGAAAGAAAGCCCTTACCCAACAACAGTAAATTATTATCATTAAATGTATGTTTAGATTCAAGTGATATAATTCGAGTTGGTGGTCGCTTGTCACAGCATCAATCATTAACCTTTGATAGAAAATATCCAATGCTATTCCCAAAGAATCACTTTGTTACTAAGTTATTAATAAATCAGGTACATGAGAAACATATGCACGCAGGTACACAGCTAGTACTTTCCATTATGCGTCAACAGTATTGGTTTGTTAATGGTCGTTCTACTGTACGACAAGAACTCAACAAGTATGTGCTTTGCAAACGCCTAAAAACAGAAGCTTGTGAACAAATGATGGGAGATTTTCTCGTTGACAGAATCACCCCAATTCGCTCATTTTCCAAGGTTGGTATAGATTTTGCCGGTCCCTGTTTAACTAAGCCAAATGTGCCTAGAAGTAAGATAAAAATAAAATCTTACATAGCTGTATTCGTCAATGGCGGATCTAAGGGGGGGGGGCGATGGGGCGATCGCCCCCCCCCTTGACCCAGTAAAGGGTCTGAAAAAAATGCCCGCACGGAAAAAAAAATTGGACTTAAACTCGAGACAGGCGCGGCCCGGGTCGGGCCGCGCCATTTTTAAGTCACGGAACTGGGTCAGGTCTTTACACTTTCAGAACCGGGGCGGATCGAGTCTTACTTTTTCCTGTAGAGCGAGATCGAGCCACACTTTTCTTTTCAGGGCGGGCCTGGCGTGGATTTCGTTCTTCCTTGAGGTAAACGCACGGTCTAAGATCGAACCAGACCATAAGGGAGGAGAAGCAATGGCGAATCTAAGGGGGGGGGGGGCGAAAAAGCGATCGCACCCCTTAGATTCGCCATTGGCAGATTCAAGAAAAATGCGCCTTGGCATTTTTCAAGGCGAAAGGGCTATCCTCCCCCCCCCCCCTTGGGCTAATAAAAGTTTCCTAAAAAGACATGCATCCTCGCAGGAAATGAATTGAAGCCTAACTCGAGTCCGGGGCGGGCCGCGCCTTTTTAATTTCGCGAGGCTCGGGCTGGGTCAGGTCTTCTCGCTTTCAGAACCGGGCAGTATCGTGATCATTATTTTTCTGCAGATTTGGGTCGGGCCCGATATCGGGTCTGAGGGGGCGATCGTCTTCACTTCTTGGGCAATAAACGTTTTCCAAAAATACATGCATTCTTGCAAGAAATGAGTTAGATCCTAACTAGAATTCAGCGCCCCCCCCCCCCGGGCCGCGCGTTTTTAAGTTCGCGAGGCTCGGACTGTGTCTGGTCTTACCGCATTCAGAACTCGGCCGTCATTTATTTGATACTATCATGATCATTATTTTTCTGCTGATTTGGATTGGGTCTGACTTAATTTTTCTTCCAGATCGAGTCTGACCTGGAGTCATTCTTCTTAGATGTCTGGATTAGAGATGACTAAGGTTCAGACTTAGCCCGTGTCCGATACGAAATCGTGCTCTGTTTTTATGCTGGTCTACTGATTCGGACTCATTTTTTCTGAAATCTGAAAATTTTATTTATCGATGAATAGAAAAATGTAAAAAACTTTTTTTCCTCTTAAAAATTAGTACTTATTCCTTTTCAAATCATTACAAATTCCTTTTCAATTCTTGCTATTTTGATAAAAATGAAAAAGAGGCACATTTTTTTTTTTATTTTAGTATTTGAACGCTATTAAAAAAACAACAACAACAAAAAAAAAACAATTAGTCATATCTACATCTGTAGATTTATGTTCAAGCATTGCCGACGACCGACGATCTGGCGCCTGCGAAAAAAGGCGGGAATAATGAATTTGTGTTTAGTTCGATTTTTGTTTGTGGCAGAGATTATTTTGCAATTGGATCTTTTATTATTATTATTATTATTTAGACATATAACACGAAAAGAATATTTTCTTTTGATTTTATTTTGCGGTTACCGAATAATTTAAATTTCTAGTGTATTCAACGTATACAAGTAGTAATCGCTTTTCATATAGAAATAACTGTAGTAATTATCATTTCTTTTGGGATCTCTGCTGATGCCGTAGCGGTAAGTAAATGTATTTACCATATTCTTGCGATCGAGTAGTGTTTCCTCTGTTCCTAAAAAAGTGTTGAACTTTCAAATTTTTAATTTGAGGTTATATGTTTGGGTCATGCTATAACGAAGGCTTGTTATGAAGAATGAAATGGTTATAGTTAAAAATGTGCATTTTTTACAGAAAATTTAAAAATGTTGCTCGATTTGACAGATAATAGACAGTATATTCTGCAGGTTCCATGCATTTATTCATGAAACACGCTTCATTAACATGTCCATTGTCCATAATATTTTTTTACTAAAACAGAGACAACATATGAGAATCCTTTTATGCGTAAAGTATATTTTTATTTTACATCAAACTGTTCTTTTGATAATATTAAATTTAATTTTTCGATTAACAGCCTTTTTTTTTTAATATAAAAAATAGCTTTAAAATTATAATTACTTTTGGAATATTTTTATAGGTATTATGCAATTTTTTCTACTGTATAATTTTATTATCGGGTTTTGCTCTTGATGCCGCAAAATGTTTCTGCCTCAGGCGGGACCGGGCTGTGGAATAATAGCACAAATTTATCTCTAGTCCGCACTGACCAAAATTTCCCTGGTCGGGGTTCGGCTCGGAATGAAAGTTAAATTTCGGTCCGTGTCCGCCTAGACGTATGCATGTGCCCGGGCCTGTCCGAGTCGGCGAAATGGTTTCGAATTTTCTAACATGCTAGCAAAATTAGAATAATTTTTCCAACAGGCCGGGCCAATAAACAAAATAAATGGGACGAGCCGGCAAAAAAATTGAAGGGCCATATGGGCTGAGCCCATAAAAAAAAATTGCGGGCTCACTTACCCTTTGTAAAGATTTAAGCAGGAACGTTAAAATATGAGCTATTTTCAATTATATGGGTTTAATGAGAATAAGTATAAATGTGCGTCATCAGTCGAAACTAGTTTGGCAACATCAATACAGAAATCTAACTTTTACAGTGTAGAGATCAGCATCAGAGAATTATATTGTGTGTAACCCGGATTTTTTTTTTTTTTTTTTTTTTTTTTTTTTTTTTTTAGCAGGCTTGTACCGGTTCGAGATCAGGCTTGAATTGTTTTTCTACATTTAGACGAGCCGGGCTGGAACTAGACTTAATTGTTCTCAAGATGTGTAGGACAGACAATATACAGTGCCGTGCGAAAGGGGGGGGGGCGAAGAGTGCTGTCTGCCCGGGCGTGGAAATTTAGGGGGCGCCAAATTTATGCTACCAGCGTAATTTTTGGCCTGTTACAAGAAAAAGTTTGGTTGGGGGGGGGGGGGTGCCACATTTTGCTTTGCCCCGAGCGCAGTTTTCTCTTCAAATGTCAAATGATTGCGGATTTTTCTACTTTCTCATGCTGTCGCTTTCAGAAATTCTATTCAAAACGACAATTTTCACAGTATTTTCTTAAACTGCTTATCAAAAAATGGATTACGCCATAGTTTCTGAATAAAAACACCTGCTAATCCTGCTAATGTGATCCACAACATAAATATTAGTTAACCCGACCAGCAGCAAAAGAAAAGTAGTCAACCGGACCCAAACCCGACCCACAGCAAAAACTAGAAGTCAACCGGACCCAGACCCGACCCACAGTAAAAACTGGAAGTCAACCGGACCCAGACCCGATCCGCAGCAAAAACTAGAAGTCAACCGGACCCAGACCCGACCCGCAGCAAAAAATAAAAGCAACATGACCCGCAGTGAAAAAATTAGCCCCGACCCACGCATTAAAGTCGAGTCTCCAAATTTCTAAAATCGCCTCCCCCCTTGAGGACTCTCCAGATCCGCCCTTGGTATTCGTCTGCATGTGCACTAAGGCAGTACGTCTGGAAGTGGTATCAGACTTGTCTGTGCAAGCCTTGCTAGCTGCCTTAAAGAGGTTTATTGCTCGTAAAGGCCTACCGTCTGACATTTATTCCGATAATGGAAAAAATTTCGTAGGTCTAGCTAATCAACTGAAGTAGCTACTGCAATATTTGAGGGAAAGTGAAATCCAAGTTTTCCTTTCGAGCCAAAAGATCAATTGGCATTTCATTCCTCCATATGCGCTTTACTTTGGTGGGCTATGGGAGGCAGCTGTAAAGCTTACAAAAAGTCATCTGTTAAAGGCATGTAAATCAAGTATTTTAATATATCATCTGTGATAAATCTGAATATTTTTTAAGTTTTAAGAATAAGGGGACAGGAATGACATTTATATGAACAGAAGTGACATACTTTAAAGACTTTTCAGTTTTGAATATTTTTACAATTATAAATTATTTAACATCTATTATCTTTTTGCTGTTTTAAATTCGAACAATCTTTTAGAAAAAAGTAACCAACAATAAGATAATGACTAAATAAGTGAATTTATTTGGACAAAAGTTTTAGTTAGAAAAAAGTGTTTAAGTACGAGAAATACTGCTCATTTTAAAATTTATATCATATAATTTGTCGATAATAACATATCTTGAAATAACTGGGCGACAGGGAATATCAATAGCACACAAAATTTCATTCTTTGGAACATCCTGGATATCTGGTGCATTTGGCCAATAGAATCGGCTTCCATTCCTTAACATAAAGTTTATTTTAAGGATGTCATCATTTATTTCTTCGGTTAAACCTGTTATAAAACGAATGTTGTAATAAATAATATGAAAAAATAAAATATGTTGATAAAAATTTAAAATAATAAATTAATTCTAAATAAAAATTTAAAACTCACCAGGAAAACAATTTTCATCATACACAACACAACTGCGACCCACGTTCGTACACAAATATGTTCACTTTTAGAACCAGGAGTTGATACTTCGGTATCTTTTTAATCATCGGGCATATCCTTAAAACAGGGAGATAAGTCTAAAAATGATGATTCTATACAGTAATGTTGACATTTTTCATGTTTGTCACATTTGAAACAGCTTAAATAACGCAGCTGAAGTTTAACATTTTCAAACCTATTCCAAGTGAGCTGATGCAATTTTAATAGATTTGGAATAGATGATATCACTGTATTTTTTGGCTTCAAGTCATCTATGGCATTAATATCTGCTTCGGAGATTCTATTCTGTCCTCAAATAAATAATTTGAAAGGGGACAGAAATGACAGGGACAGTAGTGACAAAATTAAGAAAATTGCTTCTGTATACATAGTAAGTTAGGCTTAGTAAGACTGCAATGTGATATTTTGTACTAAGCAAAAGTATGTTATATCATGACAAAATAATAAATAAATAAAAACAATAAGAAGGATAGTTTAAGAAGGTGACAGTAGTGACAAGTAATAAACATATTCTTACCTTTCTGTTCATTTTGCAGCTTGTAACTATTTTTGAAGTCCTTAGAATTGTGCCATTTGTTTTTCTGGGTACTTAATATGGATCCTTTTACTAAATGCACCTGTTCACCAAAATTTATCTGGCCACCTGGTGGTCACTTTAGCAGTTTTATACAAGAGGGCAGTAGTGACATAAAAACTAAAGGACTAAATGTAAAATTATTTTAAATTTACAATAAAAATAGTTTATTATGTACTTTGGAGTATAAATATCTATTTTGGGAGGTAAAATTGTTAAAAGCAGTTTGTCATTACATTTAAAATTGTTCCAGAAGATCAGTACATGAGGTAAGGGACAAGGGACAGAAGTGACAAATTGAATATTTAAAATAATATTACAGTAAAATTCACAGTTATTTTCTTGAAAATATTTTTAGAAATTGTAGAAATGCATTATAAAATACATTTTATGATAAAAAAATTATATGAATGACAATAAAACAGCATGTAATCCTAAGGGACGGAAATTACCCACTTATTGGTAAATCACTCATATAGGTGACATGATATCCGTTAACTCTCATAGTTTTCTTCTCATAATTTTACATCTTATTATTTCGTTATTCATTTATTTCGATATTTTTTAATTCTATAAGTAACTGGCAAAAAGAAATATTGGAATATGTCTCAGTGAAATGAATAGAATAAAGGTGACACATACCTGATATGCGTCAATTCTCACAGTTTTCTTATCATAATTTTGCATCTTATTTCATTATTCGTTTATTTCTAGCTTTCTTAATTATAAAAGTGACACATATATGACAAAATGAAACCCTGAAATATGGGTCATTGAAATAAATATAATAAAGCTTACACATACCTGATATCTGTTAACGCTATATACATAGTATTTTTCATAATTTTACATTTTATTACATCAGTATTCGTTTAGTTTGAACTCTTTTAATTCTACAAAAAACTAAATTTTCTTTCATTCTTCACAACAAGAATAAAAGGAATTTTCTTAAATAAACAAAAAAAGTTTCAAAATTCCAGCAAGCAGAAAGAGATTTCAAAGATTGGATCATATGCCACATTGTTCAATTTTTTTAATATTCAATTTAGTTTTGTTATGCAATATTTATTCCTAGGTAAAAGTTTTTTTGATGTCATTTTTACATCAACTGTCTGTCTCGCTCTTAAACTAGTCGTTGGGGGCCACCGTAATACTTACCCATCATGGATATGTATATGAAAATAAAACATGTGAAACTATTTATACAATGCATTGCAATTCATAAACAAAATTTAAACATTGTTAATATACATAGTAATGCTATATTAAAGAACTGCTGATGTACCAATTTTGACAAATTATATAAAACGCCAAACTACTCAAGTACTACAGAACTGCGTAAAAGAAACATCCTTATAGCTCCAAAAATAATAATTCTATTAACTAACTATTAACTGCGTCGGATTAAGCGTCTCATTTCCAATTAAAATATACTTTTGAATTGAAATTTGAATGAAATACAGGGTCATGAAAAATCGAAGAATGTGGAAAACAAGATTACAAATATCTCGGCAACTAATAATCCGATCGACTTCGTTCTATATGCAAAATATGTGTTATTTTATTGCCTTTTACGTCCATTCCTTAGAACAAAAAAATTCGAAAATTTTTATATACCTTTCATCAGAACGAATTTTTCGAGAGTCCGAAAAAAATAGTTCCGGATAATCGAGGTTGCTGATATTAAATGGGGTTCGTCCCATTCTTACATACTAACTACATACAAAATTTCAAGTCTCTATCTCAATTTGTTAGGGAGATAGAGCGTTTACAGACAGACAGACAGACGGACGGCAAAATTTTTTTTCTAAAAATATGTTTTTCGGAATCTCCACTATCTAAAACGTGTAAATCCGTCAAAAAAATTTTTCGATTTTCAAAACGATTGCAAGACTTACCCTATACTTCGTATGATGGGTAAGTAAAAAATGAATTCGCTAAACTGTTTTCAGTCATGTTAAAATCTGACTGTCTGTTTCTTTTTCACGTCTATTCCTTCGAGAATAGGATAAATTGATAATTGAAAGAACACCTGTTACCCGTAAGGATCCGAAGCTGTGATAATAACTATTGAAATTTCAAAATTTAAATTAAATTCTGAGATATTAATTATACCGCCCATTCCGAAATTAGAAACCAAACCTTGAAAAGCGAAATATAGTCGGCTATCGTTAATTCGAACTGATCGGGACTGCAAGAATTGTTCGAATTATCCAGAGTTAGAATTATGGAAATCATGAGAGGAAAACATGGTTAAAGGGGTACTATTAACAAAGAAATTAATATTATAATATTTTTTTGATTTATTTCGGCTCTTATAATTAGAGTATGACTGAATATTAAATTAAAAGATATAAATACATGAATTAATTAAAAGACAAGGAACAAACACAATGGAAGATGGGCTAAGGGTGTCACTGATAAACAAACGCGGCACTAAGAAAGCTGATGTCAAATGCATGAAATTAAATGTGTACTATTTTAGAAAAATTCTGACAAAAATAAAAGAAATAAAGTTATTTTAAAGATACGAATTTGTGTGAAAAAAGGTACAATGAAAAATCGGTTTTTCGTCAGTTCGAATTAAATGAAGTGAAGAGAGAATGAGTTCGAATAAATGAAACATTTTAACGTTATTCTACCATTGAAAATTTCGGAATTTATGTAAATTCAAATTAAATGAAGATTCGATTTATCCGATTTTGAAGTAACGAGAGTCGACTATACATTAAAAAATTATGTAAGTGAGTGAAAACATGCACTGCAAACGCATGAAACACTTTTGCAACAATAACTGAACTTAAAAATCAACACTTCTGACTAAAATCGTTTTTGATTATGCTGTTTCGATTATGTATGCACTGTGAATACCTAAAAAAAACGTTAAATTTACGGCAAAAACAGCTGGCAGCAATGTTGCCAGCATTTTTTTTTATTACAGTTACATGTAACAAAACATTTTTTTTTATTACAGTTACATGTGGAGCTCAGTGAATATACATTTCTTTTTCTGACGCGTTCTATCTATGAATAGAATGTAAAATGTTTTGACTGGTGTTCATGTGTTAGTGAGGGACAGAAATGTATTCGGATTTTTCTAGACATTTTCATAATTTTCTAGAATGATCCAAATTTTTCCAAAATTTTCAAAATGTTTTAGAACTTTCCAGAATGATTTAGATTTTTCCAGAAAGTTTCAAAACGTTCTACATTGTTGAGAATAATGTAAAATGTTTTAAGCTAAAATGTTCCAGAACAATCTAAAGGAGTGATTCCCAATCCATGGATCGCGACTTACTGTTGGATCTCGGAGGGCCGCGGAATATTCAAGATTTGCCACTAAATATAACTTTTGTTTCATCTGTTTTAAAAAAATACATAACAAATACAAAATTTTACAACCGATATAATTCTTTCAATAATCATGACAGCTATAAGCTTAAATTAAAACTTCATGAGAAGGCAATGTTTTCTTAAACATTCCGTTGATATTTTCTAAACTAGTTGCGAGATATGTCAGTATTAGCACATTTCTTATGGTAAACCTGTAAAAATCCTTAGTTTTCTTAGTTTTCATAGAAGCAGAATATCCAGAAATATCTAAATTAACTCTGAAGTCCTGAAAGGGATTCCACGCGACAAATTTGTGTGAAATTGCTTTTTCTACTTTGCTGTTTTGAAAAACAATCATAGTAAAAATAAACTCCATTTAGAAAGTGACTTAAGTTTAAAATCAACCAGTTTTAACTTTGATATAGATGCATTCATTTGTAAACGTCAGTGCCAGAATCCTCACGAATTGGGAAGTTGTGTTTTCATAATAATTAAACGTAGTTTTCATTATACTAGTTGCTTTAATTACTCTCTTAAAATGTCAGCCAAAAAATAGCTCAAGTTGAGCCGAAATTCGGTCATCTCATGTTTTGAAAGGCAGCTTTTCATAAAGATTGGAACAACTCAAGTGTGTGCGTTGTTTTTAAGTAATTTAAATCAAGATGAGTTACTTAAATAAGCTATCTAAATGAAGATGAGTGAAGCATTAAAACAAACAATTCATTCACGATTCAATAAATTACAGCTCTTTCCTGAGAAGCCAAATTCACTCTTTCGTTTTAAGAGTGTAGCTTCTTTCAACTCACACATAGTTCTTATTTTTGTTGGTAGTGTATCCTTCATATGAAAAGTTGTCTTTGGCATAGGATAGGATAACTAATAACTTTATAGAGCTCATACAAAACTTCCACACTGATATTAGAGGCATTCTCATATTAGGGGGATCCCGATTTTTTTGTCTTTCCTCAAAGATGGGTGGTGTACATATAAAGGTTGGGGACCACTGATCTGAAGTGTTTTAAAATAATCTAGAATGCTCTAAGATGCTCGATAATTATACAGCTCGAGAATAAACAAATCAGCGTTATCCTCACATTCAGGCGCTACAACGAAAAACTGTTCGGGAGTTTTACTCCGTAACCATAATCAACTAATCAGTACATTCAAGACTTCTGTAGAAGGAATGGTTGTAGACAGATAACTATAAGATCCTCATACGGGCCGACACATGATCAGCCAGTGAATATGAATGACAGTTTATTGCACATCAAGTCAATGAATTAGCAGTAGTAATTCTTCATAGCTGATATAGCCATCGTGCTATCATTTTGCAACAAGAAAGCAAGCAAATGCAATGAATTGCTGAAACACATCGCAAAGGGAGACTGACCATCATGCCATTAAGCAT
Source organism: Maratus speculifer (assembly GCA_964019185.1). NCBI lineage: Eukaryota > Metazoa > Arthropoda > Arachnida > Araneae > Salticidae > Maratus > Maratus speculifer. The sequence goes on along the minus strand of OZ025297.1, from coordinate 219,493,326 downwards.
GTAATATATTCTGATCCAAGAAATGCCCGGTATTACAGATAGTATACAGAATAGGTATGTACTGTCTTTAATCAATTGCATTTCAAGTATCAACAAAGTTACATGAATGTTGTATTTTTTTTGTTAATTATCTCCTTTTTAGCACTATCCAACAAAGTTGAAAAGTGCTCATGCATTCGGTTTGTCTGTCCGTTTGTCCGCCTGGCCATCTGGCCGCGATCTAACTCTCCTAAATATACTCGGACCGCCATGAAATTTTTATATGTTATTGACATTTACCCTAGCACAAACCCTATTGAAAATGAAGTTTCTACCATGATTAGTTTATTTACAGGGATAGTCAAAAGTTTACTGTTACATTACGGCCTATGGGAAAAAATCATTTCAAATGAATTTCAAAGATGTTACACCCTGTCAATCATATTAAAATTTATATGCATTTACAAAATACATTAAAATATGCATTCTGTAAAAAAATTCTGTGAAAAAATAGCTATTATTCATTTACAGGGCCACGCAAAAGAATTCCATTACATAATGGTAAAAGAAGGAATTGTGTGCGACATATTTTAACTATATTATACTATTTCATATATAATAAAATTGATATATATATAGCTGAGGCTTAATATAAATTATACGATACAGTCATTCATAATATGAAGTACATAACATTTACAGGGACATATGAAAGATTTCAAATAGTATGTTCTTTCCGAAGTACTGTACATGTATCCGCTGATGAATGAATGAAATGCATTTTAATTATGATATGTACGTTTAAGTTTCACTAAATTTATGCTTATTATATGGTGGGTATAAATACTATAGTTGATATACAGGGCTATCCAAAAGAGGTCGAAAACGTTACTGAATATGAGCTTAAATTACTTAAAACTGGTTTTTAAATAAGTTATGCACTTTTACGCTGAGCTGCATTCACTTTACAAAGAAATGTTTGTAGAATACAGATAAAACGATACACTGGGCCACGCAAAGAATTGAATACATGGACGCCTATGAATGATAATTTCTGAGAATATGATTTTAGTAGTTTTAAGAATGTTTTAGTTTAAAATGAATTTTAGCTTAATACTGACGTATAATAAAAGTACAAGGTAAACTACAGGATTGAACAAAAGGACTCAAGTATATTTCCATCGATTAGTATAAATTTCTGAAAGAAAAATTTCAACCTGCTAGACATTCTCTTATTAAACTAAATTTTCTCATTATATTGTACATAGTATATTAACCGACAGATCAAATACAGGGCTATTCAACAGTGTTGGAATACATACTTGGCTATATACAGTAACCTTATTGCCCTAAATGGCGAAGTTTTGTTAAGGATTTTATGAAGTGTTGGAAAGTGCTTCACAATCTATTCTTAAAGCATGATTTTTCTTACTTGTTGTGAAACTTAAAAAGGCGCTGTTAAGAAATAAGCACAAAATTTCTTTTAAAATGAAATAAAAAAAGGCCTGTTCAGATCCAAAAGCCTACCTGAATCTTTTATTATACCATAAAAGCTTCAAAATCTTCTATATAATTCAGAAACATGTAATTCTTTGTTTGGATGATGAATATATATTCTTCGGATTTAGAACTTTCTGAATCTACACAATAAAACAAGGCAAAATAAAATCTTTCTGATTTATCTTTAGAATCTTACCGAAATATGAGCAGGTGTTTTTTTCTCTCTCTTTAGCTAAAGAAAACGCCTGAATAATACGTCAGATAAATCCAAAGTTTGTTTTTGGAATATTGGCAAATTTCCAAGGAAATACAAGAGCCATTCAAAGGGACGAGAATAAATTTTTACTGTTCTAAGAAATTTTAGATATTATAGTCCAAAAGTAGACCACACAAAACCCTAAGTCATCGAGCAGAAGAAAAAATCCTTTATATTATGGAAGAGTAGTCATAGGGGAATCTAATGATCCATGTCTGCCGGAAGCAAAGTGGTGCATAAACCAAAAATATGTACCACTAGGGGTTGACTCGTAGACATAGCATTATGTTTTCCCACACCCAGTTTTCCGTGGTTTTCATGTGGTACTTTTGATTGTACGGCAAACACAATGATAGACCAACGAGTGAGCCACTAGTAGTATTAATTTTTGGCTTATGTACCCCTTCACTTCCTGCAGGCATGGATGATTGGATTCCCCTATGACTAATCTTCCATAATATAAAGGATTTTTTCTTGTACTCGATGACTTAGGCTTTTGTGCGGTCGGCTCTTGGACTGTTATCAGATAAGTGGATTCATTAGTTGTTTCATGTTTCTACTATCTATTTTGTTGATGACTATACTACTTTGTTGATGAACCATGTCCAGGATTCACCATATTGAACTTTTTTACCATTTTTATTAAGACAGGTTTGCTACATTAGGTAAGCTGCAATACGTTTTACTGATGTGATGTAATGTTATTACAAGCACAAACGTAACTAAATAAATAGATAACAGGAAAAATAAGAATTCGATAAAAGAAAAAAAATATATATACTCAATATTAAGTAGTTAATAAGTATAAAACATAATACGCAAAAATGTCTAATTCTAAAGACAAAATTTCAAGAGATTTTCTTTAAAGAAACTAGCATACCCAGCCCGCTTCGCCGGGCTTAATTTGAAGGTTTATTTAATAATTTATGTGTATGGTACGCTTCTCTCTCAGCTGGCGACGGATCCCCCGGTGACTCTACGCTTCTCTCTCAGCTGGCGACGGATCCCCCGGTGACTCTCCCCGGACCATCGGCACTCCACGTGCGTCGGGTGAGCGTCAGAACAAACTTTCAGCATATACATATGGGTGGTTGTACTTGAATGCACAGACCTGCGCGTTTTTTTCTATCTTGCTTTTATACCTCTGGACCGAGTTGGCGCATTGCCAAGATTTGCTTCCTCTGGACCGAGTTGGCGCATTGCCAAGATTTGCTTCCTCTGGACCGAGTTGGCGCATTGCCAAGATTTGCTTTCCCCTGTGCCTCAATCAATTAATTAATTATCCTCAGAATTCCTTTTATTTATAGAGATTTTTTTAGAGCTTGCTTCACTCACATGAAAACAGACGCCTGCTAACGTCAATTCTATGACAAAACGAAACGCTGCAAAACATTTTATTGAAATAAGTACAATAAAGGTGACACATACATGATATCTGTTAACTGTCACAGATTGATTTTCATAATTTTATGTCTTATTATGTCATTATTCGTTTATTTCGAACTATTTTTAATTCTATAAAAATGAAAAAAAAAAAAACTTTATTTCGTCACTACATTAACTAAAAAAAAGAAAAAAAAAAATTCAAAGAAAAAGACAGTTTTAAAATTTTGGTAAAAAACATAATCAAATAAAGGAATTTCAACGATTGGATCCTATGCCGCATTGTTCAATTTCATAAATATTTAGTTTTGTTATGTAATATTTATTTTTAGGTTAAAGCTTTTCTGATGTCATTTTTACAACATCAACTGTCTGTCTCACTCTTAACCCCTTGGGGACAAGCGACCAGCAGCCGCACTACTTAAGGTATTCAGAATCCATCTTTACTCTCAACAGTTATTTTTTATTGTAAAGTTTATCTTATTTAATCAGAACATTTTTGCGATTCAATTCCAGGAAATTTCCTGTTTAAAAAAATTGATGGTTATAAAGATTAAGCAAAAGGCTCTTGTTGCGAAGGACAGTGACGCAGCCGAGGGGGTAGGTTTGGGGTTAAAACCCCTCCCAGCGCTAAGAAAGATCGCTGTAATTGCCGCTTATATGAACCAAAAACAAACTTAATATTCAAATGTTTTGGCGCATTTTGGAATCCGCCGCTTTTTTGAATCAGATTTCATTTAATAAAGTAATTCAATTAAATAGCAAAAATTCTACTTAAAATTGTGAAAGTGCACATTACATGGATTAGTTAAGTAAAAATTGGTTATTTGAACTAAATCAATTTTTTGAGACGCATTATGCTAAAAAAAATGATAATTTTCTACCACACAGATGCTCTTTGAATTTAAGTATTATGCAGTGAATATTCTAATTAGTAATGATTCTATTAACCAGCCATTCAAGTAACCGGAATCACCTCAACTCACAACCCCCCTAGAACCGAAATCTGCCTGCGCCACTGGCGAAGGAATTAGCAAAATAGTTTTCAGTCACGCCAGTCTGACCATATGTTTCTGTTTAACATCTACTCCTTCAAAAATAAGATAAAATGCAAGTTGAAAGAATGCCTGTTACCTGTAAAGATCCAAAGAAGTCATAATAATTCTTGAAACTTCGAAATTTAAATTGGTTTCCAAGACATTAATTTTCGATATTACCAAATCCGAAATTAGAAATATAGCTTAAAAAGATGACATCTTTGAAAAAATATGATTGTGAAATTTTTGTTTTATGTAAATATGATTCCTTATTCTAAATTTAGTATTTTATAAAAAATAATATTATAATTTTTTTTTTTAAAGATACAATGAAATTAAACCACCTTTTCATCAAATAATTGATGATTCGAAATAGTTTATACAAATCACCGGGTTGCCACGTCATTAATAAAATTATTTTAAATAGTTTGACAATATACTTTTAAAATATTCCGTTTATTATTTTTAATATTTTTAACATAGCTTTTTCCCCCCATAAGGTAAGGTATTTGATGCAAACATGGTCAATGCAGGTAACATGGCCAACCTGCAATATTGTAATTAATTTCAGTGAAATTCAAAAGACGATGCTATATTGATTCGGATGATTCGGATATCTATTACCTAGATATCCGAATAACATAGTGTAGCATTGTGTTGGCCGCAATCTTTGATCACGTGCACAGCGGGGAAATCATTGTTGATTTGTTGTTAATTGCGTTGGCATTTTATAAAATTTCCTTTGGTAAGTTAACTATTTTTCTTATTTAAACAAAGTATTTGTATTTATTGTTATACATAATATTTTAGTTAGTTTAAAGTCCTTTTTAACTGTAACAATGAATTTTAATATCTGAGTGTTCAGGCGGAATTACGAATACTTTTTCAAAACTCATCATTGTTGATAATATGGCCATTGGGCATATTACCTGCACGTAAGACATAGTACATTCATATAAACAAATTTCCATACTTTTAAAAATTATTTATTTATGCAAATAACGGGTTAAAACACTTAATGCACTATTAGCATTAAATACCAAATAAATAAACTTTAAAAAATATACAATATTACCAAGTAAACAGAAAAGAAATCAAATGTAAAAATGTTAAAATAAAATACTAAATTTTTGTTTCTTTTTTTTTTATTACTTTTTGTAAAAACTCAAAAAATAAATTTGGTTTTCTGCGGTTTTAGTTTCTCATGCGTTAAATATGAATATTTTCATTATATTTCCCTTATGGCCATATTACCTGCATATAGGCATATTACCTTCATCAACAGGACTTTTTTTCAAAAAATTACTGCAAGTTTCAATTTTGATTAATTTAAATTATTAATTTTTTTCCAATACTAAAAAGACTCTTCTCCTTCAGACAATTTTTACTAAAAAAAAAAAAAAAAAAAAAAAAAATCACTTACAACTGTCCCGAAAAAAATTTTATCCTTAAGGTGGCCATATTTCCTGCAGATATCTTAGCTGAGATCGATTTCGCTATTTTGCAATTTTTCTTTTTTGTTTGAAAGTGTTAGTTAAAACACTCAGATTCGGAAACAGCTTCCGATTTCACATGCAGAAAGTAAAATTAAAGTCAATTCTGCATTGCTCACCAATCTTCCAAAAGAAAACCTTATGTCTGAAACATGATATTGCATAAAAATACTAACCATTAACGAAAACAATTACCAGCATACAATAAGTAAATAAATAAATATCACATGCTAATGTTACACATTAGCAAAATCTTAAAATAATTAACAGTAGAAGGAAAAACACAAACAAAATATTTTTTAAAAATTTTAGTTTTCAAAATAATAGTAATAATAATAATAATAATAATAATAATAATAACTTTTGAACGAATAAATATACTTGGTAGAAAAAAAATGCAAATATTAAATAAAAATACTTATTAAAAAAAATTCAATTATTATGTACACTTTAAAAATGCATGCAGATACGATTTCGTAGAAAAAAAAAATCAACTATAAAACAAACATTTCAACTAGCACGCACTTAAAATCATTTATTACATATACTGTTTTAAAAAAAATCATGTTAATAAAAAAGTTATCAAAAAATTAATAAATGAATGATACATACAATCATCAAATTTTTCTGAAAATATTTACAAGATAACAAAAAAAATATTTAAAGATTTCTAAAACATGCACAAATTAATAAGAAAAAAAGTTTCTTTGTATTAAAAAAATATTTATCCAAAATATTATGTAAAATATGTTTTATAGCAATTTTAAACATGTTTTTGTGGTTCTTAGTGATATTTGTCTCAGGACTGAGGAGCTTAAAACTAAGTCATATTTTAATGGTAACAGCCGAAATAAACTTGAAAAATAACTATGATACGAGTTTCTTTGTTAGTACGCCTTTAAACACATTTTCCTCTCATTCCAACTCTATTAATTTGAATATTTCTTCAGGTCCTGATAAGTTTGAATTAACGAGAGTCGACTGTATATTAATTATACAGGGTGAGTCATAAATATCGAAACAATAGGCTATCTCCTTAAATATTGAACCTAGACCCTTACTTCCAATTGCAAAAATTCCCAAAAAAAGGTGAAATTTTTGATAAGATAAGTTGCAACTCCATGGGGGGGGGGGGGGGGTCGATTTTAAAAATTACGAAAATTAAATTTTTATATGGTCCCCAGAGGATAAAACTTCCAATTAGAAAATTTTTCCTTATTCATTCCTGAACTGAACAAAAAAAAAAAAAAAAAAAAAATTCATCTTATATTTTTAAAATTTAGAGAGTTATGACAATTTTAATAAATCATGAGATTTCAAGGGATCAGACACAAATTGAAATGCGTGTAATAAAAGAAACAATGTTGCTCTAATGGGTCCAGAAAACATTTATTTTATTTATTTATTTATAGAGTTAGAATTTTGAATGTTTTAGGATGGTCAACCATATAATTTGTAAGCATTATCACATCATAAGACTTTTTAATAATTTTTTTTCAAAAAATTTAGAGTAAATTAAAATTATTATAACTCAAAATATTATTTGTCGCGTTGGAATTTTTTTCTGTTGAATAAATGAAAATGTCTAATTTTCAATTTTGATTCAGCATTTTAAATAATGTATATTTTTTAAAATAAAAGTATTTAAAATAGCAATATATATATAAAAAAAACAAGATGCAATTTTTTGTAAACAAATCATATTTTTAAAAGTAAATTTTCTGATCTGACAATTTCTTTCTGCATGTTGGGCATTTTTTTTCCTTTTTGAGATGTTAAAAAACTACTGAACTTGCGGGACTATTACCGTAACCGACGATTATTGACTTATGTCAGTTTAAAAATGAGAAATACTGAAATAAAAACATTTGATGCAGAAAAGTGCATTTAGTTTTAAACAAAGATGGGCTCCTGACGTTTAAATACTTTTTAAAAGTTTCTAGGTGATTAACTCCGTCCTGTATAGTTTCGATTTCAGATTTTGTTTAAGTTTTGCCATTCTCACCCTCTTTAATTACTCTTTAAATGCATCATTGATTTAAACCTCATTTTTTATCACGTCGATTTCAAATTTTTTCCTTGTGCAGTGACTCACAGACAGACATTTTGTAAAAACATGTTTTTCGGTATCTCTGAGTCCTAAAACGTGTGAATCCTTTGAAAATCGGAATTCAAAATTTTCATGAATTCAATACTTTATTCTTGTAAAGATAGAAGAAAGTAAAAATAGGTTTAAAACCATCATAAATTTTGAAGCTGAATGGAAAAAAGTTGATTTTTCAAAATATTTCTATGTAATTTATTAAAATATATTTCCAATGATTCCGTTAATAGAAGTGTCATTATCGCTATTACTATTTTTACTAAACTTGTTGCCTGCGGAATAAGTTTAAAAGACACTTTTAATGAGAGTTTAATTAATATCAATTAATTTAACAACGCATTTAATAAGTGTTTAATAAGACGGTCCGGCTAGTGGGTCGTGCCAGTTACGAGGGTGGCGCCAAGGTCGAGACATTCCAGATATCTAGCATATTTCAAGGAAGTTTAAAGCAAAAAACCCATACGCTTTTATTTTATATCTAAAAGTTAAAGTAGTCTTGGGTCGACATTTAACAATGCGTGAATTTATGGTCGATCCCTAAATTGTACTTCAAATGAGCTGATTTCGCTGCACTCATAGGTATGCTTAAGTGGTGTAAGTCACGAATTTTTGAAAATTTTGGATTTTAATATCTTTCGGAGATTTTTAGATATCGAGATGAATCTTTTTTTGTTCAATTCAGGAATAGACAAGGAAATTTTTTCTAATTGGAAGTTTTATCCTCTGGGGGGCGTATAAAAATTTAATTTTCTTATTTTTTAAAATAGACCCCCCATGGAGTTGCAACTTATCTTATCAAAAAATTCACCTTTTTTTTGTGAAACTTTGCAATTGGAACTACGGGTCTAGGGGCATTATTTAAGGAGATAGCCTATTGTTTCGATATTTATGACTCACCCTGTATATGTTACCGTTAAAACGTATAATCCGTTATTTCATAAAATAACTAGTTATTTTATGAAATAACTAACAGCGTCCGTTAACGTGCATAAAATCATTAAATTTGACGATTTAACTAGTTATTTTATAGAATAACGATTGTCTAACCGTTAAAGTATTAAAGATTGCAGGGAAAAACCGTTTGAAATGATTATAACTGATTTTAGTCAGTTTTGAATCGTTTATGGCTAATTTCTATGTTATGGTCATTGCGAATGCATGTTTTGTGGATAATGGTATTGAACTTGCATAAAATTGTAAGCGTTATATTTATGTAATTATATTTCATTTGAGATTATTCAGAAATATTTTTGCAAATTTTTTAACAATTATTTTTACAGGAATGCGACATCAGTCGGTAAGTAAGAAATGTTTTAATGGAATAGCGGTTAAAATCCTTGTTAAAAAAAAGCGTGAACTAAGAAAAATAGTGCTATACTTGTGAAAAATTATTAAATTCAATAAAGAAGTAAATTATCCCAAAGCAGCACAGAAAAAATTCCACATGACTATTTTTTAATTTTAGACCTGTGATATCCAAGAAGTTCAAGAGGTACACTGTAAAAAAAAATCTGCAAAGGTACTAAACCTTTTCTAGGAAACTGGGATTCCAAGAACTTTTCCTGCAACGGTAACAGCAAAAATTCAAGTTTCAGAATCGATTACATGAATTTTTCCTGTTATCGTTACATGAAAAGTTCTTGGAATCCCAGTTTCCTAGAAAATGTTTAGTACCTTCACAGATTTTTTTTTACAGTGTAGGAAAATTTCTGTGGTGTCAAAATCTACTATCAAATTTTATTTCTCAAGGGACATTCTACTTGATACTTTTAATAGCACCTAGATATAGTGACAGAAATTAAATGAATGTCATATCACAGCAATCCTCGTTATTAAATATAATGAAAATAAAGTAAAGCTATTTCTTAAATTTTTAAATAATGTGCTCTTGCGTTGTTAATTTGAAAAAAGTTTAAAAAATGTTGTTATTAAATAACATAATTATTCCTATCAGCAGGCGACATTAAAAGTTATTATCTCTTTTGTAAGTAGTATTTATGTTTTATGTTTGAGATATAATTTTTGTAATACTTTTTAAATGGCTTAAAAATTTTTTACAACAGGAAAAATAATCTAATATATAAATCTGAATTATAAAAAATTTACACAACTATTTCCGTAAGACATTCTATTATTTTGTATCACTTTTAACTAATATAAAAATATTATTTCATTATATATTCAGTTTTCATATATTATTTACTAAATCATTTATTAATAATTTGAATGTCTTTAACTATTTATCATAAGTTAATTTATAAAACAGCTTTTTTTTTTAAATGTTAAATTGTTTATTTTATACTTTAACGGTTAGGCATATAAGTTATTCTATAAAATAACTAGTTAAAACATAGAATCCTACAATTTTACACACTTTAACGTATTTAGAAAGTTATTTTATGAAATAACTGAATTATACTCTTTAATGGTAACATATATATATATATATATATAATGTTGATTTCAATCAAATGACATATTAATGACAAAGTTTAATGTATGATGAACGTATGAATAATGCTACGTTGTAACAATATATCTTTTTGAGCCATCATTAAGTATTATTATGAATCATGATAAGCCATAAATATGGATTTCTCCATTAAACTGCTCCTCTATTTCAAATCACGCTCCATTCCGTAGTATTATATTTGCATCGAAAAACTTTTTCTCAGGTTTTTAATCATGGGCGAAAATGAGCTGAAAAAGGAAATGATATTTGAATCTTTAAAAAAAAAGTAATAATATAAAAAAAAAAGCGTTTCTTTCATACATTTCATCAAACCCGCAGTGGTTTAGAAAAACAGTGGTATGAATAAGCGATACTAATAAAGAATGGTAACCTAAATAACAGCCAGCAGGTTTATTAGGCTTCCAAGGATTTCAATTTCACAGGAACTTTGACAATTTTTTCTTTTCCCGAGGTCCAATTACTATTTAAATAAAGAACATTTCCGGCGAAAGGTTTGTCCTCTTTATTTTTTAATTAATAATTCTTTATCCCTGTATTACGTTTCTTTTCCTAGACGGAAATAAATTTCATATCTTAAATATTTTCTATTATCATTTTTAGGTTAATTTTTCGAAAGTTGCGCAAAAACTTATCAGGTATACATGTCCCAGATTCAGATATGACTTTTAAAATTTTATCTTTTAGTTAACAGGTGGAGAATGTGTTTTAGTCATTTCTAAACTAACTGATTAGAAAATTTTAACAAAAGTTAAAATGGGACACATAATTATAAAATATGTACGAAATACAATAAGGAAATTCCCAGCAAACTTCCGCATTTGAAATTCAGTCAAGTATCAAGCCGTGGGAATATGGAAAAATTACGTTTATTTATTTATACTGTACAAATTTCAATTTCATTTTATCGGGTTTTTTT